>JANFCV010000122.1:0-1200000 GCA_024500475.1 Phthorimaea operculella
CTTCATGACAATGGCATAGGAATTATGTACAAGAAAAATTTAGATGCCACGCAGAAAGTGATGGATGATATCCACAGGAAGGTGTTAGCTATGTTACATATACAGTAGTGGGTTAAGCGCATATGTATATTACCCTACACATTATCGAGTTTTGCCTAGAACATATTTATTCCAATTGCCAGTCATGCCTGTTGAACATTAGCTAGTTCTTGTGGAGTCCTCTGAACCCTACATGTTTGAGATCGAACAGGCCGAAACCCGTCTGGCTCTGCAACGACCTTAGGTCGTTAACATCCAGCGTCAGGACGCCGCTCCTCTAGGGTTTATTGAGGATTACGCCTGAGGGATGTCGATGCAAATTTACTACCCAAAGCTCCATTTCATGCGAAAATAATATGTGGAAAGCAAAATAATGAAATGGCAGGTCGGGTCGACCCATAAACTTTGTTATTCTGATTTTATCAAAAATATCAGAGCAGGTATCTTTACGTTATTACAAAGCAAGGGTTTTCCGCCATTTGTGGAGATTCATTTTATAAAAGAGACGGATTTATTCCATTTTAATTCTTAGGCCTAACAATATTCTTCCGAGCTCTTATTCTAATATCATAATTTTGCAGCAAAACATAGAAAAATAATAAGAAAGAAAATTTTAGAGGGTGCCTGCTTGACGAAGTAATATAATCTAATTTCTGTCGGAAAATGAAAATTAAAGAATCCATTAGTCACGGGGACTCTTCCACCGTCGTCACGCACGAGGGGGTTGAAGAATCAAAACGTAATTTGGTAAAATGCTCTAAGTGGCCTTGTCGCCGTCTATTTCTCAACTCTAACGGATATAATGGAATTTGGGAAGATGCTGACGATTTCAATTTGTCAACTAATAGAAATTAGTGATAAAAACGAAAGGATTCCGTTTAATAATAAATTTAAGACCAAATTCTTGTAAGCATTAGCAATTGAGATGACCTCCTGTGGTGTCCTTTATATAGGAACCCAGGATGCAATCTAAAACATTGAACAAAAAAAACTAAAATATATTTAAAACTTGATGGAGGCAAAAAATTATATAGGAAAGTAAATTGTACAGCATCGTCCGATTAAAGACAGACAGTTATAATATCCAGCGATTTGCATGAAATAAATTATCGTCCCTAAGATAAACGTAAACAAGAAAGTCATAGATTAGCATTGTTAAATAGAAAGTCCGAACGAAAATTTAAATACAACGCCGGCGTAATCTTGCCTTGGAGCTGGCGAGATTTCTATAAATAATCCTAATCCATTTATGGGATAAGGAAAATACTTATTACGCGCTTATTGCAAAGGAATCGTAAATCGAGAAGTCCGTAAAAATTCTCATCTCACTGTAGTCATCAAAATATTGGAAGTAGGTATGAATAGCGTGTGACCTCTATTTGCAACCGCAATGAACATCATTTTGTAGTAAAATGAAAATTTCCACACGTAAACACCTAGATCTCCTGTCAACGACTTGAAGTCAAGATACTCTCGGTTATTGCACTCATAAAATCTATTCAGTACGAAGGCTCAAAGGAAAACGTATAATAAACCCTAATTGAATGCTCAACAAACAAAGTTATCGTCTGTCGTCTTCAAAAACTGTGGTTTGAGAGGAATGTCAACAAACAACTTAACTTCATATTGGAAGCAGCCTAATCAAGAAAATCGAAGTTCAGAACTGGCGAATCTTAACATCATAATTGAGTTCAAATCGAGCCGTCGAAGGCAGTCCAATAAGGAACATGGCGAACTTTCAGAACTTGACCTTCCAAGTTCCGAGGCGGAATGCTACCCCTCTATCCCGCCCCCCACTCTCCCTGCCCCGCATTGCAAGCAAGCTGAAGGACGGCTCAAAATAAGACGATTACTGGACCCACATCAAACATAGCTTTGATTTTATTTATAGAATTGACTTCCGTTTCCACTTCGACATAAGCCATCAAAGTTATTGCAGATTTATACTTCTACAGCTTCGTAAATGACTTCGTTCTGCAAAATGCGTTTGACGTCAAGGGCGAGACAATTTGCCTATGTCGTGTCAGGGGTATTGTAATGGAAACGCCGTGAAAATCAAAAGGCAGCCAGGCCTTGACTCTTGCTGGCATTCAGCAGGGGTCAAGGTGACCTTAATGGCTTTACGGCCCAACCCTACGCTTTATAGTCATCCTTACAGCTCTCCGAGGGCATTACTTCTAACTCCTCAAAGCTAGAAAGGGTTTAAACGTTAGAGAAAATACTCTTTAAACTCTAATTTACTTTATTACTTAACGATACTATCTCACAGAAGCGGGCGACGGGCAGACAAGGGCTAACAAGGCACTCGAAAGGAGTGATCGCTGAAACGGCTTCGAAATAGAGCGACCTTGCGCTAGCAATAAATTTTATCTTAAAACAAAGAAGATTTATTTGGACGATAAATTGTGTGCAATTAGCCGAAATGAATCGGGTAATAAATGCGTTTGTTTACGGTGGAGTTACGCGGATTATGTTTGGAGGTAAACAAGTGGAGAACGTGGTCGTGAGGTGAACCCAGCATACTTGTTTAGGCTACGAGTTAACAAACATTAGCGCGAGTATTTTGGCCCAGTTCGCTGTGTTAGGGCTTTCTGAAGCCACTCCCACAATGCAAGTGCTTTCGAGCAAGTATGATGTTTTACTTCCAGGTTGAGCAAATATACGTAATACCTTCAGGTTGCGGGCAACAGCACTTGTGCCGTACGCGTTGGTTTTTACTGCATACAGTAATTGAGTTTAGCTAGAGCTTTTTAGTGATCTCAGGAGCCTAGACATTTGACACAAACATAACTTGCGAGTATTTCGACCCAGATCGCAGTGATTTCTTAAGCCGAGCTTCTGTTTTAGAACTGTTTCCTTGCAAATGTGACGGCACACTTTCTAATAAAGTTTGCTTAGGGAATCAGAAATGCGCTAATAGAGGATTTTGCTAAAAGGTTCAAAATAACTTGTAGTTAGCGTAAGAATTCCACATTGCAAATTGCATATATAATGTTTGTTGAAAAGCAAATCTAGACACACGGCAGTCCGCCAAGTTCGAGCAAACAAAGCGACACACCGGCCGTGGGTTATATTACACGAACCATTTCGGGCCAAGTTCGACCCACCTATAACTCAAAATCTATTTTATCTACGCATATGAAATTTCTAGTATCTGTCGAGATCTACTTACTTATCTAAAATACAAAATTTCATTAATGTACCTATTGTAGGTCTTGAGATATTGACGTCAGAAAATCGCAATTTTACTATACACTCACTGACTGACTGACTGACTCACTCACTCATCAAAACCTAGACCACTTCCAATGGTCGTATTGACTTGAAATTTGGCATGGAGGTAGGTCTTTAGGTCAAGGTAAAGGAAAAAATCTGAAAATGGCCAAGTGTGAGTCGGTTTTAAAATAATGAAGGTGTAAATTCATACCCTAAGGAACTAAAACAAAAATTTATCTATATCTTCCAATCGTAGTACCGACCTAAAATTCGTTACGAAGGTTTGTATTTAGTCAAAGTAAAGTATAAATGAGATATTTTCTTACCTAACTTAATCATAAGAAAAAAGAAAATAAACCTTACAAAAATAAATGAAATCACCCAAAACATAATGTGAAAGGCTGCCAAGTTCGATAATTTTTTGCTTCGCCTATAAAGAAGTGAGATCTAAATAAGAATTGCCATACACAGACCTCAGTTAAAAATAGTTACAGGAATGCACACTTGATTTTCCGCAGTTTGGAAAGTAGATTCTTATTTCCAAACTGCAGAAAATCAAGTGTACATTCCTGTAACTATTTTTAACTGAGGTCTGTGTATGGAACTTGGTACTTATTTAGATCTCACTTTTATAGGCGAAGCATTCCAAAATTATCGAACTTGCAGCCTTTCACATTTATGTTTTGGGTGGATCTACCTTTCTCAGTTAAAGGCAAAATTAGGTCTCAGCTCGAGTCGACAGAATCCATTCATCTAGATCAGTTTGGGTTCGCTTCACGACTTAGAGTATAAAATAAACTGAACTGAAGCCCGATCCCATCTGATTAATCTAGACCCCATCATCTTGATTAATTTAAAGTACCTAATCAAAATGTTCTCAGATTAGCATATCAGTAGGCGCCAGGCGGTTGAATATCTCTGACACCAGGGTGCATCGGGTCGTTGGACGACTCGATGTCTCACTCGAAAAGAAGAAGAAGCATATCAGCGATTCATTTAGACCGCAAAACTAAAAGCCAAACATTTTTCTTCTAAAGCTAGCAGGACGGCAAACTCAGAGTGAATTCTTTACATTTTTTCAATGCTAAACGCTCGGCGAGTGGTGAGTCACCAACGTCCTTCACCTCTACTCGCCCGTCCCTACATCCGTGTTCACGATTCAGCTTTAGTCGGTGAAAAGGTAAAATGCTTACCCATTATTTAACTTGATTTCAGGTTTTGAGGCTAATCATCTTCCTGCCCTTATCAAAATAAAGGTGGTCGGTAGTCGGCGCAAAATGTTTTGTTAGAACACAAAATCACGTAGCAAGAAGATTTGGCTGTTTTATGACTGGCTGCCTGCCTGATGTCAACCCTCTTGGGAATGCTATTTTAGGTGGTATCACCGCCACCACGCGTTTACCAAAGGCGACAGATATTCAGCCGAAGTCAAAACTCTACGTCGCCTTTAAGAAACCCTCTGACTGGATAGGATAAGTGGTGGCAGTATTCTTAGCCGATATGTCACGGCAAAGATTTTAAAGCTAAATGTAGTCCAAAAATGTACTATATAAGTCTGCTTTTAAAAGTCTAGCGACTAATGCGACGTCGATGGCTGTGCTTGAAATATTGAATGGAATGATAACTGTGATGATTTTTTAAACGAAGGACGAACGGATGGGCTAACTTGGCAACACTGAGCTTGCCAAGAACACGAATCCACGGCATATTTCGAAATGCATTCATGAGCTGGCTCAAATCGAGCGCCAATGAAATGGTGCAACGTTTGAACCTAAGCAATGATTCAGTGAGTTCAACCAAGGTTTGTGGTCAAATTACCACTTCGGCGCATTTAATGTCAGTAAACACACGGAGCTATGATTCAGCTGAACAAAACAACATAGCTTAAGTATTTGCGGCGTAGGATACTATTGTACCTATACGGTTATGTTAACTTGGAATGGGAGAAACTTTCCTTCAATAGTAGTCGGGATTGTCCAACCATAATAATAGAGGCTATAGAAACAAAAGAACATCCGCCGCAGGCAAATAACACGAATCATTTGGATTACGACACAGCCGCAGTATTACTATACTTTCTCCTTAGGAAATCGCTAGCAACATCACTGTGTATCTTGTAAACAGATGTTACAAATATTTACTGCTGAAAACGTATCTACTCATAAACACCCTCCTACGTGAATCAGTTCAGTACGCACCCAAAATAGCTCAAGGGCGTGTATTGTTGTTATATTGCAAAGCGCCCTTGAATGGTTGAGCGAGCTAGGCCCGTACCACCATAGCAAATTTCATGGTCAATATCGTATAAGTGTAATGTCGTAGGTCTTCGCGTGTCACATGCCTGGTCACGCTCTAAATAGGTGCGCCGTTTCACCCTCCATAGATTCCTCTGTTATTATAGAAAAGGAATATCAAATCTGCTCGTTGCTGACCTCACTTTTACAGTACATTAATTTGATGAGTCGTAAATTCGAGGGCGTAGGTTATGATTATGACTTACATTCGAAGGACGGGCTCGTTTGAATAAGATGAAAGTGGAGCATCTCGCCAAGTTGGCAACATGTAACGTCAAGTTCATTTATTTGAGCTGTCTGTGGCTTGGTTTTATAATAACTAGAGCGACTACCAACTCTTCATGCATCGGGAGGTTCAGAAGCGTGCCTTGAATTTACGCAAATTCAACCACATGTGTTTTTGTAACAATTGTAGAAATTCTCGCAACGCAACTAGCGTTTAAGCCGCAAATTACCAATTTCGACGAATGTTTTCGCAAGTAATGATTAAAGAGAAACTCGAAAGATGTGCGAGTTGCAGATTGAAGCGCCTACTCGCATTCATTGCATCGTATTTTGCAAGGCACGCGTAACAACAGCGTTCGAAAGTGTGTCAAGACTGCAATAGCAACATGCACTCGCCACGATGCACAAAAGTGGGAAATGCAACACATCAAAACCATTACCGTAAGTAGGTCTTCCGTAAGCATGAAATATCGGCATGCTTCAATTCAAACCAGATGTTGTAAGCAAGCAATTTGTACTATCCACTTGAACCTTGAGGTAAAGATGGATTGTAAAGTTATAAACAGGAGTTGAGTACGATGTGGGCAAATCGTATTAATTAGAGAGTCAACCTCCACGGTTAACCAAATAATGAAACAGGACCTGTTCGGTCCTCTGGTCACGTTATACAGCCAGTCATAAACAAGGGCCACATTAATAAAATTGTACGGTCTGCGGAACAATAAAAATGTAAATATCGATCATAACCGGGCAGACATTATTGTCCGTGCTGGCGGGACGCCACCCATTCTATTCGCGCTTGTGAAGGGGATGTGATGCGGGATTCGTTTGGACGTCCGCTCTGGAATTGTTTTTTGGACATAACTTTGAGGACGGTCACGGTTTAAACGCTCTGAACGTTATTTTCATGAATATTAAGTGAAGAGAGAACATCGCACACGGGCTTTCTAATATGTTTGAGCGGATGGTCTATTTTTAGAGAGAATCAGTGAGGTATTGTTTCCAAATCCGTCGCACGCCCACACATGCAGCCATCGCGTCAGGTAAGAAGAATGGCATTGGCGGCACTGATTTATGAACCTACAGAGTGTCAATCACTTTCAGCGCTAACTACGTAAGAGGTTTCGGCGACTCATGTCACGTCTGTCACGTTTATTATTTAAGGTCGATTAAAATTTGGAACGAGACGAATTTCGAAACAAAATTTTATGATGAATTGCTTGCACAGAACTACGAGCAACAAAACGCACGCAATTTAGAATTTTGCAATCCCAATTATGTTTAGTAGAGTATGACTTGACGTCGAAATAAAAATTGCTTACGTCTATCCAGACTAGACTTTGTAAAAGTTTTAGCTATTGAGGTAGGTACGTCAGAGAACGTAAAAAAAGTGCATTAGAATAGAATGTTGTAGATAGATATTATCATGTGGATTTTTTCACAGAGACTACATTCTTCTAATACAAAACATGTTGCGCCGACCCAAGTAATTGGGATAAGGGCAGGAAGTTGATGACATTCTTCCAATAGTACCCGTTTCATGTAGGTATATTGGTGTGCTGACCCCGAAGACTTCGTGACGGCCAGTTCGTTCCAATGCGGCACGCAAACGAGTTACGCGATCTGATACGTGAAACTAACTTGCTGCTTTCGTGACATTTTACTGGAGCGTTACGTCAATACGTAAAACCACGCCTCTTTGGAAGGGGTATGCAGAGACTAGATTCTCACAAGTGTTTCTATCCCTTTACCCATTTTTCGGATCATCTACTCTGCATTTCTCCATACATGCTCGTCGGTTGCAGGTAGTAATTGACCTGACCTTTAGCAACCTCCCTGATTTGATTAAGGTACGTTCGTCGAAGCTTTTCCCTTCCAAGATTCTCATCTACGCTAGCTATCTACAAATTTTCATTGAACTGAAGCTTGCGTAATCTCAGAACTCTAATAAACCTAAACCTAGTCACCTCTAGTTTCAATAATACGGTAAATTGCTTGTCTGTCACAAGGGAATATTGTTTCATACAGTCACGACTGCAGTGTAGTCTTATTACCAGGATTGGTTCCACGGGTATACAATTTCAAAGAAACAACGACAATCACGCGAAATGGACAGTAGGTAATAGCAAGAGGCGTATGCTTAAATCAGGAATTTGATTTCGCATACGATTCCCAAGGTTGCTAAAACCAAACGAATCATTCACATGAAGATTCACGTATACCTATCATTGTCATAAATCGATTTACCGTAGTTAGACAGCTTCTAGCAGACTGGCTCGCATGCGAAATTGGTGAACCACTGGTTCAAAATATACCTCTAGATCGCATAAGTAGTATTTATCAATTCGAACGCGAGCTCTTGTATCTTTACAGCAGTAAAACAACTATTCTCGTCAAAGGCGAGCAGAAGAACGCACCAATAAGTAGTTGTTTCACTTTGACTTTGACACATTTTCGACCAATCACAGAAAAAAGGAACAGTCAAGAGTGCCGCCATCAGTTCGCCAGTTTGCCACCTCATTGACAACAAAAGCACAAGGTAAAGGCTCCAAAACGGAGTGACTCCACGCTATTCTCTCGTCAGCTTGTTTAGGCGTCTCTGCTAAAGTACTCGGCAAATGGGCCTCCATTACGCGCGATCCTTGTCTCTCACAGGATAGCAGTAGATAAACAGGATGATAGAAACCGGCTGACGTGATAAACATAAGATACAATTTAGGCACCAAGCTAGAAGCTAGCGTGCGAAATCGGAACAGATGATCTATCTACTGATTCAAAAAATATGCCTCCAGATCTCATAGAACACTGCTTTTTGATTCGAACTCCAACTTTTCTTACTCTATAACAGCTAAAAGACTAGGTATGCGTCAATTGTATAGCACGACGGTAAACGCTCCAAAACAGGATCTCTCTCTCTTCCTGTGGGACACCGAGTCGTCCATCGACCCGATGAACCCTGTCAACCTTTTACAATCGTCTCCTATAAGTAGCAGGCATTTTGAAATGTTTTTTTAAGTAATCATAGACAGCAACCGCAACCGACGGCTAAACGTACCCTACGAAGCATGGAGCCATGAAAACGAGATGATTCGACACAATACTCCTCGTCAACTTGTTAGGTGCCTCTGTTAATGTACTCTGCAAATGGGCCGCCATTACGCGCGATCCTTGTCTCTCACAGGATAGCAGTAGATAAACAGAATAGGCCCAGAGATTGCCAAAGACAATGATTGATGGAGATAGAAAGCGGCTGACGCGATAAACTGTGAGACATACACAAACATAGGCCTCAATTCGGGAAGCAAGTTCCCTTAGGCCTTAACTGACCTTAAATTAGCGCTGTCACTTTCCTGTTTGACAGTATAGGGAGTAAAATAGTATAGGGAGAGCTGTGACTAAAATTGATCTTAATGTTTGATGAAAAATACGCATTATCTTGACTAAGGAAATAATGGTGACTAAATTGACTAGAAATAGCGTAGAACCCATTGACGTATTTAAACATGACAGGACTTCGATATCTTCTATCCTTTTTTAAAACTTTTTGCCGGATAATGACAATGCTAAGTATTTAGTAAGAGAATTTATTTCCCGAATAGACACCATACATTACCTAGCTAGTTATCTCACGATGCAAAATAGCTCGTAGTGCGTTATCGGTCTTTGTGCGGAGTGAATACGTGTAAGATTGTCTTGTCTTCATTATTTACTCAAGATAAACTTGGTATAAGATCGTGTTCTAAATTGGTCCGTTTATCGGTTGTTCTCCTGTTTAGAAAAGTTGTAGTATTTATTTTTCATGATACGCGTTTGTTTACAAATTTGTGTCTATGCAAACCCTCAAATTACGTTCATCATCATAGCGTATGGCAATGTCTGCTTAAATTAGTGTCTTAAAGTAGGTTTTAAGCCAGCTCTCTGCATTTGCGGATTTTGGGGTGAATCTATGCAGTTCGGCCACACCACGGAAAAGCAGCGTAATGGGCATTCACAACATGGGACAGGGTCTGGCCCGGTACAGTCGCAATTTAGCGACTCCTTTAGACCCATTCGTAAAGACGATGGTCACAAATATCCTTGACTTAAATTTCGATAAAGGATCAGGAAAGCGCGTTATGTAAAACATTATTTTCAAGAGACGACATTTGTAGGTAGCGACAGTGCCCTTATTTTTTTTATCTTGCTGGAGCCGCGTCAATACTAGGAACGCAAAATTGTTACAACTTGTGACTTATCCATTTCTGTGTAAAGACTGTCAAATAAGTGGTATTTTTAAGTGAGTTGAATAAAATATTTTGAGTTTGAGAGAAATAAGCAGAAATCTTACCTTTAAGTAGGATCCGTAATATTTGGTGACGTATGGGCTGTCGCACTGGGACAGCACCATGATTTCCTGCTGTATGTCCTCGATCTCATCTTCGGCCTCTTCTAGGTCAATGATCTTGATGGCCACCACTTGCTGGGTTCTGTTGTCGACGCCCTTGAACACCTCACCGAAGGAGCCCTTGCCGATCTTCTCTTGTTTCGTGAAGATCAGCTCCGGGTCGACCTTCTGTAAAAGAAAAAAAAATTGTTAAAATTGTTTCTACTACTTCTTTCAACATAGCTGTGTTGTAGCGGCTAAGAATTCTACCATCCCTAGTCCACTTAGGGTGTTCCGTAGTTATTGACTTCGGAAGAATATCTGTCGACTATGGTCAACCGCGTGGTGGCGGTGACACAACCTACAATAGCATTCCCAAAGAGGGTTGACGTGAGGCAGGCCGGTCATACAGCATTGCCAAATCCTTTTGCTACATAATCTTGTACTCTAAAAACATGTAGCTCCGACCCCAACTGATTTGGAATGAGGGCAGAAAGATGGTGAAGTAACTCTTTCAAGATATACCAAAGGCTAATTAATGTCCTACATTTTCTAAGTAACGTTAGTATAAACCTATTAGGTATCTACTTATGTTATGAGTATTACGTCTATTTAGTTTTTCTGTTAGATACAAGCTAAAGCCCTCGTAAAATATGTGTAACTCAGTTACTTGTTTTAGAAGAAAATTACTTTGAGCGATATTTTTAAATGGGCAGTAAAATTCATAAAAATTTTATATACTAGCTTTCATGTCATGAATTATTAAGTTGTAAATTACATGTTTTCAAAGCTATGTTAATATCTTAATCCCACCAAAAACATTTACTTGTAAAAAGAACCAAGTCTCGCCTCCCAGTTCATCTAAACTGTAAAAAGTTGTGAGATCCATGTGATGCCAAGTCGGTTATTGATTTATTCACTTGAACTCATCTTAAGCTATTGCGTAGTTAGGCAACAGACATCATCTTACAGTAACTATATCGATATTTAAAAACATTTATATTTACAATAACTAGAATGACCCGGCCATCGCACTAGACACTCGTATCTCACAAGCAAATAGTGTGCGATTGCCAAGTCATTCTAGTTATTGTAAATATAAAAGTTTTTAAATATCGATATAGTTACTGTAAGATGATGTCTGTTACCTAACTACGCAATAGCTTAAGATGAAAGTTCCCTGAAGTAGTCCTTGAATAAATCAATAACCGACTTGGCATCACATGGATCTCACAACTTTTTACAGTTTAGATAAACTGGGAGGCGAGACTTGGTTCTTTTTACAAGTAAATGTTTTTGGTGGGATCTCATTTCTTTTTGTAGATAGTCTTCCTCTTATCTGGAACTACTTCTTGAGCCTCAGATACAGATTTCCTCAAAGCCCATCCGCAAAGTTAACTTTGTAATCCTATACATTTGTATGGAAATACAAAGTTAGTTATGCGGTTGCAACCGAATTTGCAGAATGTTATAGTTTTCCCTTTATTCATACACTAAATACAAGGTGTATTCTAAGTTTCAAGCTCCTCAGTCTGCTAGAAGTACCTTAGAATTTTGATGATCGGTCAGTCAGTCAGTCAGTCAGTCAGGCAGAAAATTAAGAAACTTTGACTAACTATAACTTCTAAACTACTGGTCCAAATTAAATGAAATTTGAAATGTATCGTGTCTATGCAGTGCTTGATAAGATATTTTAAAATGAGGGTTCTAAACTTATCGACAAGGGAGTTATGAGGGGGTCAAAAATGGCCTGAACTGGTTCGAGAAAAGGATGGTACGGCCGTGCCGCTTTCAGCTCGATTTGGTGGGGGCACTGCCGTGCCCCCAGATAAGAACGCTTTAAAACATAAAGATATTTTTTGCAGTAAAAAGGTAGATACTTAATGCACAGTGTATACGCTAATAACCTTGTTACTTTTCATCATTCATGATGTTGAATATGGTGATTTGATTACCTACCTCCTAATGCTCGATCTATCTGTTATTTACAATTTTCATAGAACGATTAATCATAAAACTATTAAGGGCAGGGCGGACTGACTGCGTATGCGTGCACGTCATCACGCGCGTACCGTTTGTAATGTAAGGGACTGTATGCCGTCTCTCATAGAGTCCCGCACATTACAACCGGTCCTATATATTATGACGTGCACGCATACGCAGGCAATTTGCTCTGCCCTTTACTTTACAAGAAGTTATCGAAGACGGAAGAGTTCTCACAGCCAATAAGGAATATGTAACATTATCAATGCCATTATCTAAGCATGTTTACTTTGAGTAACTAATCATTTTGGTATGCGATAATCCTTCCAGATTAAAGTTTTATATTAGAAAAACATGTAAATTGATAACATTTTGTCGCAATATCAACACATAAAGGGTAATAATAGATCAACGGCGTGTGAGAGATATTTGGCATCAATATAAACAACTATGGGGCCATCTGCGAAATCATGAAAAATAAATCTGCTGTTCTATACATTTTGCTTGAGTCAGCCTTAGATTTTTCGCAGATGATTTCGCAGATGCCCCACAGTAAAAGTTGTTCATATAGATGCCAAATATCTCTCACACGCTGTTGATCCATTATTAACGGGACACCCTGTATATTTATTTTCTATAAAAATTTCGTCATATCATATAGGCTTCATTCATCATTTGAATACTGTAGCGAGACCTCTTCAAATCCAGATTCGATAAAATAATTCGATTCAGGTGTATTCCATTCAGAAGTACTGAACTGTATCACCAAATAGAATTTAAAAACATGTCTTTGAAATAGATCAGTGTCGCGTAAAGGCTCTCGTGTGCGTCTACGAAGCCGCGGGATAATTTTACACAACATCAATATTTGCTCAGCCGAGCCGAGAACTCAGCGCTGCCGACCTTTTGACATTTAACTGACATTGGCGCGAGAGTCAAGGCTTCTCATAGATGCATTCCTGCAAGGTGCCGTGTGGTGCCGGCAGAGTAGAATAGCACCACCCCCACTCTTCCCGTGGGGGTCGTAAGAGGCGACCGAGGGATAAACCCGACCCAAACAGCTAGGGCCAACCGTATGGTGGCGGTTAATCCACCACAAAAGCATTCCCAAGGAGGGTTGACGTCTGGTCGTAAAATTCAGCCAAATCCTTTTGCAACACGATTTTGCGTTTAACGAAAAGTGTTGCGCCGACTCCAAGTAATTGGGATAAGGGCAGGAAGATAATGATGATGGCGCTAGAGTCAAGGCTTCACATAGATGCATTCCTGCATAACTTCTTTGTACTTTGAACCAACTTACTTGAACTAGGAAGTATCAAATACCAGCCTACAAATGACCACAAATCAAACTGATCGTTTCACTTCTATTCCCATCCTATAAAGGGGCATTCCACGAAAAGGTCAACTTTTTGTCGCTTACGTGACGCTATGGTAGCACCTATTTATGCTTATGATACAAAGCCACTGGATGTGTAGAACCTAAAGCTTTTAAGTGTATATCGATTCTGCAATCAAGAAATCTTTAAGTCTTATTCGGAAATACTAGAAATCAGGGTGTAACTTAAGCGACATTTTCGTGAAATGCCCCTAAACTACGTTAAGAATACTTTTTATTAAATTGTATTTATGTTGTAGTCGTGACTGTCGTGAGAAACCCCAGAAGAATAAATCTGTTTCAAAACCATCAAAGTTCGTGATCGTCGCTACAAACTCATAAGCTGATGGACACGATAGCTTAAATTAATTAGTTGTCCGATGATATCGACACAACGTAGGGAGAAATTCCACATTCTTTAGAATTGGACACAGGCAAGGGCAAAGGTGACCTAAATACTTTATCAGTTTACAAATTCTTTGTATCAGCTTATTTCCAATGAAAATACTTCTACTGCTGAGAAAACATCGCTTAAATTCCACCCGCCAAAGAAGAAATTTCTCCTCAAACTTTCTACGATAATCTCTTTCCTCGTGTATCGGTTATAAGTAGCTTTTACGTGCTAGAATAACTTTAAGATTAGATTTGAGAAAAAGCGATCAGTTTGAGCTATCGCTTGGATCGATTTATCTGGGGAGTGACGGCACTAGGAATAGCCTGACGTGACTGGAGTTGCAAACAACAGCCAGCCAGGGCAGATGGAAACGAAAAGCTTTTAGTTCAGTTCAGTTACAAAAAGAAACTACATTTCTCATTCCATGTGGTGCCTCGCTTTTCCGAAACGAACGAGTTCTAAAATTGTATTTCTATTAGTCTGAATGGAATTATTTAGCGGAAACATTTTCCATCAATCCGAAACTTAATCAGTTCGTAAATTAAATACGATGACCTCAATAAAGGACGCGTGGAAACCCCACAAGAATAATCAGGTAGGGACCGTGACGTCATTATTTCTTCTTAAAAAGCGTTGTAAAGGGTCGCAGAGGGCATGATAAAGTGGAGGGCTCATCGTGGGCGCGAACAAAAAGGCTTATTGAGTTTCGTGGGCCAATTTTACAGGCGGGAGGGCTAAAAGTTGGCGCCGGTTTAACAGAAAGTCGATTTCAGCACGCCGCAAAGGCCGAGCTCAACCTTTGTTGCGGACAAGCTCGGCGTCCCGCTTTTAATTAAAAGCAAATGTTTCCACGATAAAAAGTCGAGACAGGCACGCTGCCCGTTGTCAAAGTGAAATTCTAATAAAAGCCTGACCTTAAATTGTCCTAGATATTAAACCTCGTTCGAATAAGCTCTTAAAACGTGGGATCCTTACTGCAAACAATTCGTCCCCTACGCGACGAAGGGGCGTATCTGATTTTGAAAAATTGTGCAGGAGAGCCAAAAAACTGTTTGGATTCCCCGATTGCTTAAATTTTTCTTCCATAAAATTTTAAATGATTCATCAGCGGGGAAAAAAATGGTACCATGGTATTGTGCACTAATTTATACAAAATTTAAATATTTTTATATATTTTTTGGAGCTTTCTTTATGCACAAAAAATGCATTTAAAATTTGTTCGCCCTTTTTGCGGCGTCAATTTTTTTTGTAAATTTGTAATAAAAATCCGTTTTCTTTCAGATACGCCTTTAGTACACAGACTATAAAGTTCTTAAAAATGAGGTTTTAAAGGAAAATAACCCTTAAATAAAGATAGTTTTATTTATTTTTAATAAAAAGGTCTTTTAAAAAATACAAAACTTAAAATTTTGCCCAACAAAATGGCTACGAACATTGTTTTTTAAATTCACACTTAAAATTCTTGGTTTTCACTTGGTCACCTATGCTTTTCAATGTCGTGCTAGATAGAGTATGCCTTGAGAAAGGTCCTGCAACTGGACTTAAGCGTAGAGTTGAATGGAAAGTATAAGGTGGTAGGGTACGCTAACGACCTAGCTCTGTTAGGCGAAACTCGTGGGGAAGTCATGCAAATTTAGAAAAGAAGCCAAGAAGATAGGGCTCAGGATCAGTCACGATAAAACAGAGTATCTCCACATGAGACGATATAACAACACACGCGTAACACCTGCATGTCGGAGATGCTACGTACCCTTGGTGTGCATGAATTCAAATACCTGGGGTGCACTGTGACTGACACCAACAGCCGCGAAGACAAAATTGATATCGGTATACAAAACAAATTGCGGTGTAGCGCAGTTCTTTCAAGGTTTTACTGTCCAAGCATATCAGCAAAGGTTCAAAAAATCCGTATCTACAAAACTATTATACGGCCCATCTTAATGTACGGCTGTTAAGCTTGGAAACTTACACTAAAAGAAGAGAAAAATCTCCTAGTCGCTGAGCGAAAAGTCCTGCGAATGATCCTGGGCTCAACTAGACGGAATGATGGCAGGTTGCGACTACGGAACAATTCTGAAATCGAAGAGCTAGTGCCCCAGCCCAACATAATCGGGGAGACTAAGGCTTACCGACTCTGTTGGTTCGGCCATGTAGAAAGGATGGGGGAAGATCGTGGAGCAAAAAGAGCGTACGTGGGTTTTCCCACAGGTCGCCGTCCTGTGGGGCGCCCTAGGTACCGCTGGAGATGTGGTAGAGGCTGGCCTGCGCAATCTTAGAGTCAGCAACTGGCAGGAGATTGCGCATGACAGGGATCAGTGGAGATGAGAGAGCTCGTTTCGGAGGTCTCTTCTTTGGGTCGCTTAGTTTAGTTAGTTATTATGTAGTCGGAAAGTCTGAACCTGTCTGAGGTCTAGGAAACAAACAAGTGAGATAGGCGTCTCTATTTTCCTTCTTGTTAATGTCATACATATGGCAACACCGACTATTTGACGCCAAATGTCAGTCGACTGTGGCGCCATCCCTCTTCTTTAATAGAGGGTAGGGACGGTTGCATAATTTCAGTTGGCGTTTTCTTTCGTCGTGGAAACGTGCCTAGGCGATCCTACGAAACTTAGGGCAGCGAGGACTCCAGCGACGAGGCATGCTCAAGAAGATGCGGGTCGAGGCGATCATCGAACCTCTGCCGCCGGGGATTGCAGAGCGTAAAGTGGTTCTAGTAGTTCCGCCCCAGCAGGCAGAAGAGGAGTATCTGGATTTAGACGCTACAGAGGAGGTTTCGGATGATCTTTCTCTATGTTCTGAACGCGATTCAAATATTTCGCACGCTGAGCGTAGAATTTCGGTCGAGGGTAGTTCACAAAAACTTAACCTCAATCATATCGTTGATCTGTCCAATTTTTTTTTTTGCTCCAATTCTGCAAAACTAGCTCGATCTAGATCAGCTCGCTACTACTATTTCCGAGTCGACCAAAAAATCTGATCCGTCTAGAGTAGAATCTGTTAAAAAGCTGCACTGCAGCACTTTGATGACCTAGACTGGGCGGGCAGGTATACGCTACGCAGATACTCAAAAGATGTTCTTGGCGAGTCCTGCTTTTACCTACATTTTAGTACCTGCCTCGCTTCATAAAAAACTAACGGAAATTTTTGCAAGCGGCAGTTAGTTTGCCAATGTCTCCAGCCAGATACCTGTTGCAGGTTGTATGTAGAAGACGCGCCAGTATCATAGAATAGCGGCGAGATGCGGTCCTGAAAGCCCTTCGGGACAAGTACCACCGAGAGATGCTGAATCGCATTCCACCAAGCTGTGGACACTTGTTTGAAAAGCATGCCTTCTCCAACGCCGTAGCTAAGCTGGGAGGAGGAAGCAAGATTTTCTACAGACCGCTGGATAAGCATCGAAAGTCTCCATCACGTACCACGTTGGAGTTTGTAATTTTCGCACCCCATCCATCTCTGGTGCTACCCGACTAAGAAGCGTCGTGGCCGCAGTTCTGCCAGCTCGAGCTGCTCAACCACCCGCAAGACGTCCTGACGCAAGTCGCTCCCGCCCGCAGCAGCATCGACCTCGGGATGATGACCGCTCCAGCAAGCGCCACTGACTTCAAAGCTGGCCGACTTCGTCAGTTCACTCATGCTTGGCGATCTCGGCAAGCCCGCACTCACATCATGAGCATAATTTAAGGTTACCGAATTTCTTTCATTACTACACCACCTCTCAGGAAGAACAGTCGATTGCCGCAATTTCCGGTAGACTCGTCGTCGGAGATGTTGCGGGAAATCGACAGAATGAATGATCAGAGCATCATCGAACCAGCTCCAGACCAGGTAGGCCTCGAGTCCCATCTGTTTCTGGTGGAGTAGCAAAACGGGTCGTTCCGCCCAGTTCAAAACCTGAACCGTTACTTGGCGAAGGAGAACTTTCGCCTCTTTCGTATATGCACAAGGTGCCCAGCTATCTACAAACTCGAGACTGGATGTGCAAGGTGGATCTTCACCAAGCTTACCTCCACGTTCCAGCGGCGGAATCCCACCGCCGCTTTCTTCGCTTTGGGGCAGTACATCAGGGTCAACTGCATTACTGGCAGATGCCATGCCTCCCTTTCGGTCTAGCCTCGGCTCCAAGGGTCTTCGCCTCCCTTTCAAACTGGGTGGCCCATCAGTTATGCCTGGAAGGTAACAGGCTTCTGGTGTACTTGGACGATTTCCTTTTGGTAAATCATTTCCCGCATAAGCTTCAAAAGCAAATTCAGCGAGCTGTCAACCTGCTTCAGCACCTAGGCTGGGTATTGAACATGGAGTAATCGTCCACAAAAACGTCACAATCACTTCAGTGGGATATTCGACTCAACCAAAAGTCTTAACCCGAAAAGAAAATCTATTCCCTTGAGCTTTGTCTGCGCCAAATGGATCAGACCGTGATTTGGACTCCTCTGAGTCTGCAGCAGCTGGTGGGTCGGCTAAACTTTTCAAGTTTCGTGGTCCTATTCGGGAGATTCAATCATTGTAACCTATTGTCCATGATACAGAATTTAGTAAGAAACTGTGTGTCAATTCCATTAACGAAATCGGTTCTGGCGGATCTGCATTGGTGGAAGAAGACCTTCAGAAAGTGAGCGACATTTGGCCAAACCCAGTATCGCACTTCATCGTGACCGATGCGTCGAACCTGGGGAGCGAGTCGAAGGCTGGGGAGCGTACATACACTGCGTTCACGTTCAAGGACCCTGGTCGCCCTCACAGAAGAACCTCTCATCCCATCCAATGTAAAGGAACTTTTGGCGGTAAGTTTCGTTTGACAAGATTTCGCTCGCCTTTCAAAAACGAAACAATTCTAGCGACAGCGATTCATGCGCCTGCCAGAGTGGCATTTTCTGCCGAAAGCTTGCCAGGTAGTATTCCGCAAATGGGGCCGACCGGTCATAGACCTGTTTGCATCTCAGTCGGCGCACGTGGTTCCCTGCTATGTAACCAGAGAGCTAAGGGATCAGAAGGCAGTGTTCTACGATGCCTTCAGCCGGAAGTGGTCGTTCAGCCTTGTATGGGTGTTTCCTCCTCCCTTCCTCATGCTACAAGTTCTGAATGCCCTCAATTCAGCAAAAGGCAAGTTTGTGATCATTTGTCCCAAGTGGACGAACGTATCCTGGTGATCTGACTTGAGAGCGCGAACGCTCTAGTCACCCTTAGTGATCTCTAACCTACAGTGTTTTAACCTAGAGTGTTTTAGTCAACACATCAACGGGTCTTCCACCCCCTCACCTCCAGTTTCTCGTCTTGGAGGCATGGTTAGCTGGCCCACTTCTCTAAGATTTGTAGTTGAGTCTAGCTGGCGCGTTTCTACGCTTGGAACTTACAAGAGTGTGAGGAGTAAGTGGACCACCTGGTACAATTCTTACATTTCATCACAGGAATCAATTTTGGACTCTTTCTGTTAATTATCGAATAAAAACAATAGACACTCGCGCGCAGTCACCGGCGAACTAGAAAAGTATACATGGCGACGGGGCGCCACAAAAGGGCGGTAGGACAGTAGGGCCTCGCGACTTGCAGAAACGTGTCGCGACGAAAAGGCGAGCTGACTCATCGCCTGTTTGCAAAACCCCATTAGGGCAAAAATGCACATACGCCGAGGGCCTAATTTTTTTATCTTTGACGTTAGAGCTACAAATTTTTGTGACGATGTAGAGCTTGAGAAATGAAGCATTTCTGTATACTTAACTCATTTTTGACCCATTTGTATGAAGTTCGCCCCTTCGTCGCGTAGGGGACGAATTACATAAATAGAAAATCAAGTAGACCTCAACAAACCCCTCTAATTCGAGGCGAGCGCGGTTGTGGTCCGAAATTTTAATCTAGATAAATTATCTGAATTAATGAAACCGCCAACTCATCAAAACTTTTCTATTAACACCGAAGAAACCTTTTAAAAGATTAGATTTATTTGAGAAGTTATTATGGAGAATTAAAACTGAGTTGCGTAACTTTAATGGAATTAATAACTGTCTCCATGGTGTAGTCTTTAGACCTCTGGCTTCCGATATAACGATTGTGATTTTGTTTTCTTTTTATTCATCAATGATTATTTAGTTATACCTCCAACAAAAAACGTCGTCCTAGACTCCAGGTTTAGATCTTAAGATATCTGGCTTTAGAAGTTTGGAGGATAACGATTCTTTGCCCAGCCAGAAGTGGAACACTTCAGATTCAGATAAATAAAATTCAGTCAGATAGACCGTGGAAGTTCTGATGTAGGTCGACCTAAAATCTAAACAAATCAATTGTCGAATTTAATGAAATATCAACCATTTTTTTTTGTAACTTTCGTAAGAAAAATAAATAATTATATGTGTTCATTATTTAAAAGTCGATAGTACCTACATATTGGACGACGACCTCGATCTTTAAACGATACAAAGTATAAATAAATCATGAGTCACGCCTGTAACTATTTACTGGACACGTTTGGACAGCAACCACTGCATTATGCATTGCATTTACGCATAACTGCCTTTATTAAACACTTAACTATGTGTTTTTTACGGAATGAAAATTAAGTACTAAACTTGATAAATTTTTTACCCATTTACTGGAAAATTCATTTAAAAAATAAGAGAATGAATATCAATTTTCTTGTGGTGATGATGATTAGACCAGAAAATTCAGCATGCGTATTGGCAGCAGAAGATGAGAGCTAGCCGTTTATCGTGGTATGGGCATGTTATGAGGAGGGATGAAAACCATGTGACGAAAAAAGTAATGAATATGAATGTGGATGGACGCAGAAGGAGAGGAAGGCCTAAAAAAGTTTGGATGGATTGTGTAAAAGACGATAGAACCAAAGAGGTGTAAACGAAAATTTGTGGTGTAAGCGAATGGAAGAGAAAGACATGTTGCGCCGACCACAAATAAGTTGGGATAAGGGCAGGCAGATGATGATTGCTTGTACGGTCAATTGAAATTGAAAGTACAAACAAAAAGAAACAGTATAACAAGGTGGCCCTTATCTTACACCCCTATCGACACGTTCAACACCTGAGAAGATTACTAATTACCAACCTCACAAAAAGAGGGTACCAACTCCGCTGGCTCAGCCAGCGACCCGAAATGGATCTTGGTCTCCGAAATGAGCTTACGCCAATGATCCCAGTCCTGCGCGATTTCGAGCCAGTTGTTGTCTTGGAGAGTATCTTACAAGTCAGTATCTACCACATCTCTCCAGCAGTACCTGGTGCGCCGACCTGTAGGGTGACTCATGTACGCTCTTTTGACTCCTCGATCCATTCCCATTCTCTTCACGTAGTCGAGCCCAGAGGTGTAAGTGAGCCTAAGTTATGCGGTCAATGCGGTGCTCATTAATCCGAAAAGAAGAAGTCTCTCCGATTATGTTTAGCTGGGCACTAGGCTTCAGCATTTTTTCGTATTTGCCACCTGCCGTCATCCCGTCGGGTGGGGACCCAGAATCTTGCGAACGACTTTACTCTCAGCTACCAAAACTTTATTCTCATCTTTTTGCGTAATTGTCCGAGCTTCACAGCCGTATTAAAATAGGCCGTATAATTGACTGACAGAATTACCGACCCCACAGCCTGAATTAATTAATGTACCTAACATTGAGTACCTGATAATCATGATTCTCATAACGGAAACGGATTATAAATTAGTATGTCATCGTCCAAGACGGATTAGGCGTACCTACTACCTGTTCAAGATAAGCATAATCGATTAACAGCTACTAATAAAATAACTTCCTCTGGGCTGTAAGATATTTTCATATCATAATCTATGACATAGGTACATTTGCTAAATTAAATTCTTCCTTGAACAAACAAACAAGAAATAAAAATAATGTACCTAAAACATGAATACGTATACCTAGTCAAAGCAGGGTTCATTGGGTCGTTAAGACGACTCGGTGTCCCACACGAAAAAAAGATATTACCATCTCCAAGAAGACTATCTGTCAGAGTTTTTAAATAACCAATCCAATTCCAATTACGGAGAACATTGCATGACTTTTGGCAAAAAAGTCAGTTTCGTTATACCTGCTGATTTTATTTCTATTGCGAACTAGTTATGAAATACCTTGTTATTGGCCAACCGTAATCTTTTGTACGACGCAATTTCGGCAAGAATTTCTTTATATTGTTTTGCAGGAACCCTATATTGGTCAAAGGGATAGAAATGATGTGCTAAGAAAAGAAAAGAACAGAAAATATGGAGAGCACTGACATCAAACGTGTAGTCTTTTTTGAGACACGACTTTCAGCAAAGAATAAAACCACTAAGCAAAGACATTCCTTCTAAATAAGTTTGCATGGTAAGTAAGGTGTGAAATGCGAAATCCGTTGTTCATTCTTGAATTTGTTGTCATGTTTACAGCAAAAAAATCTGACTAAAACCACGGACTGTTTGTGCAATTGTTGTCAAATTGTAAATTTACGGCACTAGCAGACTGTTTTGACGAGCAGTAATTTAGTTCATACATACATACATATATCACGCCTATATCCCTTGCCGGGTAGGCAGAGCGTAAACAGTTGTAAAAACGGCCATTTACACCACGTCTGACAAAAGATTGTGAGTCATTCAGAAGACTGTGTACAGGTTGTCAGCCTGCCGCCTAAATAAACAAAATAAATTCGGAACCAATTCATAGTGAAATACGCATGTAATTGTAGAAGAATCTTCATGTAAGTAGGCATCTATATCTTCAAGTACACATAAGTAGGTAGGTATGCATGACGCATTTCACAACCAGTTGCAAACTTGCACTTGCTTAAGTGTATCAGGGTCATAGTAAATATTTCAATGTAATTTAAAGTGTTTACAAAACGCGATAACAATGTTTTGTACTGTATTGAATGAAGTGCAAAGGATGGTTTAGCTGATAGTGAAATTTAATTATGCAAATGAAATCACACTTGGCTTAGCAGATATTTTATCTACTTGCGAATAGACGTATGTTACTCACGTTATCTTATCGCAGGCTCTTTGAATAATTTGCTCATTCTTCTAGAATCTAGATGATAGATTACAGCCAAAAGAACCGTAAATACATGAGATAAAATAAAACTTTATCGTACTCAGATTCCACAACTGTAGTGTCGTTTGCCTGCTGTATAACAGTATAAGGCTCAGTCGCCTGCGCCAGTGTGCGCCTACCGTAAACAGCACAACCTCGGTTACGAGTACATTTGGTATTCATTAGATACAACCCTATATAGAAAACTACTGCCTCACTGTAAAAGGGTTACCGGAATGTGCTCAACAAATACGAGTTTTTACCCAATCCTAGCACAAGTTACGTAAATAAACAAACACCAATTGAGACCTACTCGTGAGAAACAGAAAATTGAGATTTAAGAAATTCAAAACCTATGCATGGCAGACTCTATTACCATAATTATAATTATTGGAGCGTATGCGCGCTGAATACATACAAGTAGGTGAATGTTATTTATCATAGAAGCCGCATACCTACTTGGAGTGAACTAGAGAAACGCGCGAGTCGGGTGACGCGTGCGCCGACATCCGACACGCATTGCGAGAGACGAGGAAATAATCGCCGCAATACGAAACGGTCGGCACGCACATTATACCAGGACATGAAACTACTGTGTACACCGCATAACTCAAATTGAAGCACTAAGCGTGAACGGGGAAATCGCTCCAATCTTCGTAGAAAATGCGTTTTCATTGTTGTTACTTACGCTTGTGTTTGCGTTTCTGGTGTGCGAGGGGCGCGGCGCGGGCCGCGCGGGCTGCGGGGGCACTTTCAACTGCCTCCGGTCAAACGATGACGCATGACTCCCGGTCCAGCTCCACCGAGTGGGACCGTTAGTGCCATGCGGTAAGGAATACGAAGACTGAGGCCGCAAGTGCCTGGCATTAGGCCCTGCCAGCATCGGCCCTCCGGGGCCGCCTTGCAACACTGGTCCACCAGGCCCCTGAACATAATGATAATGCGGGGGATTTGACACTGCAGCTCCCCACATCATACACTGTTTCACTCACTAGCACTACACGAACCGACGATCACTTCATCACATTGAAAACGAATCAGCACTGACACAAATCATCGCCATACTGAAGTTTCACGGCCTTATCTAGCGATAATTAAATCATTCACGAATCCAATAGTTATATGATAACGTGGGGCTTCCAATAGGCTGGTAGCCGCGAGTGGCGAGCGATCCAGGCCACTGTTCGCGATAGAAAGACAGCTTGGAGCATGAACGCCTCGAAAGCAGCCGTGTCGCCGGACGCTACCGAGACGCGTAGAGAATTAATTCGCATTTGTTGGACTATTGTTTGGACAAAGAAGGTCGTCAATGACTTGGAAGCAATTCGGACACCTATTAAAACTTAATTTAGAAGATATATTGGACATCAAGACCATTCGGAACCCTTTGCGAACGGTACGCTTTCCATATCGAGCTGGTGAGAGTTGATGGCAATGGACCGCAACAATACCACTCAGTCAGTAACCACGTAAGTTTGGGCGGTAAGGCGTACCGGGCAAATAGGATATAACGCAATTATTTGAAGTTGCATCGAAGATAATATTATGAAAATAATACAACGTTTTTAATAAGTTCACTTCACTGAATATCAACATCCAATGGTAACTTTGGTTTGTATAGACCGCGCGGCGAGATCGTTTCGCGCGGACAGTTTCCACAGCGACGGCAATTTCAAGAGAAATCTGTTCCCCGACACAACAAATCCATCGTGATGGACGGCGTGTGAGTTTCAACGCATTTGAATGTAGACTGGTTGCGTGCCGAGTGGTTGTCGGGCGTTCCACACCGGCCGCCCTGGCGATTGCATTATGATTTTTTCGCAAGGGAGCGCGGGGGCGAGGGCGGTGCGCGGGCGCCGGCATGTCCAGCGGACCGTGCCGCGGCCGCTGCGGCGCGGCGCAACGCAGCGAAACTCGCGCACTTTACTCCGCCGAACCGAACCACTGCATATTTGTGGACACTGATGCTATGCAGCGGAATTCAATTGAGCTGGAATAGAATATCGAATTGGTCGCAAAAACTAATGTTACTTTGTAACGTGTTGAACAAACCAGCCTAATGTTGATTGCAGTAGGCATTTCAACCTAAACTTAACAGAGCGGAACATTTTAAACACGTCCGAAACGATCTCCTCGCAACAAAAACTATATTAATTTTCGGCGCAAACAAATTTCGGGCATCAATACCTGCCAAGAGTTAGCACAAAAACACATTTGGAGCGCTATAACAGATCCGTCAAAAGAGCGTTCCAGTTAGCGAGCGCGAAAGTCTGCAAGACAAAGGCGTTACAAGTTACAAAACTTTCGTTGGGCCGTAGTTGGGCTGTACAATAGCTGACATTAGTATTCCAAGTGTGGTGGCACGGCAGAAGGTGGACTGTCCCAAGAAGTCACCGCCCTCGGCGTCGTGCGCTGAATACAAGCAAACACTGCACGCATTCCATACCTTTACGGCGGTGCTACGCGTAGTCATAACCGTACGACATCGCTGCCCACATAAATTATTTGGTAGGCCCGTTAGCCTTCCTTGTTAGCCCTTCGCAATGTCAAGGCACTCAACTACCAAATCAATCGTACATACTTTTTAATTTAAAGGACATCCACAGTAAATCGTTTATTGGCGTAAGACGTAGGTACTTACTACTTGCGAATTTACGCAACAGGTGTGCAAGCACGCGTGGGTTCGCTCAGGAATTCAGAGCGGCGTGCCTCTACCTTTTATTCCGCATTCTGCAAGATACTTATCAATAGACGCCTTGAGAAGCGCCTATCTCTACTTGGACATGATCAAACTGGTCCAATTAGAATTGCTAATCGGATTCAAAGGCGGTCAGTTACAAGAACTGTAGCTCTAAAAGTAACTATCTAACCAAAGCGATATAAATCAAGATCAATCCATAAAGTGGGGTGTCGACATTTCCGTTTTGGGAGTAGAGTTATAGTTATTGTTACAACACAATCACTGACACAGTTCACAATCATTGATTTATTGTTCTCAATCTTTTACTTTTTTAAAGGATCAGATGGCAACAAAACAAAAGGCATCCGACAGACGGCGATGCCTACGCGTGACTAAAATCGTCGACGAACGAAGGCTGACAATGTGTGCAAGAACCAAGAACGGGGACACCAGGCAGAACCTATTAGGCACAATGATTGGATTTTAAAACTCCACTCAAAACGGATGCGGCTCGAAACAAAAACTGTGTTTTGAAATGGAAATGGGCTCGTTTACGTGCGCTAAATAACCAAATTTTAGAAGAAAAGCAGAGCAGTGACTCAGTTGTATTTACACAAACAAAACATTTGATCGGAAGTTTTTAGTTTTGTAGATGGCCCGTTTAAAACAAGTACAAATTTGAAAAAAAAAACCGGTGTTAAAAGGTGTGTTCATATACTTATGCTGTTGCTTGTATTATTCTTAAACCAACGGTACAATACTGAGATAAAATGTAATAATATCTACATCTACTGATAAAAATATTATGTTTTTATCAGTGGCACAGAAAACACCCGCATTCTTTTGTCAGTAGCTACCGATAACATGATCTCACGGTATCATACAAAACAGTATTATTCACTATTCTTGGAAAAAGCTGAAGGCAATCATAAAATATATTGATGTTGTACTGAAACTGCCCCTCTGAACAGAGAATGAACAATTTTAACGTTGCAATGCTTCAGAGGCTAAAGTTTGGAAACATTTCGAGCATAAATCGTCTAAACGCTTTGGCACTAAAATTTATAGGCAAGATTTCACTGTTCACATAGCTTAACCGACTGGAACATTCAGTATTCTGGTGCAGCACATCCAGTTGCTGAAGCTTCAAAATGTGTATTGCATTGAGATACAAATACGTGGGATTACTGAACGGAAAACCAGAGCGGCTCTCACTATTACAAAATAAATAAACGTAGATGTATTTTGTGATTTCACGAATTTGAATTACAATATTTACCAAAACAATTTGTGATCTCTCACACCCTGACAGCAAATATTTTGATTCACAAAATGTTCTCAGTAATTCTTGAGGCAGTAAATAGTGTGCATAATATTTTCTTTTGTTTGTACAACTATCACTCATAGTTAATTACAATCCTAAATAAAATACAACTAAAATCCGTTGAAGTTGTTTTAATTATAAATAGTGTGCAGTTTAACGTACTTCTCTACATTGCGGCACTGTGCTGCTATTGGTAATCCAATAGTCAGCACCTGTAACCGGCTAGTCTGGTTGTTGGTTAGGTCCGGCCAACGTTTATTTACGTCATATCGGAAACGCCATTACAGCACAATATCCGAGAGACACAGCTACGAAATTGCTTTGATGAAGACCAGACCAGACCGTGAGGAAAAATGCCTTATTCACAGTAATTTTACGCGTGCAATCCGTTCCTTTCAAGCTGATGATTTGAAAACTTACATTACCGCACCCTGTGACATAGTTTTGGAAGTGTTAACGGTGCTAATTATTGGACAATAGTTCGCACCTGCAACCGACTATGTATTTTGGAAGCATAAACGGTGTAGATTGGTACTGACCGGCCCAACATCCCATTTGCATCACATCGGAAAAGCATTCAGTGGACGACCGAAGCCATAAGCGTACAATATCCGACAGGCACTGTGCAGGGAAATGGCTTTGACATAGGATGTAACGCACTAGGATTAGCATCCCCCTAGTCTAGAATAGTGGGAACATGTAACGTGATGATGCTGTGTCCACACCTTTATTCCACTAATGTACCTATATTGTTTCTTTGTAAAACTGCCTAGTGTTGAAATGTACCTACGATATGATTGTAATTTGTGATATTTATTATGTGGAAGTAAATGGATTGTCTACACTAATATAATAAAGAGGAAAACTTTGTTTGTTTTTTTGTTTGTTTGTTTGTTTTTTTGTATGTATATAATCGATAAACTCCGAAACTACTGGACCGATTTCGAAAATTCTTTCACCATTAGAAAGCTACAACATTCCTGAGTAACATAGGCTACTTTTTACCACGGGAAAATTCCTCATTTCCACGGGAAAACGGTTAGCAGCAGGAAAAGCGGGAAATACAGCGGATATTACCCAAATAAGCCAAACCGCTTTACCGATCTTCGCGAAATTTGGCACTGATATTACTAGCATAGTAAAGATGGACATGAACTACTTTTTGTCAGCCCTCGAGGATCTGGAGTACGCGTACCTGATGAAGACCACCAGCATCCCATCTAAACTATAAAAGATACGGTCATGGCTTCATAGAAAAAGTTGTTCACCATGACGGGCCGCTTCTGCTGGCACATGGTCATCGAGGATCTGGAGTACCTGATGAAGACCACCAGCATCCCATCTAAACTATAAGAGATACGGCCATGGCTTCATAGAAAAAGTTGTGAATCATGACGGGCCGCTTCTGCTGGCACATGGTCATCGAGGATCTGGAGTACCCGATGTAGACCACCAGCATCCCATATAAACTATAAGAGATACGGTAAAAGCGTCAAAGTAAAAGTTATTTAGCATGACGGGCCGCTTCTGCTGGCACATGGTCACGAGGGTCTGGAGTACCTGATGTAGACCACCAGCATGCCATATAAACAATAAGAGATACGGTAATGGCTTCAAAGTAAAAGTTATTCTGCATGACGGGCCGCTTCTGCTCGCACATTTACCTCTGCTGGATCGGAGTAATGGACTTTTTACTACGGGCAAAGATCCAATTTCTACGGGAAAACAGGTAAGTAGCAGCGGGTGAAACCGCTGGGCGGGCTGCTAGTATTTTATAAAGAAAATAACGATCCCTCTTCCTATTCTGAATAATTACTTAACTTAGGTATTATAATTTTGAAACAGCCCATCTGAGACAAATTAGAAAGCTAAATCAATATGTATGCAAATCACTGGCATAATCTTGTTTGCTAAAACCTTAAGACTCGAGGGTTTCATATTAAAAAATAGTAAAAAGAAAATGAAAAAGGTAAGACGAAAATAAAATGTTTGTAGCGGCCGAAGGAAATCCGAGGATGATTTTTAATATCCCCTGAACCTGATTTCCATCCTCTCCACTGACCTAGTTTTTTATGAGTACACAGAAGTAGCTCTAACATTTTATGAAAGCGAATGTTTTCATTCCATGGAAGCGACTTTTCAGGAATAAAATTTTCTAGTTGACGATATGAATCAAGCGTGCTGAGTGTGAATTTGAAGTACCCGTACGTACGAATCGTGGAAACTTTAGAGGCAGTTGCGCTGTTGCCTGTAAAATATGAGCAGGCGCTTTATGTTACCCGACGGTCCTTTTATAACACCACCATGTTAGGCTATACATATCACGAGTATTATATTCATAGAATATTATGTAAAAGGACAAACGTATAATTTTCAAGATTTTCTATTTAACAGAACAGTTTGAAAGTACTTCTTTCTTGTTCGTCCCCGGACGCTTCGTAAGAGTAAATCGACGTACTTCACACGAGCTAACTCCACATAAATACGTTACAGTAGTTCTGAACAACTGAAACAAGTTACGTGAGAAACAGCCCGACGTTTGCGGACCCACTTCTTTCCGATCGCTGGAACTTGCACCATTATTCTGCTCTCAAAAAGTGCCAGCTTTACTTGGACCCGACTAGTCAATGGCCCACTTAAGTGTTACAGTTGTTCAAGATTATCCAGTGCCCCTAAAAATCCAGGTCAAAGCTGCTTTTACGAGTTTCATATAGCTTTAGTTTATGAAAAGTGACCACGTATAAATGGCACTGCAGAAATTCATGCAAAATATGCCCTACTCAGCCAAAGCCTTCCAAGTCCAACATAATATGTCCATTAGTTGAAAATTCCGCTAGCTTCTTTGCTATTCACAGCAACGTAGTCGAGCAGATAACAACTGCATTGCAGCAGAACTAGGGAAGTAAGTTTTATTTCCGCTACCAAACCACATTCACAGCTCTGCCTGCAATTTGGTTGCGAAATGGGTCACTTCCTCCTTAGATTTAGACCACAAAATAGAGAATTTACAGAAGGACAGCTCGCCCCTTTTTCGATCATTTATGCCTACACTCTAGGGTTGCTACTTTTTCTTTCTGGTTTTTTAATACCTATGTGGTACCTGGGTTAAACATACCTGCTTAGAATAACATTATATCAAACTTACACTATACAAATTTTGCCGTCCGTCCACATTGAACTCTGTTGACACTCGCTCGCGACTAGCCAGGTGGAAACAGTTCGAATTCGGGCGTAAGACTGTGTATGAGTGTAGTGAAGTTTCCTTGCAGCCGTCTTTCTGTATTTATCTGAGATTTGGGACTTGTAGGAACTAGAAAATCGTCACGTCTGTAAAGAAAAACAACGAGTTTGCTATGAAACCCGATGCCAGTATCATGTGAGCTGCGTACGCGCAGGCGTGTGGGACACATTATGTTTATTGTCTCGTATGACTCATGAATGTACCGTTATGCTCACAGTTTGCATTACTACCTTAGAGAAAATAAAAACAAGCTATAGAGTGCGCCTTACTTGGTATGAACTGGTGGCACTAGTATGAGCACAGCCTCTCTGTCCATCAGTAGCAAACGACAGTAACAACACTATTGAACCTCAACATCAACACTTCTCATATCTATATTTGACGTAGATATCTATGAAACTATTGGTTAGGTACGCTTGACAGACAGTACGGCGCGGGGCGATACGCGCATTCTATAGCTTACTTATTATGTACTCTAAGGTTACTACCATACCAGCCGCATTTATTGACTACCAAGTAATGAAGAAGGTTATGTAAGCAATGGTATGTATTTGGTAAGTTAGATGAAAATTCAATTAGGCAGTCAACCATATTACGAAGTCTGTAGGACAACAAAAGCATGAAGTAAACCAGGGCTCAAGTCTGCCATTTTTAACCGACGAAAAAAAAACGGAGGAGGTTCTCAATTCATCCCGAACTTTTTTTTTTTATGTATGTTGCCCGATTACTCAGAGACGGTTGGACCAATTTGAAAAAATCTTTTTTTGTTTGTAAGGGTGCACTGTCCAGGTGGTCCCATAGTCGTCAGGTCAGGATCTGATGGAAGGATCTATGAGAATTCAATAAACTCGTCATATTGTGCGACACATTTGAAGCATAATGTACTTGTGTTTACCTACACGACGACTGAGGTCTGCTCGTTGACTCTCTGCCAAACATCTGTCAAAATGTCCACCAAAAAGGAGGTTACTTTTATAGGTAATGGTATCTGTAAGTATTTCATGTAGTTCTTAGTGTGCTTAAAACTCTTTAGAAACAGTAAGGTAGGTCGGGGTGTCGGGCAGTTTGCTATTTTAAAAGTAAATGAGCTTGAAAAGTAGCCACTAAAAATGATAAAATAAAAACTTTTTACCAAAAAATATCACCGCCGAAAACTGAAAAGCATAAAATTATAAGTATTGTTAGTATAGGTACCTACCTACCTAGGTGGAACTTAGTAATTCTGAGTCGGCGCCGATAAATTTTACAAATTAATTAAGACGATTCATTGGCATGACGCCGACTCAAAATTACTAAGTTCCAATATTGTAGGTAATATTTCCAAATATATATCTAAGGTAGGTACCTATACTAACAATACTTATAATTTTATGCTTTTCAGTTTTCGGCGGTGATATTTTTTGGTAAAAAGTTTTTTTAGCCATGCAATGCCAGACTTACTTAATTTAATTTACTAAAACTGTTAGAAGAATACAAAACAACCAAAACCATACTGACATGCCATCGACATATAACTGAAACTATTTTAATTTAGCAGACTTCGGCCCCAGGATTTTCAGTTCCAGCAATGTGACATACCTATATTACCTACATCTAGGAAATAAATCTACAGAATATAGACTCAGTAGTAGAAAAGCGAGAAAGCTTCAGAAACTTTAATCTAAATGACTTAGAGAATGCGCTTCCCGGCTTCACAATTGTTTTTGCGGTGCGCGCTGAACCCGCGACCCACTAAGTACAATCCCAGGAGGGAATGAAAGTTCATAGTATCTCATTACTAGAAAGCGGGTAGAACAAAGCGTTCGTCGCTGTGGCCACACAATCATAGAGCTATTTGTTTCGTGGTTTCGTTTCGTATTGTTTCTGGTAAGGACTTTGTTTGCTATCGTATGATAATTTTCACAATAAAGCGCAGAACACACCGCCTCCGTATGCGTGATGTGCACGTCATCGCGAGCGTGACTATGACGTTAAAATGCATGGGATCATAATATGAGACACGGCACACAGCAGTACGCGCGTGATGACGTGCACGCATACGCAGGCAGTGTGTCGCCTCTCATTCAACCCCATACATTACAAAGTGATGGCGCGCACGCATGCCACGCATACGTACTGCATACGGAAGCGGTGTGTTCCGCCCTTACTTACCTTCAACAGGTTTGTAAGTTATGATGTGTTGATAGCGCGGGAAATCAGAGCATATGGGATTTCTCGATGATCTTGTTAAAGAAACAATAAAGTCTAAGCTGACATGAACTGAAACAAAAATAAGTAATCCGGGAGGAAATGTCAAAGCACGTTACAGATGGCAGCAGGCGCTAGTGTGTCTAAATGACATAACGACACCCAATAAGAAGTAACTAAACTTTGACATTGACATATTTTCCACCAAGCACAGAAAAAAGGCACATTTGAGAGTAACGCCATTGGTTCTCCAGTACCTTTTTGAAAGCACTCTATATAAATCCAGGTGAACGAGATGCATTAAAAATGTGATCAATGACCAAATGTATCGTTCTAGAAAGCAGACAGCAAGGTATTTACCGCTGAAACACTCATCACATAGTTATTTGTCTAATGAATCTCGGGTATCATTTAATTTTACCGTCTCGGAATGCTATGCAGTTTTACGGTCGCATGCTCACGGGTTTTATTGGGAACTCGTCTAGCCAAGATATGGCTTCTGCTGGATAGTTTATATAGATAGAATTTATTCATATCAGCTTCAGTACCCGGACTCGATCGGCAGCTACTGCAATAGGTAAATATGTACGTTTAATTTTATTGTGGCGTAAATACACTTTTTTTACTTTAAGTAGTTTTGCGACAAATTCACGGGAGCCTTCATAATTTTACATACGTAAGCTTTTTAACTACTCTGCAAATTGTAAGTCGACTGAATTTCAGTTTTTTGTTTCTATGACGTGACGTTTCGTCTTAAGACAAGATGTTAATACCTTTCGCTGGTAGCAATGACCGGTGCCACATTAAACCGCACCTTGCACTTGAAACTGACATACTAATCAGCCGATTGAGGTGGTGCGTGATTATGCAGGCCCCGTTATGCCGCGCTCGTGCATATGAAATAGGAGGTCCACAAGAGTAACTAGTATGCCAGTGTGATTATCGGAGTCCAAAAGAGTGCAGTATCCAGCTATGTACGGTATTCAAAATAAGCATTTGCAATCATGACAGGTAGTAGGTTAGAATTTCTATACAAAAAAATTTTGGGAGTTCCCGTGCGTGTTACAGGTCGGTTCCGCTTTAGAAACTAATCTTTAGGCTTTTCTTTACCTATGCCGAACCGGGGCTTTGCTGGTAAACTTACAAAAAAAAATGGCAACCGTTTCAAAAAAAATTCACTGGGCAAAATGTTGTTATTTTGTAATAATTCAAAAATGGTAAGAGCTACAAATAATTATTGTTTGGAAGATATGTTAAGCGTAAATTTCTGCATATGAATGTTATCAATAACTTTTTCATAATCCAATAGTTTGCGAGAAAAACGTAGCACAACATGGCAGTTTTTGCTGAAAACTCACAAATTCGAAAGTATAAAGTAAGTAGTGAAGTTGGGGATTAAGAGTCACTCGCTGTGTGGGTAGACCATGCTACAATATCCTGCCTGATATTTAGTAACAAGCTTTCCGCCCAGCGGTTTTACCCGCTGATATATTTTGAAGTAAACAAGTTAATTTTATACAAATTTTCGTCCTCTGTTTTACCACTTTAGGTGATGAATTTTTTAGAATCCTTTCTTGATATTAATTAAGATTATTTAAATAACCTCTGTGCAAAATTTCAGAGTCCTAGGTCCAGTAGTATTGCCTGTGCGTGGTATACAATTTGTATGAAAAAAGTAGAGTTTGTTCGTTGTTGCCACATTTTGTTCTTTTTTGCTATCCTAACAGGACCTTGGGTCAGAACTATTAAAGAACAGCCTCAAGGGATTGCAAAAAAATAAAAATGTGGCAACTACGAACAAATTCAATATTTTTTTTACAAATTGTAAATCTATGCACAGGCAATACCACTGGACCTAGGTTCTTGAAATTTTGCGCAGAGGTTATTTTGGTTGGGTGAATTAACACCAGGAAAGGAATTTAAGAAAATCATCTCATAAGGTGGTAAAACTCAGGGTGTAAATTGGCAAAAAATTTGCTTGTTTACTTGAAAATATATCAGCGGGTAAAACCTCTGGGCAGAAAGCTTGTTACTAAGTATCAGTCAGGATACCGTAGCAAGGTCTACCCACACAGTAAGTAATTCTTAATCCCCAACTTCACTACTTAATTCATATTTTAGATTTGGTGAGTTTTTAGAAAAAACTGCCATGTATTAAAGCGTTTTTTTCGCAAACTATTAGATTATCTAAAAAGTTATTAGAGCAAGGTTGTGCAGAAATTTACGCGTAGCATTTCTTCTATACAATGTCCATTTATAGCACTTACCAGTTTTGAGTTATTATAAAATAACAAAATTTTGGCCAATAAAAAAAGTTTGAAATGGCTGCCATTTTTTTTTTGTAAGTATGCTAGCAAGGCCCCGGCTCGGAATAGCTAAAGAATAGCCTAAAGATTCGTTTCCAAGGCGGGGCGAAACTTTTACACGCGCGGGAACTCTCACTTAAGCGATCTTGCATACTAAGGTAGTTTTTCTGTTTTCTGCTGATTTATAGGGCTAAATACTGATGATGATCTGATGATCTGACTAAATACTAATCAGCCGATTGAGCAAGTGCGTGATTATGCATTGCAGGCCCCGTTATGCCGCGCTCGTGCATATGAAATAGGTAGTCCACAAGAGTGGCTAGTACCTATGCCGGTGTGATTATCAGAGTCCAAAAGAGTGCAATACATCTATGGACGGTATTCAAAATAAGCATTTTCATACAAGAAAGGTAGTTTTTCTGTGTTCTGCTTATTTGTAGCTTGCTTGAAACCGCACCTTGCACCTTGATAATCTGATGATCTGACTAAATATTAATCAGCCGATTGAGGTGATGCATGATTATGCATGTCAGGCCCCGTTATGCCGCGCGCGTGCATATGAAATAGGAGGTCCACAAGAATTACTAGTATGCAGGTGTAGGTGTGATTAACAGAGTAGAGTCCAAAAGAGTGCAGTATCCAGCTATGAACTCAAAATAAGCATTTTCATAAATGACAGGTAGTTTTTTCCATCACATAACATACACCTAAAATAATTAAAAACCTTACCAATGTAGCCACAGAAACGAATGACTGCAATGTCAGCAATTAAAATATACGACGTAGAACATATTTATCCGTAGGTATACCTATTTTATAGGTGGTTCGTACAGAATATAAAACTAATGAATGACTGAATAGCTAGTAGACATAATAATCAAATTCAAATCAATTCCGAGTAAAAGCTGTGTATTAAGTTAATTATGTAGATCAGTCAGACTAGCCACGGCGCATGCCACCGATAGCTCTGTGGTTCATAGCATACATAAGCAAGCTTTAAAAGGTGTAAAAAAATAACTGAACAACTTTCCTCAAGGTAGAAATATAAAAAGAATTTGGACCTCCTATACAAAATGTTCCAGTCGACTTAGGTCAATTTGTAGGGTAGGTCTAAATTATTTTCTTCATATTTCTAATCTATCGTAATCGATCTAAAGCAGAAGTTCCATCCATAGGTATTTACGTCAAATGTAGGAGAATTAAAGATGTTGTTACTATCGTTTTGCTACTGATGCAGAGAGGTTAATATGTTCATACCAGTACCAATCGTTCATACCTAGTAATGCGTACTCTATAGCATGCTCATGTATACTCTAATCTACACTCTCTCCAATTAATTTCTATTCCCATTCAGGTTTACACAATCACAGTAACGGATGCTATCAAAGATAAAATAACTTCAAATTGAGGTCTGAATCTGAAAGTAATAAAATTGTTCAATCATAAAATTAAACCTTATTGAGCAACATGTCTGGTATCTAAAGTAATAACTCAAGCCTTTCTGTCTATTATTGCGGGTGTTTATAGACAAGACACTATGTCAACTTTATAAAATACACGAATAGGGGGTGTCTGGTATAAAGATAGCTGAATTATACGTAAGGTCGCCTTAAAGTACCGTTCCTATGTCGGTAATCTCATCTTTTGTCTCTATTTTGTGCAATTAAGTATTGAGTAACTTTTCTACCCATGGGTGTCGTAGAAAGCGACTAAGGGATGAATCCTGGGAATGTACAGTAGTGTTAATGAATACAACACCTTGCACTGTACTCGACAATCCGCCTGCCAAGCGTAACTCAACTAGGGGAAGTCCATGTCCAACAGTCGTCTTCTGAGGCCGTTGTAATAGGTAATTGTGTTTGTTGTGACATGTTCCCTTTTAAAACAATACATTACAGTTATTTTTACGTCAATCCAAATCTAGACAGAAATCCAGAAACATAGCTAAATAGTTAAATCCAGTGCAGGATTTACAATTTTAGTTCTGGCCTGGACGGTAACATGTGTCCGTCCGTCCGACTGGAATAGGTAATTTTGGAAAGTGCCCGAAGCGAACATAGTCACGCAACATCGACCGGCCGATTAGAATGAGCGTAATCTGAATTAACGATAACTACCTGACTGTATGTATGTATGGAGTGTATTTTAAGCGTTATTTACTGCAACATGACATAGAGAGAATACCAAATTTTAAAAGACTTCATTGTTTTAAAACATTTTAAAGAAAGGTTAGGTCTACAACACCCTAAACTGACGAGCATGCATGAAAAGATCTATGTAGATGAAGTTAAATAAGTACAAATAAGTATAAGTAGATATGTATAGCAAAGGAAGGAGATCTAATACCCTCCGGGAAAGAAGTGTGTGTTTATTTATGTCAACATGTAGGTACGGATCGGTATACCTATTTTTTAGTCTCAGATACGAATTCTAACTGTACTTAGGTATTACACATTATAGAAGACCACGTAGCCCACATTAAAACCAGTTAATATACCCACTTTTTGTATAAACGGAGAACTTTACAAAGACAAATACAATATAATTCAAGGTAATTATAAAGTTGCAATCTTACCGAATTAATTAACAGGTATTGTTATTGATAAATAATACATAATCTGCCCACACAATACTGCATTGCACACCCACAGGGCACACTACTGTGATGAAACTCTCTAGAGGACGAATTGTCTTTAACCATCTGTTGCATTGCGGCAATCAATGATAAAGGGCAGATCACACAGCATGCGTGTGCAGCTCGTGTGCGTGCATATCATCACTCGCGTACCGATTGTAATGTATGGAACAGTATGAAAGAGAGCACACTGCTTGCGTGGATTAAGTAACACATATGGAACACAAGTAGTGTGCCATATTATCTTATACATACAGTCCTATACATTACACCGTCAAAGTACGTCGTGATCAAGTGTACGTCTACACATAAGAGCTGCATACGAAGGCAGTGCCCTTAAATACCGCGCAATAATACAATAATCTTACAACAATCTTTACTAAAACTACGCTAACTCGTTCCTAAAACATGCAAAGCAGAAATTACACGCAAAGTAAATAAACAGGTTGAAGGATAGACGCTCGAAACGCAAAGGGTGAATGACTCGGAAACTATTTGACAAACAATTCTTGCCATCCTATTTACAAGTTTAAAACCTTTTGACGCATAAGGTGCCGCTCGCGAAATGTCCCTTTCCACATTTAGCATAATGTCCCTTTCGCAAAAAGTCCCTTTCTCAAAATATCTCATAAAGTCGTATCAACAAACATTTTGCGAAGGGAACTTTATAAAAATTGCAACGTTTATATGCACAGGGACGTTTTGCGAACGGGACCTTATGCTACTGAAGGGTTTATTCCATGATATACGGAGGAATCTTCTTGTCATAGAGGTAGGTATTTGCAATTGGATTTATTTTGGGAAAGAACGTCCATTTAATATTTTTTTATTGCAGTAGAGACTTACATCAATGTCAACTAATCGCGTCGCATAATCTTACGACAATCTTCGCTTATTCATTTACAAGCATGCAAAACAGAAAAAACCAGAAAGTAAATAAACAGCATAAAATTTCGTCATTTCAAAACACAACTTATGAAAGGATGACTTAAAAACTATTTTCGAGTGAAACACGGTTAACAGAGAGTAACGGTTACTTCAATTCTGGGATTAAATTATGAGAAGTTCTAGCCGTAAACAAGTTTTAAGCGAAGTTGTCTTTTGGAGGCTGCTCGACAGGACTGTAAGCAACATATCATAATGAAGGTACAGACAACAACTGGGAAACTGGAGGCCTCCAAGGTACAGTCAACAACTGGGAAACCGGAGGCCGCCTACTTACAAGCCGAGGACTAATATTACTGATTGATCAAACCGAGAATGATCATAACCATAACAGCCACAACAGTCCACTGCTGGACATGGGCCTTCCCCTATTGGAGAGAATCGCCATCCTCACCACGCTTGGCAGGCAGATTGGCAAGCGCAGTGCAAGATGTTGCATTTACAAGGAACACTGCTGCCTATGCCCTGGATGATTAACCATTACTCGCTTTTTACGACAACCACGGGTAAAATCGGGGTAAGAAGCTGGTATCACACGACCAGCATGTATTTGACGTAAAATCTATGATTTCGCCTTTAATCAGAGCTTGTGGGATCAGTCTGTATACTATACAAGAATGCTGGTATTTCTGTGATGGCTACCTGTACTGCTTAAAATATTAATTCGTGCATTCCTCCCAGGATAATTTCTACTTCATGAACGAAACCAGACAGTTTTAAAACAACAGAGGTGAGCAGAGTGGAAATTTAATGGTTTTACAGCTAACTTTCACCCATTCAGGTCATGTTTTCCTAATGCAGAACTCGTAACTTTTGCTTTAATATGTTTGTTGACCTATTTCATACATCAGCGAGTACTGTTTTTAGATTAGACTTGTGATAATAAATAACAATGAATTAAATAGTAAACATTTTTATTAAAACATAATTATTAGCGTTGTGTCTAATTTATCAAGAAATTCCTTGATATCTTCAAGATCACATCATCAAATCCTGGTCTGGTATGAGGAGTATAATCTTTTGAACAATATAGAATTATTCAAAACGGTTTGAAAATAAAAATGACCTCGACAAATTCAGAGCCTCATCCTTTTCCCTTAAAACACGTACGTTATCTATCTCTAAGAACATATCTAAGAAGCGATAAGATAAGCTTACAAAGTAGGTAAGTATACAAGTAATTATAAAACACATCACTATCGTAATGGTGTTGTAGTGTCGTAACCCCAGAGTAGTAAAACATTAACAACTCTGGTAGACGTGTGTTAGTACAAGTAACACATAGGATACCTAAACAATAGTCTTGGCTGCAACCAAGGACAACCGTACACGCAAATCCAATTACACCCAAGTCATGATAAGACCAAGAAATAAAGGTAGACGAAGCTCTGTGAAGCAGAAAAACGAAGTAAAATAAAACTTAGACATGCGGTGTGAAGGGAACACATCGACAGGCGACCGTGTACCCTATTTCATCACAGTCCCATACAATATTACAACCAGTACAAGTACCAGTGTGCTCTGCCCTTTATTTTCTGTTTGTTTGTTTACATAGTTTCTTTGCGCATGAAACTTGAATAAAGTAGCAAAGATTTGCTCGCTTCACCTTGTTCTCAACTCTCCGTTTACCTTATTACTTGGTCTGTGAAATCGCTACGACAATGGCTGGAAATCAATTATGCTAACAACCTATACCAGGAGAATACTATTTGCTTTCAAGCTATTTGGTCAATCTGAATCTAACGCTGGATTTAGAGAATTTACATTAATGGAATCTGGAATCTATAATGGAATATTGTCGAACAGACGCTTGTTATAACAGAATTGAACACACCGCCCAAACCTTGTAATTAATAAATGTGATGGAATTTGGTTGGTTGTAACAAAGCAAACAGGTTAAAATGTATCGTTCAAAAAATTATATTATAATGAGAGAAAAGTGAAAATTATTTTATGTTAATTAAATCAAACTTATATTCAGCTTATCACAGGTGTTGCTCGATCAGCCTAGATAATAGGAGCAATCGCAAGTTGGATCTAATGGCGTATTTTTGAATCGGTGGCAATCATATTTCGCCACGGGCATCTTGACGAGAGCTAGCGACTTGTATTACACGTTCTACTACTAGGTTAGTGATTACATTCACTAAACCGCACGAATACATTCAGAAAATATGTTTGATGACTAGATCCGAGCAGTAGAACTTGTGATTAGACCGACCAATCGCCACAGCCAGACGAAAGCGCAAGCAAGGTTCTAGTGATTCAAAAATCCGCCTCCTGGGGTGTTCCGGCGCATTCTGTGTCACGAACCGTTGGACGCGCACACGGCCCCACCAAACCTGCCTTCTAACGGAGCGTGAGTTCCAACATCGTGTCAGTAGTCGAAATCATTGTACTGCTTCAAAAATCCGCCTCCTGTGGTGTTCCGGCGCATTCTATGTCACGAACCGTTGGACGCACACACGGCCCCACCAAACCTGCCTTCTAACGGAGCGTGAGTTCCCACATCGTGTCACAAGACGACTTTATTCTAGTGCTTCAAAAATCCGCCTCCTGGGGTGTTCCGGCGCATTCTGTGTCACGAACCGTTGGACGCACACACGGCCCCACCAAACCTGCCTTCTAATGGAGCGTGAGTTCCAACATCGCGTCACTAAACTAATCATTCTATTGCTTCAAAAATCCGCCTCCTGGGGTGTTCCGGCGCATTCTGTGTCACGAACCGTTGGACGCACACACGGCCCCACCAAACCTGCCTTCTAACGGAGCGTAAACCTGCCTTCTAAAGGAGCGTGAATTCAAACATCTCGTGTCACTAGAAGTTCGTTTCTACTGCTTCAAAAATCAGCCTCCTGGGGTGTTCCGGCGCATTCTGTGTCATGAACCGTTGGACGCACACACGGCCCCACCAAACCTGCCTTCTAACGGAGCGTGAGTTCTAACATCGTGTCACTAGACGAAATCATTCTACTGCTTCAAAAATCCGCCTCCTGGGGTGTTCCGGCGCATTCTGTGTCGCGAACCGTTGGACGCACACACGGCCCCACAAAACCTGCCTTCTAAAGGAGCGTGAATTCAAACATCTCGTGTCACTAGAAGTTCGTTTCTACTGCTTCAAAAATCAGCCTCCTGGGGTGTTCCGGCGCATTCTGTGTCATGAACCGTTGGACGCACACACGGCCCCACCAAACCTGCCTTCTAACGGAGCGTGAGTTCTAACATCGTGTGACTAGTCGAAATCATTCTACTGTTTCAAAAATCCGCCTCCTGGGGTGTTCCGGCGCATTCTGTGTCGCGAACCGTTGGACGCACACACGGCCCCACAAAACCTGCCTTCTAAAGGAGCGTGAATTCAAACATCTCGTGTCACTAGAAGTTCGTTTCTACTGCTTCAAAAATCAGCCTCCTGGGGTGTTCCGGCGCATTCTGTGTCATGAACCGTTGGACGCACACACGGCCCCACCAAACCTGCCTTCTAACGGAGCGTGAGTTCTAACATCGTGTCACTAGACGAAATCATTCTACTGCTTCAAAAATCCGCCTCCTGGGGTGTTCCGGCGCATTCTGTGTCACGAACCGTTGGCTCGCACACACGGCCCCACCAAACCTGCCTTCTAACGGAGCGTGAGTTCTAACATCTCGTGTCACAAGACGAAATCATTCTACTGCTTCAAAAATCCGCCTCCTGGGGTGTTCCGGCGCATTCTGTGTCACCAAACGTTGGACGCACACACGGCCCCACCAAACCTGCCTTCTAACGGAGCGTGAGTTTCAAAATCGTGTCACAAGACGATATCATTCTATTGCTTCAAAAATCCGCCTCCTGGGGTGTTCCGGCGCATCCTGTGTCACGAACCGTTGGACGCACACACGGCCCCACCAAACCTGCCTTCTAGCAGAGCGTGAGTCCAACATCGTATCACTATATAAAATCATTCTATTGCTTCAAAAATCCGCCTCCTGGGGTGTTCCGGCGCATTCTGTGTCATGAACCGTTGGACGCACACACGGCCCCACCAAACCTGCCTTCTAGCAGAGCGTGAGTCCAACATCGTATCACTATATAAAATCATTCTATTGCTTCAAAAATCCGCCTCCTGGGGTGTTCCGGCGCATTCTGTGTCATGAACCGTTGGACGCACACACGGCCCCACCAAACCTGCCTTCTAACGGAGCGTGAGTTCTAACATCGTGTCACTGGATAGACCCCGCGCCACGAAACAGATGTAGACGCAGCGCTATCATCGTAAGAGAATATCTGTTATCGCGTTGAATCACAAAATTTAAAACGATAGCAATTGAAATAAAATAACACTACTTTTAATGTGTTATTTCATGGCGAGAACTCTAGCTGCATTAAAATTGTATATTATTCGTAATTAGCTTAGCTTCTATCGCGTGGAGTGCATGTCGATGAGCCTAAACAACTCTCATTTGGGGTTCCATATAAAACTGTGAGTCCAAGCTCTCAATATGAAAGTATGTGATGAACGCTAATTAGTAAATATTATCAATTTCAGATCTACTAATTATGGCATCAACACAATGTTATAGCTCATAAAAAGGTACTTAAAATAAAATTTAAATGAAAATATAAAACCTGTCTACACGTGATTGAAGTAAATCGCGATAAAAACGGTAATCAAGAGATGATAGATGATCCGCAAGGTGGCAGGTAAAGTACCAGTTATTATAGGATAGTCGATTAAGACAGCTAATCTGCGTTAGCACACCATCACTCAATGAAATCAGTCGAGTATACGTTGATATTTTTTTCTAGAATCTAGTACATAAAGTCATCAGCGCGAATTACTTAAAAGGCCAACACACACTGGTTTTCCAGTTGCCAAAACCAGAATGGGTTGGATCCCCTAATTAGCTAACTCCAGTTACTGATGATTGTAAGTAGGTAAACACAGCAATCAAATCAATTTCCTCTCATTGTGCAAAACAGTTGGAAATGTGTGATTGGCGTGGGACAGGGACTAAGCACGAACAACTACCTACTGCATTATCATGTAGGTAGGTAGTACCTACTAGAACTACGATTAACCTCACTTATGCTGAGTAACAGTCTTCTTTAAGTCAACGTGCATTTACTGGCATGCGATTGCTTGTGAGTTGTATATGTTACAGTCAAAACCCTTAACCAGTCAATAACGTTAATGACTGGCAAAACCAGTCAATAACGTTATTGCCTAAGGTACTCAGTCAAAACCCTTATTGACTGATTTTATCTAATAAAATTAGTCAATAACGATATTGACTGACGTGCCTAGTCAAAACCCTTAATAGGTATGTCCTGGCTGGTCTTAGAACACCATCAGGACCGTTAGATGGTCACAGCCAGAGTGGAAGTCTAGTGTCTCGCTCACCGGTTGTTATTCCATAAGGACATGCCCAAGTCGTAGACGGCTCTTCACTTATGTTGACCTCAGCAGATACGTGGCCTCCCCTCCCAGAAGTCATAGACCACCCGGTGGTTACTCGAGGACTCGGGCTCAGTGCCACCGACGAGCGAAACAGTAGACTTTCACCCCGACTGCCTCCATCTTCTATCTTCTATATGATGCATTTCAGTGAGCGTGCGCAATCACCCCACGACCTGATTATCCCCATTCAACCTCCTTTTTCTCCTATCTCTCTCTCCTATCGATCCTGACGGTTACTATGCAGTAACCTCTCCTACCCGCCGCATCGCACCGTAGCTTACCGCACTGTACTGCTACCCGCCGCATCGCATCTACACTCACCGCAACGCACTGTTACCCACCGCATCGCCCATAATCTCGCCGCACCGCAGTGCTACCCGCCGCATCGCTCATAATATCACCGCAACGCAGTGCTACCCGCCGCATCTCTCATAATCTCACCGCAACTCAGTGCTACCCGCCGCATCGCTCATAATCTCACCGCAACGCAGTGCTACCCGCCGCATCTCTCATAATCTCACCGCAACTCAGTGCTACCCGCCGCATCGCTCATAATCTCACCGCAACGCAGTGCTACCCGCCGCATCTCTCATAATCTCACCGCAACTCAGTGCTACCCGCCGCATCGCTCATAATCTCACCGCAACGCAGTGCTACCCGCCGCATCGCTCATAATCTCACCGCAACTCAGTGCTACCCGCCGCATAGCTCATAATCTCACCGCAACGCAGTGCTACCCGCCGCATAGCTTATAATCTCACCGCAACGCAGTGCTACCCGCCGCATCACACATAATCTAACGGCAACGCAGTGCTACCCGCCGCATCGCTCATAATCTCACCGCAACGCAGTGCTACCCGCCGCATCGCTTATGATCTCACCGCAAATCAGTGCTACTCGCCGCATCACACAACGAAACTCCGCACCGCACTGCTTTCCGCCGCATAGCACATAAAATCACCGCAATTCAGTGCTACTCACCGCATCACACACCGAAATTCCCCGCACCGCACTGCTTTCCGCCGCATAGCACATAAACTCACCGCAATTCAGTGCTACCCGCCGCATTGCACACCGAAACTCCCCGCACCGCACTGCTTTCCGCCACATAGCTCATAAACTCACCGCAATTCAGTGCTACCCGCCGCATCGCACACCGAAACTCCCCGCACCGCACTGCTTTCCGCCGCATAGCACATAAAATCACCGGCAATTCAGAGCTACCCGCCGCATTGCACACCGAAACTCCCCGCACCGCACTGCTTTCCGCCGCATAGCACATAAACTCACCAAAATTCAGTGCTACCCGCCGCATCGCACACCGAATCTCCCCGCGCCGCACTGCTTTCCGCCGCATAGCACATAAACTCACCGCAATTCAGTGCTACCCGCCGCATTGCACACCGAAACTCCCCGCATCGCACTGCTTTCCGCCACATAGCACATAAACTCACCGCAATTCAGTGCTACCCGCCGCATCGCACACCGAAACTCTCCGCACCGCACTGCTTCAACCTATTAAGGGTTTTGACTGGGCACGTCAGTCAATATCGTTATTGACTGCTTTTAGTGGATAAAACCAGTCAATAAGGGTTTTGACTGAAGCCCTTAGGCAATATCGTTATTGACTGGTTTTTCCAGTCAATAACGTTATTGACTAGTTAAGGGTTTTGCCTGTAACATATACAATTTGGTAAACAATACATCCGCAACTTTAATGAGTGATTCACGGTATTATGGTGAAAAATAGTAAACAAGTTCCAATGCTACCGTTTGATCTCTCTCTGACACTACTGTCTGCCAAACTTATCCATTTCAGGACTTATTTATGGTAACGTTTCAATCAAAAATAATAGAGTTTCTTGATCAATTTAGGTAGCTCAGTAGACTCAATCAACTAGCGTTTATCGACCAAAATTGTCGCTAAGCGGTGGCGAATGAAAAAACCTAATTGTGTAACAGTTTTTAGAGCTTTTCTATCACTAGGCAAGTTATTAATATTGATGGACGGGCCTCGGCTGCTGAGTATGAATATTTAACGTCGCCGTCGATATTATGCCGCGCCTCGGTGACTGGCATTTAGAAGGCACGTTCGCATTTTAGCTCAGAAATGGTGCCTAATTTTAGCGTTTCTATCTAGCGCGTGTGTATTCTATATTTTCATGGAAAAACGCTAAGAACGAGGGAGCATACATAACTAGAGCAGTAAATACGATTTCCGTTTTGTCTGCACTATAGATACAGTAAGGGTGTGAATTTATGTCCTATCTGCGTACAAATTTATGGGTAACAGTGCAACACATTGTGTTTCCAATTCTAAGGCTGTTTTTCCACTACTCCGATCCGACATCGGATGTCGGAAGTAGCCTTCCGATAAATATCGAAAAGTCGGTCAACGCTTTTCCACCTATCCGGTAAAAATCGGACAGTAAAGTTTTATTATCTCGACGGACTCGAACTTGAACGGACGACTTGGTAGAATGTACAATTGTTTTAGAACTTGTACAAAATATTTATCTCTAAGTATACATACATACATAAATCTCGCCTTTATACATTTTAGGTGACAGCTGTCATTTTAATTGAAGATCTCGACAAGGCCTACAACTTTCCCAAACAAAGTGATAGTCTAGCATGCATTATTTCCGAGAAAAATAAGTTTTCACTTTGGCAGCTGTCACCTAAAATGTAGATCTCGTCAAGATATCAAACTTTTTCTCAGACACAGATAATCTAGCATGCATAGTTTCCGAGATAGACGAGTTTTTAGTTTGACAGCTGTCACCTAAAATGTAGATCTCGTCAAGATATCAAACTTTTTCTAAGACACAGATCATCTAGCATGCATAGTTTCCGAGATAAATAAGTTTTTAGTTTGACAGCTGTCACCTAAAATATAGATCTCGTCAAGATATTAACTTTTTCTCAAGACACAGATAATCAAGCATGCATAATTTCCGAGATAAATGAGTTTTTAATTTGACAGCTGTCACCTAAACGTATAGTACCGTCATTCGAATAGGCCATATTTGACAGCTGTCAAAATCATGTTAATGGTATGAAATAAGGTCTATTTTTCTTTGTTGACATGTTGCCTAGTATGGATTTGACAGCTGTCAAATATGGCCTATTCGAATGACCGTACTATAGTTAAAAAATTACATACGCCTAGGAAACCACGTTAGACGCCTAGGCAACCATGTCAGAGGCTTAGGCAAAGATGTCAGAGCCATAGGTGACATAACTTACTGGTAAAAGCCGGATCGGAAACAGGTAATGCAAAAGCCTGCATAGTTTTTGTACGTCTGTCACATCGGACCGATAAAATACCATTCCGATGTGGAAAATTATCGGGTCGATAAAAGCCGGATGTCGGTATAGTGGAAAAGCGAGTATAGTAGTTTAATAGATTTCTAAATCGGATCGACAATTATCGGGTATCGGATCGGAGTAGTGGAAAAACAGCCTAATAGTAAGATAAGACGGTCGGTAGAAGTGATGAGATCCCCAATATTGATTCTGTAGCTCGAGGGTGGTGAATTGCAGGATTTCCTCAACGGGCAGGATTTTATGCTCACATTTATTGGAGCTGCAAGATTTGCGTACCACACTTCGCTGAATCTACATAAGTATATCACACACATACAGGGTGGACTAGACAGTGACGTCAAATATAAATTTAAATTCCTTAAACTGTGGGGCTGGGGCATCCGAATCGCCCCATGTATGTACCGCAATTTTTCTATTTTTAGAGTTTTCAACTTTGAAAATTGTTTGCGAAATCTTGCAACTGGCAGTTTTCGAGCAGTTGTTGGTGTAGATAGCACAATCTTGATTATTACTGTTTTTTATTGTTAAAAAAAATCTGTCAGTTAAGTTTTTTCCCCATACAACTTCAAAAGTTGAATAACTCGGAAACTACAAAAAATCGCGGATCATACATGGGGTAATTCGGATACCTCTCAGTTAAGGAATTTACATTTTATCTTTTGACGTCACTGTATATAGTCCACCCTGTATACCTACAATGAAAATCTCTCCTGTATAGGTTTTTTCTTATGAATAGCAAATAGTTCTAGTTGGTCAGCTACCATTCCGTAGGTGTAACAATACAATGGCACGATACTTTCGAATATCGCCCCACATTCCTTCACGGCGTGTTTGTTTATTAAACGATCGTTTTTTCTCGCATATCGAAATATTTCTAATAACATTTCAGTGAAGTAATAAAAATATTTCAACAGAGTACGAGGCATACTTTCTACGTCAGATTAATCGATTGCTTTCGAAGTATGTTAAGCAAAGTTTTTAGGTAGGAAATTGCCTTGTCTACGTTACTTTGCGTGATTTTATGAAACATAATGGAATTTTATACGTGATCATGATCAAACATAATAACTACAGTTATTATATTAACTTCGAAGTAATTCTGTGTGGTGTCAGCTTAGAATACCATCACCCCATTTCTTTCTCGCAGGTGTCGTAAAAGGCGACTGAGGAACTCGAGGGCTTCATGTGTATCACAATATTATGCGACAGGCTGACAAACTGTAACTATAGTGATACCCGATTTTCTGAAGTGTCTCAAATATTTGTCGAACGTGGCGATAACGACCATATTTTTTGTATGTAGGGTCTAAATATTTAGTTAATTTTACCTGAAACACGGCTTTCTAAGGTGATTATTGCCAAACTTTCTCTAATAGAAGGAAGATTGTTTTATGGTGTCGTTAGCCCACATTCACGCAACACCACACCGTTTGCGCTCGCGCAGCCAGAGCGATCAACGGAACAACTCCCCCCCTCCTCCCCCACTCCTTTCTCTGCGATAGTTCACTCGAACAACGGTCAAAGGTGAACCTATTACTATTTCACTGTATTACTATGTTTCGCTAGGGCAATGTAGTATCTAGCAATTTAATGCTCGTTTATTGATCTGGTTACGAGTTTTTTATTGTTGTACGATATGTTTACCTGCTATGAATCAGTCGTTTGAAATACAAATAAATTAAAGGTAAGCCGAGACATAAATTCATTATGAAATAACTGACCCTTTTATCAATGCTACTTATATTTGGTGACGAGCATCAAAATGAGTTCAAATTAACTTACTTTATCCCACAAAAGCTCCCATTACGAAGCATCAGCCAACAGTATTAAAATAAAATCCCGAAAAAATGACAAACAAACAGGGAGTTTTTGACTGTGGCAGGTGTTTACCGAATACGAAAAACAAGAGTGTAACCAAGGCTCTGGAATTTGTCCAACTTTTCTACGTCGCCTCAACATGGTGGAACCGGAGACCTTTTCGAGAATTTAAAGTCGCAGGAAAACGATGTATGTTGCGGCAAATGGAATTCCCTAGTTTGCTTTCGGAGGCTGCCTCCTATGCAAATACGCCGAGTTACACGCCAGAGGGCCCTACAAATTTGATTGTTGATAAGTCCGGGTCGATGACCCGCCGCGCACGACTGCCTAACACAGATTTGCTTCAATCGCATCATCATGACATTTCCAATAGGCTTTTCACGCCAGATTTTAGAGCTCTGCCACGCCACGATCAAATTATTTATTTTATTAAATTTTCTCTGACGCACCGAACGATATTGGTTGAATTTATTTTGAAATGTAGAGTTGGTGCAGCTGGCTGTCGTATTTACTGTTTAACTAAATGTTACTTTGTGTTCTCGGTTGTAATTTAAGGAATTTATCGTCAAGCTTGGGCATAAGAAAAACAGTAATCGCAAAACAAATAACGGTAGGTAGGTTAAGTACAAGCATAATCACGTCCCATTCAAATACTAGCGACTATTTCTCTGAGATTCCACGAAATTCGGCGAAAACTTTTGCCAAATTTGCAAACTCTGAGCTAACTAACACGGAATTTCATTAAAGTTTAGTGTCGCCGCAATGCAAACAACGCGAGCGGCGTTCACAATGCGCATTCAAGTTTACAAATTCTCCGATTCTGTGCCTACAATAAACAAAGTTGCAAAGAAAAACCGAGTTTAGTAGCTGCCTGCCTGGTAGCGAGGCCCTACGAGGAAACCGCGGCCCATATAGATAAGGCCCTTATAGCGCAAACACCACTGTTTGCTTACACCTACCTAACGAAACTGGTGAACGCTTGACATAATAGTTACCACCACGACCAGTCTTATATTTAGACACGGATGCCGTTTGTTTGCCTATCCGAAACCAGTTCTCGTATTCTCGAGAATGTAGCAGCATGTTATTAAACCGGCGATAATACTAAATCAGACCTTACGACCAATTTGACTGACCCAGGAACCTCTGCGAGCGAACCGTTAATAAAACTTGCAGAAGATGTTTGCCTTGCCTGCCCCTTCTACTACGTGAAGGTACGATCGAAATGGAAGTGTGAATCAGCAATAAAAAGTTGAGTGACCTAGTTGGGATTCAGCTTGCGGCTGCGTTTCCGAAAACGTAACAGTGCAGTCACAGTCGCACAACGTCGTGAGCCGTCGCCGTCCACGCACGAGCACGACGCTCTCTTCGGAATAACAATCGAACCGTGGGAATCTGCCGCTAAACGCCTCAATTATGAAACGCCTACACAGTCAATCCCACCAAAGGAAGTTTCACCTAAGTCTCAAATAACTCCACTAACTAGTACTTTACTAGCTAGTAGCCTCTGTATAAACCGGCCGTGTGAATTGGTAACTGTATAGTTGCATCACATGAGCGGTAACCAATGCTGACATTTACGTACACGCTTACAGTCCCCAAGTAAATGCTGAGTATTGTGTAATGCATATAGGCGATTTTTTGTATGACAGAGAAGGTTGTAGGAGGAGTATTGAATAGCAAATTAATACAAGAGAACAATGGACTGATAGTATGAATACCTTTATAGGGTAGAATTTACATGATTAAATTAGCAATAACTACAGCAGTAGAAGAATATAGTCACTTGAAATAAACACTTTTTTCAACATTCAAAAAACTCATATCTAAGATAAAAGGGAAAGCCTTTATAAAAATAAAATGGATTTTACAAATATATCTATTTCCATATTTTCCATTATTTTAATGAAATATAAAGAAAAGTTAAAGCTGAAAACAGGTATTCATTAGGCAATACTTGATTGTATCAATGTATGATATTACTGTTTTCACTTAAGACTTGATTGCTTTTAAAACCCTACAATCTACAAAAGATAACATTAGTGATTCTACATATTCTGAGTAATCACTTTGTTAGATAGTAAAATGCATACTTATACCAACTTTATTATTTTTATTAATTTGAAGGCTGGCTGGTTGAGACTTCCTGCCTGTCCACGATTTTCAAAAATAGGTGTATACAATTTAAATTAGCGTAGCTAGCCTAAATAACAAATTAAATATTTGTAACTGTGTATCTTTAAAACTACTGAAAAGATATTGTTTTCTTTTAGTCTGCAGAATATCAAACCTTTAACTCACAAGCGTCATCTGAAATGCCTCCGATACAAGTGTCATTCATCACATCAAAACCAATTCAGTTATTTTCTAGATACTGAATGTTCTGAATGCTTGTGAAATGAATTTAATACAGGTTTTTAATAAAAGGCTGTACATGAGAAAAGATTCCAAATTTGGGGAATTTTGGAAGACATAAGTCCTAAACAGCCGCTGTTCTGAATTAACTAAGAAATATACTTGGTATGGCTGATGATATAGGATTGAATAAGAAAGTAATGCTTCTTAAATATGGCTGATTTATCAACATTTATTTCAACTGATCAATGATTGCATTCAAAAATTGCATTATGTTACTCCCTGAACTCAATTGCTGACCCGAAATCACCATGAATGGACTCTAAAATGGTTCACGATAAGTGGAAGGTTATAAGTACATTTGAAGTTTCAAATATTTATATTCACAGGTCTTTTCTAAATATACATAATAAATTAATGTGTTTGTTTTATGTAAATTAATGTGGATTTCAAATAACTTTTTTAGAATTTTCATTTGATTCATTTGTTCTATATTAAAGTGCATTAGTAAATTACATTCCTATTTTGTGAGTAATCTACTAGTTAGAAATGAACCAATAAGTTCCTGTTCTGCAGACTTAGAACAGAGATTTCTTGCAAGGTTTAACAGTTCAACACCGCACAACCAGACTGAATTTTATAACAGTAAATATGTTTTATGGATGTTGGTTGATTTATAAAGAAATCGTATAAATTTTCTAGAAGTAGGCTTTCAGTTTGCTATGAAAATTATTTTAAATTCTTTCAACAAATTTCTAAGTGGTTTTAGTGCATCATCCTTTTTTATGAGGGCATCTACTTCAGGTAATGTGGCACGACGTGGACAAAGGTTGCAGAAGGAGTAATGTAAACAGAAGGAATATGAAGTGAAGTGGCAAGAAACTTACCTCACTAAAGGCCATCACTCCCGCCGGGGCTCTCTCGAACCAACCTTCTCAATTTACTTTATCGCCTCCAATCAAAACAAATAGTTCACGCTTTTGTTTCCCAACATTGAAGACAGTCCCGACATCTAACATCACCACAGCACAAATACATCTGAACTCTGGAACTTCACTCACTGCGCAAGAACAAAATTTTTAATTTTGACTAAAACGAAAACACCTGACCGAATCACAAATCACTGAAAAACCAACATTCCTCAGGTGGGTTACGCGCACGTCGACCCGTTACACTTTACAGTACTCCGAACACTACACTAAATAAATTTATTCTCAATTTTCTATATCATTACGAAACAGAAGTTCTAAAAAATACTTCAAATGTGTGAGATAACACGGAAAGAACTATCAAACGGAGATAAACTCGCCATCTTGCTTTCATGTCACATCACAATCAGTGTTGCCACAACTACGAATCAATATCGCCGTCACCGATAACAGGTTGACCAACAGTACAAAAACAGGCATGAAGATAGCTGTGGGGTGAGGAAAGATAATAAATTTTTAATGTTTTTTATCCGATAAATGATATTTTAGCAGCAGATATCTAGCTAAGACTAAGATATAAAAAATATATAATTACTTCATTCTATAGACATTTGATTAAAAAATTATAAGTTGAGTCATAGCAGAAACAAAACGCAGCTGTAACCGGAAGCATGGGACGGTGCGTTGCCAACGTAACGATATTCAGCGGAAATCCGTAAACTAGAGGCGCCTACATTGAAAATAGTTTTCAGAAACAAAACTTTCAGATTATTTTTCTAGACCGATAGAGCTGAATGATGGAAGCTTATTAATATTATCAATACACTATCACATGAATTTCGGAATGTTCTTTTGCATATTATGTTCTGGCATCTGTGTGGATCTCGGATGTGTGGATAGAGAATCGTAGAGAATAGACAAAGCATCACTAAGGAGGTCGCATTTCTTATTCGACAGGACAATGTCAAAAATCATGTCAAGTCAGGGCATTCTGCCTTGAAACAAAAAAAAAATGTCATAATAAATTTACAGTTTACCGATTTTGTAACCAAATTTTACCTGCAATTTTATTATGAACGCTATTGCGTTTGTTTTAACCTAGTTTTCTGAGTAGCGACCTCATTACTGAAGGTAATTTGGTTTTAATTTCCGCGGTAACCGCCTATCCAGCCTACCACTGCTGTACTGTATCCAGCAGTAGCTACTCTCTTTGCAAATCGCGAAGGACGATTTCGCATTGTAGCGAGCGAGGTACGCGAACAAAGACTTACACAAGGCTATGACTTTCTATTACTGATTTTGAGACAGTAAACATGAATGGTCCAATAGGGGACCAAATGGTTGATGATGGTGATATGTTGTGGTAGCCAAGTGTGGTAGTCAGTAAATGAGTGAGGAACCTAGATAAGGCTGCTACGACTAAGAACTTTTGTTTGGAAATAAAGTATACCAAGAATCTAGGTCATTCTAAGTCCTAGAAGGTCAAGAAAATAGCAAATAAGCAATTTGAACAGAGCATCGTCACGAGATGGCGAAAGTCATGGGATTTAATCCCGCTTGTAAGCTATTTTTGGTTCCCATATTTTCTTGTATCAATGTCCCGCCAAAAGAGCAGTCCGTTGTACAAAGCTCGCTGATACCATGACGTCAGCAACCAAGGTGCCAGGCGCGAGCCAGCGCGGAAGCCTCAATGGTAGCCAGGAACCGCCGATGTAGGTTAAATTTAACTAGGTTATTGCACCAGGGCTATATTTAGGTGGCCAGTCCACCTTCGACTCTTCATGAGACCAGACGTCTGTATGTGAAAATGGTATTAAGGGTGTATCCGCAAAGGTAGAATCCCTTTAACCCTATATCAATGAATAGTTTTGCCTACAAAATTGTATAAAAAATTAAAACTTAGGAACTTTCGTCGTAAGTCGAACAGCTGATCAGCGATTTTGTGTCCTGTGTGCTTTTTTTGGACATGACCTATATTCCTCTAAATACGACGTAGGTGAGAGGACTCAGATTGCCTTTGCAGATGCAATCAAGTGTTTATTTTTCCAGGGTATTGAGCACCACCCGTTACTCATGGCTGTAACGATGGAGCTGGAAGAGTGTGCCTCAGACTCCAAACTGCACAAGGACAGCACAGCCAAGAACGAGTTGCGGCCGGCCAGTGCGGTATCGCTCTCCAAGTCTGAACATGGTCCTCTACTAGGTAAGCGCCATACCATAACTATACATACCGGGTAGACATAGTCCGATCCGTTCTTCCCAGAACAACTGGTAAGCCCATTTCGCCCCAAGGGCGTGTTATTGCCTGTTATAGTTATGGGATTCCTAACTGTAACAGCCACAACAGTCAACTACTGGACATGGGCCTCCCCCTATCGGGAGGTATTGCCTTACTCATCTCGCTTGGCAGGCGGCTTGACGAGCGCAGTGCACGATATCGTATTTACAGAGAACGCTGCTGCCCATTCCCTGGCTGATTATTACTTAGTTGCTTTTTTTTGTAGAATTGGGGTGATGCTATTCTAATTATATTTGCCGGCATCACACGGCACAAGTAAGAGCGATATATTTTATATTACTGGGGTCTTAATCAGATTCAGATCAAGCAATAGCCTGAAAGTGCTCTAGCTTTCCGACGCGATGACCTTGTAACATGGACGAGAGAGTTGGTTGCAAACTACGAAATAGCTCTTCGGGATCCTAGGAATCTGAAAAGAAATTGTTCATTTGTTACTTTTTAAAGTTTCGATCAGTTGGTTTTCCATCTCAACTTTTAAATCGTCCAAGAAACCATCTCAGAGTTTTATCTGACTATTCAACCTACGAACTTAGTTACTTGTTAGTTACTAAACACCTTCTCAATATTTTTTTATCTGACTACAGCCTACAGTATTATTTTCCGCTTAGTAACAGTAGGTAAGTTAGTGAATGGATAATTTGCATTAGGCAATGAAATTGGGCTCGCAACAACGCGTGTCTTGCGCCCTGCTGTCACGCTAAAAGGACATCAGCATAATCAAGGCCATAACAGCAAACATGAACGAACATCTGTTTCTCTCTATTTCCTACTCTTTCTGTTTGACGGGGTTTCTCTTGGAAAATATTTCCCAAACTAAAGGCTCTTCTGTTGCCATTCATATTCTTGCGAAAGACAATTTAATTTTCCTAACTTTATCATATGATCAGCCTAAAGCCCCAATAGTTGAAGAGCCGAGGGGGTAAGTGGCTATCTCATAAGGTACCACGATAGGCTAGGTTTAGATCGTTAACCGAGACTTAAGCAAGTCGTATGACCCAGTACTGCCAGAGCAAATCCTGCCGAAACATAAAAAAATCGATACCTACTCAACATCTCCTCACGAAGACTTCACGCTTTTACAGCAGCAGAAGTTCAAAACACCTCATCGAATGAGCAGTTGAGGCAGTACAAGTCCTGGGTCACGAACGAACGATGGAATGAGCTGAAGAAGATCGCTGACGCAGCCATGAAGGAGCACCGCGTTTTCATGATCAAGGGTGGTGGCTTTCCTGCGGTGAGGCGAGCGCTCGTGGCCCGGGGCTGGATTGAAAAGTATGAGACGCACAAGGTAATTCCGTAAACACTAAACTGGGTATCCTGGCCTGACGCCTCGCAAACCGGGAATGCCGGAACCAAATATGAAAATTAAAGTTTGTAAGGTAGCCCAGCCAGGATAAGTATGGAATTTATGCTTAGCGCCCATAGCCTGTGATAATCCTTTACCAACTGGCATTTTGTGGTGTTCCACCATAGAGTCATTCGGGGTAAAACTGCGCAGCGGGTAAAACTGCGCGCCGTCGATATTACGGAATAGGGCGCAGAGACAGGAACGCTGATTTGCTGGGAACACGTGTACCTGAACCGCCATTTTAGGTCCAGACACTCTGTGCAGTGCGGGTCGATTTCCTACCTATTAGAACCAAAAATACCAAAACGTGGTTAAATTCGTACTTTATTCGGTGCAAGGAAAAGTTTGTGGGAGTGTGGATTATGATCATGAAGAGTTGGCTTCTATTTTTTTATTTTCTATAAATATTGAAGTTCTTTTTCAATAACAACATTTCAACCGTGCCTCAAAAGTGTCAAAGTTACGATGAATTGTTTTGAGTACTCATTGAATGGGGTAAAACTGCGGGGGTAATACTGCGAGCATGACGTATGTGGCTAGATGTGCGCAGTTTTACCCCACTATAGTGATATTTAAAAACGCATTTCTGCAGAGATCTTTATATCATTATACAGATCTTTCTTTTTTTATTGTTTTAGACTATAAAATGCCTCGTTATTATAAAATAAAAACATTTGATAAGACCTTAATTATCGTGAAACCCTTGTGCGCAGTTTTACCCAACACACCGCGTAGTTTTACCCGCATCACGGGGAAGAAGTGCGCACTCTGACTTAGTCAATGTTTTTTTGAATATATGAAAAACCGCAGATTACATCGTAAGTTGTTTGTTTGTTTTTGAGAGTCCATTAACCAAGGTATTAGAAAGCACATACAATGTGTCTAAAATCGCAGTAGTTTGGGAGTTATGAAGTGAAATATCCAAAAGTGCGCACTTTTACCCCGAATGACTCTACGGTGAAAGCCCTTTTCTTTCTAAGTATACGTTTACTCGTTTTAAATGCGTTCAGTAAGTCACAGATAATACCTATAATATACTAACGTATTATAACTAAGTCATTCATCGTACCTCCGTTTTTGGATTTGATATTTTACAATGTGAATTTCAGATTCGCCATCCGCCTACCAACATAGATCCTAAGAAAACCACGGGAAAAGAGCTTACGAAGGTCGAAAGAATGATTTTATACAAATTCATGGAACACCACTCCGTGGATTTTCTTTGGACTACCAAGAGGGATAGATACGACTGGTTACTAAGCAACAAGGAAGTTATAATAAGCAGGTTTGTGTGTACGATGAGGTCAAACTTTCGTAGCTTTTCACACGGCATTGAAATGCGATAAATGAGAGCATTAAAGATAATTTGATTTGGAACTCAAAAGTTTCAATAGCAGCTAATATTTAAAGCAAATACTAGTGAATTTTATAGGTAAAGCAGCGACGGTAAAGAAATGTTTCGTTTCACAGATTTTGCAGATCGATATTCACCACAAAAGAGGGCCTAGCGGCATCAATCACGCAAATGCATTGGTACACTGAACCGGGCGTGTCGCTGACCCGGTTCCCGCGCTGCTACAACATCCACAACGCCGAGAGCCTCGAGGAATTCATCGACGATTTCAGGGTCACCGCCTGCATCAGCCTCCTTAAATGGCTCTCCAATACGCTCGCTAAGGGCGGCGAAGATGAACTCGTCTCCGTCCAAGGAAAAGTCCCGTACAGCGCCATAGAGTTCGCAACGAATAGACTCAGCGAATACGTCTCCTTCTACACGCATAAAGATATCGACGAAAGCGAGGATCAGATTGAACACGTCTGGGAACACGAATGGGATCAGTTCCTCACTCATCATTATCTGCTCGTTCATGAGAACTCTAAGTTCTTGGAGGACAGAATGTTCAATTTGAGGTAGGTTGGAACGTGATTGCGGCTGAAAGCAAACATTTGTCAGTCAACAATGGGAAATTAGCTCACTGTTTACCAATTACATCATTGACTAGCGCAGCCGAGATTAGCTCATTTGATTGTACATTGACCTGTTATACTTTGAATGACAACTTGGAAAAAATATTTATATGCGGAGTAAACTCCTAGTTTCTTCATCAATAGATACCTATCTATTTAGTTTTAGTCTGTAGTAATTTTGCAGGTTGATTCTACTCATGATTATGCATGAACACTTTTACTATGGGGCTATCAACGAAGTCGCCAAAAAAGAAGGAAAAGAAGGCTGTACCATAGAAAATTAAATAGGCATCTACCTGACCAAAATGTATAGAGAACCTGATTTTTTCTCGCGATTTCGGAGATGGCCCCTTAGGTATAAAGTTGTCCATAAAAAATACGAGTAAATAGATACATTTTACCTTAGCATGGTATCGTTAAATTTTCCTGTATTTCCAACAGGCAACTGGAGAAAAAGGCTTCGAAGGTACTAGCCACGGTAGTAAAATACTGGCCCCAAATAGAGATAGACGGTGTTCTAAACATTTGGATCGTGAAGCCAGGCAACAAATGCCGCGGGCGAGGCATCCATCTCATGAACAACATCAAAGATATCATCAGCCTGATCAACGTTCCTGCTCAGAAAACTAGATACGTCGTGCAGAAATATATCGGTATGCTGTTAGGGTTGCGTATCTCTATTATAGGTCCCCCTCTGGGGTCTAATAGTCGAAGTTCCTATGTTGGTTATTAGCTGGAGATCCCAGGATTCACTTTCCGTTCCATCTGAATTCTGAATGATACCTATGAACGTTGAAAAAATACAAATGATATTTAATTATTTGTTTGAAGACTTTTCTAGCACTAAAAACAACCCATTAGTTTGTAAAAGGCTCTCAATTTGACGCAAATACCTACATAAACTGCTAATTTCACCAATGGCTCATTATTTAAGAAGAATCTATTAGCTTGAAATATTTGATTTCTACGTTTTTCTGTTATTTAAAAAACTGCTTTGGTTTCAGAAAATCCATTGGTGGTTTACAATACGAAGTTCGACATTAGACAGTGGTTTTTGGTGACAAATTGTCAACCTCTCACGATATGGGTGTACAAGTAAGAATTTTGTAAACCTGTTTGTAGAGCTAAGCTGTACTTAGTAGAGGTAGATGCACCTTTTGGACCGATTTTAACACAAACTAAACACTGAAATTCAACCGACTTTTACATGAGTTGCAGAGCAAGTTCTTAAGAATTATGAACGCACATAAGAATTTAATTTAGCTTGTATGTAATGCATGAATCTGACAGTTACCTAATAGAGCAATAGTATATTTTCTTAGGCCCTATTCATAACTGAGAGGTTATCCGCGCGGTACGGTGGGTACGTGATTTTTCGTTTGGTACAAAGTGCCAAGCGATTGAGATACACTACCCCCGTACCAATTCGCACACTGCTGTAGATTGAATGGAGCTTGTATTTAGAAAATGCTTTTAATTTCAGAGACAGCTACCTTCGGTTCAGCTCGCAGATATTCAGCTTGTCAAACTACCACGAGTCGGTGCACCTGACGAATAACGCGGTGCAAAGCAGGTACAAGAACAACGGGCACAGGGACAAGGCCTTGCCTGACGAGAATATGTGGGACTGCCATACCTTCAAAGCATACTTGAAGTAAGTAACTTGTGTAATAACTAACTCCACTGACTTAGCGATCAAAAGAGGATCTTGACCTTTGAAACGAGCTCAATCCTCTGATTCCTGTCCTGCGCAATCTTCTGCCAATTGCTGATTCGAAGATAACGGAGGACAGTCTCTACCACGTCTCTCCAGTAGTACTGGGGTCCTCTTTTTGCTCTTCTAGCCCTGATTCTCCCCCATCCTAATCTACTAAGCGTAATAATTACATTAGTACTATTGTAATAAAGTATTAGGTTAGGGCAGTTGAAGATAGACCCTAAATATAACCCCATAACCTAGGCTTTGGGCGTCCTTGTCGAGACACCCTTTGAAATGTTTTCAGCACATTTTTATCCTCCATAGTAATTTATTGTATTTTTGAAGACAGATCGGCAAATATGAGATGTGGGAGACGAAGATATACCCAGGAATCAAGCAGTGTCTGATCGGCGCCATGTTGGCATGCCAGGACACGATGGATAAACGGCAGAACAGCTTCGAGCTGTATGGTGCCGACTTCATGGTCACCTCGGATTTCACCCCATGGCTGATTGAGATCAACTCCAGCCCAGACTTGGCACCCACTACTTCTGTAACTGCACGCCTCTGTCCTCAGTGTCTAGAGGACGTTATAAAAGGTAATATAAGATCCAATAATCCCAATGAACCTTTGTTGGACTTGTACTTAAAAACAATGTTTTCTTTACAGTGGTACTTGATCGAAAGAACAATCCCGACGCAGACACGGGGACATTTGAATTAGCTTACAGACAAGTCATACCTAAAGCTCCAGCGTATCTTGGCTTGTCTTTGTGTCTCAATGGAAAGAAAATATTCAGGAAGGTCAAGCCTGAACGGAAACACGAGCCACGAAGTGTGACCCCCGCGGCTCGTCCTATTGCTGGGGATACGACCAATAACAATGGCAGTGAAAACGACCAAGCAGTTCCATCCGAATACAGCGGACCCATCATCACAGATTTTCTCACTTGGCTCAACCCATACGACGCATTACCAACCAATAAAGACGGTGTAATATTAGGACCACAGGATTCTCTCAGGGTACGCCGATCAAGTTTTGCTCTTAAAAACGATTCTAAAAAACGTAAAACTTCCGCATCTGCTAAACGACGTGCCAGGCGTAAAGAAAATGCCGAGTTGCGACGTCGAGTCGTTCCTCATTCCTGTTGTCGGGTAGAGGAGACCCAGCCGGAAACGTTCACCGGCAAATACCGCACCGAGTCGGCAAGCAAAGCCGAAAAACCCAAACCCGAAAAATCTGTCGGAAATAAACGTTGCTACATCGATCCCATCGAATGGGAGCGGCAAACCGCGAGCATCCTTCGTCCCACTATTTCCGTCCAAAGTAAAGCTGTCAGCCGTTCCGAAACTGTTGTGCCTTTGCGACAGACAAAATCTGGTAGTGTCAATTCCACGTACAAACCTTCGGATCAGTTCAGTTCGAGGATAACCATGGATGACGACGACTCTATTAAGAAACTTAGCGCGATCGGTAGAAGCATCTGTAAAATACGCGATGAAAATAAAGTTAAGAAGGGTATAACTTTTTCAAAAAGTTGTACTTCGATTTACGCGCCGTTTCGCGTCGTTGTCACTCCATTGAATGACGAACCCAGAAATTCTATATTAAAAAATAAAATTAATTATTAATATTTACCTTCTATAACAAATGTGTTCATAATACGGCTAAACTTGTTGATCCTGTCTATCTTTATCTTGATTCTTGTCAAACTTTTACCATATTTTTGCTCTACCGCGGTCTTTTTGACTTTGCTTGTGGACTTTAGGATTATTAATACACCACCTAAGTGGCTAAACTAGCTTGTTATAAATGTAGGAAAACTTTATCGGAATGTACAAATATACAAAATTGTTGATAAGTTCAAATTCTATGGTAACAATAAAATTGTTATTTGAAGATTTATTTATTTTTCAGACCAATCCGCCCATCCTTTCCCAAAAGCGTGCCTCCCGACCAACCCATCCTTCCCCGCGGCGGAAAAGAAAATCTGGTGATAAACTAAAGTCAGGTTCTGGATCTACCAATCCAAGCGTTTTGTAAATCCAGGCGAAAACAAATGATAGCAGATGTCCCAAGAAAATAATTTCATCAAAGCCAAATCAAAGCAAAATAAATCATGATGATTGTAATCTGTAAAATATATTTGAAACAACTAAAGGCTTTAATTTTTAACAAGTACTTAGATGTGTTTGAAAACTAAAACCCGACTGCGGTCATTTTAAAAGTAGTATTTTGCTGTAAAAATCCGCCATCTTGTATCTATAATTTTTTAATATAGCCAGTGTCACTCGCGCTGCTGAGACCAAGCTGAGACGAATCTAACGACACCTCATATGTCAAAATCCAACTATCCGTTTGGGCTGTAGCCCGTGAAAAAGAATTTTCTTGTCCACATACATACATACTCTTGAAAAACATAACCCTCCTTCTGAGGCAGTCGGGTAAAAATGTGTTGTGGATTTTATCCCTGTGTCAAGCAAGTAGGTTGTTTTTACACAAGACACTTTTATCTCGCAGTACATCTCATACTAAAGAGTGCTAAGGAGTATCCCTCTAAGGAATGGCCTTACGCATCATTGGGTTTGTCCCTGTGCGCCGTGATATCACGGGCACTAGGCCGAAATTTGGTGGTATCACTCCAGGTTTTTTTATTACTTGGTAAGGCAAGCTCAAAATTTCAAGTCACATAGAAGATATACGCCTGCCTACAAGAAGCTCGACTTTTCACGTTAATATTGGTGGGGGGCAAGTAGCACCCAAGAACACAGATGTACAGCCACTGATGTGGGCTCCACTTTTCACGCTAATTCTAGTGGGATGCATGCAAGCAACAAACACGGAAACACTGTGCAAGGAAAAAACACGTGTTGCGAGCAAAGCGAGCTTGACTTTTCACGATAATACTGGTGGGGTGCAAGTAGCACTAAAGGACGCAAAAAGTATTGCAAGTGAGCGAAGCAAGCACGTCGTCATACAAATGAAAAACTACACTTCGAACAACTTAAACATGAGTTGCAGAGCAAATTTTTCATTGAAAGTCTATATATGAGAAATGATGAGGATTATAAGTTGTTATTTTCTGCACAATAAAAACAATCGTATTTATTGCAGTAGTAGCTCCATTTATTTACGTAAAGTGGCAAATCGGATTTTAAGGGGAAATCTAATATTAAAAAAATATTTTTATGGAACATGGGTCTAAAAAATGAAAAAAAAGAAATTGGATACAAAATCGCCGATTGATGGGAGGAGATATATATTTTTTCATAATTCGACCCATGTTCCATGAGGAAAGCTTTTCAATTTCATAAACACCTTCACCCCCTTTCGGCTTGTAATACCCTCTTTGTTACTCCCGGTAGAGTCACAAAGTAAGTATTGGCTAGCGCAAATGGGAAACGGATCGCTTTAATACGCAGCATTCAAGGACGAAAAACAGAACTTTCTTAAAGGTACATAGTCATGGTCCTTAGCAAAAAAATACTGTTTTGCCGGCACAGTTGATGCCGCTTTGCTCAGCGATACTAGGGACCATTGTGAATGATTCCATCCGAGGAAATGAAAAATCCATCCACTGGATTTCAAGATGGCGGACCTTCGTTTTTTTGTATGGCACTAAAAAATAATTCTTCTGGAGCCCATCGTGTGGGGTATCAAATGAAAGCGCTACACGAGACGACTTCAAAAATATATCGTTGTAATGCATTCCAGATGCCCTTTTAGAAAAAAATCAAGTTTCATTTTCAAAAGTAGTCAAAACATGCTAAGTTTGAGGTCCAGTAGGTACATAATGGCTGACATAAAGTTTGTTTAAAGTATGCCAAATGATCCATTATATCCTTAACACTAACGTTATGAAAGGAATTTTGAAAATAATAATATTTAATGTATATTTTGCAATGGAAAGTAGATCATTGGAAACTGCAGTAGATTAGTAAGAACTGCTTGTGTGCCTCCAAAAATGTTCTAGAACCAATTCTTCTCATGATTGCTTTTATACTCAAAGCAAGATAATGATGTGCTGGATCATTTTGAATTTGCTGGCACGGTTGTGCCCCCGCCAAGTCGAGTAAAAAAAGAATTTTCCATAGGTATCTATCATGTTTTTCTCTACTCGTGAAATCGTGAAATCTCACTTCTGTAGGCCTGCTGTAACAAATTTTGCTGAAAAATCTTTTAGTATGTGTTTGAAAGCTGTCAAAAGTTTCCTATTGGAACGACAGTACTCTAGGTAGGTCAATATTTTATTTAGGAAAATCTCAATATCTAGTGTTTGATTAAAACACGAAGTGTTCAAAAAATTACTATATTGTGGAAAATTTCTACAAAATAGTAAACATTCACATTTTTTTACGGTAGAGGTACGACACTTTTTTTTAAGTTTCGTTTTGATGGTATCTCATATCTTTACATACGTCGCTTTTTTAAATCACTTGATTTCATTTATATAGATACATATCTTCAAAAAGTGCTCTAGAAGTTTGATGGTTGGTCTAATGAGCAACAGCTTCAAAGGAATTGAATGAAAATGAAATATGCGATGTTTATTTTATGACTGTTTGGGTTTTCAAAACTCAGGACTCAAATGTTATCCAAAATATAATAATACAGGTATCGAAATTGGCCTGAACTGTTTTGGGAGAAACGTTTTTATTCAAGTTAACCATTTATTGTACCAAAAGCAAAGACAGAACAAATTCAAAAATAAAAATGACACAACAAGCACTACTTCTTTCTAACAAGAAATTTGTTACAGCAGCTTAAGAAATGAGATAGCATTCATGCGTAGAGAAAAACAAGGTAGATACCTATGTCAAACCCGTTTTTTACTCGACTTGGCAGGGGCACAACCGTGCAACCGCAGATTCGAAATGATTGGACACATCATAATCTAGCTTTAAGCACAGCTATGACTATAAAAGATCATGAGAAGAATTGGATCTCAAACATTTTTGGAGGCGCACAAGCAGTTCTTACTAACCTACTGCAGTTCCCAATGACCTACTTTCTATTGCAGAATATACATTAAATCTTATTATTTTCGAAATTCCTCTCGTGACGTTAGTTTTAAGGATATGTTGGATCATTTGGCATACTTTGTACAAACTTTATGTCAGCCATTTTGTACCTACTGGACCTCAAACTTGGCATGTTTTGACTACTTTTAAAAATGTAACTTAATTTTTTTCTAAAATGGTAACTGATATGTACTACAGCGATATATTTTTGAAATCGTCTCGTGTAGCGCTTTCATTTGATACCCCACACGATGGGCTCCAGAAGAATGTTTTTTTTAGTGCCATACAAAAAAACTAAGGTCCGCCATCTTGAAATCCAGTGGATGGATTTTTCATTTCCTCGGATGGAATCATTCACAATGGTCCCTAGTATCACTAAGCAAAGCGGCATCAACTGTGCCGGCAAAACAGCTTAGACTAACACTGTTTCAAAACTTGAGATACCGGCTGACATCCCAAAAAAATGTGACACTCTGGGTGGCTACCAAGGTGGCTACCCGGTGGCTACCCGCCTAAGCTACCCGCCCCGCCCATAAGGTACGCTACGCGCCATACTACGCGCTACGCCACTTGTCTGATGTTCATTTGTCGATTGACGCCAATAAAACCTAATGTAGCTGACCTAAGGGCCCTTTTCCTGTCATGCGTATTTTCGCACGCGCGCGGATCTGGTCCGCATGCGGATGATAGCACACTCCTGTTCCGCGCGCGTGCTAGCCGCATGATAGGAAAAACATAAAAACATGTATCAAAAGATAAGATGCGTGCGGCCCGCATGCGGACCAGATCCGCGCGCGTGCGAAAATACGCATGACAGGAAAAGGGCCCTAATGTTTGCTGCTTGAACTCCTTACATTTACATTGGATTCTTTGATATATTCGACAGTGACCTGTGACAGTGACAATATAAATTTATTGCTTGCTTTGCTACTGTCACTGTTCCGTAAATAAATAACAACGATGTGATTTTTAGGTGATCAAGGCAAATTTATTCAAAAGATAAGGTAAGAAATAACAACCTAATCACTAAAGTAAATGTAACTACGAATAAATATTTTTTTGTCTAGGTACATTAGTACATGCAGTTTTCTTTTTATTTTCTTTTTAGCTTTGAGAACTAAGTCGGCACAAAAATGTTGCCGCAAGCAAAATGCCGACTACCCGTAGCCGTAAGAGTAAAACATTGAAAAAGGTAATATGATTGTTTTTTTTTCTACAAGCTGCCTTGTTATAACAGCTTAGAATAGCATCACCCTAATTCTACTCGTGGGTGTCGTAATTATAGAGAATGGGCAACAGCGTTCCCTTCGAAACAAACATTTTGCATTGCGCTAGTCAATCCACTTGCCAAGCGAGGGGAATACGTATGGCAATACCCCCCGATTCCCCCTTAGGGGGAGGTCCATGTCGAGCAGTGGAGTGGCTACGCTAGTGGTTAAAGTTAAGGCCTTCTACCAGATAGGATAGGCGGACTTAGTGACCTTATAAGGATGGCAAGTAGTCATTTGGATGCTGTGGGCCTTACCACAAAAAAGATAGACCAGCGTTCAACGCATGTCTAGCGTTTTTTTTTTATGCAGTTTTATTTTAAACACGCGTTCGACTCGCGTCTAACTTTTTTGTGCTAAGGCCCTGTCGGTCCAAAATCGACGGCTTTGGACGCTCTTAGGGAAGTCTACATCTAGCAGTTGCCGTTTCACTTCTGTTTGATCATATTTTTTACCTAATGGTCAAAAAATTACTATATTTTCGTTATTCCCCCTCTTGCAGGAAAATTTACAGTCCACGTCAATATCACCATCATCCCAATCAGTTACACTCCCTCATGCAGCAGTTAAAACAAAAAATAATAAACATGTTGTAAAGGTAATCGAACCGACTAAGAAATAGTTACTTACTTTTGATTTAGTTTATTATAGTACTGAATCTTTATAAGATGAAAGAAATCTCACTTAGGGGTAGTAGGTATCTATTTGTTTATCTCCTTCCATCATCGAGCAACGATGGGCCTGCCAATTCTACCGGAACGGGGCGTTAGGTGCGTGTTGCTCGAACTACTCGAAGCCTTTCATAATCCAAGTAAATGTTTTCAGAAAAGAAGTCCGATTAAAACAAATAATCAGTTAGCAACAGATCGAGCCCTCGGAGTTAAACGATTACTTGGGCATTTTCACAAATTCTATAAATCACAAACAGACGCGGTTAAAAGAACTAAAATGTCCATCTCAAATGACGGTCTTACTCGTAAAGAGAGAAACTATATCATATGCAGTTGCTCACAACGATCTTCCAAATACAAAAAACTAAAAGCACTTGCATTTGAAGCACAAAAGAACAGAAAAGTGTTTCGGATCAATGGAACTTGCAACGCCTTGCGAGATGCCTTGGTCGAGCGAGGATGGGTTGAGCAGATACCGCCTGCCAAGATGAATCTAGCATCGGTAAGAAATAAAAAGTATGAAGACAAGTCCCATTTGTATATGGCTCTCGCAAGGTTATTTATTTCAAATTTAGTACAAAGACATCCGCCGGATTTCATCTGGGACTTAAAAGAAAACGAATATATTGCTCATGATGGCAAAGTTATTTATAACAAATTTAGTAGAGAAGCTCCTTTTTGGGCTACCAAAGAAGGGCTTTGCGCCTCTATAAGACACAACTACTGGTATTTTATAGAAGATGTGGCAGAAGTCACCTGTCCACGCACATATAATAGTTTCGATGAAGGTGAGAAAGAGGAATTTGACAGTGATTACAAGTTAACAGCCTGTACGAGCCTTCTGAAGTGGCTGCTTTCCATGGAAGCAAACGGAGAGTCAGTATCTTGCGAAGACGGGATTGTCAGCCATAGAGTCATAATTTTTGCTCTTAAACGGTGTAAGGAATATTTATATGTAAAACATAATAAAGATATCGATGTACCATGTTCGCACGTCACACATTCACAATGGAATGCATTCTTAAAAAAATATTATATTCTTACCTCTCAGCAAGGAAAGTTTAAGCCCGACAAGGAAAATAGATTGCCCTCGTATCTGAATTATGCAAAACATGTGGTGAGTGCGATTTACAAGTATCGACCACAGCTGGGTTGCGAAGGATGCCACAATATCTGGATCATAAAGCCTGCGAATTGCTCACGGGGACGAGGCATACGACTGGCGTCCAAACTTTCAGTTCTTACCGAATTAGTAAACAAGGGGAAATACGTGTTTCAAAAATATATCGGTGAGCATCTAATTTTAACACCAATACTTTATTAGTTAGAATAGAACTATTTTTATAATAATACACTTATTTTGATAATATAACTCGTAATTGGGAACTGGGAGAGTTTTGGAAAATAGTGTAGTGGAGAGTCGGGTAAAGTCGCAACAAAATCCTAGGTATATACTTGACCGAAACGTAGATATTTTTCTTGTATAACATTTCCTTTCTTTTCAGAGGAATCGATGCTAATTCATGACACAAAATTCGACGTGCGGCAATATTACTTAGTCACAAGTTTGATGCCCTTAGAAATATGGATGTACCAAGATTGTTACTTGAAATTCAGCTCACAAAAATACAATCTGAAAAACTTTCATGAGTCGATACATCTGACTAACAATGCCGTTCAGAGAAAGTACCGGAATTGTAATAATCGTCACCCAGAGCTTCCTCCGCACAACATGTGGAGTCTGGCTACTTTCAAAGAATATCTAGAAAAAACTGGTAAAGGAGATATTTGGGACAGCACCATCTATCCCGGTATGAAAAAATCAATCATCGGCATTATGCTGAGTTGCCAGGATTCATCAGTGAGTTGGAAAAACCGTTTCGAAATCTACGGTTGCGACTTCATTCTTGATAAAAACTGCAAGCCTTGGTTGATTGAAATAAACTCTGGTCCAGATCTTAACCCCACTACAGATGTAACTGCAGAAATTTGCCCGATGGTTTTATCTGATTTGGTCAGAGGTGTGTAATCATAATTAGTTATTTAGGTTTACATAAATTTCATTCTTCTAACTACTAGGGGCGGGTGATACATATCTAGGTTCGGTACGTAACTACAAGCCGGATATAATATTAAATATCCAAATAACAATATCAATTAGAAAAAAATTACAAGAATAAATTGAAAATATCAGCGTTTTCTCGTATTATACATACGTAGTTAAAGCCTTCGTCATCTTATATAACTTTTATTTCAACTTTACAGTTGTTATCGATCGTGCTGAAGATCCGAGTGCTTGCACTGGCAAATTTGAGTGCATCTATCGACAAAGCATTAGCGCACGTCCCTTCGTCAGAACAGATAAACTCGTCATACAAGGTAACGCATTACCTAGTAATTACTTCTCTAGAGGAGTCACAGAGGCTATCAAAGTAAATTCAACGGAAAAGATCAATAGTGGGAAAACAAAGAAAAAGAAGTCTAAATATTCTCGTAAAAGTAATTCCAAAAACACAAAATTAGACGATTTTGTGGAACATCCTGGCGACAGTGTTATCAGAATTATGAGGCAGAATGATCATAAATCGACATTTTCTCTAAATTCATCTGCCTCTTCGAAAAACTTTCGCCAAATCTCTGTTAACAATGTAAAAAGTTCTAGTGACATGAAGGCAGATGTTCAAAAATCAATTCAAGACTTCTACTTTGGTAAGTTGGATAATGATGATGTAAGCTGCGAAAAAGGGAGAGATGAGAACACAAAACATGATGAACCGAATAAGAAAAATGCCAAAAAGAGCATTCCCAAGAAAAGCTCTACTCAAATCATATCTCAAGAAACTGGAGGAGTATCTCAAATCCCTGTTATGGATTTAAACACAGTTGATAGCTGTGAAATGGAGCTTTCCTCTCTTGAATCAGTTACAGCTTTAGCCCTTCCAAGTTGCGCAGTAAAAGAGAATAATGTCAATGGTGCTAAAACAGATACAGGTGTTAAAAAACTTAGCGACCAAATAATCGAAGCAAGCAAGGATATATTTTCTTTTCTGGACAAGAAACACAACGAGTACGTCGCGGATTCAATAATTCCTTAAAAATAGATTCCTAATATTTTTTAAATCATGGGATGAATGCCAAACTACAATAATTTCTCTTTCGTCCCATGGTGATAATTGTTCAGTATCTACACAATGTGCCTTGCCTATCATACATATAAGACTCTTTATGTAGTAGTCCGCCAAGTAGATTCACGCGATAAGTTAAGCCTGATGTACTCGTACCAATACCAACCAATTTTTTTCATGGAATAAAACCCGTTTCAAATCATCCAATGGTTCCTTATTTTCCTTTTCGGTTAGGCATGATTAAAATAGGCTTTCGAGAGTTCATACATACAGCACCCCTTACGAAGTAGGCAGAGTATAAACAGCTGTAATAAACGGCCATTTACACCACGTCTGACAAAACTTTGAGAGTCATTCAGAAGACTGCGCATCACCATAGTGACAGGTTGTCAGACAGTCGCCTCAAAATGCTATAGTACATACTATAGTACACAACAAATGTCAAATCCCTAAGTCGCTTCTTACGACACCCACGGGAAAAGATATAGGGAGGGAGATGCTATGCTAAGCCGGCACTACACTGCAGTGAATTCATAAGTTTCGTTCTATTAAGTTCATGAACCCATTCACACATACCTACTTGACGTAAAAAAAATCTGGAAGTGGAAACTAATGAAAGACATTATTTTTTTTCTACAGTTTTTAGCCGTGTTTTCTTTTACACGTTACACATGGTTTTAAAGATATACTGGGTTATTTTTTAGTCAGTGCGCAAACTTTGCAGGGTATTTCTACTCGTGATTCTGAACAACTTTTATTATGGGACCACCTGCGAATTCGCAAAAAAAAATTTGGATGTTCCATAGAAAAATTCATACCTACTCGGCAAAAATGTATGGAACAACCAAAAAATTTTTTTAGATTTCGCAGGTGGCCCCATAGTAAAAGTTGTTCAGAATCACGAGTAGAAACATCCTGCAAAGTTTGCGCAATGACTAAAAAAATAACCCGTATTTACTCTACACTTAAGCCATGGAAAAGTTGGTAAACCCGTGCTCTATTCAAAATTAATAGCAAGGCAGTGCATTTATTGTTTTTATGGGGGCCGAAAAAATAACAAAATTTAAGAAAGGCTAGTTGTCCAAGTGGAGTATCATGAAATATAGGGGTTTACTAACCAGAATAATCTACAAATCTTAGTACGGAACCCTCGATGGGCGAGTACAACTGGCACTTGGCCGGTTTATTCTTTTTTTTTCTTTGCAATGCACCGGTTCAGCAGAAGAATACTTACTTTGTGGTATAGGTAAGCCGATACTGGAGCGGCATGACTTTGTCTAAAGCTTCTTGTTCCGCACCCTCCAATACCAATCAACTCTCCCGCGTCTGGACCGGAAACAGCGAGTTTTTCGAGTTTCCGCCATTTCTAATGAGTCCCTACATTGTACAACATCCTAGTATTGTACACCATAATACTGGCCGTCAGAGTAATGTACGACGTGATGAAGCACGACATGATGGATGGAATCAAAACAATGTCGCCATTCATCACCCCGTACCGAAAGTGTACGGGGGTGGATTGCACGACATGATGGATGGAGACATCACGTGTTGTGGTAGAATAGTGATGTGACTAGATCGATAATATTATACAACCTGTTACACAACTGACCAAAAAAAAGAATATTTTTCATTATCATCAGTCGATAAAATAATCACATCACTAGTCTAGGTCAGGTGCTACACTACCTGGCGCACAAAGTCCGCTTCGGCATACATTGCTGGTTGACTTAGTTTCTTGTATTGATGACATTCATGTAATAGCCAGCAATGTAGACCGAACTGCGCTTCGCCGCGTCGGTAACTTCATTTGAACTTTGAGCTGTCAAAATTAGTGCTGCGATGCCACGATTAAAAATAAGTGTAATTTAATAAAAAAATATTTTTTTCGTAGTTTTCAAAAACGATACTACTGCTCTAATTATTTGTTAACTGACTCTTTGCAACGGACCTTTCCACACCCTTTCAGCTTTATTGGTTGTTTTGTAACACGTTGTATGCATTTCTAACTTAATCGATATTGTTTTTATATTAAATATATTCTTTAGTAAGCTTGGTCGCTCACTTCGTTCGCTCCAGGGGGTCACTGTTCTAACCTAACCTAATCTACTGTGTCGGATTTGCGTTAAATGTGTTTTTATTACTGCGGGGGGCTACGCCCCCCAAACCTTGGGGCTTCGCCCCGTCCCCTCCGTGGGTTGCCTTGCATGTCATGTTCGAATAATTAATCGATAAGTCGATCAAAGTCAACACTGTCACATCACTACATCCGCTGTGACGTCATTTGTTTTGATTCCATTTCCACCCCTGTACATTATCGGTCCGGGCCCGTATTTCAAGACCATCCATCCATCATGTCGTACAATGATCTGCTGTACAATACGCTGCCGTGCCTTAACCTGCTGTGCATTGAGTATGACGTGCATTGTGGTTCCCCTTTCTAATGAACTGAAGCTAGCTGCAATCAAGACGCCAACATTGCAACAGTAGTACGAAAAAATCGGATACAAGCAAAATAAAGAGAAGATCGTGCATTTTGTGTATCCGAGTGTAATAAAAAAAAATAGAAAGAAAGAAAGATGTCGGCCTTCTGTCTCTGATCTGTCAGTCAACAAATCATGAGTTCGTTTATCAAAGCAATTTTTGTATTGTTGCTCTCATATTTCTAAGCAAATATTCGTTACGTTACGTAGTCCATATAAACAAAATGGGTCGTTCAAGATCACGGAGCAAGTCACCTAGGCGTCACCACAAAAGCAGTAAACATTCAAGGAAGAAAAGTCGATCGAAAGATCGCTCATCCTCCCGTAGTAGGAGCTCTAAACACGCCGAAAAATCAAGAGAACGTAGTTCTAAGTCCAGGTATTATATTACTTATATTTATAATTTAGATACGTCTGTGTTCTAATTTCTTTATTTCCTTTTGCTAAATTGCAAGTGTGTTACGTTTCAGAAAGCGATCACACTCGGTGTCATCGTCGAGTAGTAGCGATGCGTCGTACGATGGTAGGAGTCGGAGTCACAGCCACCGCAAGAAGTCCAAAAGCCGCAATAAGATGGATGAGGTCGACCGGCTGGCGGAAATGGAAAGACAACGGAGAGTACGGGAGGCTGAACAAAAGGTGGGGTTCTGTTTTCTAGGGGCACATTCAAGCAGCCTTCTTTTGTAGCTCTTTTATACTTTTAAAGTTCATAAAACCATGTTTTGGAGTGACTGGTTAAAAATTTCTCTTGACAGGCATGCTAAAACACTGTTTTAAGAACTGTCATCATGAAATGGAGAAACAGCATGAACATGCCCTTGTACTTGATTGGTAGGTACAATATGTTTGTACTCAATTTTGGATACTATGCTATGGTCTCATTTCCTTACTGTTGTTAGAGGCATACTAGTAGTACTCGGACACCAGGGTTCATTGGGTCGTTCAACTTGGTATCCCGCATTTTATTGGATGTTCTTCCCCTGGCACAGCAGTTATCTAAGTTACTCTCCCAGATCATACCTAAACACTACGAAAAGTACTATTTTACTGAAAAGCACTTCATTTCCTTCCAGGTTGTGGAAGAAGAAGCAGCCAAAAGAATAGAACTGCTTGTAAAGAAGAGAGTTGAAGAAGAACTAGAGAAACGTAAAGACGAAATTGAACAAGAAGTAGCTAAACGGGTGGAGGAAGCTAAGAAGAAGATGGAAAAAGAGATGATGGAAGAGTTGGAGCGGCAGCGGGAGCAGCAGCGCCGAGAGGAGATGGCCCGACAGGTAACTGCCCTCGTCCGGCCGCAGTCATGCGTAACAGCAACCGTGGCTTGTTGCTCTTACGCATGACATCCCACTTTTCAACAACAATGTACATTGCTCTTGCAGCTAATCTACACTGTGTAAATTAAATATTTTGTTTACTACATTTACAAGAGAAACTAATAAAGTATTATTTCGACCATATCTGTTAAAGGTGCAGTCAGGTGTAGTTCGAGTGCTTACAAGAATTTGTCTGTTAAATTCTTTTTGATTGTCTCATTCTGACTACCTTACGATAACAACTCCATTTAACCACAAATTAGGGAAACGGCGCGCGGGGCCCCTTTACAGATGGCTCACTCAGTATTAGAGACGATTTTGACGTTTGCTGAATTTAACTGGAAATAACTGGAATCTCAGGGGAAGTCAAGGTAACTAAGAAGGTGGTTGACACGAGCGTCAAATTTCTTGGATTACAATTATCTCAGAATAATATGACGTTCTTTGTCAGATTTTTCTGTTTTGATATTTTTGTGCTTTGAGATTTTTGACAGCACAGCCCTTGCTATGTAACAAGTGCCCATCGCGAAAATCCGAAATAGGGCCGAGTGAACTTTCTGTATACTCTCTATTTTGTGATTTAACTATCAACATGCACGCCACATGCACCTACCAGGCGGTTGCTGCCGATATTTGCCTTATTTCAAATTGCCGTTCTGGCGACTGGCTAGCATTTTAAAATTGTTCGCTTGACTGTCCTTGGCAGTCACGTAGTCTATAAGTCAGGTCGGAAGATTGATCAAGATGCAGAAGCCGTAAGAATTTTATGGAGACGCAGCTCGAGGACCCAGGGCGTGAGTGCTGAAGGTATTTTTTGAACATATTTTTTGTACAACTATTGATGTTTTGATAGGCAAACACAGTTCTGACTACATGATTAACTTTTGTTACAAAATGAGGTGGGAATGAAACTACTTTTATAGTTATTTCATGAATGTTGTTTTAAGCTTTAGCATCATAAATGAACACATTATGCACTATGCAGTAATATTTACAGTTATGGAAGGATGATAAAAAGATTTTGAAATAAAAAGATGGCAGATAATGTTTTAACCATCTTTTTCTGTTGTTTTGCCATTCACATATTAAGAGCAATATTAACATGTGGTTTTTATCATACAGGAGGAAGAAGCTCGTAAAAGGAAAGAACTGGAGGATATCATGGCTGAAAATAATAAAAAGATTGAAGAGGCTCAGCGCAAGCTGGTAAGTACAAGACCTTTCATCATCATAATAAAATAAGTATTGTGGGAAAGTTAGTGCCACTATTACCATTAATGGTTTTTCCTACCCTAGACCTGACAAATGCCATAATTTTGAGCTTAGTGCATTTGCAAAATGCTTGCATTGTCAAAATAAGGTCCAAAAAGCCTTCTTTAATGTTATTATTAGGAAATTATAGGATGTTACTAATGTGCTAACATCATTCTCATTACCAGTCCTAAACAGGTTTGTGCCAATAACAAATAAACTAATGATTAAAGTGATATTTTATCTTTTTAATCATAAAGTGTTATCAATCGAAATTGATATCACTATTACTTTTGAAAAGACTAGGTTTTTAATTTTTATAATGTTGATATTCATAATTATTCAAACTATTATTTTTTCAGGCTGAGGAGCGCCTGGCGATGATCGAAGAACAAAGGAAAATGGATGAAGAGAGACAGAAGCTGAAGAAAGAACAAGAGAAAAGAGTAAAAGAAGAACAAAAGAAGATATTAGGCAAAAACAACTCTAGACCTAAGCTGTCATTTAGTTTAAAACCACTTTGATGCAGTTGAGTTAGATTATTCCATCGTTGGGATGGTGCGAACATTTTAGTGTTTATCAGGAATTTAGTTATCGCCAGCAAATCTACTTACCCATCTAAGGAAACAACTTAATACTGGTTAGTATTTGAATGAAAACAAAAGTATAAGTTAGTCCTTTGAGTGGGTAAGCGGTGATTTGCTGATGATGTAAACATTTTCACTTTTAGTCAGTGCAAGTTAACATTTGAAACTTAAGTTTTCCATAATTCTACATGTAACAGTCAATGCTAGCTATCGTCCATATTTCATTTTTAGGTAAGGTGTATAAAATAAAAGCGAAAAGAATATTTAAATCTTTCGGGGTTAGGTTAGGACAACAGAATTTTTGGTAACTTTCTAAAGTTTTGGACTTTGCAAGTAGCCTTTTAATGAGGAACTGTCCAGGCTACGTTATTGAAAAAAAATGCTTTTCAATAATGTGACCCTGGACAGTTCCCCATTGAGTTAGGTACAGTCAACAAAGTTGATTTATGACCCACATTGCTAATAATTTGTTGAACGTGTGAAAACTTTGTTTCGTTTATTAGGCATGCTGCACTTACGATGTTTTGAATATTAACTGTTTCATTGAGGTACAATGAACCTATACATAAGTCACACTACGACTGAAATTACGCAACGGAATTCGGCGCAATTACGCCAGCAATGTTATTTGCATTACGGATGACACACTCAGCCGAAATTATGTCGAATTTCGGTCAGAAGTAATTCGGCGTGATTTGTACGTAATTTCGGCGCTTATAGTGTGTCTTCCCCAACCGAAAACGCCGAAAACTGACGGAAAGGAATTCAGCCGCTGAATTTAGGTCGCGTAAATTCGGTCGTAGTGTGTCGATGCTCTAAATCTACCAACGGTACATGAGACTGATTTGGCGCCGATGTCCTACCACTACGCCATATATTATTGGTAGTCAGTACATCATTTTATTTTCTAATCTTTATCAAGCAAACTAAAAAGAACGGATTAGCTGTTGATACTTCAACGGTCAGACAAAATAATGTACAATATAATCACGCCTGCACTTTTCCTCTCACAATGAAGCTAAATCATAAATATTATTTCGCAGAATTTTACATGAAAATTGAAGGAGTATACCTAATTCAAATCAAATTGCAAATGTTTTAACCTAATAGTGACACTGCTGCCTTAATTGGAGTGTTAGGCGTAAGATAGAACTAGGTAGATACCTCTATACCTCCTCTTTCATTTTTTTTACATTGGTCATTTATATTTCACTGCAATAGTACATTTAGCATTGTAAGATTTTGTCTGTATATAAGTAAGTCTGTTCTGTAGGTATTATATAAAAGTTGAATTAGTAATTAATTAGTTAAGCACACTTCAGAAACTGTGTTTTGTATAAACATTAGAGAATAGACTCCCTCAATACGAGCATTAGTAATTTTGCAAAGATTTATTTATCTCTACATTTACTTTTCTGCCCCCTTTTACTTGTATGGGTCCAAAAACATGTTGTATCTGATAGATAACTTTTCTTATTTGTTTAAAATCATTTTTAAAATTTTATGCTATTATGCTAAGTTATACATACAGACAGACAGTTAGCGAAATCAACCAGGTCGTAGTTTTATAAAATGAACATGAACTTAGGTAAACATTTGACCTATTCCCTCTAACCATTAATTTTAAAATGATTGATAAGTAATCCTGAAACTAGTTGGACGTTATTTCGTAATTTTTCATGCAGTAGGTTTATCATATTCTTCATTAAATACATTTTTTATTTCAGCAATGTTTGTTTTTTATTTTAAAATAATGTATGTTGTCGTGCGATGCCGGCTTACGATACCATCATCCCATTTCTTACCTGCGGATGCCGTAAGAGGCGACAGGCTGACAACCTGTCACAATAGTGACAATGGAACATGGATCGAAATATGAAAAAAAATTGGACCTCCCATACAATATTGCCGATCAGCTGAATGACTTACTATGATGGGAGGGCCAAATTTTTTTTTTTCATATTTCTGACCCATGTTCCATAGGTTCAGTTTCATGAGTACCTTGACCTCCTTTCGGCTTGTTATACCCTTTCTATTACTCCCGATATTAAAAAATAATATAGCAAAAACAGAAATCGGACAAAATACACTAGAACGGACGAAATACTGAAAATAAAATAATATGAAAAGACGAGGCAGCATTGCAGTAGCCGCAGCGCAGTAAGTGGTCTTGCTATCAGCGGGTCGTTGAATGACTCGGTGTCCCACACGAAGAGAGAGAGAGCTATCTTTGCCTTCGCCAACGCCTTCGCGCTTCGTTCGCCTGTCCCATGATGATGAGATGAAAATCGAACGGAACAAATCAATCAGTGCCTCCCTCCGCTGTGTCGAAGAAAAAAATCGGCGCAGCGTCATCAAAAAATATGCAGCCCGAAACTTCACGACGCGATTACGTTAATTTCGGCGCTGCATAATATTTGACGCGAAATATTTAGTGCACATTTTCTGTCGCGCATTGTGACAGCCCGAATGAATGATTCATTCAATCGTTCGTTCACATAGATTGATTCGTTCATTTCGTTCGTCTGTCAAAAGAGTCCCTACAATGTACACCATAGTATTGTACAGCATAATATTGGCCGTCAGAGGAATGTACGACGTGATGGAGCACGACATGGTGGATGGAATCAAAACAATGTCGCCATCCATCACCCCGTACCGAAAGTGCACAGGGGTGGATTGCACGACATGATGGTTGGAGACATCACGTGTTGTGGTAGAATAGTGATGTGACTGGATCGATAATATTTTATGCATTTCTAACTTAATCGATATTGTTTTTATATTTAATATATTCTTTAGTAAGCTTGGTCGCTCACTTCGTTCGCTCCAGGGGGTCACTGTTCTAACCTAACCTAACCTAACCGATGTGACAGCCGATGTGGCGCAGTGGTTAGATGCCTGCCTGCCACGCAAAGGTTCCGGGTTCAATTCCCGGTGGGGTCACTCACAAAGTTGATATTTATCACTTTGTGAATTTGTTCCCAGTCTGGTTAGGACATTGCAGGCTGAACCACCTGACTGTCCGCAAGTAAGATGGTTCCGTGCTTCGGATGGGCACGTTAAGCCGTCGGTCCCGGTTGCTGTCTATGATGGCGGTCGTTACACAGCCATGTCAGAGGCCTGCTACTTGCAGTAGGCGGTTGAAAAACTCTGACACCAGGGTTCATCGGGTCGTTCAACGACTCGGTGTCCCACACGAAAAGAAGAAGACCTAACCTACTGTGTCGGATTTGTGTTAAGTATGTTTTTTTTACTGCTGCCCCCCCCGTCCCCCCCTCCGTGGGTTGCCTTGCATGTCATGTTCCAATAATAAATCGATAAGTCGATCAAAGGGGGAACCACAATGCACGACATACTCAATGCACAGCAGGTTAAAGCACGGCAGCGTATTGTACAGCAGATCATTGTACGACATGATGGATGGATGGTCTTGAAATACGGGCCCGGACCGATAATGTACAGGGGTGGAAATGGAATCAAAACAAATGACTTCACAGCGGAGGTAGTGATGTGACAGTGTTGACTTTGATCGACTAATCGATTAATTATTCGAACATGACATGCAAGGCAACCCACGGAGGGGGGGACGGGGGGGGGCGAAGCCCCCCCACAAGGGGGGGTTTGGGGGGCGCAGCCCCCCGCAGTAAAAAAACACATTCAACGCAAATCCGACACAGTAGGTTAGGTTAGGTTAGAACAGTGACCCCCTGGAGCGAACGAAGTGAGCGACCAAGCTTACTAAAGAATATATTTAATATGAAAACAATATCAATTAAGTTAGAAATGCATATAATATTATCGATCTCACATCACTATTCAACCGCAACACGTGATGTCTCCAACCATCATGTCGTGCAATCCACCCCCGTGCACTTTCGGTACGAGGTGATGGATGGCGACATTGTTTTGATTCCATCCACCATGTCGTGCTTCATCACGTCGTACATTACTCTGGCGGCCAGTATTATGGTGTACAATACTATGTTGTACATTGTAGGGACTCGATCAAAGTCAACACTGTCACATCACTACATCCGCTGTGACGTCATTTGTTTTGATTCCATTTCCACCCCTGTACATTATTGTTCCGGGCCCGTATTTCAAGACCATCCATCTGTCGAAGTCAATATGTCAAAATCTGCCTTCTACATAATAGCTCGTGTGTTTACAAACGAAAAGCCATTTGCATATTTCCATCTGACGTATGTATACCGTCGACATTATGTGTACCGCCAAAAAAACGACCTTTTGCCGTATGGCATAATGCCCGGCAATATGTACGAACTAGTACTGAATTCCGCCACGGTGGCGCTGTAATCGCAAAACAATAAATATGGCGTACAGTAAAGTAGTAACAGTGCAGGAGGTGTAAATGGAAATCTTGTAAATAAAATTACTATGTTACCAGTGACAATAAGAGATTAAGGAGAAGTTTAGTTCAGAACTTTTAAAAAGTATTATGGAACTCGTAAGGGATTGGTTAGAACCCCGTGGGCGAACCAGAAATTTTTCGAGGTCACTTAAAAAGTGGTAGGACGTCCATGGCCACGGATATTCGGCGGACTAGGGACGAGTATTAGGTTCTGGTGCTCTCGCTACGTCGTAATGAACATTGCTGTGCAGGACTACTTAATTACAAAAAAGTACAATTATTGTAGTCCGACAGTACCTACGCACTTTGGAGGACTACTTCGATATACTAAATGAAATTGACGAAAGTTGCGGGCACGGTGGACAGGTTTTTTTGTATTTATTGTATCAATTGAAGGATCGATTTATGATTATAAGAAAAGCGATAGACTTGTTTGTGTCGCTTTGTCCATTGTGCGAATTAAAAATGAAAATCGCTAAGAAGTGCGTCGTCACTAAACCAATCATATCATCAGATTTGAATCAACGGTTAGGGACAGGTTAATTATTCGAGTTAAAAAGCTGAAGCGGCAAAGAGCAGGGGCACATTGCTCTAAGGACTGATAATCGGTGGAGCAGGGGAATTCTCGAGTAGAGATCACGTACCGGGAGGCGCAGCGTAGGATGGCCCACCGCGAGATGGACAGACGATCTGGTCAAGTCAGCGGGGAAATGCTGGATGCAGGCCGCTTCTAATCGGACAAAGTGGAAATATTTAGGGAGGCCTATGTTCAGCAGTATAAGTCCTATGGCTGATATGATGATGATGATGGTGATGCATTATTCTCACACAGCCCTGTTTTCCTTAAGAACTTTTATTTAGCAAAAATATCAGATCACTCATCAACACAACTTAAATCATGATGTAAAAAAGTAAGGTTTAACTTACATAGATATTTACAATCTTTATAGCACTTTAACGAGCTATGATTGTAAATATATCTATCAAACAGTTTAAATGGGACCGTCGAAGATACTCAAGTAAATAATATGTAAATAAATAAATATCGTTTTTTTTCTTAATCTCGGTCACCCTAATATGATCACCACGTTGACGTTTAAGCAACGTTCATTTCAAAGTCATATTGCCGGATGTCGTGCCGACAATTTGTATACTGCTTTTCGTCTGTATACGAACGGGTCATTATGTAAGCGTCAGAATCTTACATATTGACTTCGACACATCCATCACGTTGTACAATGATCTGCTGTACAATACGCTGCCGTGCCTTAACCTGCTGTACATTGAGTATGTCGTGCATTGTGTGTGGTTCCCCTGTCAAAAGGTCAAAAGTGTGTTGTTTTGTTGTTTTGAATTATTTTACAAAAATAAAATTATTTTTACATGAAGATATGAATTTATATAAAAACTAAGAATAAGAGTCTGTAGTAAGTTGAGTTGCTAACAAACTGCCGCGACATGATAATAGTTTACAATGGAGGGTGTTGGATCACAAGCCCAATTTAACGAAGTAACCCACTGCAGATTTTGCGCTCAAGAAAAGAAATATGAAAAAATTCTTGACTTGAACGTTGATAAACAAACTTGGAAATTATTTATAGATATCCTGGAATTTTTCAAAATAGATTTTATTGCCTTAGCGAACAGTGATATTCCTAAAACAACGTGCGAGGCTTGCTACAAAACAATGCTAAAAAGTTACCATTTCTTTCAAAGTGTTAAAGAGTCCCAAATTATATTAAGTGAATTATATATTGTTAAGAAGGAAGATGATGAACATGATTATGTTGATATAAAGAAAAGTGATGAAGATGATGTTTTAATAGTAATTGAGATCGCTTCAGAAACTGGAAGTATTAATTACAAAAATACTGAGGAAACACCTAGTATTGAAACACATATTTGCCAAGATAAAGAACATGAGCCCAAAACAGGTGAACTAAAAAACTATGATGAATTAAGTGGCAAAGTGAATATATCATCTTTTGATGCAAATAAAAACTCTGACACTAGGGTTCATCAGGTCGTTGCGCGAGTTGGTGTCCCCTTCAAAGAAGAAGAAGAAGATGCAAACATACAAGAACCGGGTGATGATATTGACCACACATCTAAGATTTCGAGTGAAATTGATGAAGAACATCAACAGGCTGCAAATATAAAAGATTTAGATGATAACAGTGACAACACATCTACATCTTCAAGTACATCCGCAATGGACTATTTTCCTACAACATATTGTGGTTTTCCCATTTTTAATGATGCTGAAAGTAGAATAGAAAAGAATAGAAAGTTTCAATGTACAAAAAATACTAGCCACAAAAATTTACTAAGTGATGATATAATTCAAAACAAATATGAAGATGAATCATGGTTGTCTTATCCGTGGTGCTGCAAACATTGCCAAGTGGAATGTGAGAGCATGGATGATCTACGTTCACATTCTCTCCAACTTCACAAAAAATGCTACGGTTTTAAATGTGATGACTGTGACAATCTGATTTTCTATACATTTAATTCATTTATTGAACATGTCAGGCAGCACAGAGAAGAATTGAGGTGAATTTCCATTTCATGATTGGATGTTATTATTTAAGTAATGGTATTTAAGTAACAGATGTTAATAATTAATAGTGCCCTTATACAAGCTATTTTACCTTAAAAATAATTGGACAATAATATTTACTTTTCAGATGTTATTGTGCTCATTGCAATAAACAATTTGAGAATGTTGCTGAATGTACCAAACATACACTCACACACTGGTCTGATGGGCAAAGAATTTGCGAATGGTGTGGAAAGGTCTTCCCTGATGAAAGTACATTAAAACAACATAAGAGGGTGTCGCAACCTGTACGGCAATCAAAGAAACTTATGAAGTAAGCACAGGCCACACATCTGCCATGCTAGTGAAAAGTGCAGTAAAGGGGATTTATTCCAGAGAAAAATGGATCAAATTATTTATGTTCGTTCAGACCATTTACGTCTCGTAGTAAGGATTCTTAATATACAACGTATTACAGAACTACAATTAAAGCCGAAAGGCGGTCAAGATACTTATGAAACTGAACAACTTTCCCCATGGAACATAGGTAGAAATATGCAAAAAAAAATTGTACCTCCCATATGAACTCAAATGAGATAAAAAAATTGTACCTCCCATATGAACTCAAATGAGATAATAAGCAATTTTGTATGGGACATCCTTTTTCATATTTCCATAGGGAAGGTTGTTTAATTTCATGAGTACCTTGACCTCCTTTTAGCTTTATTTGTTGTTCTGTTACACCCAGTAAAAACAACTCAATTTTGCAAAAAATAATTGTCTTTACTTCACTTTTAACTTTCATGGCAGATATATTTTGAAATTCTAATCCCTGATTATTTAAATTCTTTTTGTATAATACTGGGTGTTTTTTGCTTTACTTACAGCCGTAAACCTCGCGTATTGGCGCCAGTTCGCAAGTATAATGAAGTTCCAGTATTTCAGGATGAATCAAATGTTCAACCAGATTTCAAGACATGGAATGGCTATCATTGGACTTGTAGGGTAATTTTTTTTTTTTCTTGATTACTGCTGGTGCTGTGTGGTGCCGGCTTAGAATAGCATCACCCTACAGGTTTTCCGTTGGTTTCGTAAGAAACGACTAAGGGATTTGAGAGTCATTATGTAGGTATTGCAGTTTTAGGCGACAGTTTGACAACCTGTCACTATGATACACAGTCTTGATTGACTCCCAAACTTTTGTTAGACGTGGTGTAAATGGCTGATTTTTATAGCCGTTTACACTTTGCCTACCCCGCATGGTACATAGGCTTGATGTATGTAATTATGTATATTTTGATTAATAATATTTCGTGTAAAATACCAAGTCAATGTACGGCCCAATGAACCCAGGTTATAAGCTACGTCTAAACTGGGCGAGCAGCCTCCCGTGCTCAATGCCTCGCGAGACAAACGCTAATGCGCGAGTGAGGCAAATTCCGCCCTATCTGGACGCGCCATTAAGACGATACCCTAGTCGTGCCTGTTTTCAGCCTTTGCATACTAACTAACCTATTCCCCTGTTTTTTTTTTTTTAATATTTTATGGCCTGGTATAGCTATGCCCCTACTTTTTATTTCGAAAAATAATTATACTCTTAAAAGTTTGCTCATATTATCTTCTCGTAATATTTTTTTGAAAAAATGAATAAGTTCGTGCTTTCCTATAACAGGCCTTAATTAATAAAGAAATATAGCTCTACATGCATTAACAGGCACGCGTCCACACCAAGCGAGGCTGCTCGCTGCCTCACTGCCTCGCGCGACAAACGACCAAAAAATTTGGTCGTCGAACTTGGCTCGACTGCGCATGAGTGTATGTATGCCGCGCGAGGCAATAAGTATGCGAGCAGTCTCGGTTGGTGTGGGCGCGCCTATTCAAAAAGATAACAGGGGAATACGTGTGTATGAAAACTTTGAGACCACGCGCGTTTTTAAGCGAACCGTTTTGCAGACACTTGGCTTCAGTTTAATGTTTTATTTCTAGGACTGTTTGCTGCGGTTTACTAGCGCGCCACTGCTAAGAACACACACTCAAGAAATACATGGCAAATGTTTCTCTATGAAGTGTATTGACTGCAACAATATAGAACTGAGAACTTACAAGCAGTTTGTGGTGCATGTGACTGGACACCGACCGCATTTAAAGTAAGTTAAGAAGTAGGTAGTTAAGTGATTTCAACAATAGTGCGTCCACACTATCCGAGGCTGCTCGCCGCCTTGTTGCCTCTACGCTCGTGCGCAGGCGAGCCAAGTTCGGCCCTTTTTGGACGCCAAATAAATTAATAGGCAAATTTCTGAAGCGCGTTGATTTTGGCTCGGCCCGCGCGTGTTCGCCCGAGCACGCGGGTTGCCTCGGGTGAGCCACGTAATTTTTTAGTCGTTTGCTTCGCGAGGCAGTTAGGCAGCGAGCAGCCTCGCTTGGTGTGGACGCGCCTAAAACAACTCGTTTATCCGTTTTTAATAATATTTACTAATAAGTCTAAAATGCATAAAAAATACTCAAAAACTAATACTAGTGTTTAAGACAAAAAAATCTTGCTAATCAATAAAAAAAATAGTTTGGTTGTTTCAAATACATACATACATACATCATGCCTTTATACCTTGCGGGGTAGGCAGAGCGTAAACGGCTGTACGAAATTCGAGAGTAATTCAGTCAGACAGTCAATGTTTCAAATATGTATTAAATTAATTATAGGTATTGTTTTGTTTTTCAGGAGCCATTGCCCTTACTGCAACCAAAATTTGAAATCCGATGAATTTAAGAAACATGTAAATGACCACTTTAAAGGTTCCTTAAAATCCTGTTATGAATGTGGTAAATTTTTTGAGAATAACTTACAAGCCTCACAGCATTATGAAAAGTTTGAACCAATGAGACGGCTTCTGACCACTGAGGAATTAACTTGTGATATTTGTGGATCAGTTTTCAACAGTCTTCCAGGGCTCAGGGTGCACAAAAAAATACACGACACGAATCGCAAAAAAGAACACATTTGTGATACGTGTGGCAAACAATACTACACTAAAGGTGAATTAACTAGTCATTTACCTACTCACAACGAGAGTAACCACATTTGTAAGCTGTGTGACAAAGAGTTCAAGACTAAAAATCATCTGAGGAAGCACGTTCGACGGCATTTGAGTAAAAATGTTTTTATTTGTGATTACTGTTCCAAAAGTTTTAAAGAAAAACAGAGAATACTTAGTCATATGCGAATACATTCGCGCAATACGAAGGATCAAATTAAATGCGAAGTATGCAAAAAGGTGTTACCTACAACGTCAGCTAAGAAAATACATATGAGAACTCATACGGGAGAGAAACCGTATAAATGTCAACACTGTGACAAGTCCTTCGCAAATTGGAGTAACTGTAACAAACACACGGTCAGAGTACACAAGACCACATTATCTAAGAAGAAATTGACTAAACTTGGAATGTTTCCCGTGGACAAACTTGATAAAGTAACGAATATGACAGCTGATACTGAAGAGTGGTTGCAAAAGGTTGGAGAGTACATTAAGGTTCGCGGCGTAAACAAGCGCAAACAAAGTAAAAAGAAACACGACGTGCTGAAAACATACGAAAGAAATAAACCGAGTGTAGGTGAAGAAAGCGATCATAAAGGGTGAAAGGAAATTCCATAGGTATATTTCCTGGAGGTGGTTCAAATTCCAATATGTATTTAAATATACATCGAAAGATCTATCAGATTTGGCCAGTAACTCAACGATTTTTGGGATCAAAAAACTACTGTGCACCTCCTAGAAATGTAGGTAGTTATGCTTTTCACCCTGTATATAAAAGCGATCGCACAACATTATACTGTAGTTATGCAGGTTAAATACCAAGGGGAATACATTATTTAATTTACGATCTCCCCCATGTTTAACAAAATAAAATTAATAAAATACAGTAATTATTTCTTTTCAATCGGCAAAGCAATTCCTGACTTCCAATGGCGGTCAATGAACCTTCCCCTACGAAGCACTATTTGTAGGGGTGTCTGACACGCACTTGGCCGGTATTTTATTCTACTATAACCAGAAGAACGAATAAAGCCGACTTTTAACTTTATTCGTTGTTCTGTAACACCCGGTATAAGATTTATTACATTTAATTATGTACAAATATTTTAAGGTACCTTGAGAGTAAATAATAACAGTGTACTCACAAAACTGAACAAAAAATAGAAACTTCTAATTTTTACGAAACGGAATTTGTGACGAACTACGTGACAAACTTTTTCGACATGTTTGTAACACGAAAATATTTTTTAAGAAATCATACTCAGGACCAAATTGTATGATTTCTCAAAATGGATTTCACATATAACTTGTAGTTATTCTTCCCGCCATTTTTTAAAGCTAGGCGTGCACCGTGCCTTGCACGAGTGAAGATGAAGACAGTGTCGACAATGTTCTCAGTTCTCAAAGCAAGGCAGGTAGAGGGAGCCAGGGAGCTCTTCAAAGAAGCATAGTGAAGTCAATAAAATGAAAACACGGAATATAAAACTAGTCTACTGTGTTCTTTGTTGGTGTTTGTGATCTACTTTAACATCTTTCGCTTCGTTTAACAGGCTGTTTAGCAGCACCATAGCTCCCCGTTTTCTACAAGACATTAAACATAATCGTTTGGCGGTGGTTTGGCGACACGGATCACCATAGTGTATTACATTAAAATGCCGTCATGTGTGGTGAAATCGTGCAAAAACAATAGAAGAAACTGCAATAAATCCGTAGGAATTACTTTTCATACGTAAGAGCTCGTAATATCTATTATTTTAATATCAAGCTCTTTGTTTTGGTTTCTTGAAACACAGAACCACAACGCATGTGTTGCCGTCATTCGATTTTAATTTCCCCGATAAGAAAAAAACTTTTATGTGATTGATCGGTGAGGTAGCAAACTGGGAAAGTAATAGCGCAATTCTCCGCTCTGCCTTTTTCTGTGATTTGTCGAAAATGTGTCAATGTCAAAGTTCAGTTAGTTTTTTATTATTGGTGCATTTGGCGCATTTTGGCGTAGTACCAGCTTCTGCCATTTGCACTTAGTTTTTTTTCTCACTAATCAGCATGTTCTTATCCAAATTATGATTCTAGATTCCCTGTAGTGGACAGCGCTGCAAAAGATTCGTGGTTGGCCGCTATAAGGCATAGTCGGAATGATCCTTACTGGATTCCAACTAAAGCGACTGTTGTATGTTCCGATCATTTTATGGATGATGACCTATTCACTACTGCTAAGGGATTTCGTCGAGTCACTAGAAGTGGATATCCTAAAAAGGTGAGCATATTTTATGGTATACATCCTCAAATGCTATTTGCTATGTATGAGTAATGGTTTCGTAATACAAAGCAAATTCTATTGACCATAATGTGCTTTTGTATCTTTCAGAACTTAACACCGGATTCTGAAAACAATGTTTTTACCCATTTAGCTGAAGTTACCATTTTTCCTCAGAGCATGTCTTCAGTACCGCCGGATAATGTAGATGCAGTAAGTTTTTTCAGTGAGACCTGATCTGGTATGAGGCCGCAATTAGAATCAGTGATTATATGTGAGCTTATTGTTGTTTTAGGATTCATCTCACTCGCAAAACGATGCTGACACGGTCGTTGACGAATCTTTTACAAAGGCTCCTTTAACCACCACCACTGTACCTATGAATGTATGTATTTTATATTTAAATTATAATTAAGATAAGTCTGTTTCTTGTGCAGTTGGGGGTTTAAGTTTTAGACAATGCGGTGAAAACCATCAAGAGCATTTTTTAAAATAAGCCTTCAATATCAGACGTCACTATTTTACTATGATTTACTCTATGGGAAAGAGGCGTGATTATATGTATGTATGTTACTCTAATGCCTGCCCAGAAAGGAAAGAGATATGTGGTATGAAATTTATATTGAGATGATGATGGTTATTTGTTTTTCAGACGATAGTGCATGACTGGAACAATATATTCCTTACTCCTCGCACGGAGAAACTACAAAATAGCATAAAAAGGACAAAGAAAGGTATAAAACAAGCAAAGATGAAAATCAAAGCAATGAAGCACGTAGTTCAGCAACTTAAGCTACAAAACAAATATTTAAAAGATATTCTTAAAAATAAAAAAGATAGTCTTATTTTATAATAATAAAAATTGCTCTTGCCGCATGTCTTTTATTTATTTTACAGTACTAATAGAAATAAATGTTTTTCTAATGTCCTGAAGACATAATAAATAATTTTCAGAATACTATTCTGTAGTATTCTGAAAAAAAAACTTTCTCCATGGAACATGGGTAGAAATATGAAAAAATAAAATTGGACCTCCCATAGTAACTCAAATAAGCTGATCGGCAATTTTGTACGGAATGTCCAATTTTTTTTTTTTGCATAATTTGTATCGGCCCATGTTTTATGCATGAGTACATTGTAGTAGGAAGTAGTTCAGTTTCATGTGTACATTGACCTCCTTCCGGCTTGTTATACCCTTTTTGTTACTCCTGGTATATTGAACGTATGTAATTTTCTCCTTATTTTCGGGTAAATTCATGTAAGATGGCAATAAAATAATGTAATTGAGCACGCACAAGTGAGGAACGGATCAATATTTCTGAACGAAAGGTCATTGATCGATCGTTGCCAACAAATGTCAACGTCACCGAAAAACGGACGGACGAGCGAGACCGACGAGACTGCCTGCAGGCCAAAGAATACTATACTCTCACTGGCGCTGCAGGCGGTCGATAACGATAACTTTGGTGTTAGTGGATAATTAAAGAAAATAAGCCAATAAATAAGCTTTTAAAGTTAGTGAAAGCTACTCGAAACAATCAGCCGCGATGGCGGAGTTCTTGAAAGGTGTTATATTGTCCGTACTATCGGAGAAATGCTACAATGAATATTTCGTCAAATACAACTTCCTTGACGGTAAATATGTTTTATTTAACATAATTGAATGGTTATTCACTGTTAATTAGTCAATTAATTTTAAAGGAATTCTGTTAATTTCCGTAATTAGTGGAAATGATAACTGATAAGTAGTGATATGACAACTGATAACATTGTTGATAGTGCAATGCAGTATAATTTAATTACTTTCAAAAATTGGTTACAAAAGCCACCGGGCTCGCTAAACCGATGTGCCGCGGAAGCAGTCGTGCTAAAATTAATCTCAAAGCTGTTTTTGTACATTACATTGCTTCATACCTACTACTACAATTGAATTTCATAATTATTAATTCCTACTTCTTCCAGAACCATGTTTCAAAGCCACTCTCAGCAAGGGTTTGGGTATCGGCATAATCGCCGGCTCAATCCTCGTGAAAGTGCCGCAGATACTGAAGATCCTCAACAGCAAGAGTGCTGAGGGAATCAGTTTTTTTGCTGTGTGTCTCGAACTTTTTGCCATCACTGCAAACTTTGCTTACAGCTATGTCATGGGCTTCCCATTTAGGTAAGGCAATTTATAAATAAATCCAGCTGAATATAAATTAGCAGTGTGGTGCTGGCTTACAATAGTATCACTCCAATTCTACCTATGGATGTTGTAAACTCTGACTAAGGGATTCAGGGAATGGGCAGAGACACTCTCTTTGTATAGAGCAGCAAAAGCATCTTACACTGAGCTTGCTAATTCACCTGTACAGCAATACTCTCCAAAAGGGGGAGGCCCATGTCCTACAGTAGACTGTTATGTATGGCTGTAGTAGTAGAATACAAATTAAGCATCCAAAAAAATTGCAGAAAAATAACATTTAAATGAATAAATCTTGAAATGCTGCCCTTTTAAACCACTGCCAAAGTGGTGAATAGAGGTTCATGTCCAGCTGTGAACAGTTTTTTGGGCTATGGCTATTGATAAATGATATAATACCTTTTTATGTCTTTTCAGTGCTTGGGGTGAAGGTACATTCCTTGCAATTCAGACAGCGATTGTTGCAGCTCTGGTCTTGCACTATGGAGGGTCTGCTGGCAAAGCACTTATGTTCCTTACAGTCTATGCTGGGATAGTGGCTGCCTTGGTTAGCGGGCAAACCCCTACAGATGTGCTGTGGTCCATGCAGGCATCCAATGTTCCTATCATAGTTGTGGCGAAGGTAATTTTCTAGTACATATTTACTAAAAAAGCTCATAGGCTGTTATGCCTTTAAGACTACAGAACAGACTCTAGAAGTGTTTGGTATGACAAGGAAGACTGTCTTTAATTGTCTTATTATGCTTTCTGACTAAACTTAAGTTCACTACATTATCTTGATTTATCATCATCATCTTCCTTCAATTTAATAAACAATTTTTTTTTTTTTTTTTTTATTCCTGCCCTTATCCCAATGGGGTCGGCGCAACACGTTTTGTTGAACACAAAATCGTGTTGCAAAAGGATTTGGCTGAATTTTACGATAGGCCGCCTACCAGACATCAACCCTCCTTGGGAATGCTTTTGTGGTGGATTAACCGCCACCATACGGTTGGCCCTGGCTGTTTGGGTCGAGTTTATCCCTCGGTCGCCTCTTACGACCCCCACGAGAAGAGAGGGGGTGGTGCTATTCTACTCTGCCGGCACCACACGGCATTTTGATTTATCTCTCTAATAATTTCTTTACATTTCAGTCAATACAAGTGATAACAAACTACAAGAATGGCAGCACAGGGCAGCTTTCTGCAGTCACATGTCTAATGCTATTCGCGGGAAGCATTGCAAGAATCTTCACTTCTATTCAAGAGACTGGAGACAACATCATCATAGTAACATACATTGTTTCAACTATAGCCAACGGTGCTATAGTACTGCAACTCTTCTGGTACTGGAATGTTGACAAGTCTAGCAAAAACAAGAACAAGAAAAAGAAGAAACGCACCTAAACTAGTTTTAAGTGTACTGATGAATAGAACAAAATCTAAATAAATAACTGGGTAGATTTTAAAATTTTGTTTTTCTGTTGATTCATGCCTTCTCCACTCTACACCACTAACAAATACTATTGTCCATTGTCATTGTCGTACCTCACGCGGGTCAGAGCTATATAATTTGTTTAATTGCTTTATAATTAATTCAGTTGTATTTTGCGAATGTGATATTGTCATATACGCGTGCAGGTCAAGACCATGAATGCGTATGATCCTTTCACCATTGCAAAAGGTCATAGTTGCAAAAAGCCTTTGGGCGCAGTATGACAACAGTATAGAAATGACTACCGTATCAAAATGACCACTGTTAAAAAATGACCACAGTATCAGAATGCCTACTTTGCTTAAATGACTACAGTATCAAATTGTCCACTGTATCAAAATGTCCACTATTTAAAAAATCTAAGTTTGATGTAGTAGAATGTCACGTAAGCAAAATGTTAAAGAAAAATAAGTTGCAGAACGCCAAAAGTGTAAAATGTCAACGAAGCAAAATGTCATGGAAGTAAAACCTAGTCACAAGTTGTAAAATGAGACTGAATTGAGAATGACACAAAATGCTAGGGGCATGACCTTGGAACAAACTGAAAGAAACATAATCTGAAAAAAGAATATGTACCTAACTAGTTTCGAAACGGCATGGCTATGGCGACTGTAATGACAATGACGAAATACAGAACAACTCAATGCGAAAACAAGACTGTGATAAAACACGTGTATTTGAACAATCTGAACCCAAACAAACTGTGTCAAAAGTTTACACAACCCCAGTTCTTCATTGGCGCTGATCACCGGAATCTGATTGTCACACGCGACTCGCGAGCTGCTTTAAGAAGAACCAAATGAACTCGCAATATATAGAACTATCCTTGTGGTGTTGCGCAGTCACTAGCTCCACTCAAGCTAAGATTGAACTAAAACAAATTGGAGAAATCAGCGCAAAACCCCAACAACTCTACAGCCAACGACAGGCCGTCTTCACTAATCTTAACAAACCTGAACCAAAGAAGAACATAATCAAACAGAAACAGTAAACCGCCAAGATCTTTAACACAATGACAAGGCAAAAGAGAACTTCTATTACGGTCAGACAGCCGTGGACGAACGATGAAACTTACTACTAAGTAGCGATGACCAGGCTGCGACCGCGAATCTGCGGACGCAACAAGACCATAAACCTTACCCCATGTCCAAAACCACCCACATGAACGATTGATCATGAACCTGTTGATTTATTTCTGTTAGAATAAGCCATTTTACAAAATTCTGGAATTGAGGATCGACCATTTTCACCTTAGAACGTCGTCCTACCGAATATGGTCATAATAATGGACTAAAATATCAGTTTTCTCAAAGCTTAAGTCAACAATTTTGCATTTTGCAACATTGACATATTCCGTACCTCAAATATTGAAAAAGTGGTTTCAGTTATATTTTACGAAATTTTGGTTTGTTTGGTACGAAGTGCGACACACGCAAGCGCGCCGGACTAAAGTACCGCCTTGTCCGACCTTGCCCCACCCTGCTTGTCCCACCTTGCCCCATCATGTCCCACCTTGCTTCACCCTGTCCCATCATGCCCACACCTTGTCCCACCTTACCCAATCCTGTCCCACCTTACCCCACACTGTCCGACCTTGCCCCACCCTGTCCCACAATGGAGGCGGGGATGACGGGGTGGAGTAATGATTGAAACAAAATATCACGATTATTTCAAAAACCATTAAGCCTAGGAGTTCGGTCCCATATAATCTTTTGTTCAGATGATCGAAACCTATAACATATCAAAATTTCATCAAATTTTACTGAAACCACTTTTTCATATTCGAGGTCCGGGGTCATTTAGCAATTTAGTTTTTTTGAGGCTGAGAAATTTTCCGTTTTAGTGTAGTATTTGTTTGCCATAACATTTTGCCAATTTCATAAAGTAGTCATTCTGATACAGTGACCATTCTGATACAGTGGACTTTTAAAAGTTGGTATTTTGATACTGTGGACAAATTGAAACAGTGGACATTTTTATATTGTGGTCATACTGCGCCCAAAGGGCAAAAAGTCATAATTGCATTTATTATTATTTATTATTGCATTGTGTACTTGCGACTACTTAAAACGGGTATTCATTGGGAACATTTCGGGCACAAAATTCTGCGACATAAAAGTTCCCAATGAAGACGCATTTATACAATGTTGCACGACATTGGGAACATTGTATCAGATACAAATTCACGGGGATTTTGTCTCCAATAAATACCCTCCTTCGGAATGCTACTACTGGCATACCCCGCTTTACGCGACTCGTTTTTGCTAAATTTACTCTAAAATAATTTACGTAGATAATTAAAATTGTTTTATAAGCATAATAAATAATACCTAAAAGTGGTTTGAAAAAAGTATTAAGATCGCCGTATTATATTTTTCAGTAGATTTAACAAAAACGAGTCGCGTAAAGCGGGGTACGCCCGTACGACATTCAAAACAGATGTTTTTGTGCTGTGGAATGAAATGAAAAACATGTTATTTGTTTTTGTTTTTATTGATTTATATTCAAACACCTAAAACGAAATACAGGAACAATATTAGTGACTAAATTAATATTAGTTATGAGCAGGTGGAATGGTTTATATGTGATAGATAAATGCTTTCAAATAACATAATGTTGAAGGAAAAATATTGTGACAGTTCCGTTTAACTGCAGAAAACCTAGTAAATAAAATAATCTTATCAATTCATATAGCTCCATTAAAAATACTAGCTAAAAGGCCATACATTTAGACCTAGTTCGTACGTAAAGGACATGTTAGCATTGAAAATCTACCCTAATATTTACACTTATTAACATTTATGCAGGTGGTTGTGATATGAAAATGGATAGTAAAACGGTGTCTGAATACAGAACTTTGGTTATTTAATGACACGGTGAATTATGTTTTAACACCTATTACAAACCGACATATTAAATCGAAAGTAAATAAATTCTTAGTAACTTATATTTTTGTTGTTCAGATAAATGGTAAAAAGCCGGGCCGCATATAGCGCCATTTCACGCGAACAGCAGTAAATAGAAAATTAACTATATTGTCATTGCAATAAATTGGACGCTTGTTGAACAGCAAATCAATTCATTTAACTACAATACAATTTATTTTTAATTTACTTCTGAAAACGCTGGCAAGGGCTATCTGCCAGCCAATTTTTTTGTTTCATCTGAAAACACGTGCATGTAATACAAATGCAAGACAAGCAACCACAAAATTGCACCTTAACTGAGCACCCTAACCTTAGACTAAAAAAAGCAAGCTATAGAATGCGCCTTACTAGGTGCGAACGCTTGGCGTAGGTACGAACGCAACCTCTCTCTCTATCAGTAGACTAGTCAACGACAGTGACGTCATTATTTTTAAATTTAAATTTTTTCTTTGATTGACGTAGAGCATTTGGGCATTCTACAGCTTGCTTATGTATGTATACTGTTAGAAGTTAGATTAGACCCTAGCGTCATCCCACCGCGCGAGTCGAGTACGTGATTCCCGTAGCAGTACGTTTATTCCTTGGGCGCCTCTTCGGGTGCGGGTTCTGGTTTTTCTTCAGCGTGGTTGCGCTCGGGCTCGTTACCGTCCGCCCACTTGCCGTCGTACTCCTACAGAAAATGATAATACGCGTGAACGAAGATGTGATACATATAAAAGGTGTAAGGGACAGCTCTCCGAATACTAAATAGGGTGCACACAGACCACGAAACTGAACAACTTCCCATAATGTTTCAGGAGACTTACGGGAAGTTGTTCAGTTTAATGGTCTAATTTGCACCCTATCAGTATTCGGAGAGCTGTTCCTTACACCTCGTATAATGTACGCGACACAAGAATAAAATATAATTATCAGGCTGTTATCAATTTAGTGGCACAGTAGTATGATAATTCTGTGCCACTAAATTGAAACATAGTTTTGAGTCAAATTATTTTTTCTATATTTCGAACTATGTTCCTTGGGGAAAGTTGATCCTTAACACCAGCCGGTTCTGAGTTTTCGCTATCGGTCAGTAGTAAAACTTCACTTCTTTTTTCGAAATAACGTTGTCAAACAAGGCTTTACCTGGCCCAACTATAGTAAAATGGTACATACCTTCCGGTCGACGTATCTCTCTTCCTCGTACTCGCCCTCGCTGCGGTGCGAGTCGCGCTCCGAGTACCGCGAGAAGCTGCAACCACACGGGTTACTGGTTAGTCAAGTTACATACAGGGGGGATTTGTTATTAAGTGTTATTATTGGTTCTGTGCAGAGTGTTCTTGTTCGCCACCGCTGTGGACAAGGAAATGGGTGCCATAACTATTTAAGCACTCGCGATTGTTTCACACATTTTAAGTATTGAACCAGGTCTATCACGATAATATTTAGTATTCATAATTCACCAACCATTCATACAGTCATTCAGTTAACCCGCGACCAAACTGTGTTGAATTGAAACGTCGAGACACAGGTTAATTAAGAATATTTCCCTAAATATTATCGCGATAGACCTGGTTTAACACTTAAAATGTGTTCTGTTTTGAATCCTCTTGTGCAGATAATGACACTATCATATAGGATTTAGAATAGGTGTATATATTTTTTGAGAAACTGCCGATTTCTTTTCACGATTTCAGTGTTGTTGCCATAATAAAGCAGTTAAGGTTGTCAGCCTGTCGCCTAAAATTGCGATACACATCAACTGTCAAAACCCTTAGTCGCTTCTTACGACACCGACGGTAAAAACCTGGGTAGTGCTGTTCTAAGCCGGCACCACACGGCGTTTATGCTTTGTAATACTTCGAATAGTATAAAATCGATTTAGTTCACATAAGACCGCGGTTTCACTGCGACCCGCCTCAGCAGCGGTGCCACCGCGCCTAGGCGCATCCGTAAAGAAAACAGCCTAAGAACGATAGAACCACTTGTAACCTGACGTGTGAATCAACCATGAAGCGTTGCGTATGTAGTGACCATAGTCTAATAAAACATGGTCTTACATTCCCAGAGAAACACAAGCCTACGTCACTATATTTCCACTTTATTTCAATAAAATACGTTACGGGGTAAATTTAATATCAGAAAAATGAGTTAAAATATTTCTGAATAATTTTATAATTTAGAATTACGTGTGTATTAACTTGAACTTTACAACAACACTTAAATTGTATTTATTAGTTAACAGTATCTTATATGAATTACAAAAATAATCTTATGAGTGGGTAATTTTGGTAACCCACAAGCATGATGACGTAGGCTTGTGTTAGTCACGTGGTTCACGAGTTTCGGAATGGAATACCAGGCGGAGTATCTTATTATACCATGGTACTGACCTGTCTCTATCTCCCTTCTCCCTCCTGTCGGGGCTGTATGAGCGGGAGCGGCGCTGTCTGTCGGGGGAGCGCGAGCGCGAGTAGCGCCCGCCGCCGCGACGGTCGCGGAAGTCTCGGAACCCGCCCCTGAGGAAATATACAAAACATTAGAGGAAGTACTAATAATAACCACACATTACTTAATAGCTACTAGGTACCAGATAATTTACTCCATGGAAAAATGACAATATCTAAGCGACAGTCATCTAAGTGTGTAAGCATCGCCCAATTTCTATCCGTAGGTGTCTTAGGCGAGCAAGGGATGAATCAAATAAGCAAACAGTAAAGTGCCTTACGAATTTAAAACTATGCGTGAAAGATAAAAGCGAGAAATTGGGAAGAAACTCGCAGCGTATTACGGATGGTATAAAACTACAACACATTAGGTGCGTCCACACCAGCCGAGGCTGCTCGCTGCCTCGCGAGGCATACGCTCGTGCGCGGGCGAGCCAAGTTCGGCCCAATTTGGACGCCTAAATAAATTAATAGGCAAACGTCTTGAGGCGCGTTGGGCTCGGTCTGCGCGCGTTCGTCCGAGCATGAGCCTCGCAAATTTTTGCAATGAGCAGCCTCGCTTGGTGTGGTCGCGCCTATTTTCGAAAAATCACAGGAAAAAGGCAGGCGAGAGTGGCTTTTCTATTAAACTCCCACAACTCAATAGATGACGGTTGCATTCTTGTGAGTTTGTTTGTATGTCTCACCTGAAGGGTCTGCCCCTGCCGCCGCCGCCGCGCCTCGGTCTGAAGGTCCGCCCTCCACGGGATCGATTATCTCTCCATTCGCCTTGGAACCTGCAATAAAAATGATTTGGAAGGTTATTAACTAACTTAATTAAGTTTCATTTATGTTTGGTGTTCTTCTACGGTGTAAATTTCTGAGTTTAGTTTTAATTTTGAACGTATTACAGGCAGAACAAGAAGAGTTCAGATGGGTCCTAGAATCCAGGATGAAGCCCAGAAAAATGCGATTTAATCAGCGTAATTTTTATCTTAAAAATTCGGTTTAATGTATTCACAGTGCTAAATAAGACTCGAACCGAAATCGAAATGAGCATATGACACCGATGGTTCGGGTCCCGGTCGACGCATGATATATTTCAATTTCTTACTTCCATTTGTAACATATTTTTTTCAATTTACTGACCTCCTATTATCCCCGTCCCTGCGGAAGTCGCCTCTGCCTCTGCCCCTGCCGCCGTTGTTGTACGTCTGGAACCTTGGCCTGTAGTAAGTCCCACATTTGAACCCACCAGTCGCCGGGACGGTTAGATATGTATCTTGCTGCAAGATACATATCTTGCATTATAGTAAAGCAGAACGAAGCCGTTCAACGACCCGATAAATCCCGATAAATCCTGGTGTCAGAGGTTTTCAATCGCCAACTGCAAGTAGCTGGCCTCTGACATGGTTGAGTAATGCTGTCAAAATATCTTCAATTTACTAACCTCCTATTATCTCCATCCCTGCGGAAGTCGCCTCTGCCTCGTCCCCTGCCTCCGTTGTTGTATGTCTGGAACCTAGGCCTGTAGTAGGTCCCGCGTTCGAACCAGTTGCCGCGACGGTTAGATATGTATCTTGCATTATAGTACGAGGCTTAGAGTATATATAAGCAAGCTATAGAGTGCGCATATCGGCCTGCGCCGTACTGTCGAAGCGTAAGCAGTTGCTCTCTAGATAGATACAGACGTCAAATGTATGAGAAGCTATAGAAGTTCAATAGTGTTGTCACTGGCGTTTTGCTACTGATAGACAGAGAGGTTGTGTTCTAACTACTGCCAACAGTTCTAACTTTTTAGGCGCACTCTATAGCTTGCTTACGAGGAAGCAGAACGAAGCCCTGAAAAGCTGATCGTATGTACTTATTTATTACCTCCTATTATCTCCATCCCTGCGGAAGTCGCCTCTGCCTCTGCCCCTACCTCCGTTGTTGTACGTCTGGAACCTCGGCCTGTAGTAGGTCCCGCATTCGAACCCGCCAGTTGCCGCAACGGTTAAATATGTATCTTGCATTAGAGTAAAGCAGAACGAAGCCCTGTAAAGCTTTTCTATCTTCGAGTGGGACGCCAAGCCGTCCAACGACCCAATGAATCCTGGTGTCAGTTTTTCAATCGCCTACTGCAAGTAGCAGGCCTCTGACATGGTTGAGTAAAGACCGCCGTCTAAGTAATCATAGACAGTAATCTTACCTTCAATGCTGTCAATACTTTCAATTTACTGACCTTCTATTATCTCCATCCCTGCGGAAGTCGCCTCTGCCTCGTCCCCGGCCTCCGTTGTTGTACGTCTGGAACCTTGGCCGGTAGTAAGACCCACGTTCAAACCCAGCTGCCGCGACGGATACATATGTATCTTCTTTATAGTATAGCAGAACGAAGCCCTGAAAAGCCGATCGTATCTAATCTATTACCTCCTATTATCGCCATCTCTGCGGAAGTCGCCTCTGCCTCTGCCCCGGCCTCCGTTGTTGTATGTCTGGAACCTTGGCCGGTAGTAGGTCCCACGTTCGAACCCGCCAGTTGCCGCGACGGTTAGGTATAGCAGAACGAAGGCCTGAAAAGCTGTTCGTATGTAATCTAGTATATTACCTCCTATTATCCCCATCCCTGCGGAAGTCGCCTCTGCCTCGTCCCCTGCCTCCGTTGTTGTACGTCTGGAACCTTGGCCGGTAGTAGGTCCCGCGTTCGAACCCGCCAGTTGCTAGATATGTATCTTGCATTATAGTACGAGGAAGTAGAACGAGGCCCTGGAAAGAATCTTACCTTCTATTATCTCCGTCCCTGCGGAAGTCGCCTCTGCCTCTGCCCCTGCCTCCGTTGTTGTATGTCTGGAACCTCGGCCGGTAGTAGGTCCCGCGTTCAAACCCAGTTGCCGCGACGGTTAGATATGTATCTTGCATTATAGTATAGCAGACCGAAGCCCTGAAAAGCTTTTCTTTCTTCGAGTGAGACAGCAAGGCGTCCAAAGACCCGATGAATAGTTTTTCAATCGCCTACTGCAAGTAGCAGGCCTCTGACATGGTTGAGTAACGACCGCCGTCTAAGTAATCATAGACAGCAATCTTACTTTCAATGCTGTCAATACCTTCAATTTACTGATCTCCTATTATCCCCGTCCCTGCGGAAGTCGCCTCTGCCTCGTCCCCTGCCTCCGTTGTTGTACGTCTGGAACCTTGGCCTGTAGTAGATCCCGCGTTCGAACCCGCCACGGCCGCGCCAGTTGCCGCGACGGTTAGACATGTATCTTGCATTATAGTAAAGCAGAATGAATCCCTGACAAGCTTTTCTATCTTCGAGTGAGACACCAAGCCGTCCAACGACCCGATGAATCCTAGTGTCAGTTTTTCAATTGCCTACTGCAAGTAGCAGGCCTCTGACATGTTTGAGTAACGACCGCCGTCTAAGTAATCAATGTAATCATAGACAGTAATCTTACCTTCAATGCTGTCAATACTTTCAATTTTCTTACCTCCTATTATCTCCGTCCCTGCGGAAGTCGCCTCTGCCTCTGCCCCTGCCTCCGTTGTTGTATGTCTGGAACCTTGGCCTGTAGTAGGTCCCGCGTTCGAACCCAGTTGCCGCGACGGATACATAATGTATTTTCTTTATAGCATAGCAGAACGAAGCCCTGAAAAGCTGATCGTATCTATTCTTTTACCTCCTATTATCTCCGTTTATCCCCATCTCTTCGGAAGTCGCCTCTGCCTCGTCCCCTGCCTTCATTGTTGTATGTCTGGAACCTTGGCCTGTAGTAGGTCCCGCGTTCGAACCCGCCAGTTGCTAGATATGTATCTTGCATTATAGTACGAGGAAGCCCTGAAAAGCTGATCGTATCTATTCTTTTACCGTCTATTATCTCCATCCCTGCGGAAGTCGCCTCTGCCTCGTCCCCGGCCTCCGTTGTTGTACGTCTGGAACCTCGGCCTGTAGTAGGTCCCGCGTTCGAACCCGCCGCGGCCGCGCCAGTTGCCGCGACGGTTGTGCTGGAAGCGACGGTCGCGGAAACTGCAATGTCAAACAATCAATTAATACATACTCCCAATATAATCGGGGAAACTCAAGGATCACCAACGTGATATGTTTAAACAAAATATAGGGCAGGAAGATGATGATGACATTTTATGAGCGAAGCGAGCTCGAAATTACAAAGTACAATAGTTGAAAAGCTTACACACATCTCTCGAACGAACCGAGAGTGAGATCTTAATCTCGAGTAGTTAGAAACACTGGTGTCGTAGCGGGACCTGGACCGCTGCAAACCTCAAACCAGAGCCACTTGACCCTGAGGTGTTTTAATGTCCACTAGATCTTATAAATATACTAAGTATTCTGCTTACCCGTCCCTCGAACGGGACCGAGAGCGAGATCTCGATCTAGAATAGTAAGATCTGCTGGCGTCAGAACGGGACCGGGAGCGTGGAGACCCAGAGCGACGGCGACGCGGCGACCCCGAGCCTGAGCCGCTTGAGCCCGAGCGGGAACGAGAGCCGGAACGGGACCGGTACTTGCGCGGGCGAGACCTGAGGAAAAAATTATACATTATATTATAGATACATAGATACAGGGGGTCAAAAGTGGCTTGAAGCCGGTATATAGTGCACGGTGTGCGCGCGGCCTGTGCCTAGAACTTTGCCGGCGCACTGTCGCAAATGTAAACTGGAAACTCAATAGGAAACGGGATTTCTCCATGGGCTTATAGTCGAATTTCTAATTGTATTCACTGATTTGACGTTTGGTGGGTGGCCGCTTTATTGGGAAAAATAAATAGTGATGTGCTAAAAAGATTAAATTGAATCACTCACCTAGTGACATAGTTCATAGTTAATAAGTCACTAATGTTTTTGGTTACAAATAGTTACAATATTAGTACAATAATTTTAAGCTCGTGTTCTACTCGCAATACTGAATAACATTTATTAGAAACTTTTCTTCAAAATATGAAAATAAAATAGTTGGGTCTCCCGTAATAAGTGACACACTTTTTCAACATTTTTATATTAGGAGTATGAAAATTTTGTAGGAAATTAAACAATAAATGTGAGTGACCTGAGTATGAGGTTTGAATGAATCAGCTCACCTGAACTTAAAAATCGAACTGAAGTACGTCACTAGTGATATGGAGGTGGTATCATTATTTTGTTGGCATCTGTCATTTTAGTGAATACAATAAAAAATTCGACTTTAGTAAAGTTTGGTAAACACTGTATCAATTTACTCGGTACATATTTAAGTTCTACAGATGATATTCAACGAGCATAAGGAAATTGAAGTGACATAAGCAGCAATTTTAGAATGGGTCATTTTCCTTTATACAGAGTGTCTGTCTGTTTAAGTGGTCCACAGAAAAAAAATCAAGGTTCTGGACCCTCCTAAACTACCAAACCGGAAAATTGTTTCAGAGAAAAAAATCTTTTACACTTCACACAAAATGTGGTATCATTGAACGTTGTTATTAATATGAGAAGGTCAATTTTATTCTTCGAATATTAAAAAACAATGTTCCAGATTGGTAGCTGAGGATCTCTAGAATCTAGATTATTTCTTAAGACCACCTACTTAAAGGGACACCCGTATTACGATATGTCAGCCATAATGATAGACTAAAATACAAACAAACCTGCTCCTAGATCTCTTCGGCGAGCGTCTATCATCCGACGAGCTGGCCGAGCGTCTCCTAGGCGAGGGCGGAGACCTGGGCCTGCGCCCTGACGGTGTGGGAGGCTTGATCCTCGTCACGAACTGCTCAGGGCGGCCGTCCCCTACTGACACGGGGGTTTCGCCCTCCTGAGCGAGACGGAACGAGCCGAACTTGTCTAGCACTATGTTGCCTTTGCGAACCTGTGGGGTAATTGGCAGTTTATTAATTGCGATTATAATACACACCGGATATTTTACTATCGAGTAGTCATGAGCTTCAGAGTTCTTGAGTTACTTAGGTTACCGCTTGTAACACTGTTAAGTTTTGGACACATTCACTTATTTTGCACGTAATATCCATAATCCATAACAGCCACAACATTACAGTCCACTGCTGGACATGATGGGCCTCCCCCTGTCGGGGGGTATTGCCATACTCAACACGCTTCGAAGAATTAGCGAGCACAATGCAAGATGTTACATTATTTACAGGGAACGCTGCTGCCTATTCCCTAGATGATTATCCATGCACTACTTATGCAGGGTTATTTTTTAGTCAGTGCGCAAACTTTGCAGGATGTTTCTATTCGTGATTCTGAACAACTTTTACTATGGGGCCACCTGAGATAACTAAAAAAAAATTTTGGGTGTTCCATACATTTTTGCCGAGTAGGTATGAATTTTTCTATGGAAAAACCATTTATTTTTGCGATTTCGCAAATGGTCCCATAGCAAAAATTGATCATAATCACGAGTAGAATCACCCTGCAGTTTGCGCACTGACGCCGCTTTCCCGTGAGTGTCGTAAGTAGCGAAAAAGGGATTTAAGAGTTGATGTGTAATTTTAGCCGACAGCTGAATGACTCTCAAACTTTTGTCAGACGTCGTGTATTTTAGGGATGGCTGTTTTTAGGGATATAGACGTGACATTTGTATGTGTATGTATATTTTACCGGCGGATGGTTCTCAGTGCCGGGTGGGTCGGGCTCCCGGTTCTTGGGCGGCGGCGCGGCGGGCAGCGGCGGCGGCTCTTTCATAGCCATCGCGCGACGGACCGACACATTTTTATCGCCGGGTGGTGGCTGGAATAATAGAATACGCTTCTTAACTACTAGTCAAACGATAAATAAGGCACAATACACAAAAACATTGAACAATTTATCACTTTTTTTCAGTTTAGATGCAGCATCCAGAATAAAAATAACTCGAGTGTTTCAATGATCTCGTCCCGGGATACCGTCGTTTTGCATGGGTCCAGATTATAACATCGAAGGTCGTTACATGGAATGTCGCAACATCGACAACGCTGCATCGAAAGGTCGCCACATCGAATGGTCGCCACATCGAATGGTCGACACATCGAAAGGTCGCCACATCGAAAAGCAGCCACATCGAATGGTCGCCACATCGAAAGGCCGCCGCATCGAATGGCCGCCACATCGAAGAGTCGCCACATCGAAAGGCCGCCACATCGAATGTGCATTACATTGAAGGTTGCCATGTCGAATGTTTCTGCATCGTATAATGCTGTATTGAATGTTCCCTTGTCAGGTGAATGGTTCATCGGGTCATAGGGGTTCATCAGGTCATAAAGGTTCATCGGGTCATAAGGGTTCATAGGGTCGAAAGCGTTTATCGGGTCGTAAGGGTTCATCGGATTGTAACTTTGACTTTGATAGTGACATTGATAGTAACTTTGAAAGTGGCCTTGACAGTGGCTTTGACATTGGCTTTGACAGTGACTTTGACAGGGACTTTGACAGTGACTTTGACATTAACTTTGACAGTGACTTTGACAGTTCTAAGTCGCAAGTTGCAAGTCGCAAGTTTAGAATCAAAGTCAAAGTCACTGTCAAGGTCATAATCTAAGTCACTGTCAAAGTCACTGTTGATGTCACTGTCAAAGTCACTGTCAAAGTCACTGCCGAAGTCACTGTCGAAGTCACTGTCAAAGACTCTGTGAAAGTCACTTTCAAAGTCACTGTCGAAGTCACTGTCAAAATCCCTGTTAAAGTCACTGTCAAAATCACTGACAAAGTCACTGTCACAGTTAATGTCGAAGTCACTGTCAAAGTCATAATCTGAGTCACTGTCAAAGTCACTGTCGATGTCACTGTCAAAGTCACTGTCAAAGTCACTGTCGAAGTCACTGTCGAAGTCACTGTCAAAGACTCTGTCAAAGTCACTTTCAAAGTCACTGTCGAAGTCACTGTCAAAATCCCTGTTAAAGTCACTGTCAAAGTCACTGTCAAAGTCACTGACAAAGTCACTGACAAAGTCACTGACAAAGTCACTGTCACAGTTAATGTCGAAGTCACTGTCAAAGTCACTGTCAAAGTTTATGTCAAGGTTACTGTCAGAGTCACTGTCAAAGTCACTGTCACTGTCAAAGTTTATGTCAAGGTTACTGTCAGAGTCACTGTCAAAGTCACTGTCACTGTCAAAGTTAATGTCGAAGTCACTGTCAAAGTCACTGTCAAAGTTAATGTCAAGGTCACTGTCAGAGTCACTGTCAAAGTCATTGTCAAAGTCATTGTCAAAGTCCCTGTCAAATTCACTGTCAAAGTACCTGTCAAAGTCACTGTCAAAATTAATGTCAACGTCACTGTCAAAGTCACTGTTAAAGTCCCTATCAAAGTCACTGTCTAAGTCACTATCTAAGTTGATGTCAAAGACACTGTCAGAGTCCCTGTCAAAGTCACTGTCTAAGTCACTTTCAAAGTCAAAGTTACAACCCGATGAACTCTTACGACCCGATGAACCTTTATGACTTGATGAACCCCTATGACCCGATGAACCATTCACCTGACAAGGGAACATTCAATACAGCATTATACGATGCAGAAACATTCGACATGGCAACCTTCAATGTAATGCACATTCGATGTGGCGGCCTTTCGATGTGGCGACTCTTCGATGTGGCGGCCATTCGATGCGGCGGCCTTTCGATGTGGCGACCATTCGATGTGGCTGCTTTTCGATGTGGCGACCTTTCGATGTGTCGACCATTCGATGTGGCGACCATTCGATGTGGCGACCTTTCGATGCAGCGTTGTCGATGTTGCGACATTCCATGTAACGACCTTCGATGTTATAATCTGGACCCGTTTTGCATATTGTTGAAGTTCCTAATATAGTTTGGCATGACACGGTTCGCATAAAAATCTTTGTCATACTATTTGTTCGGCATATTTTTTTTATGTCATACGCATTTATAGTCGTACTATTCGCTTGTCCTATTTTCTTTTAGACTAATTTTGAGTCGCATAATTGTTAACTTTCATATTGATCAATGAGAATGATATTTTTATGGAAGACATTAGATTCAAACACATTTTTATTAATAATGGTCATTTACTCTTGCTGTAAATTAGACGTGTAACGCGTACAGGGGCGGGTGCGAGCGAAGCGAGCACGAGAGTTCGGGGCACCCCGAATCGGTTAGGTTAGGTTCAGCAGGCTATGACGTAAGCGAGCACAGCGAGTGTAGCGAGCTGGCTTGCTTCCGTCATGCCTGCGGGTTAGGTTGACATTTATGCATGCCTGCTCGCTCGTGCTTGTTGCCTGCATGCGTGTATACTTGCTGCTTTATTGCTTGCATGCATGCTGCTCGCTTGCTTGAATGCATGACGGAGAAGAGAGCGCGCAGCCCCCCACAGTAAAAAAAACTATTACCCATTTTCGGTAGGTTAGGTTGTGTTAGGTTGACATGTATGCTTGACATGTATGCTTGCCTGCACGCTGCAGGGGATTCCTGTTTTCCGTAGAATAGTTTTGAATTTCGGTATAATTATTATGCGTTTTTATAATTATGGCAATGAATAATATGCCTATTTATCTTTATGCTCATTGACATTATGACTCTGTAATTTATGCCAAAACGGTTATGCGTATTGAAGTTATGACTTGAATTCATTATGACTAGTGATTGTATGCCTAATAAAAATATGACTAAAAATTTTATGCAACCCGACCCCAATCCTCTCGTCCCTGCTGCTCTGTAGTCGGTCGCTTCACAATCAATCGTTCTATCTACTTGGTTGACCCACTTGTGAATGAAAGAAACTTTTAACTTTTAAGGGGATAGAATCTTCTGCACTAAGACTGAATATATTCATGATCTTCCTGCCCTTATCGAAAATCTGTTAGGGTCGGCTAAACTTTTTGTATGAACACAAAATCATGTAGCAAAAGGATTAGGCTATGTTTTATGACCAGCCGCCAACCTGACGTCAATTCTCTTGGGAATGGTATTGTAGGTGGTATCACCGCCACCATGCGGTTGACCATAGTCGACAGATATTCAGGCGAGGTCAAAAACTCTTCGTCGTCTTTTACGAAACACCCTGAGTTGAGTAGGAGTTCTAAACATGAATAATTATTTTGTTAAAAACTTACTTTGCCATCTTGTGAATCATCCGAGCTGTCTTCAAATGCATAACGTTCCTTGTAACCCTTTGGTGCAGATGATTCCTTCTTCTTAACCCTCCTGAAATGGTGAAATAAATATTACAGGTGCCGTGTGATGCCGGCTTAGAATAGCATCACCCCATATCTTTCCTCTTGGTGTCGTAAGAAGCGACTAAGAGATTTGGGAGTTGACGTGTATTTAGGCGACAGGCTGACAACTTCTGAATGACTCTCAGACTTTTGTCAGCTCACGCTCTGCCTACCCCGCAAGGGATACAGGGTGATGTATGTATGTAACATGATATGACAGAAACATGCCGATGGCATTTGTTATAACTAATTTAACCCATATGGAAAAGGCGTCAACAGTATTTATGGCAGACACCGCTGCAGGTTCAAATCTTGTTTGTGGTAGAGAGTTTCGTAAGTTTTCTATACTCACGTGTCTTTAACGGCGCTCATAGATATCGTCCACTTGGATTTCAAGGGGACATGGTAGCCCTGTCTCTCTTGCCCAGAACTTCTTGCATAATCATCATCATCATTGGCCTCATACGTCTGTGACAGACGATTTATTCAGTGTCTGAGGCAAGATTTTTCATGGCTGTATAAGCCGATACGGGAGCGGCATGACTTTCCGCAATGATTGCTCACCGGTTGTCTAGATGGATGGATGAGGCGTCGGGCTAAAGGCGCAGGTTCATATCTTATTGTGTAGAAAGTTTTCTATACTCACGTGTCTTTGACGGCGCTCATGGACATCTTCCACTTGGGTTTCTCCAAGGGCGGCGGCGGCGCCTGATCGAGCGGCGACATCGAAGCCCTATTAAACACAAATGGATTTACTTTGCATCACAAGTTACATACATTATCTAATGCAGTCCAAATACGCAAACGAGCAGAAATAGATGCACGCGTAGGACACTGCAAGTTCTCTTAGTCTAAAATGTTTTTAATTATTTCATGCCGTAGATATATTAACTGCATAATATGAAGCCGCCGTTTACGTTTTTTTGTCTGTCTCTCCTCCTAAACCACCCAACGACAGGTTGTTGGTTTTTATGACAGGATGGTTTATTTCATACCAAGAAACGTCTTATTCTGCGAAAAAAATAGTTGTAGGCGTTGAAACTGCTGACGGACTGCTAGTAGAATATAAGTAAGCATACCTGTCCCTCTTGCCCAAGACTTCCTTCTCCACCATGACGTGGTACGCGCTGAGCTTGGACTCCAGCTCCTCGAGGCCGTGCATCTCGTCCAGGATGCAGCAAACTGTGGGTTCTGGTGGTTATACATACCTGTCCCTCTTGCCCAGGACCTCCTTCTCCACCATGACGTGGTACGCGCTGAGCTTGGACTCCAGCTCCTCGAGGCCGTGCATCTCGTCCAGGATGCGGCTGCGGGACGATAGCAAACTGTGGGTTTTTGGTGGTTAGACAGGGCAACGCTAACTTGCTTAAAGTAGTAAAGCATTTGTGGGTTTCTGCGCGAAAAAGGCTCAGTATAGGGCTCAGTCCAGTTTCAAAATGTAGAGTAAAGGCGGGTATTTTATGGGCACATTGATACAATTGTACGAGACAATGTTCGTTCCTGGATAATTTTCAATTAATAAAGACGCACCCCAGCTGGGAACTTTGTCCCGCAACATTGTATAAATGCGTCTTCATTGGAATCTTCTTTTGTATTTATGCAATGTCGCGGGACTTTGTCCCCGAACTGTTCCCAATGAGTTACCCGCCATTTATTAGATTAATCGTCTCTTTATTACACTGACTATAAATATAATATATATTCGGACACTTTTTTTACACGGATCCAAAATTTTACTTTGAAACCCGAATTTCAATTGGTAAGTAATGCTCGGAAATAAATGCCAACAAACTTAGAACCTTTTTCGCGTAAGCCCGAATTTGGTAGTTACGTTGGTGATGAAAAATTTAAATGTAGTGCGATACTTAAATGATAATTAAATGAGATACTTGGGTTGGATATTCTACAAAATGTGATTGAGCTTTTAAGTACTATCTGTACCAGTGGCGAAGGGTGACATTTTTACGAAGGTAAGCCGGAGCAAAAAAAACTTACCTACCCTGAGCTGCAATGCTAGGAGTTCTTAATGTCTCATGGTCTTATTCAAGTATGATAAAAGTGACTTTGAAAAAAGCCTTTCGTGACGTGCGCCAAATCCACACTTGCATGCTTGTTAAAGTTAGCGGCAGCCAAACATTAAACTATAAATAAGTAGATAACAAAAAGTATCTACTCTAAATTATGGTTAACTTTCCTGTTGTGAACTTCGAAAGTATTTGAAAGTAAAGTTTCAATTCTAGTTTTCCCGAAATCATGAAGAAACAAGCAGTTGCGAATGTACTTTTCAGTCGAAACATGTTTTTTGGCTGAGTTTGACAAGTTATTGATGTCTGAAAAACCTGTGTTGCTCCAGACTGAGTTGGAATCAGATAATAGTAAACACGGAAAACAAAACATTTTGTTCCGTTTGCAAATGCCTGTCATCCAAGTATTTTTCATAAAAAGACGTATGAAAATGTTTAAAAAAGCCATCCAACCCTACACTTGCAATCGATAGTCGTGTTTGGGAGAGCACAGCCTGACTGAATAATGTGCTTTTAATTTTCAAATGAAAGTTTGGAAAACGAAGTTTCTTCCTGCAACAAGTAGTCTGTCGAACAGCACTCTACGTGGATAAGCGCCTTAATGGCCAATGAAACTCACCGCAAATCTGAGCACCACACACTAAATTATCTGATAAATAACACAAACACTCGAAACAATCACTAGATGATGGAATTATCACTGAAAACTTTAAAAATTTCAAGCACACAATTGCAAAACGAGAGCGCGACGCCATATAAACAAAATAAACAAAACAAGATTCCGCGCCACCAAACCAATTGTGCCCAAAATATATTATAATAAAGTCTAAAATCGTCTGTTTCCATGCGACGACAGCGCCGCTTCGCGGCCCTTTCGCATACTAAACCATTCTCGTAACAGTTTCCATAGACTGTCAACTTGCAGGTCCATTGCTGCTTTACGGGCGCGCGGACATCTTGTGTCTCGCTCACGCGTTTAGGTTAGACAGAGAAAGGATTTGCCTCCCTCCGCCTTGCAATAGCTTTTCGTCGCTAATACGCATGCGCGAATGACTGAAAAAGCGTTATATGGCACCAATAAGTGCGTAAAAGACGTAGAATATTTGTTGCCAATACGCAAATATCGCGGATTGGCCGACTACTGAAAAAGGGGACACCGGTGGAGTTCAGCCTATAGTGACTATTGCAATGGAATATAGTTGAAGATTGAGGAAATAAAATGTTATTTATTTTGGGTTTGTTAAAAAATTATAAGACTTAATTACTGCTATTTGATATTTGGCAGGCGTAACATAAAAATGTGCTAAATGAAAATAGATCAACGTGGAAGTGTGGATTTGTGAATTTCTGAAAGGTAAGCCGATGGGAATCGGCATGTATGGACCCTTCGCCACTGATCTGTACTATAAAACGTGCATGATGATAACTATGGATCCACATGTTAACTAACTATTAACAGATAGTTCTATAAATAATAAATTATTTAGTCCATTGCTGGACATAAGGCTTATTCACATCTAGAAAGAGTAAGAAAATAAAAATCGGTAAAACGGAAAAGACGTACACTTACGGCACAATAAAATGATACTTGGGAAGATAAATAAGTTAAGTTTTACCTTTTATCACTGTGTTTCCTGTCGTACTCCCCGTCAGAGCTGAGATCTCTCTTAGACTTGCCCTTCAACTCTTTCCTGCAAAACGAACAACTTATTAAAATGCATTCTTAATTATAATTATTAAGTTTTATTATTAGGTAGCATACGCTCAGCCCAAGTTCAGCCCAATTTGGACGCCTAAATAAATTGATAGGAAAATGTCTGAGGCTCATTTACGATTGACTCATTCCATACCACTCTCTGAGGTTTTTGAGCCAAGATATTTATGTCTGCCTGGAAGTCGGCAACCTTGAATCTTTCCCTGGATAATAAGTTGCAGGAGTTTATATTTTTTATTCCGCATTACATTGCCAAAGTATTCCAAGACGAGTTATATTAAAGTCAATATTCCTACTTACAAGACCTCGTTCTGGTTTCAGTCTGGATTACAGGTAGGTACAGGAACATCATAGGTATCAGGAACTTCAATTTAAACAAACAATCACCACAAGATTCGTAAAAAATCAAGCAGTTTCCTTGTTTGTTTTATATTATTCTGCTGTCTGTGCTAAAATCAGACAACTTTTTTGTCGGTTTGGCCAGTTTTCTTCTATTATTTTTTTCAGATACCTACGATAAAAGGGTAACATTATTAGACCCTAAAGGAGTGATAGTTACCTGATGGCGTCTCTCAGTTTCTTGTCACTAATGTTCTCGAGATCGCGCAGATTGTACTCGCTGTTGCCAGAACGAGACAGCTTCTGTTTGCGTTTTTCGTCCCTCTCTTGCTCTTTGCGCTTGCGTTTCGATTCCTTCTTCTTCTTCCTGCGGAAAAAAGAACGATCACTTTAGTTTGGCGCACTTTTCTCGAGCTTCGTTTAGATCTGACCATCATCTGACATTCTGAGGCAATCAAATATGAAGGGAGCTAGAGTCTGGCCAGCGAGTCTTTGGACACGGAAATGGCGCCAATTTTAAAAATCTTTCACATGTTAACACTGAAAAACTATAATAAAACAACTTTGATACTTACTATTTTTTTGTTTTCTGCTCTTTAGTTTGTGTTTACCTTGCCTACCGGTATGTATGTATGATGTATCTACCTGGAGTAACAGAAAGGGTATAACAAGGCGAAAGGAGGTCAAGGTACTCATGAAACTGAACAACTTTCCCCATAAACCTTGGGTCGATATATGAAAAAAATATTTGGACCTCCCATACAAAATCGCAGATCAGCTGATTGATTTACTCTGAGAGGTCCAAATTTTTTTTCATATTTCGTCTCATGTTCCATGGGGAAAGTTGTTCAGTTTCATGAGTACCTTGACCTCTTTTCGGCTTCTTATACCCTTTCTGTTAATCCCGGTACATACATCATACATACATACTGGTAGGCAAGGTAAACACAAATTAAAGAGCAGAAAACAAAAAAATAGTAAGTATCAAAATTGTTTTGTTGTAGTTTTTAGGGTTTCGTAGTCTACTAGAAACCCTTATAGTTTCGTCAAGTCTGTCTGTCTGTCTGTCTGTATGCCGCGCCCTTATAACTCCGTCAGTTTTAGAGCTATCGACATCAAATTTGGTGTGAAGATAGATCGTCTTGACCCAAATTTAGAAATGTTGAGAAAAAAATATTTTCACTAATTTTTGGACCCCCTTTCATACAAGTGAAAGGGGGGCAAAATTTTTTTTTTCTCCTGTTATATTAAGTAGGGTATCGTTGAATAGGTATTTTAAAACTAAGGGGAGGTTTCTTTGAAACAAAGTCACTAAAATGTTTCTGTCTCGAGATATTTGTTTTTAAAAGGGGCGTTTTTGAGCCATAATTTGTTCCAACTGTAACTCCTAAAGTATAAACGCTAAAAATTTGAAAAAAATATGGAATATACTTCTCAATCTGAAGCTACCATGAAAACTATAACGGATACTGTACCACTTAAGGTTAAGGGAATATTAAAGTTTTTCTATTTGCGGTTGGTAATCATACAGCTGCAAACAAACCAGCAACAAAATTAACTTTGTAACCCTGATAACCTGATATTTAAACGTTGACTACGAAACCCTATTTGTGGGCGTGTCTGACACGCTCTTGGCCGGTTTTCATTGTTAACATGTTGCCATTTGAAATATTTGAATTATTTGACGTCCAAAGACTCGCTAGCCAGACTCTAGTCGTGAAGCCAACCCCCTACCTTCATTTTTATATGAAAACTCAAAATAGTAAATTTATTCATCGTCGCTGACGCATGCATAATATTTGCACGACTTTTTACACTTATAACTGATAAGAGACACCCTGTGTTCCAGGCGACTGTCCGTGACAGGGACAACAAGTTATCCACTGCCCTGCGTGCCCTTCATCCTGCACCCTAGACGACCTTTACAACGCCACTGGCGACGCCGTGCGTCTGGCTGAGTTCTGGTCCGAATTTATTTAAAATCGCCAAAGCCGATCAAAACGACAAAAAAAAATTACTTCCTGTTGTCCTTGTTATGAAGAAAGGGCCAACAGAGACAGTAAGCTTAATATCACGTGTCTTTTTCTCATTTAATGCAAGGTTTGGTTTTGTGAGGCAAAGTGTGGCAAGGTAATAAATATCCCACCGTCAACGTGGATATGCTTATTGGGGACAGCGGCAACACAAGACAGATGAGGTACATACTTGTCCTTCTTCTTTTTCTTCTTCTTGTCGTGGTCAATGGGCTGCTGCTGCTGCTGGCTCAACTCTTGCATCTTGCGGTTGCGCTTGTACTGAGCTGTTTCTTACTATGTAGGTAGAGTGAGAGAGATATACATACTTGTCCTTCTTCTTCTTCTTGTCGTGGTCAATGGGCTGCTGCTGCTGCTGGCTCAACTCTTGCATCTTGCGGTTGCGCTTGTACTGAGCTGTTTCTTACTATGTAGGTAGAGTGAGAGAGATATACATACTTGTCCTTCTTCTTCTTCTTGTCGTGGTCAATGGGCTGCTGCTGCTGGCTCAACTCTTGCATCTTGCGGTTGCGCTTGTACTGAGCTGTTTCTTACTATGTAGGTAGAGTGAGAGAGATATACATACTTGTCCTTCTTCTTCTTCTTGTCGTGGTCAATGGGCTGCTGCTGCTGCTGGCCCAACTCTTGCATCTTGCGGTTGCGCTTGTACTGAGCCGTTTCTTACTATGTAGAGTGAGAGAGATATACATACTTGTCCTTCTTCTTTTTCTTCTTCTTGTCGTGGTCAATGGGCTGTTGCTGCTGTTGGCCCAACTCTTGCATCTTGCGGTTGCGCTTGTACTGAGCCGTTTCTTACTATGTAGAGTGAGAGAGAGGTACTTACTTGTCCTTCTTCTTCTTCTTCTTCTTGTCGTGGTCAATAGGCTGCTGCTGCTCACGGCCCAACTCTTGCATCTTGCGGTTGCGCTTGTACTGAGCTGTCTCCTATAGAAAAAGAGAAAGATATACATACTTGTCCTTCTTCTTCTTCTTCTTCTTCTTCTTGTCGTGGTCAATGGGCTGCTGTTGCTGCTGGCCCAACTCTTGCATCTTCCGGTTGCGCTTGTACTGAGCCGTTTTACTATACATAGGTATATAGATAGAGAGTCACTTACTTGTCCTTCTTCTTCTTCTTCTTCTTGTCGTGGTCAATGGGCTGCTGTTGCTGCTGGCCCAACTCTTGCATCTTCCGGTTGCGCTTGTACTGAGCTGTTTCTTACTATGTAGAGTGAGAGAGATATTATATACTTGTCCTTCTTCTTTTTCTTCTTCTTGTCGTGGTCAATGGGCTGCTGCTGCTGCTGGTCCAACTCTTGCATCTTCCGGTTGCGCTTGTACTGAGCCGTTTCTTACTATATATATATAGAGAGATATACATACTTCCTGGTACCACAACTTGTTTGTTGAAAAATTCTTTTAATATGGCAGTTAAAGTCTATAATAAAGTGCCGGAAAATATCAAAAACTTGCCAGTAAAAAAGTTTAAAAGCGCCCTGTATAATTATTTAGGTGATAAATGTATTTATAATGTTCAAGATTTTCTTTTAAAATAATTGCTATGACATTCTGTATTGATTTTATTATTTGACTATTTGAATTTATTTTGCATAATGAATTATTGTATCGTATTTTCTTTTCTTTTTGTGTTTTTTATTTTGTGTACATATCTTGTAAAATTTTTGCATGCCCTGAATGGGTTAAATGTGTGATACTGACTGTGTGATTATGATGTATTAAGACCTTTTTTACCACATTTAGAGCAAATAAATTATTTTCTTTCTTTCTTTCTTCTTCTTTCATACTTGTCCTTCTTCTTTTTCTTCTTCTTGTCGTGGTCAATGGGCTGCTGCTGCTGTTGACCTAGCTCTTGCATCTTGCGGTTGCGCTTGTACTGAGCCGTTTCTTACTATGTAGAATGAGAGAGATATACATACTTGTCCTTCTTCTTTTTCTTCTTCTTGTCGTGGTCAATGGGCTGCTGTTGCTGTTGGCCCAACTCTTGCATCTTGCGGTTGCGCTTGTACAACCTGGTTCATAGAAGAAGGGGACCCGAAATGGCTACATTATTGTTGAAATCTTGCTCAAATGTAATGTAATATGCAAAAGACGCAAACAAAAATATTGCCATTCTTCTTTTAACCAGGTAGTACAGAGTTGTCTCCTACTATGTAGAGTGAGAGGGAGGTACATACTTGTCCTTCTTCTTTTTCTTCTTCTTGTCGTGGTCTATGGGCTGCTGTTGCTGCTGGCCCAACTCTTGCATCTTCCGGTTGCGCTTGTACTGAGCCGTTTCTTCGAGGAAGTTGCGCACTTTGTCTTCGTAGTCGCTGTCTTCCTTGGTCATCTCCAGGAATTTGCGCACCTGGTGAGATACATTTGGATACAGTTGGGTGTAGGGCCTACTGCATTCTGTTTTGGTCTGGGCGACAACAAGATCAAAACAGAATGCCGGCATGACGTTGTGTGTACGATAAGACATTTCGCATTTTGATAGAATGTAAAGTAAAGTCCATAATATTTGGCAAGGCCAGGCCAAGCGGCAGTATTGGGTCTTGTGTCTACCGGTCAAGCTTATTTTGCTATAGAAGCGTAGTGTTCAAGAATGAAGCAGTCGGCATAGATGGTGACTATATCCGTACAAACGTTAGGTCATCATCATCTTCCTGTCCTTATCCCAATTACTTGGGGTCGGTGCAACATATTTTGTTTGACATACATATTTTACGACCGACACCTGACGTCAACCCTCTTTGGGAATGCTATTGTAGGTGGTATTACCGCCACCTTACGGTTGACCATGGTCGGCAGACATTGTAGCCAAGATCAAAAACTCTACGTCGCCTTTTACGAAACACCCTGAGTAAAATAGGGGTGGCAGAATTCTTAGACGCTACCACGAGGTACAAACCTTTAATTCGTAGTCGATGTCTGCCTGCGAGCGGGGCGGGGGCTGCTCGTCCTGCGGCGGCGGCGGCGGCTGGTACCCGTAGGGGTGGTTGAACTGCGAGTTGTGGGTCCTCGAGGCAGACTCCGCGTCGCCGAGCTGCGCCATGCGCTTGCTGAGTGGAGATAGCGAGCGCTGCCGCTTGTTGTTGGATTGCTACCTTCAGCTGGCTTTGTATATTCGCGCTGTTTCTTAGTTATTGAACCAGATGGTCTGGATTATTGGGTTAAACTTATTCTGCTATAGAAGCGTGGTGTTCAAGAATGAAGCAGTCGGCAGTCACTATCTAGCAGTGGCGAAGGGTCCATACATGCTGATATCCCTCGGCTTCTCGTCCAGAAATTAATAGACAGTAACATTGCAGCAGTAGCACAGGTCAAGTAAGTACTTATTTTTGCTCCAGCCTACCTTCTCTAAGATGTCACTCTCCGCCACTGCTATCTAGTCTAGTGACTATATTGGTACAAACCTTCAATTCGTAGTCGATGTCTGCCTGCGAGCGGGGCGGGGGCTGCTCGTCCTGCGGCGGCGGCGGCGGCTGGTACCCGTAGGGGTGGTTGAACTGCGAGTTGTGGGTCCTTGAAGCAGACTCCGCGTCGCCGAGCTGCGCCATGCGCTTGCTGAGCGGAGATAGAGAGCGCTGCCGCTTGTTGTTGGATTGCTAGTCTCAACTAGTGCTGCCGCTCGATAGTCGACTATCGATAGTTGAGCAATAGGCTGAATATCGATAGCATCTATCGATTGTATTGAAAAATTAAATAGTATCGATAATACTATCGAAAAATTGCTATTGTATCGATAGTTTATGATATTGGTAGGTCGATATTGTCGATATTATCGATAGTATTGTTGTTGATCGATACTATTACCTCTATTTTACTTACCGATACTATCGATAGTATCTATACCATTGCATATCTTCAATACTATCGATAGGTCTATCGATATTCTAACTGAATTTCAAGGTCATAGTTTCACTATCGATAGTTGGGAAACACTAGTCTGAATGCGGCAAATGTTGGTTTAGTAATGTTCTGATGAATATGACAAGATCAGGTACCTTCAGCTCGTAGTCGATGTCTGCCTGCGAGCGGGGCGGGGGCTGCTCGTCCTGCGGCGGCGGCGGCGGCTGGTACCCGTAGGGGTGGTTGAACTGCGAGTTGTGCGTTCTTGAAGCAGACTCCGCGTCGCCGAGCTGCGCCATGCGCTTGCTGAGCGGAGATAGAGAGCGCTGCCGCTTGTTGTTGGATTGCTAGTCTCAACTAGTGCTGCCGCTCGATAGTCGACTATCGATAGTTGAGCAATAGGCTGAATATCGATAGCATCTATCGATTGTATTGAAAAATTAAATAGTATCGATAATACTATCGAAAAATTGCTATTGTATCGATAGTTTATGATATTGGTAGGTCGATATTGTCGATATTATCGATAGTATTGTTGTTGATCAATACTATTACCTCTATTTTACTTACCGATACTATCGATAGTATCTATACCATTGCATATCTTCAATACTATCGATAGGTCTATCGATATTCTAACTGAATTTCAAGGTCATAGTTTCACTATCGATAGTTGGGAAACACTAGTCTGAATGCGGCAAATGTTGGTTTAGTAATGTTCTGATGAATATGACAAGATCAGGTACCTTCAGCTCGTAGTCGATGTCTGCCTGCGAGCGGGGCGGGGGCTGCTCGTCCTGCGGCGGCGGCGGCGGCTGGTACCCGTAGGGGTGGTTGAACTGCGAGTTGTGCGTTCTTGAAGCAGACTCCGCGTCGCCGAGCTGCGCCATGCGCTTGCTGAGCGGAGATAGAGAGCGTTGCCGCTTGTTGTTGGATTACCGGCGACGTTTTTTCTTGCGGTTCGGCCCTTCTGAGACTGAACTAGTGTTGCCGCTCGATAATCGACTATAGATAGACTATAGATAGATGAGCAATAGGCTTAATATCGATAGCATCTATCGATTGTATTGTATTGAAAAATGAAATAGCATCGATAATACTATCGAACAATTGCTATTGTATCGATAGTTTATGATATTGGTAGGTCGATATTGTCGATATTATCGATAGTATTGTTGTTGATCAATACTATTACCTCTATTTTACTTATTGATACTATCTATAGTATCGAAACTATTGCATATCTCTAATACTATCGATAGGTCTACCGATATTCTAACTGAATTTCAAGGTCAATTTATAGATAGTCAAACTATCGATAGTTCGGAAACACTAGTCTGAACGCAGCGAATGTTGGTTTACTAATGTTTTCAATGAATATGATAAGAACAGGTACCTTCAATTCGTAGTCGATATCTGCTTGCGAGCGGGGCGGGGGCTGCTCGTCCTGCGGCGGCGGCGGCGGCTGGTACCCGTAGGGGTGGTTGAACTGCGAGTTGTGCGTTCTTGAAGCAGACTCCGCGTCGCCGAGCTGCGCCATGCGCTTGCTGAGTGGGGATAGCGAGCGCTGACGCTTGTTGTTGGATTGCGAGCGACGTTTAAGCTTATACTGCTATAGTAGCGTAGTGTCCAAGACTATAGCAGTCGGCAGAGATGGTGACTAGTATAAGCAAGCCATAGAGTGCGAATATCGACCCGAACCGTACTGTCAAAGAGTAAGCAGTTGCTCCCTAGATACAGACGTCAAATGTATGAGAAGAGAAGGTTCAATAGTGCTGTCACTGGCGTTTTTCTATTGATAGACAGAGAGGTTGTGTTCTAACTACTGTCAACAGTTCTAACTTTTTAGGTGCACTCTATAGCTTGCTTTTGCGTTGTGCATGGTCTCTACCAGTGAAGCGTATTTTGCCGTTGAAGTGTAGTGTTCAAGAATGAAGCAGTCGGCATAGATAGTGACTATATCGGTACAAACCTTTAATTCGTAGTCGATGTCTGCCTGCGAGCGGGGCGGGGGCTGCTCGTCCTGCGGCGGCGGCGGCGGCTGGTACCCGTAGGGGTGGTTGAACTGCGAGTTGTGGGTTCTTGAAGCAGACTCCGCGTCGCCGAGCTGCGCCATGCGCTTGCTGAGCGGAGATAGAGAGCGCTGCCGCTTGTTGTTGGATTGCGAGCGACGTTTTTTCTTGCGGTTCGGCCCTTCAGAGGCTGAACTAGTGTTGCCGCTCGATAGTCGACTATCGATAGATTATCGATAGTTGAGCAATAGGCAGAATATCGATAGCATCTATTGATTGTATTGAAAAATGAAATAGTATCGATAATACTATCGAAAAATTGCTATTGTATCGATAGTTTATGATATTGGTAGGTCGATATTGTCGATATTATCGATAGTATTGTTGTTGATCAATAAATACTATTACCTCTATTTTACTTATCGATACTATTGCGTATCTTCAATACTATCGATAGGTCTATCGATATTCTAACTGAATTTTTAGGTTCAGCAAGTCGGCAACACTAGTCTGAACGCAGCGAATATTAGTTTAGTAATGTTCTGATGAATATGATAAGAACAGGTACCTTCAGCTCGTAGTCGATGTCTGCCTGCGAGCGGGGCGGGGGCTGCTCGTCCTGCGGCGGCGGCGGCGGCTGGTACCCGTAGGGGTGGTTGAACTGCGAGTTGTGGGTCCTTGAAGCAGACTCCGCGTCGCCGAGCTGCGCCATGCGCTTGCTGAGCGGAGATAGAGAGCGCTGACGCTTGTTGTTGGATTGCGAGCGACGTTTTTTCTTGCGGTTCGGCCCTTCAGAGGCTGAACTAGTGTTGCCGCTCGATAGTCGACTATCGATAGATTATCGATAGTTGAGCAATAGGCAGAATATCGATAGCATCTATTGATTGTATTGAAAAATGAAATAGTATCGATAATACTATCGAAAAATTGCTATTGTATCGATAGTTTATGATATTGGTAGGTCGATATTGTCGATATTATCGATAGTATTGTTGTTGATCAATAAATACTATTACCTCTATTTTACTTATCGATACTATTGCGTATCTTCAATACTATCGATAGGTCTATCGATATTCTAACTGAATTTTTAGGTTCAGCAAGTCGGCAACACTAGTCTGAACGCAGCGAATATTAGTTTAGTAATGTTCTGATGAATATGATAAGAACAGGTACCTTCAGCTCGTAGTCGATGTCTGCCTGCGAGCGGGGCGGGGGCTGCTCGTCCTGCGGCGGCGGCGGCGGCTGGTACCCGTAGGGGTGGTTGAACTGCGAGTTGTGGGTTCTTGAAGCAGACTCCGCGTCGCCGAGCTGCGCCATGCGCTTGCTGAGCGGAGATAGAGAGCGTTGCCGCTTGTTGTTGGATTACCGGCGACGTTTTTTCTTGCGGTTCGGCCCTTCTGAGACTGAACTAGTGTTGCCGCTCGATAATCGACTATAGATAGACTATAGATAGATGAGCAATAGGCTTAATATCGATAGCATCTATCGATTGTATTGTATTGAAAAATGAAATAGCATCGATAATACTATCGAACAATTGCTATTGTATCGATAGTTTATGATATTGGTAGGTCGATATTGTCGATATTATCGATAGTATTGTTGTTGATCAATACTATTACCTCTATTTTACTTATTGATACTATCTATAGTATCGAAACTATTGCATATCTCTAATACTATCGATAGGTCTACCGATATTCTAACTGAATTTCAAGGTCAATTTATAGATAGTCAAACTATCGATAGTTCGGAAACACTAGTCTGAACGCAGCGAATGTTGGTTTACTAATGTTTTCAATGAATATGATAAGAACAGGTACCTTCAGCTCGTAGTCGATGTCTGCCTGCGAGCGGGGCGGGGGCTGCTCGTCCTGCGGCGGCGGCGGCGGCTGGTACCCGTAGGGGTGGTTGAACTGCGAGTTGTGCGTTCTTGAAGCAGACTCCGCGTCGCCGAGCTGCGCCATGCGCTTGCTGAGCGGAGATAGCGAGCGCTGCCGCTTGTTGTTGGATTGCTAGTCTCAACTAGTGCTGCCGCTCGATAGTCGACTATCGATAGTTGAGCAATAGGCTGAATATCGATAGCATCTATCGATTGTATTGAAAAATTAAATAGTATCGATAATACTATCGAAAAATTGCTATTGTATCGATAGTTTATGATATTGGTAGGTCGATATTGTCGATATTATCGATAGTATTGTTGTTGATCAATACTATTACCTCTATTTTACTTACCGATACTATCGATAGTATCTATACCATTGCATATCTTCAATACTATCGATAGGTCTATCGATATTCTAACTGAATTTCAAGGTCATAGTTTCACTATCGATAGTTGGGAAACACTAGTCTGAATGCGGCAAATGTTGGTTTAGTAATGTTCTGATGAATATGACAAGATCAGGTACCTTCAGCTCGTAGTCGATGTCTGCCTGCGAGCGGGGCGGGGGCTGCTCGTCCTGCGGCGGCGGCGGCGGCTGGTACCCGTAGGGGTGGTTGAACTGCGAGTTGTGCGTTCTTGAAGCAGACTCCGCGTCGCCGAGCTGCGCCATGCGCTTGCTGAGTGGGGATAGCGAGCGTTGACGCTTGTTGTTGGATTGCGAGCGACGTTTTTTCTTGCGGTTCGGCCCTTCCGAGTCTAAACGCGGCAAATGTTGGTTTAGTAATGTTTTTAATAAATAGGTACGTCCACACTGCCCGAGGCTGCTCGGGTGCTCGTTGCCTCGCGCGGCATACGCTCGTGCGCTGGCGGGCCAAGTTCAGCCCAATTTGGATGCCTAAATAAACTATTAGGCAAACGTCTGAGGCGCGTTGATTATGGCTCGGCTCGCGCGCGTTCGCCTGAGCTTGATCATGCGTTGCCTCGGGTGATTTTTTGGTCGTTTGCCGAACGAGGCATTGAGGCAGCGAGCAGCCTCGCTTGGTGTAATATGATAAGAACAATAATTGGCAATTCATTAGACATCGTCCACAAATTACGTAACGCACTTTAGGTCGGACGGGGTCTGCACAGACGTTATCTTCCATACTTAGGCTGAGAATCCACCAGGGCCCCAAGTCTGCTAATTTTTAGCCATTGTAATGCCAGCGAGAGAGCTCGACCACCACCCTCCAAAGATTAAAAAAGAAAAGCAGAAAAAAGAAATATACATCTGTTCTATGAACGTTAGAACTCTATCCTCAACCGAAAAACTCCTAGAATTGAAATCGGCTCTAGAAAAAATTAAATGTGACATATTAGGATTATGTGAAGTCAGACGTACAGGCGAAGAAATTATCGAAGATGATGAACATGTAATGTACTTTTTTGGACAAACGAAAGGCTTGTATGGCGTGGGCTTCTTAATCAAAAAAAGATATAAAGAAAATATAATAAACTTTACCGGTATATCAGAGAGAGTCTGCGTACTGGAAATAGAGTTAGAAAATAAACCATTCGCAATAATACAAGTATATGCACCAACAGAGAGCTCACCAATCGAGGAAATAGAATCCTTTTATAACGACCTTGCAAAAGCTCATGAAACGGTCTCGACCAAAAATGTTATAACAATAGGCGATTTCAACGCAAAGATCGGAAAACCGAAAAAGTACGAAAATAAAGTCACTGGTCCGTACGGTAGTGGCAAAAGGAACTCACGAGGGGAGAGATTGATCCAATATGCATTCGAATATAACCTGAAAATAATAAATACAATATTCAAAATAAAGGAGAGCAACAGATGGACTTGGATCTCACCTGACAGGAAAACAAGAAATGAAATAGACTACATACTTACCACAATGCCACACTTAATCACCAAATATGAAGTACTGAACTCATTCCGTTTTGCATCCGACCACAGATTAATTAGAGCAACTCTCACTCTCTCAGCAAAGAAAAGGAGCAGACGCAGCTTCGGGAACACATCGACTACATTAAAAACTGTACAAGAACGTGAGAAATACCTCTCCAACCTAAACAATGAAATACCTAAGTTAATAGAGTCGCAGACTGAATCTACAATTGATGAATATTGCCAAAAAATTGAAAACTCTATCAAAAATAGTTGCAAAAACATCAAACCAAAAACAAGAACAAAAATATTATCTGAAAAGGCTTTAAATTTTATTAAAGAAAGAAGCACTCTACAAAATAAGACCACACTCTCCAAGGCCGAAAAAAAGCACTTATCGAAACTATACAAAGACTCAAATAAAGAAATTAAAAATTGCTATGAAACATACAGAAAGGAAATCATATTGAGACATCTAGAAAATTCAAGAAGTATGAAAAAAGCACTCAAGGAACTTGACAGAACAAAGAAATGGATCCCGTCACTTCAGCCAGGCTCGACCAAATGTAAATCCCGAGCAGAGATAATCAAAATAGCGACAAATTTCTACGAAAAACTGTACAGCCAACCTTTAAATGAAAAAGACGACTACAATCATTCAATGAACCAATCGACGTCCACGGTTCCACCGTTCAGCGAACCTGAAATACTGAAACAAATACTGAAGTTGAAGTCTGAAAAAAGTCCTGGCCCAGATGGCATTTCAAATGAATGTATTAAATACGCCAAGACGATCTTACTGACACCACTCACAATATTATTTAATAAAATCCTAAGAGACGAAAAAGTACCAACAAATTGGACTGAATCAGAAATTATACTATTATATAAAAAGGGCGATCCAGCTGATATAGGAAATTACCGACCTATAAGTCTCATGCCATGCCTCTATAAGCTATTCGCATCATGCTTACTACACAGAATTACGTCGGATATTGATAAACATCAACCTTGCGAACAAGCAGGGTTTAGAAGAGGCTACAGCACTATAGACCATATTCATGTACTCGAACAAGTTATAGAAAAATATCTGGAATTTCGCAAACCATTATACATTGCTTTTATTGATTATAAGAAAGCTTTTGACTCGATTTCTCATAGTAGCATCTGGAGAGCCCTGGCTAAACAAAATATCAATTGCAAATACATAAACATTCTCAGAAACATATACTCAAATAGCAAAAGTAGAGTCAAATTAGACAGACAAGGTTCGCCGATACGGATTAACCGAGGGGTGAGACAAGGCGACCCAATCTCTCCCAAATTGTTTATTTCAGTATTGCAAGACCTAATTGGAGACCTTCCATGGTCAAAAACAGGACTCTACATCAGTGGAAATTTTTTAAGCCATTTGAGATTCGCTGACGATATTGTCCTATTGTCGGAAAATCCTATAGAACTTCACACGATGATAAACCAATTGCAAGATGCAAGTGTTAAAATAGGACTAGAGATGAACCTCGAAAAAACAAAAGTAATGACAAATCACAAAGAAATTCCTATTTTAATGAACAATTTTCCACTGCAATACGTGCCTGAATATATATATTTAGGAAAACAAATCTCATTTAGACCAGAAAGACAAATAGAAGAGATAGACAGAAGAGTAGCAGTAACTTGGAAAAAGTTTTGGGCCCATAGAGAAATACTCAAATCAAAACAATCAATACAGAACAAGAAAATCATTATGGATACTGCAATCTTACCGTGCCTGACCTATGGTTGCCAAACCTGGATATACAACCAAAAAAACCGAAGCCAAAATACAGACTACGCAAAGAGCAATGGAAAGAAGCTGCCTGGGCATCAGATTAAGCAACAAAGTAAAAAGCACTGATATTCGAAATAAAACAAAAATATCTGACGCTCTACTGTTTGCAAAGAGTATGAAGTGGAAATGGGCTGGGCACCTGGCAAGGTACACCGACGACCGATGGACCATAAGAGCAACCAAATGGAAGGGACCCCTAGGTTCTCGAACTAGAGGCAGACCAAACGCCCGATGGCAGGACGAAATAATAGCTACTGCAGGAAAGAACTGGTACGACAAAACAAATGACAGAAAAGACTGGAAATCTTTGGAGGAGGCTTTTACCCGCAAGGGGTCTATACAAAGGAAGAAGAAAAATTAATTAGAAAATAATATTTATAAAATGAAATGAAATGTAATTTAATTTATGAAATCAATTTTTTGTATTTTTTTGCATGTATTTTTGTATAGAATAAATAAAGCTTTATTATTATTATTATAATGCCAGCGAGACTCAACTGTGACTCAACTGTCATTCTTCTGCCACTGTGATTTACCATACTAAAAACTGTTAGCAGACTACGAAATGGCCGAAACCATCCAACTGAGATGCTATCGAGACTCGACTGAAACGATTTTCATTTAGCGGACTCGGGGCCCAGAGCTGTGCGAGGTAGCTAAGCGGTGTACGAGGAAAAAATCCACCAATAGAATCACTTCATTGAGCGAGGCTAGGAAAATGAAGTGATTCTATTTTTGGATTTTTTCCTCGTACACTGCTTAGCTACCTCGCACAGGTCTGGTGGATTCGCAGCCTAAAATGGCGTTACGTCCTTACAACGTCAGGGTGGAGTCAAAATTAGAAAATTATGCGTTACGTAATTTGTAGACGACCCCATTATCTTCCTTACAGAGTTGCTTTTTCCCATTAATATTGAGTTTTTATTTTACACCTTTTTACACATACACAAAACGATAGACTTTATTTACTTTATGGTATGCACGAGCGAAATGAGCAAGTAAATGAGATTTTCCGTCTTGTTCATATCAACAAAATTATGTAAGAATTAGTTCGACCGCATTCCACAAAATAAAAAATATTCACAAACAAGTAGTTTACTAATAAAATAATTAATAGTACAATACCAAAATGTATATTTTAGAAAGAAGGGAATTCTTACCACTGCTATCAGATGAAGATGACGAAGAGTCCGAAGACGAGCTGGAGCTGGAAGAATCACTAGAAGACGAAGAGGAACTACTTGATCTCTTCTTCTTCCCCTTGCCCTTCTTCTTCTTCTTTTTCTTTTCCTTCTTCTCTGTCAAATTCAACAGCTGTTTCAAAGTCTCCTTCATCTCAAAGGATTTAGCTCCCGTTAATCCTGGGAGCAATAGTTCTGCAGGCTCTATCAAAGGTTTCACTGTGGAAGTCTTGCTTTTCAAGAAGTCTAAAGAGTTTTGAGCCTCCTCGTGGAACGGTATGATGGCTAAGCAATCTTCGTACGCTTTTTGCGCTTCGGCGATCTTGTTTTCATCTTCGTAGCTGCGACCGAGGGCTACTAATGTCTCTCCTAAGTACTTCCTTGCGTTGGCGTGGTTCGGATTTAGTTTTAGAGACGTTTCGAAGTCTTCTATGGCCTTTTTGAAGGTTCCGCTGTTGGCATATAGGGCTCCTCGTGCGACTAGGCCTTCGACGTTCCTCGGGTCGATGCTCAAGGCTTTGTTAAGGCACTGGAAGGCCTCGGAGTGCCTGCCGGCCTTGAAGTGCTCGATGCCTTCGGCGACGGAGCGGAACGCCCATTTGCTGGCTTGCGCTTGACGTAGCTCATCCGCGTAATCCGATGGTGCGAATCCTCCCCTAGAAGAATAATCAAGCACAAGGGTTTGTCAAAAGGGATCTGTTTTTGACTCTATTTTAAAGACTACAGACTTTGTAGTGTCGAAGGTTTAAAGACTAGAGACAAAGTAGTGATTAAATGGAAAAAGGCTTTTTATAAGCAAATGAGACTTGGTATATCCGAAAACTAATGGTGCGGTACGTTTCCAGTTTAGTGGTGCGGTACGTTTCCAGTTTCTGCTACGAGATATATCGTCAGTCTATTGTAATAAAGGTGTTTTAAATTGTTAAGGTTCAGTAGTTTCTGAGGTTATAAATAGCAGAATAACATAATCATTTTCTCATTATTATAAGAGAAAACATTTTTATTCAAAGCATGATATGATGAGAGATGGAAATAGAGTAACAAACACAACTCACCTCAAAGATGCAAAGTTGGTGCAATGCATGTTGGCGATCCCAAGAATTTCAGACAGATATTGGATGCAGTTGGGGTTATTGAAGCCAGGGCTCTTCTCCAAAATGGCTTCATAGTTTTCCCCCTTCATTTCCACTGTTTTCCTAAGGGAAACACGAACCAATCAGAAATGTACCAAGTAAGAAAAAAGTGTAATTAGATGAGAAGTCATTGCACTAGGCTTTCAGAGATCTAAGGAAATAGATTTAGTAAAGTGTCAGGCATTGAAATCCTCTGAAAGAGTTCTGATTAATGTCACACATACTTTTATCCTCACCTGTTCCATAGAGCTGTTCAAAAAATTATATATTTTTATTGCTTTTCACACACAAATAGAACATCATTGATTAGGTGATGCCGTCTCGATAATGTGACATTAATATTACCAAAACATCTCGGCTACAGTCACAACTCAATGCAGTAGGTGTGACATATGGTGGTGGGTCTTTGTCGTCGTCGCTACACCTAGAAAAGAACACCCTAAAATAATGATGGGAGCTGTCCTTGTATGCGGTTGTTTGCGGTAAGTCCGCCGCGCCTCTCGAGTTTGTGCCACCTCGCGGAGCCTCATCAGCTAAACCAATAATTTGTCGTAGCTACTCCTTTTATTACAAATTAACAACTCCAACATCCGTAAATGCTCAATAAATTATCCAATCTCAATGGTCTGAGACAATGCTGGAATGTTAAATATAAGCTTTAATACAGAATAACATGGTTCCGTTTACAGATAATGCATGGTAGTGACCCTATGGTAATGTACTGACCTTCTCCATTTCAAAACAAAATGTGTGATTTTTCGAACAACAAGTTGGGAGGTTATCCTCAAAAACATGTATGTGTGCTCATAATATATCATCCAAACACAGTATATAAAATACATCTTCAAATATCCAGTAGTTGTGCGATGGAGATCATTGGCAATCTTTTGTATTTCATGCAGTCATTTTCACAATTTTGCTGAATAGTGATATTGTACTGAAAAGTGATCAGAAAACAGAGAAAACACTAAATCATAATGTTTTCGGTGTCATCAACATACCTACCCTCGGGTGCTTACAACATCGACAATTTGTGTGATACATACAAACCACTCTGCTGATCTACTGGCAAGTTTCAAAAACAGGGGTATATTATTTTCGACCTCAATCATTATGCAATGTTTCATCAGATTCCAGTGCCAATTTTTGATATCTTATATTATTTGGGTGATCCTTCCTTAGTGTTATCTCCTCTGTAGAAAAATCTTCCTGACATTCTCAATAATCCATCAGCTTTTCCTTTCCAGACCTCAAAAAATTATCCTCTTCATTGTCATAAAATAAATACCACTGATTTTATAGCCGCGAGATCCTCATAAATACAAACAATACAGATGAGTACAGTAATATATAAATATAGAGATAGATTCTGCATAAAACTGTGTCCACACAGAAGCACACCTGTAAACATTGTGTGATACAAATGTGGTGATTAGGGGGGGTTGTTTCGGGGTTACGTACTTGTAGACGAGTGGGAAATCGTCGGTGCTGAGGAGGCCTAGGGCCGGCTTCGGCGGGGGGTCGTCGGGGCCCCGCGTCACCCCCTTCATGCCGCACACCATTTTGTCAGTGTCGGGGATCACTTCAATCACTTCACAGCACACTGTGTCATTCATCAGGTAGTTTCTTGACACATTTTTCTTGTCCACCGCTGGTATGATATTAGTAACAGGTAGGAAAGCCTGGAAAAGGAAACATTTAATTACTTAGGATACTTTGCATACAATCTCATCATCAACATCTTCCTACACTTATCCTAAACAGTTGGGGTCGGCGCAACATGTTTTGTTAGGACACAAAATCATGAAGCAAAAAGAATTTCACTGTGTTTTATGGCGGGCTGCCTGCCTGACGACAACCTTCTTTGGAAATGCTATTGTAGCTCACAGCACCATCATGCAGTTGGTCGTAGTCGACAGATATTCAGCCGAGGTCAAAAACTCTATGTCGCCTTTTATGAAACACCCTCATTGGACTAGAGGTGGCAGTATTGTTAGCTGCTACCACATGGCATTGCATACAATCTATTTACTGTAAAAATTCACAACAGTCTACTTGCTGCTGAACATGGGTCTTTCTTTCCCTATTGGGCAGTGTTTAGTGTGTCATACTCATGATCGAAAAACATGTGTGCGAGTAATTGCAAGGTTTTAAATTAACTGGGTATGCTGCTATCAACTCTATAGATAAAAATGGAATGAAATTATTGTTACCCAGCACAGCTGTTAATTTTCTGACCTCTTTTACTGTCTAACAATATGTAATGTATATCTAAACTTAAGATTCTGCTACATATTCAGTAATAATTATAATTTTTCCTTATGATACGAATTGATAATAGCTTATTAATGTTATTATATTTATGCTTTTAAATGGGTCCATTATTTCAAAGTTTAATAGTTAAAATGTTTGAGGAATGTTGTTTAAAACCATTTCATTACATTTCAAATATTCAAAGCATTCATGGTTGATTGGTGCCACAATACACATTGTTCAAATAGTAACAATTCCTTCTTATCATCAATGTTGGCATTAGATAACCCACACTTTCATGAAATAATGCTGATTTTACCTTCAACTACTACTACCTTCAGACAGAATTAAATTTCTGACTATCAGCCATGTTTCATATTTAAATTAGAATCAGTTCAATGTAAACTTAAAGATAATTAATTCATCATAATTATTAATGAGTGGATATTACCATATTGTAGGTTCGCACTACACTAAATAAATAGGTATGTTACTTAAATAGGTCACGAAATGTGCAGTGCATGATGAGCAAAGATCGGAACGGAGGGGGCTAACATTATCAAAACTATGGATATGCCTTTCACTTACCGGAACCGCCAATTTCCGGGAATTGGTAATTCCGGTAAGTTTATATTACTAAAACTCGGGGGCTCATGGTGGTTACATTAAGTACCCTAAACCTTCAAATGCTGAGAAAAGATAGTCTATGTCATTCACCGATGTGCTAACAATCACGATGCGTAATTTCAGGAAGATCGGTTAAGAGGATTACTAGATAGCCGCGTCGTTCATCAGAGCGACCCATCGCATCGATTGAAGCATCGCCAGACAGGCTCAGCCCCTTAGGCGACTCGAGAAGATTTCCACGATCGAAAATCGGAGAATCAGTTTACGCACTGAGTCGCGGGAGCTTCATTTCGCTGGTTACTTGGGAAGAGCTCGGACTGCGGCAGAATGTTCGACTCTTCGATCGTAGAGTTCTTCTCGACGGCCGCTTGCGGCCGGTGGGTAGAAGTTTACGTGGCTGAACCACTTTAATGTTCTATCAATCGCAGACTGGCGGGACGATGGGGGGTCGCTCTGGTGAGCAACGCGGTAGTCCAGAAATCCAGGCAAAACTTCATTGGGGGAAGCCCAGTTAGAGCCCTTTAAGCTGGGTTTAAACGTTACGAGTTGGCTCGGATCGAGTGCACTCGGATTACAACTCGGACGCTACTCGTAACGTGTAAACACGTATCCGAGTATACTCGGATGTCACTCGGATGCCGGCACCCAATCCAAGTCGAATCGGATCCTGTTCTACTTTTCCTTTTAAGCCGGGTTTACACGTTACGAGTTGGCTCGGACCGAGTCACGGCCGAGTCCACTCGTACGAGTTAGCTTCATACGAGTGTACTCCTATACCGGTTTACACGCTTCATAGTGTACTCCTATCAAAGTTCATTATTTTTTTTGTGATCTCACGGAACTCTCTCACCATGGAACAAACTGATCTACTTTTGCAAGGTGTCTCAGTTGTTGGTGAATGTTTCCGAACTTTAGGAAGTTCTTTTTGAGTTCCAAAGTGCACTATATCCAAGTATTTGTATAGTGCGACATTTCAGACATATCTGTTTTTGTAATCTTCATGTCTTACATTCCACAACACTTCTTCTCCTTCATAGAACTCCACAAAACGGAGAGTATTACGATCCGACTACCTTCTATTTTGCGTCATTTTTGTTTATATCCGAGCTGCAGATCCGAGTTGAAAGGAAAAGTAGAACACGATCCGACTCGACTCGGATTGGGTGCCGGCATCCGAGTGACATCCGAGTACACTCGGATACATGTTTACATGTTACGAGTAGCGTCCGAGTAGTAATCCGAGTGCACTCGGTCCGAGCCAACTCGTAACGTGTAAACCCGGCTTTAACTCGGATCTGCAGCTCGGATATAAACGAAAATGACGCAAAATAGAATGTGGTCGGATCGTAATACTCTACGTTTTGGGGAGTTCTATGAAAGAGAAGAAGTGTTGTGGAATGTAAGACATGAAAATTACAAATAGAGATATGCCAAAAATGTCGCTATTCAGTGCACTATACAAAAACTTGGATATGGTTCACTTTGGAACTCAAAAAGAACTTCCTAAAGTTCAGAAACATTCAGCAACAACTAAGACACCTTGCAAAAGTAGATCAGTTTGTTCCCATGGTGAGAGAGTTCCGTGAGATCACAAAAAATATGATGAACTTTGATAGGAGTACACTACGAAGCGAAGCGTGTAAACCGGTATAGGAGTACACTCGTATGAAGCTAACTCGTACGAGTGGACTTGGCCGTGACTCGGTCCGAGCCAACTCGTAACGTGTAAACCCGGCTTAAGCGGCGATAGTCGGGCATTGCTGGGAATGTGCCCAAGATCCTATCTACTTGACGTGGAGTAGAATATGTGGACAGCTGATGGCTACCACGTCAGACTGTGCTGAACAGCACCATTCACCCCCATGCGGATGGATAAGTCCTGATTGCCTGGATAAGGACGTGTCTGTCCTTTTCAAGGACAGGTGCTCTTAGGCTCTTTTGAGTTGGAGCCCGTTAGAGTTCTGGTTTCTCCCACAGTAGGGTGCCGACTTTTTCCAACAAGTCGTGGCTCTTGACGTGGCTGGCCCGGTGCTTCAACGTCCTGGGGGGGAGGGGGAGGAACTGTCGATGCTAGATGGTTTCTCTACGCAGGCACTTATGTGGCAGTATTGTGTGAGTCCACCTGGTCCTCAGGGAACGCAAGTAGTTAGGAATTACTGTTCGGGCAGATGTCGTGGCTATTTATCAGGATAGATGGAAGTCCAGCGAGGACGGTCGTGATCTTTTCCACTTCTTCCCGTCGGTGGCTGTGAGGCCAAGTTCGACCTGGGTAAAACCCGACTACGTGGTGTCCCAATTACTCACCAAGCTTAGTGGGAAAGAGCCCCCGGCAAATACCACTTTGCATCTCCCGAAATTCGGTTCGTATACCATTTTTGGTAGGAAGAACCATGGGAAGGAGGAGGGTCTGCTGTGCCGGACGGAACTGCTGGCATCTGTGACACTGTGGTGTTGTTTGCTTGCCACGCCATCCCTCGATTTTCACGCCGGGCATACGAATCAGCTCTGTGACGTTGTAAATGCCCGGGGTGAGGTTTGCCGTGCGTGTCAGTTGGGAGAAAAAGATCGGGTGTCGTCCTGGGCATCCTCCGTGAGCCTTGATGGGGCGCACGTAGTCCACCTCGTAGCCCAGGGTGGTCAGCTCCTTCGCGAAATCCTCCGGATCGGTGTTTACCGGAAGGCCTCAATATTGCAAACTTCTTTCTTCCGGCGGAGCGTACGCACACCAGAAGATTTCGGTCCCGGAGCCCTTTAGCACGGTTAGGTAGCGCTGATAGACGCGAAAATCCTTTTTAGTCTTCGCTAGAAAGCGGAACCCAGTTGGTCCATAGGGCCGTACATTCGGGTCGTACCCGTAAGTTGGTCTTTTAGCCTCTCTTGAAGTGGACATTCCGGTCTGGGGGTAAGTCCAAAACAATGGGCCGCGGCTTCTTAAGGCATCCAGGCGTCTTCATGAACCTTGTAGGTGCAGGTGGCGCCGTCTTCCCTGGGCTTGCTGGGCGCACGCTTCAGAATCGTCAGCGTGGATGCGTAAGTAAGTCATCTGGGAATATGTCGACGCTGGGCTGTCTCCAGTACCCGAGCTGTTCAGCAAGGGAATGGACAGCGGCGGCGTGACCTTCGTAGCTGGATTCGTGCAGGTCCTCGGAGGGGTCGATTAGGTGGAAGATGAAGCTCCATGTGGACGCTTTTCGTTCGCTTTCACGACTGTTCGTTTGCAGCACTCACCCTGAGGGTGTTCAAAGAGGGGGAAGCTGGCAGCGGCGGCAGGGGGGTGCGCAGCAAAGGCAGCGGTTATTGCTGCTGCAGCGGCCGTAGGCGACGAGGTGACGAGCGGTGAGTGCGTCGATCGGGACGGGCGCCGTTGGATGGCGTCCATGATGAACGCACCGGCACGTTGTGGGCGTCTAACACTCGCAGGACGGCTTGGGTGTTCGGTCGAACGAACAATCTGTCGCGATTTTAAAGTGCTTTGTAGGGTATCTTCTTAGTGACCTAGTCCGCGTAAAGCGTAGCCTGCCCTCGGGGCGCAGGACCCTGGAGTACCCCTCGGTGACCCGCAGGTGGGAGGCCGGGATTAAGGATGCTCAACAGAGCCCTACGTGACGACCGAGGGTAGGCAGAGTTTGTCACTTTCGTACGCGAGTGGGTAGTTCGAAACAACGCCATGACGAATACATTCTGTTCGGCATAGTCTAATAAAACGGAGTATCTTATTATACCATGCTGTTCGGCTCTTGCGGCGGAGGCGAGCTTATAAAGCCTTGCAGTGCGCTTGCACGGATAGCTGTATACACGGTGTGCTTGTGTGCTTGCCGATACGGCGTAACAGGAGTCGTACTAGGACGCGTAGGCCTCCATGCGTCGTGTAGGCATCTATAACTTTTACTTTACTTATAGTTTAGATGGGATGCTGGTGATCTACATCAGGTACTCCAGTTCCTCAATGACTACGTGCTAGCAGAAGCAGCTCGTTATGCTGAAGAACTTCTACTATGAAGCCGTTTTCAATAAGTACATGTTTTTAGATTTTTGCGATTATTCACAACACTTAAATTTTACTTTACATCGGGATTATTGCCGCGATTAGGTTTTTGTTTTGTGACAAAGAAAGCATAAATCGCTTCAAATATCAAGGTAGACGAAAACGTGATCGCGGAAATAATTTCGATGTAAACCGAAATTTAAGTGAAGCTGTTTTCGTATATACTTTAGCAGTACTCCTGGTGACCTCCATCAGGTACTCCTGGTTCTCTAGTGCTGGCAAAAAGGAGTCCATGTCGTTTCCGATATGGTAGCAATATCCGAGCCAAATTTTGCAAAGATCGGCAAAGCGGTGTGGCTATAATGTGTAATATCCGCTAAATTTCCCGGTTTGTCCACTGATTACCGTTTTCCCGTGGGAATAGGTGCGTCCACACTGCGTGAAGCTGCTTGAGTGCTCACTGCCTCGCGTGGTATACGCTCGTGCGAAGGCGAGCCAAGTTCGGTCCAATTTGGATGTCTAAATAAACTAATAGGCAAACGTCTGAGGCGCGTTGATTTTGAATCGGCCTGCGTGCGTTCGCCTCAGGTAAAACACGTAATTTTTTGGTCTTTTGCTGCGCGAGGCAATGAGCATGCGAGCAGTGTTTTTGAGTTTTTATACACATGCCTGAGAAACTGACTTACAATAATGATTTCAATTAAAGATCTCAACTACGAAATAAACCAATTGTAGTGTGACTTACAAAATAACCTTATATATTAGCTTTACGTATACATTCAGTCAAAATAAAAATTAATATCGGTTTTCCGGTCATCGATTTTTTTTTACGGTAAGCGATTGTTATCTGGAAGAAAGTCATATCCATTTTAACGATTTCGTACCAAATAGCCCCCTGATTCCGATCACTGATGATGAGCTAAACAATTAAAATCTCTGAAAACTAGAACTACATATTTTATATGAAATAGTTTCAGCCAACTAACAGTAGCTGAGGAAACCAAGCATTGTAATACTATCATCCCTTCACATTACTGTAACATATTGTAGCAAGAAATAAGTCCTGCTATCCACAAGACTTGCATAGAATTTCTGATAGAATTCTCTTCAGCAGTTCTTAACTCTAGTAATAAAGCTTCTTGGTAACCTAGGTAACCAGCACAGCAACATACCTTCACATTGATATCTGCAACGTAGCGGGAGGTGGGTCCCGCAGTGCACAGCACCTTCAACATCATTCCCGACGCTGTCCGGTTGATTACTGCTCCTATTATCAGTTCTCCTCTCTTCACATTCTGAAATTAAAACAAATAATAACAATAATTTCATAATACACATTAGGTTCATTTGAGGAAGGAATGTATAATACTTACATCAAAGAAATGTCTCAATCTTGCAGATTTGTCCACATTCAAGAATGTTTCAAATGGTGGCATAAGCGCATACAACTCTGGAAAAGATAAATTGGGTATAAGTTTCAGTGTAATGGTTAACCGCATGGTGGCGATGATACCATCTACAATAGCATTCCCAAAGAGGGTTGACATTAGGCAGGCGCCCGGTCATAAAACATAGCCAAATACTTTTGCTACATGATTTCATGTTCTAACGAAACCCATTGCATTCACCCCAATTGATTTGGGATAAGGGCAGAAAGATGATAATGATTAGTTTCAGTATAATCAATTTTATCAAGGCTAGTATCGGCAACCTTGGATCTTTTCTACCATTCTATTATCGATCGTTGCTACCATTCTATTATACTAAAATATGTACATAAAAGTTACTTACTGTCTTCCGGTGTAGTCGATTCCGCCCCAAGGCTGGATGACGACGGCGTTTCCTCTTGCACATTCGCATCGAACAACGCGTTAGCCTCTTTAGCTATGAACTGGTGCAGCTTCAGCCGTTTCCCGCGATCCTGGAACGTGAGATGCTTGTGCCGCTGCTGGTACACGGCAAAGTCCAACGGCCCCACGCCTATCTTCGACAAATCGTCTTCTCCTCTCTCGGCCTCCCATGTTTTTTGCAACTGTTGCCCGTGGTAGTTTATGGACTGCGTCACCAAGGACGCGTCCAGGGATGGTTCCATCGTTATCAACTGCGATAAAAAAGAGGTTGTTTGTTCGATTACACACAATTTACACTAGGATTTTTGATAAAAAAGTGAAAGCGACTAAGGCCGGGTGCTGCGCCATCTTGACCGAGATTTCAGTGAAAAGTAAATGTTATTTTCCTAAAATACAGTATCTGCACTAAAAGTAATTACCTGCAGTAATTATAATGACTAGAACTTTCAATTTACGTCCAAAATACACAAAATCACACGCATTTGTGAAAATTCACGACAGAACTCAAACCAAGATGGCGTCTTATTTTTTTTTTATTCGTGCATGCAAACGTTTGGTTAAGGCAATACTATCTACGCAGCCTACTCAATAAATAAAATAGTAGAGTTCGTAGAATAATAAGTTTTCATTTCAGATTTTCAGATTCAACTCCGCGATAGCCTTTGTAAGCTTTGTATAGTGTTCATTAGGAAAAAATATACAGTTTTGATACTCCACTGCATAAAAACAGGTATGTGTTTGCTTTCGTGTGGTACACACAACTTTTCACATCTACCAGTGAGAAAATTATGTGGTTTTAACTAGTTATAACAGAAAAACAACTGGTACAATTTTAAGTATGTACGTTTATTAATTAATTTTTGTTCTAAAATCGCCGCCATTAATACGACTAGTTTTTGAAAACTATTAGGTAGGTACTTATTAAAAATTCAAATCACTTTTTGCTCCACTACTTTTCTCGAGGCTTTTCTCAACAAGTTGAGAAATGTGATTTGAATTTCGAACGATGGATAAAGACGACCTTTGCCCACTAAATAAAAAAACACAGCAAAATAGTTCTTTTCAAGCAATGAGGTGAAAAAAATTGTGTCCAAATTTTTTCTTCATATTTTGACCTATGTTTCTTGGGGAAAGTTGTTCCTTAAGGCCAGCAAGTTAAGAGTTTTCGCTATCGGTCACTAGTAAAAAAAAATTGATAGGTAACAATTGCACCCTATAAAGGTATTAGGAAAAGTAGTAGGTTCCTTTAAACCACGAATTCTGTAGAAAACTGTTTAAAAAAATGTTAGCTGTTTAAATGAACACCCTATATTTGTACTTAATTACAAGTAACCTTATACAGGGTGTTAATTGTAGGTGCCTTAGGGTAGGTTCTTCAGGGTAGGTTTAGGTATCGATAAAGGATGCCGTAAAAATATTGAAAGAAATCCCAGTCACATCTTTTTTTTACTTGGCTGACATTTGATTTAAATGCCTAGGTATATCCCAGCCGAAATTCGTTCAATCTCAAAGTTATTTAGACGAAAGTACTTTTATGGGCACTCTCTCGACACCAGTGTCAAAAATTGATCAAAAAAAAGTTTTGGCTAGATCCGAAAAATAACATTTTTGCGGTAGGATTTTTTAAAATATTTTTTGCGGCATCCTTAATCGATACTTAACCTACCCTGAAGCTTCGGCACGCATTTCAACTAACACCCTGTATATCCGCGTAGGCTGCCAAAGGCGTGCTGATGCACTTTCTATGAGGTATGCCAAATGGACAGGGTAGCGAAGTAGCAATAGCAACCTAAGTAGCCACTATTTTCTTGCTTACTTGCTTAAGAATCTCCGATAAAAAGATTTCATATTTTATTTTATTGGCCCCTACAGCACTGAAAAATATACACAAGATGAAATTATACTTAGTACCTACTTATTAATTTTTTAATGGCATGAGTTCCGTTTTTTCAGCAATGATGGCCAGTTCGTGAGGTGGACAAGCATTTGTACAAAGTAAGGTGCGTTGGGGTAGTTCGGCGAATTAAGCAATATTTTTTAAATCTGTTAACATTGTGCATGACGTCATTTTATTGTTTACCGATTGTCAGTTCTCGCTAGTCAATTTGACGTAAAGTATGTGTGTTTCGCGCCGAAAAAAAAACCAAGGTAAATTTCCATACTTTTTCGTCTGTCCGATCTTTCCCTAAAATTTTTAATTGCGTATTTTGGCGTTAATATAGCTTTATTTGTTTATTTTAAACACTTATTCCTGGTTATTTATTGTGATAAACATATAACTATTATTAAAATTGCCCTGGGTTTGCTACTTGCTGAGATCCGGTGTACCCCCTTGATGAGTAAAGATCGGATAAAATTATCCGATCTTACCCTGTTACAAAAATGGAAGTGGTGACAACCTTTTACGCGTCAAAATTGATATTTTTATTTATTTAAGAAATGTTCGTTCTAAATTAAGTTAAAATGGCAACTTTGTACAGTTCCGTCATAAAAATAAAAAGAATTTAACGTTTTAGTTACCCCCTCAACTCTGCTGTAGCCGCTGCGCCGTCGTCCACTAGTACCCTCTTCACTCTGCTGTAGCCGCTGCGCCGTCGTCCACTAGTACCCCCTCAACTCTGTTGTAGCCGCTGCGCCGTCGTCCACTAGTACCCCCTCAACTCTGCTGAAGCCGCTGCGCCGTCGTCCACTAGTACCCCCTCCAATCTGCTGTAGCCGCTACACCGTCGACCGCTAGTACCCCCTCCACTTTGCTGTAGCCGCTGCACCGTCGTCCGTTAGTACCCCCTTCAATTTTCTGTAGCCGCTGCGCCGTCGTCCACTAGTACCCCCTCAACTCTGCTGTAGCCGCTGCGCCATCGTCCACTAGTACCCTTAATCCCATCTGCTTTAGTCGCTGTGTTTGTTTCTTATTTATTTATATTGTTTGTAATGTGGTCTTCGCCTTCTCCAGTAAGTTTTCGTGGTTCTTTCAGTTTAATAGACCCAGAAATAAAAAATCCATCCGATCTTCCCCGACACTACATAAAATAGTTTGAGAAGCACAGAATCTCAAAATTTTTGCCTGTGGGGTAAGACCGGATGCCTATAGTAAAAAAAATAAATAATCATATTTTGGAACATCTATGCCTCTTAAATAATTAGAGATTTTATTGCTATACGTGTTAGAAGGGAAAAGATCGTATATATTCCTGTTATAGACTTTATTCTCCGTGCACTAGAAGTGGTTTTAAAAGTATGTCCGAACTTACCCCATGACAAATAAATTGTCATCATGGTCTCAAAAAAGTATAACTTGACTTTGCGCACGTGCAAAACACAAACGTTTGAGTTTAAAAACAAAAGCGATATATAAAGCTAAGCTCCGTTTTATTGTCATTTGTTTACTCTTTATTTCATTGATTACGAGGTCATAGACGTCGAGTAATTCAAGTTTTTGGAAGACTCTTTTAACTAGTCCAAAATCCGGTATACCCCAACGCGCCTTACCTGCAAAAGAACTTCAACAAAAACTTACCTCGATGTTCCTCGTAGGGAGCTACTTAGCGAATAAAAGAACGCGAAACACAAAAGACTGACTGATATACTCATACGGCTATAAAACCGGGTAGGTACAATAATGTAATATTTCATTATGTATACGAGCATATCTTGCATACTTCAAAGCGCTCGTAAAGCGTCATTGGGAAGGTCTCACTTCAATAGAACTGGCTGGCACAAAAGGCGAAAAGAGGGCTAGGTAATGGCGGACAATGGAACTCTCTGTTTGGACTAGGAGTCGGCCCTCCTCACAATGCTCTACCGCGAAACTTGTTTTATTTCTCAACACTTTTTATTTTCTTCAATCTATTGTTTAATAATATGGTTTTGTTTCCCACTACTGGAATGTTTTCTGACTATAAGATCTAATCTAAGATAGACATAAAAGCACGCTTCTTTCCTGATGGGGTAGGCACATTCCTACCAAATTCCTTGCACTTTCTATCTATATGGGGACACGGCTCAGCGTAGCGTTGGACGCCCTGCAACGAGATGGACAGATGAATTAAAGAGAGCGGCTGATAGCGACTGGATGGTGAAAAGGGGAGATCGTGCCTTGTTGTGGCGTGCCCTGGCTGAGGCCTATGTCGAGCAGTGGACTGCTATGGGCGGATGTGATGTGATGGATGATGGGTAGGTAGAGCTACCGGAAGCGCCTCCATTTTACACAGTATTTTTTAAATATCTGGGTGAAAGAAAAATCGCTATATACTTACCTATTATTATACCATACCTACGATCGCTAACCGTAGTACGTCCCTCAGTACGTCGATACAAGAGCATAGTGAAAACTTATTCATAACATAAATGAAAATTCATATCATAATACTGCCGTACAAATAACCCATCTATTGTCTACTTTATTGTCCTTGGCTGTGTCATTATCATCTCGCTATTATACCGAGGTCCTAGTGTTCGCGACGCGATTAGTTCCTTTCATGAACTGTGTTTGTCCAACTCTTTTCATCAGCAACAGCAAGGCCGCGGCGACAATACGAATCGATTCATGAAAACTACAGTTTTCATTATTATCAGTTATTTTGACACGCAATACGGAGTGTTTTGACCGCGTTAATTTTGCCGCCAATACGAAATCTAGCAGCTCTAGGCCTAGCTGATAGGGTTGTCTTTCGCGCGTTTTTAATTTTATCGAGTGGAGTGAATGTTTGGCAGCACATGTATGCAAGTTGTATTGTGCGGGTCGACACAATGGCTGCGGCTTTGTGCACAGCTAGCACCATTGTCGACGGACGTATTGCCCAACGTTCCACATTGTGTCTCCTGGCTGTCTCCGGCTTCTTCCTTTGATGAGCCACGAATCTTATTTGTCGTCTTTCTATTGGTTTTGTAGCTGCGGTAGAGACTACACTTTGGTGGCTGTTTACTATTCAGCAGACGGGTGCTGAATGCTTTCTTCTTCTTGTCCAATAAGAAAATAATAATGTTTGAAGTTTTATGCTATGCTGTGCCTTCGTATAGGTATGGTATGGATGTGTTTATAATCTTCTTATTAAGTAGTTATTTCATTAGGTACCTAGGTAGCTTTCTTCTTTTCCCCATTTAAATTTTGTGACCGCCAAAACGAAATGTAGAGTCATTTTAAAAATTATGTTTATAGATCTTGCCTTTGATTTAATCCCCAATGCACATGAATGCTCAAAAAGTGGAGTGCATAACACAATGCAAGGGTGTCGGAAAGTGCGCGACGTTTCTGCGCAAGACCCGTGCTGGGCGCGAAGCACCCACGCGCGCCGGCCGGCTCGCAGTCTGTGCCTTCCGTTCCTCCCACCCGCTTGGCTGTATGCGCGCAAAGCCGCAGCCCGCTCGAACTTTTTCGTTCTTTTCCCGCCAAGTTCGTAATTCGAATTTTATTTTCTTTTTCTGTGCTTTTGGTGAATCTGGTGATTACAGTGTGCCAGGAGTTTACTGTGATGTGTTTGTGATTTTTGAGTGAGAGTGAGTGGCAGTGTGTGCACTTTTTTTGGAAAATATTGGATTCTTATCAGCCGCGACTATTCTCTGGGTAAGTAGCACTCGATAACTATTTACTACCTATCGCATAAACTTATTTTGTGTTAACTTTACTGCTTACCTTTATTTACAGACTGCTTGAAAGGAAGAGTTCTGCTTATTCGAATCTTATTAGTCTAAGTATTATCTGAATCAGCTGCGGATGCGGATGCATGAAACCTCAGCTAATGGGTAAAACGTGGTTGAAACTGGTTTTGTTAAGTATTTGGTGACTTTGATCATCAACTTAACCTAAATTTTTAGGTCTCTACATTTCTTGTTTTTCAATTTTCATTAAAATTTGAGCTTTTCATGTGCAGGTTTGATTGCAAATTACCACGTAATAATAATAACACTATTTTTATGACAATAATAGATAGGTACTAAAATAATGATATCACAATAACAATTAGTAACTAATGACAAAATATTGAATCCCAAAATACTTTCGTCAAATAAGTTAATTATAGTTTTTTGAATTTGAACCCGAGTCCCTGTGGTAAAAGAAATGGTTTATTAATACTGTGGTTTATTTATGCCTTGTGTTTTTGATTGGACACACAAAGCGATGGACCCACCGTACGGCTGTCATTAGTCAAAAATACTTAAGTATGCTATAAAAACTGGCAAATACCGCAAAACTGGTGGCACGAGTGGAGACAACCGAGAAAGGATAGGTAAGATAAACTCATAGTCTGTCGACAAGATCTTCCACCAAATAAGGAACCTACCAATCTCTACTACAACTGATACTACAGCCACAATAGCCCACTAAGTACTGGACATGGGCCTCACCACGGGTTTTGCCTCACCACGCTTGGCAGGTGGATTGGCGAGCGCAGTGCAATTGTTGTAAATGTTCATATAGGTGTTATGTTGCTCGTTAGATTCATCCCTTAGTCGCCTTTTACGACACCTGCGGGAAGAAATGGGGTGATGATACCTATTCTAAGCCGGCACCACATGGCAATACCAATCCCTACATACTGCTACAGAATTAAAAAGCTGGAACAATGGCGGGCCGATCGCGTCGATAGTGGCGATAAAGTTGCAAACAACAAAATAATGGTAGAGCCGCGGAATTAACGCTCCTATTGTGTTAGTACAATAATCCGCTATCTAGGCCAGCTTCAGTGCTGCAGACGAACCTTTTGTCTTTCATGTTCGCCGTTAATAATGGCGGACGCCGAAACAGCCGCGCACAATACCGCGAAATGTGCGCGTTTTCATTTGCAAGACAAAACGCGCTTTGTTGTGTGTTCGCTCAATACGAAATTTATAGCGGGTGGACTGAGAGCCGTATTGACGGCCGCTAACGAACGGCCAAACGCCATAAATGCATTTTGATCAGCGCCATGGTGGCTGGCGCTATGCGGCGCGGCGCCGCGGTTATGGCCCTGCCGCATCACTCTTTGGGATAATAATATTTAAGTACCTTTCACTTAGGCAGCTCATGTTAAAAATATTAGTATAGAGGTAGGTGAGCTAAAACTCCAATTGTAAAAACGTTGTCTATTCAATTCACGAAATAAGTTTTAAAAAATGATCCGGAGAGGCAATAGTTTGAATCTTGATTGCAAATGTTTTGCGTCTGTAACCTCTGTAACCTTGTTAAAAAATACCAATTAGAACGTTAGGAATAAGAATCATCATCATCTGTGTGCTGACACATCCACCCACTGCACGGCTAGGCTATAGCGCCAATTCTAGGATTTACAACTTGATAGCTTATTTCAAAATATCAATATAGGAAACCCTCTTTTAGGAGCAGGCGCATAAAAAGTACGCTATCCTATCTATATTTATGTTATTTGAAGCAATGAAAACGTGAACTTTTAAAAACGTTGCTCTACTTGTACCCACACAAGTTGTCTCGCAAGATTTTTTGCTGCAAAACTTTCTTTAGAAAAACTTTTTAAAGCCTTTGAGGCGGAGTTGGTGAAGCGAAGGCAGTCTTAGAAGGCATTTGTGGTGCTTCCAATTGAAATGTTTCAATCTAAAGGGAGCTAAGGAGCGGTAAAGTGGAGCAGTAGCCGCCAAAGCTCGCTTTAACTCGCCCTAAGCGAGGCAGAGGCGAAGAGAATTCTACTGTAGTAGGTTTATATAATAATCTTTAGTTTTATTTTTTGTACCTCTATGTTTTCGTGAACTTTTCAGGCAGCAACCGTACGGCCCAAAGTACACGCCAGAGCGTGAGATCTGCATGCTAATAATCAGGCGATTCGGCCTGCAAATGCCCTGACCAAGCATGGAAATATAGAAACCAAATACTTTTCAATTGAGGAACCTGCAGATTGAGAAGTTACGCTCAAGCTGCGGAGACTGTCTGATATCAACTCTTCATAGTGTTCAATGTTCATCCAAGCGAGATGCCTTAGTTATCCACTCCATTTCATATACCAAATGTAAGTAAATATTAGTACCTAAGCTCGTACCTAATTAAATTAAAAATGAAACCCTCAACCTTAATTAAAGTATCATAACCCCAATGAAAGGAACACCACAAAACCAGGATAAACCCAAGCTCACCTAGGTGAAAATAATGCTTCAAAGAGTTCGAGCCACAAAAGCGACGTAATTGGCCAGTTCTTTTTACTTCCCTGAAGCATTCAGAGCCAATGAAACGTGTGCATTTAAATGACGTTCCAAGCTTTGTGGGGTCACACTAAAGTTCCTCTAGAGGTCTCCAGTACCCACTTTTGTTTGGTCCCGTCGGTCGGAGGGACTAAAAGAAGCAGTTGCTTGTTAAGAACTCATTAGTCATGCCTATTTGAAATGTAATGCAATGTTACTGTGTTAGTCGTAACTTGTGAGCCTGGAGCCTGTACAATTGAAATGCATTGTTGCATTGCAACTCAAAATGCTTTCTACAGCTTGGAGTTCTAAGAAACTTCGCTAAGTTGTGTTGTCTTTCAGGCACTGCACAAAATCAGAAACAGTTAGGCAACAGCTAGGTATGAATGAAAGTCGTGTTGTACTTGTTATATTCCTAAAAGCTAGCATAGATAGATTTTTTCCCATCAGTACTTTGGCGGGTCTCACACCTGACGTCCTGGTTTTATGGGGAATACGAAATGTCCTTGCATCTAAGAAGAATACGTTAGCACTGCGCTAAGAATGCGCTGCAACGGACTTTAGGTGTGATGGACGCACCAAAAACACAATTTTTAAAATTTCTCCCGTTTTTTTCGGTCCCCCCAAAACATTGGCTTACACAAATCTTTTTAAAGGCAATGTTTAAGCCCCCGCCGCACGCACGACAAAACATACTTTACGTAACTACACATCCCTTTCTCCTGGCTGTATTGAATCGTGCTGCCACCCACTCCCATTCATTCTTCGGGCTTTTGTAAAACGCTCGGGCTTTTTGTTACACACCCAGAGAAAAGAGAGCGATAGTGCAAAGGGAGTCCTATGAACTGCGTGAAGCTATTACAAACTCCTCTCAATCTACTTTCTAAGCATGCTTAAAAAAGACTCATTAAAGCTACTTTCAGAAACACTTCTTCTTCTTCTTCTTCCTAGAGAGCGTCTCCCCGCCTTGTGACAGGACGGGGTCCGCTTTCCTGCTCTTCCATTGTCGCTTCGCTCTGTCACGGACGTCTTTTACCACCACCACTCGCAGCTCGCGATATCCTTTTTCACAACACTCGCCCACCGAATCTTTGCTCTTCCTCTTTCAGAATCAGAAGCGCAGCGTCGCCGGTCATACAAAATCATCAGCTCGGCAGCAAGCTCTATTATTAAAGTTAGTTAAAATATTGTGCAATTTACTATACCCACCTACTTAAAGTCGCATGAAATCTAATCAGACTGAGACGAGTTTCCCAAGGCTTCAAACACGGTGTCTTTGGGGATACCTCTGTAGTTAGAAGAACGCCAACTGACGAAATATTCGACGTGATGTCATCTTTGGAAACAATGTTCGACTCCTGTATTGTAAACGCTGATGAAAGGAAGAGCCTTAATTGGTTACTCATTGTTAGACAAGTAGACACTGTAACAGTTTTAGATTTTCGTAAATATTGGGCATTGTCGTGGAAATTATAGGTGTATAGTCTTGGTGAACTATGATGGTAAATCTGAGAGGCGCAGATGGCGAAACATCGGTCCTATGAGTGCCTTGCGACAAATCATGAGTTTCGTTTTCTACGATAACTTACACCCATACTTTAACTTCGGCACTAATGGCAAAAGTACCCATGGCCAAAGATCCAGGTGGTATTGATTGTGTTGGTCCTAAGCATGTCATCCACTTTGGAAAAAGCCGGTATGAATTAACAAGATGGAGTTAGATTTGATCTTACTTGATTTGACGACAGAATCTGCATTGATCTCTCTCTTCTTACTCCTGTTCATCATTGCTGAAGGTGTCTTTAGTTTCTCAAGCACCGGAGAAAACCTACATAGCACCTCCGAAAGCAGTTCGAACCAGTAGGAAAAGAAAGAAAGCAGAAAAGAGATTAGAACTTGACGACTGATAATGCCATTGCCGTCGCCAAGTACTGGCAGGACACAATCTAAGTTCGAACTTGACACGAAGAAGAAGAAGACCTCCGAAACTCAACATTCTCCAAAGCTAACTCAATTTCGCGATCACATTGTCATTTCCATCGATAATGTACATAAAAGTGCTGTATTAAAGTAAACAATGGTTAGGCAGGCGCCTAGTGGGGGAGGGAGCGATCGGTATTTGGTGCTCTCATTGTCGTTGAATAACTTTTGTCCCTATTGTGTAGCTGAAAGTAGCGCCACAAAGACTCGGCGGGCATAAACCGAAATTCATCAGCGCCCCGATTGTTCGTCTCCGAATGGTGTTTGAAGCTACATTTTAGTCCTGTCTCTGTGATAATAGAATTTTAGTTGGTGCTTGAGTGTTCTGGCGTCTGGGGAGTAGTTTAAAATTCTATCTCTGCTGAAGACTCGGGATTGATTAATTAACATATGAAAAAGTCTGGTGTCCTAGTCTTTATAGTGCGATTAATATAGGTAAAATTAAACTGAAGCAAACTAATTTGTCTAAAATTTAAGTCCGACTCAAGGAAGACGAGATAAGCTTTTATACCTAATTTGTGTAACTGTCGATTTTAACCTGAATTTTATTGTGAGTGTTGTACGTGCGGAATGTTGTGCCGTGTGGGTGTCGGCTCGTCACCTCGTATTTTTCCCGTGGGTGTTGTAAGAAGCGACTAAGACTATGAGAGTTGATGTGTACTGGCGACAGGCTTACAGCCTGTCGTCACTATGATGATACACGGTCTTCTGAATGACACTTAAGTTATTGTCAGAAGTGGTGTAAATGACCGTTTTTACAGCCGTTTACGCTCTGTCTACTCCGCAACGAATATAGGCGTGATATGTCGACTCGAAGTCGTCAGTAGGCACTAGTATCTACTAGCTAAGCTGTATTCTTTGCTTCTCAACGCGGGCACAAAGAGTCAAGAATGGGGACACCGCTCAAAGGAGGCACGGGAACAGATTAGCAGCCACGCCGCTACTGTTCCATGGAGGCTCCATTGTCTTGGATGCGTGTATTGAAGGTACTAAACTAGCTCACCGTGTGGTGCTGGCTTAGAATAGCATCACTCCATCTTTCTCGTGGGTGTCGTAAGAAGCGACTAAGGGATTTGAGAGTTGATGTGTAGGTATTGCAATTGAATAGAGCATCCATTAAACCACGTCTGACAAAAGTTTGAGAGTTATTCAGAAAACAGTGTATCATAGAGACAGGTTGTCAGCCTGTCATCAACCCTCAAAGTCGCTTCTTATGACACCCTCGGGAAGGATATGGGGTGATGCTATTTTAAGCCGGCACCTCACGGCATAGTCGTTAGTAGACACAAGTATCTACTAGCTAAGCTGTATTCTTTGTTTCTCAACGCGGGCACAAAGAGTCAAGAATGGGGACACCGCTCAAAGGAGGCACGGGAACAGATTAGCAGCCACGCCGCTACTGTTCCATGAAGGCTCCATTGTCTTGAATGTGTGTACTGAAGTACTAACTTACCGTATGGTAGTTCGAATAGGGCATATTTGACAGCTGTCAAAATTATGTTAATGCTATGACATAAGGACTATTTTTTTTGTTGAAATGTCTTCTGGTAAGGGTTTGACAACTGTCTAATATGGCTCATTCGAACGGCCGTACTTTAGTATCTACTAGCTAAGCTCTATTCTTTGCTTCTCAACGCGGGCACAAAGAGTCAAGAATAGGGACACCGCTCAAAGGAGGCACGGGAACAGATTAGCAGCCACGCCGCTACTGTTCCATGAAGGCTCCATTGTCTTGAATGTGTGTACTGAAGTACTAACTTACCGTATGGTAGTTCGAATAGGGCATATTTGACAGCTGTCAAAATTATGTTAATGCTATGACATAAGGACTATTTTTTTTGTTGAAATGTCTTCTGGTAAGGGTTTGACAACTGTCTAATATGGCTCATTCGAACGGCCGTACTTTAGTATCTACTAGCTAAGCTCTATTCTTTGCTTCTCAACGCGGGCACAAAGAGTCAAGAATAGGGACATCGCTCAAAGGAGGCACGGGAACAGATTAGCAGCCACGCCGCTACTGTTCCATGAAGGCTCCATTGTCTTGGATGCGTGTACTGAAGTACTAAACTACAGTACGGCTGTTCGAATAGACCACATTTGACAGCTTTCAAAATTGTGTTATGACAGAAGGACTATGTTTATGGAGCCTCCACCTTTTGAGGGGTATTGCCATACTTACTTGGCAGGAGGATTGGAAAGCGCAGTGCATGATGTTTCATTCATAGGGAACGCTGTTGCCCATTCCCTAGATGAATATACCTTAGTTGATTTTTACGACACCCACGGATAGAATTAGCTTGATGCTATTTTAAGCCGGCACCACACGGCGGTCGTCAGTAGGCACTAGTGTCTACTATAGTAAAAACGCGTTAGCTTGGCAATAGCGGGCGTTGGCCTTTTCTACCACTGTACTCAATATTTGCGACAGCGATATATCGTTTTTCTTAGTAAATGTATGCGATATGAACATCGCTAGAGTACAGTAGTACAATAGCAAGATCACTCTGGATTATTGCAGGGGTAATAGACATTTTCAGTTATAACCCTATTTTTAACGTAATTCTGATTGATGTTTTTTATTTTAATTCTATGAGATAATTTAATTATTAATTATGTTTTAAGGTACACTGTACTGTACAGCTCCGGGTCCGGGTTTAATTCCCGGCCGGGGCAGCTATTTGAATGATGAGTTTGAATATCTGTTTTCAGATCTGGGTATTAATAGTGTATGTTTCAGTGTGGTCTATAAAGTGAAATAAAAGGAATTAAATATTTTGACCATAGGTTTATTAACAGCAGTCGTAGTATAGTCGTAGGACTAGGTGGTGGCTCCATCGCCACTACACTCCACACAACAAAACTTAACAAATAAAAATAACAAAACAAGTACTTACTATAGTCGAATTTCTAATTGTATTCACTGATTTCATGATTTGACGTTTCGTGCGTGGCTGCTTTTTTGGAAAAAATTAATAGTGATGTGCTAAAAAGATTAAATTAAATCACTCATCTAGTGACATAGTTCATAGTTATTAAATATAAGTTCAATAATTTTAAGGACGTGTTTTTCTCACAAAACTGAATAACATTTATTAGAAACTTTTCTTCAAAATATGAAAATAAATAAATTGGGTCTCCCGTACTAAGTGACACACTTTTTATTTTTTTTATATTAGGAGTATAAATTTTTTGTAGGAAATCAATAAATAAATGTAAGTGATCTGAGTATGAGGTTTGAATGAATCAGCTCACCTGAACTTAAAAATCGAACTGAAGTACGTCACTAGTGATATGCAGTTGGTATCATTATTTTGTCGGCATCTGTCATTTTAGTGAATAGAATTAAAAATTCGACTATACTTACTTCGCTGGCTCAATGACACAAAGTGGATCTTGGCCTCCGACACTATGTTTCCCTATTCTTCCCTGTTCTGAGCTACTTGTCGCCAATCGGCCATTTGAAGCGCTCCCAGGTCTTTTTGGACTTCGTCAATCCAGCGATACTTAGGACGCCCAACTGGACGTTTTCCATGTAGTTGACCCAGGTATGCTCTCTTGGCCGCACGATCCTCCCCATTCTCTCGACATGTCCAAACCAGCGAAGTCGGGCAGATTTAATTTCCCCGATGACTAACAAGTAATGTAACAAAAATAAACTTATCAAACAATCAATAACCAAAACACCGAAAAACAGCAAGAAAGACTTCCAAACGTGAACGAACGCAAACGCACTTCAGAACGGAATGAGACAACGATCGATCAAAATGAAAACAAATGCGAGCCTACGTGACCGCACCTCTGGCATCCGCTGGCCAGCTAGGGGCTCATTACAAAACAATGTAACTCAAATTTTTTTGTTTTAGTGTCAACAATTTTGCTTTATATTTATTTATGGTAAAAATGTATTTTGTAAAGCTTTTTGGCTTCCTATTTGCTAAAATTATAATTGCAACCCAGAATATTTTTTATTTTACGGTATTATACCTTCATTAGAGAATAAATTTTGGCAATATTTTAAAACGTATGTTATAGAATTGAACTCATTTCAAAAGTTTGCAAAAATTATCGACATATAAAAGTAATAGTTAAAATAAAAACTTTTCGAATTGGCTACAAGTACACTCATTTTTGAAAATTTTGGATATACATGGTTGTGGAATGACGCCGGGTTGTGCCGGGGGAATACCCGGAATTGGCCGGTATTATGATACTTTAGCGATGTGAATTCTAGCGATAGTTTGTATGGAGAGCGATAATTATCGCCCAAAAATGTTGTTTTTGGTACCGGTCGTGTCAATGTACGCTATTGCCAAGCTAACGCGTTTTTACTATAGCTAAGCTGTATTCTTTGCTTCTCAACGCGGGCACAAAGAGTCAAGAATGGGGACACCGCTCAAAGGAGGCACGGGAACAGATTAGCAGCCACGCCGCTACTGTTCCATGAAGGCTCCATTGTCTTGGGTGCGTGTACTGAAAGTACTAAAGTAGCTCACCGTGTGGTGCCGGCTTAGAATAGCATCACCCCATGCCTTTCTCAAGGGTGTAGTAAGAAGCGACTAATAGATTTAAGAGTTGATTTGTATTACAATTTTAAGGCGACAGGCTGACAACTTGTCGCTATGGTGATACACGGTCTTCTGAATGATTCTCAAACCTTTCTCAGACGTGGCCTAAATGGAAGCTGTATTCTTTGCTTCTCAACGCGGGCACAAAGAGTCAAGAATGGGGACACCGCTCAAAGGAGGCACGGGAACAGATTAGCAGCCACGCCGCTACTGTTCCATGGAGGCTCCATTGTTTTGGGTGCGTGTACTGAAGGTACTAAGCTAGCTCACCGTGTGGTGCCGGCTTAGAATAACATCGCCCCGTATTTTTCCCGAGGGTGTCGTAAGAAGCGACAAATTGAGAGTTGATGTGTATTGCAATTTTAGGCGACAGGAACCTGTCACTATGATGATGATACACGGTCTTCTGAATGACGCTGAAACTTTTGCCAGACGTGGTCTAAATGGCCGTTGTTTACCTACTACCTTGATAAATGTATGTATGTCGACTTTGAGGCACTAGTATCTAGCTAAGCTGTATTCTTTGCTTCTCAACGCGGGCACAAAGAGTCAAGAATGGGGACACCGCTCAAAGGAGGCACGGGAACAGATTAGCAGCCACGCCGCTACTGTTCCATGAAGGCTCCATTGTCTTGGGTGCGTGTACTGACAGTACTAAACTACCGTTTGGTAGTTCGAATAGGGCATATTTGACAGCTGTCAGACCCATACTAGAATATGCGTTAACAAAGAAAATAAACTTAATATATTATAGTATATTTACATGATTTTGACAGCTGTCAAATATGGCCTATTCAAACGGCCGTACTGTAGTTTAGTACTTTCACAATACAACCTTCATGGCACAGTAGCACCGTGGCTGCTAATCTGTTCCCGTGCCTCCTTTGAGCGGTGTCCCCATTCTTGATGATGTCTTCTGAATGACTCTGAAACTTTTGTCAGACGTGGTCTCAATGTCCGTTATTACAGTTGTTTACTCTCTGCCTACCCCGCAAGGAATATAGGCGTGATATATATTATGGTCGTCAGTAAGCACTAGTATCTACTAGCTAAAATCTATTCTTTGCTTCTCAACGCGGGCACAAAGAGTCAAGAATGGGGACACCGCTCAAAGGAGGCACGGGAACAGATTAGCAGCCACGCCGCTACTGTTCCATGAAGGCTCCATTGTTTTCACATATCACGCCTATATCCCTTGAGGGGTAAGCAGAGCGTAAACGGCCTTTTACGCCACGTCTGATCAAAGTTTGAGTCATTTACCTTGGAAAACTGTGGATCACCATAGTGACTGGTTGTCAGCCCATCGCCTAAAATTGCAATACCTACACATCAATTCTCAAATTATTTAGTCACTTCTCACGACCACGACACCCTCGGGAAGTATATAGGGTGATGCTACTTAAAACCGACACCATACGGCAAAGTCGTCAGTAAGCACTATCTACTAGCTAAGCTGTATTCTTTGCTTCTCAACGCGGGCACAAAGAGTCAAGAATGGGGACACCGCTCAAAGGAGGCACGGGAACAGATTAGCAGCCACGCCGCTACTGTTCCATGGAGGCTCCATTGTCTTGATGCGTGTACTGAAAGTACTAAACTAGCTCACCGTGTGGTGCCGGCTTAGAATAGCATCACCCCGTATCTTTCTCGTGGGTGCAGTAAGAAGCGACTAAAGCATTTGAGAGTTGATGTGTATTGCAATTGAATAGAGCTTCCATTCAACCACGTCTGACAAAAGTTTCAGAGTCATTGAGAAAACAGTGTATCATAGTGACAGGTTGTCAGCCTGTCGCCTAAAATAAAATAAAATAAATACACTAAGTTTAAATAAATGGGTGAAACCAGCAAGCAGCAAGAGTCACCTGCTCAAAGGATCAATCTGATTTGGTTATTCTAGTAACTGATAAAAAGTCAGAATATAGGGTGAAAACTAGTGACCGGTAGCGAAATTAGAACCGGAGGTGAAGATTATGGAACATCTTTCCCCAAGGAACGTAGATTGAAATATGTACCTAAGAGAAAATTTTGGACCTCCCATTGTCAATATTGTCGATCAGCTGATTTGAGATAAGGGAGGTAAATTTTTTGCATATTTCAACTTATGTTCCTTGGGGAAGTTGTTCCTTATCACCTGCTGGTTCTGAGCTTTTGCTATCGGTCACTAGTAGTACTATCAGCGACCCAGTATAACTCAAAACGCTCTCTACCCGATAGTCGCCTTTTTAACTCGGGCATGAAGCCACAAGAATGAGGGCGCTTTTAAAAAACGGAGAATGGGTACGGTTCCTTTAGGATAGTTTGGCAGGATTACTTCTTCTATGCAAGTACTTTTGTAATTGTTTCTAACGTCTTTAGGTTTTAAAATTATAAAAAGCACAATATCAGCCGATTATTCAAAATTTTCGTGAGAAAAATTATATCATTTTTCACAAACTACATATCTACTAAACAAGATGAACAGAGAGTTTCACGCTAGTTTATAAATATAATATAACTAGTTTTTCACACAGCCAGGCGAATCATTTTCTAATTTAAAGCATCGCTACCTAGCCCTACCTAACTAAGTACATCATTTTTAATCCTATCAAATAAATCCTACTCACTTAAGTGCATACAAAACTCCATCGCCATTGCATTTTCCTTGAATGAAAAGAAGAAAAAGCACATTAATATAATTAAAAAATTAAAAGCCGACTGCATTAATTTAAAATTTTGTTATAAAAATACATCTAATGTCACTCCCGCAACTGTTATGAATCTAACTTTTAAAGCACTCGCGATTACTTTCACACATAATAATTACTTTAACGGGTCTTTTCGCGATAGTTTTTTAGGTAAATAAGCGATTTACCTGGACACTCGACGTTTCAACTGGGTTGCACCAGTCGTGGTCGCGAGAAAAAACTATCGCGAAAAGACCCGTTAAAGTAATTATTATTATGTTATGAATCTAACGACAAGCGAACGTCAACCATTTGGGCTGTATCTAGTGTAAAAAGAATTTATTGGTCCACCTGAATACACACACACATATATACTTTAGAAAAGCTTAACACGCCTTCAGCAGCAGTCGGGTAAAAATCCAATAAAAAGCGTCCACCCCGACGCCCCACCGTTTGTATTGTGCACTGAATGGTAGTTCAATAGTGAATAGCATTAACTTAATACATCCATGAATAAAGGGACACTTTATTACAATTGTTGTCTGCGGACAGCCCGTGATTAGGTTTTTTGTACGATGGGGTTGGAGTAAATTAGATGGGGGCACAAAATAGAGAATTTACAGAAGGACAGCTCGCCCCTTCTTCCGCTCATTTATGCCTATATTCTTGGGTTGCTACTTTTTTTTCTGAATTTTTAATACGCCGTACCTGGGTAGAACATACTTAGGTACATTACTTACATTACATCAAACTTACACTGTAACATACTATACAAAAATATAGGCACTTGCGAGTCGTAATTTTGCCGTCCGCCTGATCCGCACCAAACGCTGTTGACACTCGCTACTAGCCGGTTCGAACTGGTTCGAGATTGCGCGTAAACAACGGCGTGCAACGTTTCCTTGGAGCTGACTCTCTGGATTGGCGCTTACTTTGTGATGGGGGTGGGTACTGAAAAGACTTATTATGATGTAGATCACACGTGGACATTTCTGTGCTGTGTGGGTGGTGTGGTGAGGTTTTTAATAAGTGATTCATTCTGGTTATTCATTTACTGAAAAACCATGGATACCAGACAATACAGAGTCGGCCTTCTATTTTATTACCATTTTCGGGACCTGTTTATACTGGTTTGATATTAGTTAAGCTGAACTATAAGCTGGTGCGTTTTTACCTTTTATGTCTACGAAAAGCCTACGACGTAGCTACGTAGCTGAAACTGGCAGTGCTTTATGAACAAACTTTAAAACACTTTGCCGATCAACCGCTACTTTGCTATTATTGAAACTTTTCAAAGTCGCCTATTTAAAAATACTCCGCAGTGGCCTATTTTATTGAGGATCAAGGTTCACATAGGTTTCGAGAAATATGTCTACGAGAAGCCCACGCCGTAGCTTCGTAGCTGAAACTGGCGGCTTTATGAACAAACTTTAAATCTGTTGACGTCATTGGTTGAATTTTCCCAGAAAAGAGGCGATTTTTCGAGTAAATCTCGGCTGAAGTCCGTAACTCAAAATCATGAAAGGTGTAGATTAGGCATGGAGGCGCACCCTTTACCGATCAACCGCTACTTTACTACTATTGAGACTTCAAAGTCGCCTGATTAAATATACTCCGCCGAGGCCTTATATTGAAGATCAATTTATACTAGTTACAAGGTTCACGTAGGTTTTGATCTTTATGTCTACGAAAAGCCTACGCCGTAGCCACAACTGGCGATGCATTATGAACAAACTATAAATCTGTAGACGTCATTGTTTGAATTTTCTCAGTTTGAATCAATCTCGGTTAGAGTTTATAATTTAAACACACAATCGTGGAACGCGCGAGAGCCGCTCCATTTGCCGATCAACCGCTACTTTGCTATTATTAAACATTTCAAAGTCGCCTGCTTAAAAATATTCCGCAGTGGGCTACTCTATTTGTTGAAGATCCATTTGTACTAGTTATTAGTTTCACGTAGGTTTCGGTTCGGCCCTTATGTCTACGAAAAGCCTACGCCGTAGATACGTAGCTTAAACTGGACAAACTATAAATCTGATGACATCATTGGTTGAAGTTTCTTAGAAAAGAGTCGATTCTTCGAGTCAATCTTGGCTAGAGTGTGTAACACAATCGTGAAAGGCGCGAGATGTAGATTAGCCATGGAGGCGCACCCTTTGCCGATCAACCGCTACCTACTTTGCTATAATCAGCTATAATTGAAACTTTTCAAAGTCGTCTGTTTAAAAATACTCCACAATAGTGGCCTACTGGTTATCTGATCAGTTTTATAGTAGTTTTTTGTTACTCAACTGGTATCCTGACGTAACATAGAGATTAAAGTTTTTACAGTCAACTGCCGAGAAAGAAAGTCGAAATAAAAAGGTATATTAAAAATATAGGTAATTAGAAGTCGTAATAGATCTTGGATTATGTCTAAGTATATAATGATGTCACAGACGTATGAGGCCAATGATGATGATGATATAATTATGACAACTTAGGTGTCAACTTTGATGTCATATTCATACAACTTATTTTATCATGTTGATAAATAGTTTTTCTATTATCTACATTCTTACCTCATCATCATCATTGGCCTCATACGTCTGTGACAGACGATTTATTCAGTGTCTGAGGCAAGATTTTTCATGGCTGTATAAGCCGATACGGGAGCGGCATGACTTTCCGCACGCTCTACAAACGAAGGTGGAATTAGAGACTGGCACATGCATGTTTAGATGTCGTTTTTGCCTTTTGTTTGCGAGACCAGCGAACCAGGCATCATCGTGAGCTTTACGCCCATCAAACAGACGCTTTCTCCATACATCCCTATTCTCAGCAAGCTTCTCCCAGCTTTGATGGTCGATGTCAAACGCAGCCATGTCCCGTTTGGCGCAATCTTTGAAACGTAGCATCGGTCTTCCAACTCCTCTTTTGGCGTTAGCTACGGCGCCAAGCAGGACACGCCGCGGTAGGCGCGAAGGTTCCATGCGGTACACATGCCCTTGCCACCGCAATCGTCTTTGCTTAAGCAAAGCGGTAAAGCTAGGCAGCTGTGCAATTTCTAGAACTCGCTCGTTTGTGACTCTGTCCTGCCAAGTTATATGCAAGATGTTTCTTACGCAGCGCATATGAAATGTGTAGAGTCGACGTTCTTGTTTTGCGTACGAAGTCCAGGTTTCAGCTCCATACAAGAGTATGCTTAGAACGCAAGTTTGGTAAACAATTATCTTGGTTTTTGTGGTCAGGTGTTTATTATTCCATACTCTTGTACTGAGCCTGCCGAACATGGTCGCCGCTTTGCCGATACGAGTATTGATCTCAGCATCGAGGGTGAGATTGTTCGACACAGTCGACCCCAAGTAGCAAAACTTGTCAACTATGTTCAAGGGAACGCCATGTTTGCCATGCCGGTGTTTCTCCACCTTGAGCTAGCACTACTGTTTTTTTGGCATTAATGGACATTGAGAACAGAGAACACGCGTGGGAAAACTTATCAACAATGTCTTGAAGCTCACTTTGAGAATTAGCAACGAAGGCTGCATCGTCAGCGAACAAAAGGCTATCGACGAATAAGTCATCGCGGTTACGCTTTGACTTAAGAAGCGAGATATTGTACAGCTTCCCGTCAGCCCTAGTGTGCAGGTGTATACCCTGTTGGTCATCGCCGAAAGCAACTTTAAAAAGCAATGAGAAGAAAATACCAAACAGGGTAGGAGCCAACACGCAGCCTTGGCGAACACCTCTACGCATTTCGAACGGCTCGGATGTATTGCCGTTAAAAACAACAGATCCTTTCATGTCCTCGTGGAAGGATTTAATGATGCTTAGAAGTTTTGGAGGCAATTCTTACCTATTATGTAGGTATGTACCTACTTAACTTATACAAATCATACACATTTCCCATGGTATGAACATTTTAACAAAACTAGGACCCTGATTGAATGATATTTGATTGTTAATAGCTGTTGGTACCCTGATTGTTAATAGCTGTTGGTTTTCCAAAATAAATAAAATAAAATAAAATAAAATAAAATAAAATAAAATAAAATAAAATAAAATAAAATAAAATAAAATAAAATAAAATTAAATAAAATAAAATAAAATAAAATTAAATAAAATAAAATAAAATAAAATAAAATAAAATAAAATAAAATAAAATAAAATAAAATAAAATAAAATAAAATAAAATAAAATAAAATAAAATAAAATAAAATAAAATAAAATAAAATAAAATAAAATAAAATAAAATAAAATAAAATAAAATAAAATAAAATAAAATAAAATAAAATAAAATAAAATAAAATAAAATAAAATAAAATAAAATAAAATAAAATAAAATAAAATAAAATAAAATAAAATAAAATAAAATAAAATAAAATAAAATAAAATAAAATAAAATAAAATAAAATAAAATAAAATAAAATAAAATAAAATAAAATAAAATAAAATAAAATAAAATAAAATAAAATAAAATAAAATAAAATAAAATAAAATAAAATGACCAAACCACAAACAAACAAAAAAGTGGTAAGCCGACACCGCAAATCGAATGCAGTAAGCCAGTATACGAAAGAAACGCAAATAAAGTAAACAGCATTGTGCAGTGAAGGGATAGAGGGTTAAAGATGAAACGTTGGACTAGTGGAGCCTTAAACAGAAAAAAAAACTAACTGATAATGCTATCACAAAGATAAATAAGAATTAGCAATTTGTGGGTACTTATGTGTTAAAGTATGCCGAACCCGTTAAAAGAGGAAATTTTTACACGACGAAAGCGTACATTTAACAAGGTTTCATTGGCTTTACCATAATCGTGTTATGGTTAGTGTAATCCCGAAAATATAATTCAATTCTCCAATAAATTTATATGTCAGTCAGTCAATACCTAGTTATTTTAATGGAGAGGCAATGGTTTCGCTTCAGTTGCACCTTAAAGTGACTTCAAACAGGAAAAAAGCTTTCGGTCCATTGTGCGAGGGAAGCACATCGGCATATGACGGACAACGGACAAGGAGCGAGAATGTAGAAGAACCCACCATATTATGGGGTTTGATCCAGGATTGGCGATCACACAAATATTTTTGTGCGGTTTCTGAATTTCGCGTATGATTTGTGACAAAATTGCAAGATTAAATTTATCCAGCGTCGATTGATGCATGATTAATGCGCATCGTCATCATAGGTTTGTTCACTAATAAATTATTATCAAGATTTCATTTGGTAGGAAATCTTAATAAAAAAGGATACTATTTAACGGGCGATTATACTATTTTAAGTTTATAAAAATCAATCATGGCGTAGATATGGAGTAGATACATTTTTATAAATATTTGTCATTTTGACATATAACCACAAATTAGGATAACGGCGCGCGGGTTGTGATATAACTGTAGAATAAAAAAGCGTGACCTAAATGAGGCTGAAAATGTCTTGCTGCGAGAACGACCGAACTTATAAATTTTGAAATATTTAGATCAATCCACCTCAAAAACCACCCACAAGCTCCATAACAAAACAAAGCCCTACGTAGCTATTCTAGTCGTTATTGTCCAAATTGTTACCTGGATAATGGATAACAGAAAGTCTCAAGTTTCAGCCTGGAATTCGGGCACTAAAAGCACAGATAATGTGTCGCCTTTCTAATTATAACATCCACATTGTGTTGCGAATTTGCGATATCATATTTGTCGACAATGCCATCCTTTATGTTGGTAAAGCGCGTCGCACACGGGGAAGATACTATAAGATATCGCTCGCTATACGAACTATCACAACGGCGATGATAAAATATAAGTCGCAATACGATGGCAAAATAAGGATTTTGGCCGAAATCCTAGTAGTTTGATCCTTACAGTAACTTATGAATCGTGCGATAAGGCTTATGCGCGAGGTACAGGGTGAAGATACTATCATTATTGTATATCGTAAGATGAACTATCGCTCGCTATAGAATTTGTAAGCCCCATCACTGAAGTAATGTCGTTCCAATAAGTCAATTTTGACATCTGTCAAAGACATGTCAACAAAGAAAAGGCAAGACAAGACAGATGTTAATTATGACTTATTCGAGCGGCGATACTGTAGCTTAAAATACTATAATATTTTATATTCAGGTTTCTAAGACATTTGTCGCATGTGATACCGGATTAGAATAGCATCGTCCCCATTATTCCCCATTCTACCCGTAGTTGTAGTTTAAAGCGACTAAAGGTAGTATACTTAATCAACCAGGGAATGGGCAGCAGCGTTCCCTGTAAAGATCCGTACAGCTTTAAGGGAGACACATGTTCATCTGTCGACTGTTGTAGCTGTTAAGGTAAGCTTGTCTTAAGATAAAATTCATATCTTTCCCGTGTGCGACGGCCTTAACAATCGTGTTGCTGATGAATTTCGGTCTATGTCTGCGCCGTCTTTGTCCCCAACCCCCTCTAGTGGACAACAATGGAACAAAAGTTGTTCAATGGAAGCGACCACCTAATACCCTGGCCCTCCCTATTGTTTTGGATAATGTTCGACTTTTATGGATATTTTCAATGGATCGCTATAATCTGCGGATAGAGTTGCGAACTTGCCTATTATCGGGTTTCATTTACCTATACAGGGTGGTACCGAACGACGGACTTGCCCCAAAATGATAAACTGAACTGGTCAAACTGAAAAACTTTCCCTCAGGACAAAAGCTCAAAGTAAAAGAAATTGGCCTCCCACACTATAATATCAGCTGACCAAACAATTTTCTGTGGGAGGTATATTTTTTACGTTTTTAAACTTTGTTTCTTGGGGAAAGTTGTTCAGTTTGTCCTGTTGAGATTAGCGTTTTCAAGAAAAACCGTTTTGTCGGTACCACCCTGTATAGTAGTCCACAGATAGGAAGTTGCTTCGGCGTCGCTAACTGGGACTTGGTTTGTTACGAAACCGATAACAGTAGGCGTCAGGAGATAATGTAGGTAGGTATAGGTTCAATATCAATAGGATTAAAAGTTGTGAAAACTTCAATATGATAATGATGATGATGATATGGTGATGAGATGACCTCTCTGACTGACCTCTCAACTCTGAAGTTGAGAGTTTACAGAAGGTAATCTGACCCTATTAAGAATTTTTGCGATTGTCACTAGTTACATGGAATATCGAAACGGCAAAAGTTACCCTTCCTCGAACCTTCCTCTGAGATTCCAGTTCAGTCCTGTACACGAGCCTGTCCAAGTCAGTAAGCGTCAAAATCGTTGCTAGTACTGAGCCATCTGTAAACGCACCTCCTTAAATTGTGACTTTGTCTCCTAATCAAGTCGGCGCTGATGCTCTCGAGATAATTCACCAAAGAAAATGCTCGTTCCAAATAGAAACCTCGAGACACGCATTCTGAAGTTGCGATACGTACACGTTTACCAAAGGGTTGCCAGATCTTTTCTACAAATCAGATCAGAGCACGTGTAGAAAGGCTCGTAAGGATTTACAAATGAAGCCTTTTAGGTGATTTGAATTTGAGACCATTTTGAAGGGTGATTATCAATGTTAAGGAGTTGACTTGTCTGCCAGGAGTCACATATGCCTGCCTTATCCTAAATCAGCAACATGTTTTCTTTGAGCACAAAATTATATAGCAAAAGGATTTGGCAACGTTCTACGACCAGCCGCATGCCTGAAAACTCAACGTCGCCTTTTACGGAACACCCTGAGTGGACTAGGGCTGGCAGTATTCTTAGTCGCTACCACCTGTCTACGAAGAGTATGTGTAGTAAAAAGTCCCTACCGTTGTGCAACAGAACACATTATGTAGATGATGATAAAATACACAAACATGAGGGTAAAATTAGAACTTAAGTAGTTTGTACTTACATAGTCTAGTATTGTTTTGATAGTTGATTATATAGGTAAAAACATATGCAAGAAATATTAGCGCAAACTTCAAATACATCTGGCTGCACTTCCCAGCCAGTAGATTACAGAGCTGGCCGGCGGCACAATGGCTCAGATAGCTCATAATGCAGTTAGCGCGGTGAAAGCCTCTACCGCCGGCAACCCCAATAGGCCATATTTGACAGCTGTCAGTTTCATACTACATATGCAAGAAATATGCAGGAATACATCTGGCAGCACTTCCCAGCCAGTAGATTACAGAGCTGGCCGGCGACACAATGGCTCAGATAGCTCATAATGCAGTTACCGCGGTGAAAGCCTCTACCGCCGGCAGTCCCAATACGTCATATTTGATAGCTGTCAGTTTCATACTACATATGCAAGAAATATTAGCGCAAACTTCGAATACATACATCTGGCAATATTTCCCAGCCAGTAGATTACAGAGCTGGCCGGCGACACAATGGCTCAGATAGCTCATAATGCAGTTAGCGCGGTGAAAGCCTCTACCGCCGGCAGTCGGCACACTCCCCCGATCGGATTTTCCACGATAATCGCGACAAAAGAACTTTGCTGCCGTGTATTCTGTATTCCAACGTGTATTCTCCGCGTACATTCTATTCTGCGAGACGAAGTTCCATTCAGGGCATTCATACGGACAGACATGGATAACTTATCGGCTGTATATTGTATTCGATTAATAAATGAACAGATTTGTAGGGATGGAGAGCTTTGAATGCGAATGAATAGACAGTAGCGTTTGAAAAGACTGTTTCTGCTTTGCGTGATTTTATTGAAATCTATAGAGCACGTTTCTATGGGGTGAAATTTTACTATACTCTATCCGCGCGATGAAGATAATACCAGAAAATGCAAAATGATTGCCATTGGTAAGCGATAACGAGGCAAGGGTTTACATGGCGGTGCAATTTCAGTCTACTTCTATGGCTTGCACGGAGCGGACACGTTCTTTTGTTCTTATATCGATTGTTTTATTTCTCCTACGACCTAGCGCGTGCTTTGGACTATTTCCTGTGAAACATACACAGATGTATTTACCTAAAATTATTTTTACTTATTAAATATTGTAATAGACCAAAGAAAACCAAATGTAATAGTAAAAAATATTTACGAGTCTTCTTTAATCAAAGAGCCATGTAAACGCATCTTTACGTTTTTACACAATTGTTGACGCCCACTTACCTGGAAGGGCAATCATTTGTCCCTTTCACTTGCATACAAAAGTGCGGTTGAGAGGACGCTATATTATCTTCATCGCGCGGATAGAGTATAGTGATCGATAGCGAAAACTCAGAACCGGCTGGTGATAAGGAACAATTTTCCCAAGGAACATAGGACGAAATAATAAAAAAATTTTGGGCCTCCCATACAAACTTGCCGACCAGCTGATTTTAGTTACTATGGGAGGTCCAAAAAACTTTTTCGTATTTCGACCTGTGTTCCTTGAGGAAAGTTGTTCCTTATCACTAGCCGGTTCTGAGTTTTCGCTATCGGTCACTAGTAAAATTTCAGCCTATATTTTTGTATGAAAATTTTTCTCTAAAACCCGTGCACGAAATACTTATATACTGTCAGAAGCTTTGTGAAAAGGAAAATCCGTACGCACAGTACAAAGAGCGAAGGCACTGTTGTGGCCTTTAGACATAAAGGGCTCGCACATTACTGTAGTGAAAGTGACCGGGAGATCTAGGGACTGTAGTTCCATTATGGAGTCTGGAGCACGTGACCCTTAAGGACTGTAGAGTTTTTCGTTCAGTAGTAAATAAATCGTCAATACATAATTTCGTAGAATTTATGTAGATTCTACGTAATTTCTACGAAATTGTTGCTACAAGATATGACAGAATTCCAACAAATATCTACATGAAAATTTATTTTATTAATCGACGAAAGAAAAAGGAAGAGATTCTCAATTCGTCGCGAACTTTTATACAAGTAGTTAAAAGTACCTACTTATTTTTAGAACTTGTCGTAGGCAAGTAGGTACTTAGAAACAAAAAAGTGAATATGTTTAGCAAAATATTTATAAGAAAAGTAGGTATGTAGCGAAATACGAATGATGAAATATCATAGCTAAAGGGAGCTGTAGAGATGCATGTGGGGCGGAAGGAGGAAGCTCTCACAATGAAGTGCAGAGCAAACATTCAATTTGCGTTTTTGGGGGACAAACATGGAATATCATATTTAACATTTGATATTTCTAAGTTTCTAAGAATAAAAATGTTTTAGGAACTACGCAAAGTTTGTGATCGTGATGGATTTTTGCGAAATAGCATCGATCAAATATTATGAACTCGTGACAAGATATTATGACTTGTGAGTATTTATATGTGGTGATGATGATATGAATAATGAAAATGATGTTAAAGTAGGTATTTGCCGTAGAAATTGGATACAAGATATTTGACATACTTAATTAGGAAACTTTTTTGTTAAACAATCGACATTGCTTGCATTGTATTTCATCATCAATTTTTTATTTTATCAGTGCTTTGCGGCGCAGCCGGTAAAAGTAATTAATATTTTACTATTGCATTCTTCACGGTGCAAGCCGTGTGGCTAAGAATACTGCCACCCCTAGTCCATTCAGGCTATTTCTTAAAAGGTGATGTAGAGATTTTCCTCGATTGAATATCTTTTAAAATTTTCGATGTTCGTCACTGTGGTACAAGCTTATCGCCGAAACTCCACCACTTAGCTATATGCAATAGTAATGTTATCTAATGAGATTGCGCGTCGCGGCGTCGCTGCCATTGTGCCGGCACAATGACAGCTAATTCCTGATCCATGTAACTTCCGCCATTGTTCTCGTGTTGACAGATTTTCCTATTATCAAATAGAACAATGTGCCCACTTGCGCTAGGTACATCAATAATTTAGTTATGATTATGTTGAAGATTGGAGGAGTTTAATGCTGATTTTAGAATAGGCTTCAAGATTTTATTATGCAGGATCAGGACTACTTGTGCGGAAAATTGCATAAAAATCAAAACTACGCTCATAAGACCACACTATTATTAGAAATTTTTGACAAATAGGAAGAAGACGTTTGGTTAAGCTTAAGATTTTGGCGAAGAACCTAATTCTGCCATCTACTATCTATCGTACTGCGACAGATACAAACATACATACCTACTCTCGAAAAACATAGCCCTCCTTCTAAGATAGTCGGGTAAAATGCATATTGAGGACTTCACATATCGCAGTATCATGTCATCTCATGTATACCTACATACTGGTACAAGCTTATCACCGAAACTCCAACACTTAGCTATATGCAATAGTAATGTTATCTAATGAGATTGCGCGCCGCGGCGCCGCTGCCATTGTGCCGGCACAATGACAGCTAATTCCTGATCCATGTAACTTCCGCCATTGTTCTCGTGTTGACAGATTTTCCTATTATCAAATAGAACAATGTGCCCACTTGTGCTACATCAATAATTTAGTTATGATTATGTTGATTGAAGGAGTTTATTGAAATAATGCCGTGTGCTGCCGGCTTAGAATATAGGTATCCAAATCATCCCATATCTTTGCCTGCTACTTGTAGTAGGCGGTTGAAAAACTCTGACACCAGGGTTCATCGGGTCGTTGAACGACTCGGTGTCCCACACGAAAAGAAAAGAGAAAGATCCCATATCTTTCTCTTGGGTGTCAAAAGAAGCGACTAAGGAGTTTAAGAGTTGATGTGTATTGCAATTTTAGGCGACAGGCTGTCACCTGTCACTATGGTGATACACAGTCTTCTGGATTTGTCACACGTGGTGTAAATGGTCGTTTTTACAGCCGTTTACGCTCTGCCTACACCGCATGATATATGTAGGTTGATACATGTATGTAGGTAATATTTTGAAGATTGAAGGAAGTTATTTAAATATTTATGTTTGTTTTTGAACAGGCCTCTAGATTTTATGATACAGGACTACTTCTATGGAATATCGCATAAAACATCTACTAGCTCATAAATAAGTTCACACCCTCTTTTTGATGATTATGACATAAATAGGAAGACGTTTGATTAAAAAATAAAAAACATAACATAAAATAACATACGGTGACAAATTTTAATAAGAAGGCATGTTTGATTCAAAGATAGAATAACATAATCGTGTATCTATACGATGACAAATAGAAAGAAGATGTTTGATTCAAAGATGAAAGATATCGTAAAAGCTCTCGACATCATAAAATCCGTCTCCAAATTAGTATAATAATTGACGTGATGTGAGCGATTTTTGGACCAATTCTGTTCAGAAGAGTAACAAAAGCATCTAATAAGAATAGAATAGAATAGAATAGAATAGAATAGAATAGAATAGAATAGAATAGAATAGAATAGAATAGAATAGAATAGAATAGAATAGAATAGAATAGAATAGAATAGAATAGAATAGAATAGAATAGAATAGAATAGAATAGAATAGAATAACTTTATTGATAATTAATATTACAAGTCAAATGTCAATAACATTAATAATAAACAAATCAAACTATGCTAGAACATAGTGAAATATTAGATTCAATAATCAAATTAAATATCACATAAACATCAATGTCACTTAATATAATCATTACTAAAACATAGTAAAATTGAGTTATCTATGTAGGTATTACAATAATTACAATTAAATAAACATCAGATATATCATCAGTCAGCACCATTGACAACAGTCTACAACATCTAACAACATACCTACTTTAGTACCTACAGTTTAGGCAATTATTTTATCACAGTCAGGAAATCATAGTTATAGAACGCCTGCTCGATCAACCAGTTTCTTAACCTGCGTTTGAATATAGGTAGCGAGGGTGTGTCTACAATGTCTTGTGGAAGCCTATTATAAACAAACGGCGCGAGCACATGTGTCACCCTGTCAGACTTGGCCAGCCTATGTGGTATCGATTGTAGTTTTCTAGCTCCTCGTAAGTTATAGTTGTGGTTCTCGCCACGCCGCTCAAAGTTTGCCATGTTTTCCCTAGCGTACATAGCGACAGAAAAAATGTATAAACTTGGTAAAGTCATAATATGTAACTCCCTAAAATATGGTTGCACATGAGTATCAGCGGGGACGCGCGCGACGATCCTGACAGCGCGCTTCTGTAATACAAAGGCGCAATACTTAAGATAGGTCAGTAATACTAATATCGGAAGTAATTTGATTACCTGTCAATTAGGCTTCAATGACTCGCAGTCGGAAACCGGAGCACCCTTATCGGTGTGACGCGGTCACTCGCTCCATACAAATCACCACGAGACCATATTCTACTATTGCAGAGAACTACTACTATTACTACAACCCCAACAGTTTACTGCTGGACATGGGCCTCACCCAGTTGAGGGTATTGCCATGCTCACCACGCTTGGCAGGCGGATAAGCGAGCGCAGTGCAAAGTTTAATTATATTTAACGGTATCGCGAAACCGTCGCGATACCTACCGCAAGTGAATCTAAATTATGTAAGTGCAAAAATCCGTAACATATATAATTAAAGTTAAAATGGCGCACTTAAGTTTAAACAATTTAATCGCAGTGCAAAGTGTTGTACCTTAGATATTCGCAGGGAACGTAACTGCCCATTCCCTGGATTCATCCCTTAGTCGCCTTATACGACACCCATTTGACGTCTGTATCTACTGTCTGAACAAGTCCTTACGATCGACAGTACGGCGCAGGGCGATATGCGCACTCTATAGCTTGCATATACTCTAAGCTACTAACGGATTACAATAATAATATGATAGGTCAGTAATATCGGAAGTAATTTGATTACCTGTCAATTAGGCTTCAATGACACGCAGCCGGAAGCCGGAGCACCCTTATCGGTGTGACGCGGTCACTCGCTCCATACAAATCACCACGAGACCATATTATACTATTACTACATCCACAACAGTTCATTGCTGAACAGTTGGGGGGTGTTGCCATACTCACCACTACGCTAGGCAGGCGGATTGGCGAGCGCAGTGCAAAGTGTTGTAGATATTCGCAGAGAACGTTGCTGCCCATTCCCTGGATTCATCCCTAGTCGCCTTTTACGACACCCATTTGACGTCTGTATCTGCTGTCTGAACAAGTGCTTACGATCGACAGTACGGCGCGGGGCGATACGCGCAGTCTATAGCTTGCATATACTCTAAGCTATTACCGGATTACAATATAATTACCGGATTACAATGGCGTCAAGACAAACCCAATCTTTTGTAAGGGTTTTTATGATTCAATTTTATTTATGTAATGTTTTTGTAAAGTATTTCAATTCAATAAAAAGAAAAAAATAATTATAATAATATGATAGGTCAGTAAAATATCGGAAGTGATTTGATTACCTGTCAATTAGGCTTCAATGACACGCAGCCGGCAACCGGAGCACCCTTATCGGTGTGACGCGGTCACTCGCTCCATACAAATCACCACGAGACCATATTCGACTATTGCAGAAAATATCATCATCATCTGCCTGCCCTTATCCCAAGTCCGTTGGGGTCGGCGCAACTTGTTTTGTTAGAGCTTAAAAAATCTTGAAGCAAAAATATTTGGCAATGTTTTATAACAGGCCGCCTGACTGACGTCAACCCTCTTTGAGAATGCTATTGTAGATGTATTGAGAATAAAAATTGCATAAATTTCACGTTTATTATATGAGAGCCGTGGACTGTTGTGGCTGTTATAGTAGTAGTAGTAGTAGTATGAGAGCCCCCCCCCCCCTTATTATTTTATTTTTTGTATTTGTTGTCATAGCAGCAATACATATTGGAAAAATTTTAACTGTCCTGTTACTGTTTATGAGATACAGCCTCCTTCCTCTTTTTACAGTAACCAGTAACCAATGACCTATCTTGGTCAGTAATACTAATATCGGAAGCGAGGAAGTAATTTGATTACCTGTCAATTAGGCTTCAATGACACGCAGCCGGATACCGGAGCACCCTTATCGGTGTGACGCGGTCACTCGCTCCATACAAATCACCACGAGAACCTAATTCTACTATTGCAGAGAACTACTACTATTACTACATCCACAACAATTTACTGCTGAACAGTTGGGGGGTGTTGCCATACTCACCACTACGCTAGGCAGGCGGATTGGCGAGGGCTAGTGCTGAGTGTTGTAGATATTCGCAGGGAACGTTACTGCCCATTCCCTGAGGGCTTGGGACGGAACTGGTACGTAAGCCCTGCGGAATGGATTTCCATACAAAACATGCTGGCGGAGATAGGACGTAATTAGCGTTTTAGACCCCCTGGATTCATCCCTTAGTCGCCTTTTACGACACCCGTTTGACGCCTGTATCTACTGTCTGAACAAGTGCTTACGATCGACAGTACGGCGCAGAGCGATATGCGCACTCTATAGCTTGCATATACTCTAACTAACGGATTACAATATGATAGGCCAGTAATATCGGAAGCGAGGAAGTAATTTGATTACCTGTCAATTAGGCTTCAATGACACGCAGCCGGCAACTGGAGCACCCTTATCGGTGTGACGCGGTCACTCGCTCCATACAAATCACCACGAGACCATATTCTACTATTGCAGAGAACAACAGCATTAAAATAAAAAAATTGGCTACGTGCGAGTCGAACTTGCGGACGAAGGGTGCCGTACGATTGTGTATAAAAATTGCATAAAAGTCACGTTTGTTGTATGAGAGCTCACCTTTATTTTCATACTATTTATTTTTTGTATTATAGTTATAGCGGCAAGAGCAATATACATGTTCCGTGAAAATTTCAACTGTCTAACCATTACCGTTCACGAGATATACCTACTTTTGAATCAAGGAAGAGAAATCGGTAGTACAGATGCCGAAAGTTGCCAATTCAAATACTGCTGGCGGTGAAAAAAAAACTAATATTTATTTTTACGTGGCAGATCCACTGAATCACTGAGCCTTGTCTCTCTTGATTTCTGTCCTTTTTAAGTGTGGGACACTAAATCGACGAACGATCTGGTGGGTCTATGACCTTCAATTGGGTTTTATCTATTTTCTAAAATAAATACCACACAATTTGACTTTACTGATTTTAGAAAGAATTTCATTATAAAATATTTTTTTCAATCACCTAGTAGAATAGGTGCCACTGTACAACACGGCCTATATTTGTTTCCGGGACACATTAATCTCCGATGGCGGCGCTTCCGGTGAGTTCCCGATATTCGGTTTGATGTCCCGTGATTTGTTCCCGTGTTATTACGAGAGTGCCGGGAAATAGGGGGTGATGAGTGAAATCTATCTGAGTGGGATTGGAGTGGGCTCTCATTATGGATGTGAAAAAAATATTAATCCCAATGAATGTGATTTTGACATCCAGTTGAAAGCTCTTCCTCTTTCGAAGTCAAACGAACGATGGTATGAACCAACACTGGAGTCAGAGTTCTTCAAACGCCTTCTACAAGTAGCAGGCCTCTGACATGGTTATGTAACGACCGCAATCAGACACAGAAACCGAGGCCGATTGCTGAACGTACGCCGAAGCACGCAACCATTTTGACTTCTCGGACAACTAGGTGGTTCAGCCTGCAATGTTATTTCTAAACAGACTGGGATTAAATTCACAAAGTGATAAATATCAATTTTATTAGTGACCCACCGAGAATCGAACCCGAAAACTTCTGCTTCGCAGGCAGTCGCACTATCGGTCAAACGTCAATAAAAAACCGGATATTATGGCAAACGTGGCAGCATCGAATGACGAAGTGTGATGATTCAAAAGATCGAAACATGACCACAGTAACGTTTGACTCACGGTGACTATCTTAAAAGCTTTCATGGATGAAAAAGCTATTACTCATGCAACTGATAATTAAAACTCTGACATGGTTGGTGAGGGGTTGTTCTGTCCACTTTATTCATATGCTAACTGCCGCCTACAAATATAGCGCGCGCTACTTCAAGAAGTCGTTCCACAGTGTTCTAAACAATTATCCTTGTTTCGAAAATTATGTAATTGACTTCTCATAATCGCAAGCAGGATAAGCTCTCGAAATATCTTTTATGTCCAATCCAGCCATAACGTCCGTTTGCCATGCGATTTTCCATCTTGTTTTCATACAAATACGGTTTGTATCAAGTTAGCAGACGCATCCGCTAGCGGTGTGTATCGCACAACACTTCGTCGACAGAGGCAAAGATGTCTCAAACCCATATCTGTGCAGGAGTAAGGCCGAAATCAGTATTGTCCGAACGCATGCGTTACGCAGCGCAAAAATAACCCACAAACGGACGATACGTGTGTTTTTCAACAACACTGCTTTTTCAGCTACTCAATTAAAAACAAAAACAAACAAATAACACGGTTTAACGGTCTTTCGTTAATTGATGATTTCAAATCATAAGCTATGGTAGTTATAATTATAATATAGGAGCGTAGTTGAACTGTCCATTCATTGTAGTTCAAAAACAATGGTGAAAGGACGACCACGAGCAATGCTAGCGAATTTGACAATGCAGCGTTTGTGACCCCTTCAAATGCTTGTAAAAATTAGGAAAATATTTTTGAGCCACATACAAATGCCCTGAGTGGTTATTAAATATATTTTTAAAGAGTTTTGTCTGAGCTCAATCTTGGAAAATTACAAGAAAATTATAACCATTTAAATCACAGTTATTTTCATGTAGGACATCGAATCGTCCAACAACCTAATTCACAGTTCATAAATAAGTACTCTAAGCGAGATAAGTACCGAAACAGTACAATCGTAGCAAATTGCTACGGCGTAGTAAAGTTTCTGGTCATCATCATCTACCTGCCCTTATCTAAAATCAGCTGGGGTCGGCGCAACATGTTCTGTAAGAGCACAAAACATGTAGCAAAAGGATTTGGCAATGTTTTAATACTGACCGGACGTTAACCCTCTTTAGGAATGCTTTTGTAGGTTGATTATAGTTGACAGATATTCAGCCGTGGTCTAAAACTCTACGTCGCCATTTACGAAACACCCTGAGCGGACTAGGGGTATTCTAAGTTTCTGGTATCGAAGCTTATTTAAAAAATCTATGCCTTACATCTTACATGAATTCTCGATTATGTGAATAATTAATTAATTCGCATTATTCAAAAATATTCCAAGAACGGTCGTTATCTCGCTGCATCAGAAGGTCAGTGTTGCCAAGTCACTATCGCCGAACAATGGATAGTTCCCGGTTCGGTTCCATTGTAATGAATTAATTAATAAAATCGGGGGGTTGGCACCCCCTAGAGGGGTTAGGGGGGGCTATTGTCCAGTGTAAGGATGGATCTAATCTCATTAACGAGTCATTGTATAACAAAGCGGTGGTCAGCCCACCTTGCGTCATCTTCTGTACAACGGTTGTGTGTAAGGCGTGTAATAATGATTTTAGCTAGGGGTTGGATAGCGTTGGGTAGGATAGCAAATGAAAGGATTGAATCAAAACGTGCCAGAATCAGCCAGTTAAATAATTATAAATTAATCAAAGAACTGTTCGTCAAAAAATATGCGTGAAATTTCCTTGTCCTATAATCAGTTTTAGCTATCATTTTTATTTTATGTGATCTTTGCCATAAAGACAATTCAATGACGTAGGTATTGTCGTACGTACGCTATGATGTCATATTTGGGTGAATCAACTTTTTTTTGTAACGCGATTTCCGACCGACTTGTTTCTCAACCACACTACATATGATAACATAGATACATAAATAACTTAGATATCTATAGTTACTTTTGCGCTAAAGAAACTTTACTCGTATATCTGTTTTTACCAATTTTATAGCGGTTTGCCAGGGGACACAGGTTGTCCCCAGATTTGTATGAAAATATGGCATTGTCTGTCTCCTGGGTAACCGACTTTATGTAAATAAATATTCTTAAAATGCTATTTTTTCTATTTAATTTGTATTCACTGTTTAACTAGCAATGAAAGAAACTTATATATGTTACAGTCAAAACCCTTAACCAGTCAATAACGTTAATGACTGGCAAAACCAGTCAATAACGTTATTGCCTAAGGTATTCAGTCAAAACCCTTATTGACTGATTATATCTAATAAAATCAGTCAATAACGATATTGACTGACGTGCCTAGTCAAAACCCTTAATAAGTATGTCCTGGCTGGTCTTAGAACACCATCAGGACCGTTAGATGGTCTACCGTCTCGCTCGCCGGTTGTTATTCCATAAGGACATGCCCAAGTCGTAGACGGCTCTTCACTTATGTTGACCTCAGCAGATACGTGGCCTCCCCTTCCAGAAGAAATAGATCATCCGGTGGTTACTCGAGGACTCGGGCTCAGTGCCACCGGCGAGCGAAATAGTAGACTTTCACTCTGACTGCCTCCATCTTCTATCTTCTATAAGATGCATGCGCAATCGCCCTACGACCTGATTATCCCCATTCCACCTCCGGGGATCGCGTCGCCGACTAGGATTACACCTTTTATCAGCTGGTGAGATAGCAGATAAATGCGAGCCAATCTTATTTAAAAAAAATATTGATCCTGACGGTTACTATGCAGTAACCACTCCTACCTGCCGCATCGCACCGTAGCTCACCGCACCGTACTGCTACCCGCCGCATCGCATCTAAACTCACCGCAACGCACTGTTACCCGCCGCATCGGTCATAATCTCGCCGCACCGCACTGCTACCCGCCGCAACGCTCATAATCTCACCGCAAATCAGTGCTACTCGCCGCATCGCACACCGAAACTCTCCGCACCGCACTGCTTTCCGCCGCATAGCACATAAACTCACCGCAATTCAGTGCTACTCGCCGCATTGCACACCGAAACTCTCCGCACCGCACTGCTTGCCGCCGCATAGCACATAAACTCACCGCTATTCAGGGCTACCCGCCGCATCGCACACCGAAACTCCCCACACCGCCCTGCTTTTTGCCGCATAGCACATAAACTCACCGCAACTCTGTGCTACTCGCCGCATCACACACCGAAACTCTCCGCACCGCACTGCTTTCCGCCGCATAGCACATAAACTCACCGCAATTCAGGGCTACCCGCCGCATCGCAAACCGAAGCTCTCCGCACCGCACTGCTTTTTGCCGCATAGCACATAAACTCACCGCAACTCTGTGCTTCTCGCCGCATCACACACCGAAACTCATCGCAACGCAGTTCTACCCGCCGCATCGCTCATAATCTCACCGCAACTCAGTGCTACCCGCCGCATCGCCCATAATCTACCGCAAATCAGTGCTATTCACCGCACCACACACCGAATCTCTCCGCACCGCATTGCTTTCCGCCGCATAGCACATAAACTCACCGCAGTTCAGTGCTACCCGCCGCATCGCACACCGAAACTCTCCGCACCGCACTGCTTTAACCTATTAAGGGTTTTGACTGGGCACGTCAGTCAATATCGTTATTGACTGTTTTTAGTAGATAAAACCAGTCAATAAGGGTTTTGACTGAGGCCCTTAGGCAATATCGTAATTGACTGGTTTTTCCAGTCAATAACGTTATTGACTAGTTAAGGGTTTTGCCTGTAACATATACACTTACAAATATCGACCAACATAAGAGTTATTCCAAAAAGACGGCGCTACAAGAAAAAGTTGATTCACCCATATATACGATCTGAACATACGCATTTGTATTGGAATCATACAAAATAAAGGTACAAAGGTAGTATCAAAAATATTCTCTTCTATTTGTATTAGATGAAAATATAAAGCATACGTTATTTCCGTAGCGCCGTAGACACCGCTACAAAGCGCTACGAGCTACGAAGCTCCAACACTCCGCCATACCATTATCCACCGGCATCAAATCACAGAGCCGAACAAACCTTTACAAAACTATTCAACCCCTGAAAGAACTCTCACACAAAAGTCTTTCGGACAATAGATGGCGCTTGATCTAGATAAGGATATGTTAACATTGTCACAATGGGTCGGTAATGGCGCGATTGCACGGCACAATGCTTTTAGATGTCACCCGTACAATGGAGGCGATACGGCCACTGTTGTGAGCAAACCGAATCGAAAATATCGTCAAGAAAGTTGGGAGACGTGATAACGGGGTGATGGTGTATTCTCTCTCTCTCTTTTCGTGTAGGACACCGAGTCGTTCAACGACCCGATGATCCCTGGTGTCAGAGTTTTTCAACCGCCTACTGCAAGTAGCAGGCCTCTTACATGGTTGTGTAACGACCGCCATCACAGACAGCAACCGGGACCGACGGGTTAACGTGCCCATCCGAAGCACGGAACCATCTTACTTGCGGACAATCAGGTGGTTCAGCCTGCAATGTCCTAACCAGACTGGGAACAAATTCACAAAGTAATAAATATCAACTTTGTGAGTGACCCCACCGGGAATTGAACCCGGAACCTTTGCGTGGCAGGCAGACATACTAACCACTGCGCCACATCGGCTGTCAAGAAAGTTGGGAGACGTGATAACGGGGTGATGGTGTATTGGAGACGGCAGTTGTGACTCTTTTGAGTTCTAATGGCTTCGGCCAAAGCAGTTTCGGCGTATTGAAAGGCGTGTTTTAATCGAAAATGAAGCCGGCGAGTATTCTGACTCTAAACAGTTCAAAACTCGTTTCAAAATTAGTTGGGCTTATTTATAAAAAAGAACAAGCTTTTACAATTTTGTCATAACATTTGCCATTCACATTTTGCATCTCGTTTGCCAACAGTGCCTGGCTTCTTCAATAACAGGTTCAAGAGTACATATTTAGACACAATTTTAGGGAAGCGTGAAACCCTGAAAGTCAAAGCATTTTTTAATCATACGTACATACATTATTACGTCTGTATCCCTTGCAGGGTAGGCAGAGCGTAAACGGCGTCTGTAAAAACCAGCCATTACATGTAACAAAAGTTTGAGAGTCTTTCAGAACTAACTATCTATCAATATCATTAGAAGACAGTGTATCACCATAGTGAAAGGTTGTCAGTCTGTCGCCGAAAATTACAATGAGCTATCAAATCCCTTAGTCGCTTCTTACAATACCCACACCCACACCCATGGGCCGGCACCACACAGCATTTTAAAACGTTCACATAAAGCTCCTTAAAAACGTGGTGCTAACTCCAACGTCACGTCACAGCAAGTTTCCTTCTTAAAATGACTCATCATTAATTTTTTATGTGCAAAAAAATAAGTGACTGACAATCTACACTCAGGAGATAGAAAATCACTAACTCCACTTAAAACTATTGACACGGCGTACAAAGCTCCTCAAAACGTGACGTCACGTCGCTGCAAGCTCAGAAGGAAGCTTCTTGGGGCTTCATGCAAATGACTCATCATCCATTTGTTACGCACGAATAATAAGCGATTGATAACATTACCGCGGCCACTCGTTAAGTGGCATACCCCGCTTTACGCGACTCGTTTTTGCTAAATTTACTCTAAAATAATTTACGTAGATAATTAAAATTGTTTCTTATGCATAATAAATAATACCTAAAAGTGGTTTGAAAAAAGTATTAAGATCGCCGTATTATATTTTTCAGTAGATTTAACAAAAACGAGTCGCGTAAAGCGGGGTACGCCCGTAATAGATAATCATACAAATGCTGCATCATATTCAATTGACAGGTCATACAAAGCTCCTTAAAACTTGACATCACGTCGTTGCAAGTGTAGAATCATCATCCATTTATTACGCACGAATAATAAGCGATTGATAAAATCACCGCTGCCGCCCTTTTCAGGATATAGATAATCATATAAACTCTGCTTCATATTCTATTGACACTTCATACAAAGCTCCTCAAGCTGCAAGTGTAGACGAAGGTTTTATGTAAATGACTCATCATCCATTTGTTACGCGCGAATAATAAGCGATTGATAAAATCACCGCTGCCTGTGACAATTCGCACTCGAATCAGGAGGCGACAATGGAGTGAAGCGCCAGGGCGAGGTGAACTCTCTGTCCTCGTGTTGACAGGGAGGATCAACGCCATCCTTTTATAAATCGCTAGAATTAGGACAGAAAAAGTAATTCCATCCGTAATATCATATTGTATTGAGATGTCATACAAAGAATGTGCCGTCACGTCACTGCAAGTTCAGAAGGAGGCTTCATGCAAATGACTCATCATCCATTTGTTACGCGCGAATAATAAGCGATTGATAAAATCACCGCGCGCTGCCTGTGACAATTCGCACTCGAATCAGGAGGCGACAATGGAGTGAAGCGCCAGGGTGAGGTGATCTCTCTGTTCTAGTGTTGAGAGCGAGAATCAACCCCATCCCTTTGTAATGTCCCTCACCTAGCCTACCCCAATTTTTTTTTTTTTTTTACTAACCTACCTACAAATCCGAACTCAGAATCTGAATAAATAAAATCCTACTTGGCATGGTTACCAGAATTGGGTTCACTGAGGTTTATGAATCGGCCAGGTGATCGTCAACCCTACGTTGTGTATAAGTAGTAACCCAAACTTCTTTGCTGATAAGGAATGGTGTGTCCTAACTAATCTAACCACTATTTTGAAGAATAATCCGCTTAACATAGCTTCATAAGAAAACTATACACCAATAAATAAATCAATTAGCAGCACCGTTAGAATATATTATGTAAATAAAGGTACTTCAAGTCAAGGCGCAACTAGCACAGAACGACATAAAATAAAGTTAAGTAAAGCGCTGCCGAATCAATTCTACTTATAAGTCACTATGTCGCTAGTACTTGAGTATTTTATTGGTAAGGCTTAAGGTTGGAGCCCCGCCCCGCTCCCTGGCTTATTTTATGAAATTGTTCACCAGTGTGCTTGTATTTTCAGATGTAGTTTTATTTTAAGAGGTGGTAGGTTTAAAGTTTTCCTCTCTCTGAAAATATTCTATCAAACACAAACCGTGGGTTTCGGCTTAGCCTGGCTGGACACCCTCCGCCTTATATTATTCCCAAACTAGTGCCTGAATTTACATTTACAATCAAAGTTACAAAAGATATAATGCCTTAGTAATTTAACTTAATTTTATTTGCAAACCCAAAAGAGGTGTAATAAAATAGATACGTATATAAATAACAAAAAGGAGCGAAAGCTGGATTTTCCACGTCCAGATGTACTAGCTGTCCAATATAAGGCATTTTGTATTGCAAAACAAGGAAGCTACTTTTATGGCCAAGTGTTTGGAATAATTTGTCTTTTCTGAATTTACCTTTTACTGAATCTACTTGGAACAAGGAATCTACGTCAGATAGTCAGTCTGTCTCCCCGATTCCCCAAAGAATTAAAATTCGTTCTTTCTTTTGAACCAAAGATATGTGCTAAATTGTCACATCCCTAGAAAGCTTTCCATTTTTGTAGGTGTCATTATATTTTTATTTCTAAGCAAGTTACTAGTAGTACTAGAAGGTTGACAACAAATAACTATTATCTTATTGTTGATTTAATTTATAAATTTATATGCAAACCGAGCTTTATCAAATTATTTCAAACGATAAATTTTACCATGAAACAATACCATTTCTATTATTTGTCTACCCCGCAAGAATTATGAGCATGAACAGTTAAATGACCAAAAGGATGGGTGACCGAAAATGGATGAGTTACCTAAAATGGATGGGTGACCTCAAATGGATGGGTGACCGCAAATGGATGGGTGACCGCAAATACCAATATTAATCTATATCTCCTCTTCTAAATATTTCCGCAGGTTAAAAATGGCATCAAAGGAAGGCTAAAATTGCCTGCCACAAAAAGCAACCTTTACTAACTTTGAACTCGTATCGTTGGATACTAAAGTCGCCCCGTATCTCGATTTCCCATACATTTCCTCAGTCTAAGAATAGTATCAAACGAAATCTAAAATTGTCCCTTACAAAACTCAACCTTTATTGAACGTAAATTCGTACCGCCTGATACTAAAGTTACCCCGTAACTTTGCTTTTAAACGTTTCCTCACATTAAGAATGGTATTAAATGAATGCTCGAATAACCCCCTTCAGAGTGCAACCCTTAGTTCCCCCATATTCGGAGGTCAGTATACTAAAGTTACATCATAACTTTGTTTCTAAACATTTCCTCACACTGAAAATAGTATCAAATGAAAGCTAACGTTATCCCCAATAGAATGCAACCTTTAGGTATCCCATATTCGTGGGTCCGAATACTAAAGTTCCTCATAACTTTGTTTCTAAACATTTCCTCACTATGAAAATGGTATCAAATGAAAGCTAGAATCACCCCCTATAGAATGCAACCTTTAGCTACCCCATATTCGTGGGTCAGTATTCTAAAGTTATCTCATAACTTTATTTCTAGACGTTTCCGCACACTGAAAATAGTATCAAATGAAAGCTAGAATTATCCCCTATAGAATGCAACCTAGAAGTACACAATATTCGTGGGTCAGTATTCTAAAGTTACCTCATAACTTTATTTCTAGACGTTTCCGCACACTGAAAATAGTATCAAATGAAAGCTAGAATTGTCCCCTGTAGAATGCAACCTTTAATTACCCAATATTCGTGGGTCAGTATACTAAAGTTACCTCATAACTTTATTTCTAGACATTTCCGCACACTGAAAATAGTATCAAATGAAAGCTAGAATTATCCCCTATAGAATGCAACCTTTAATTACCCAATATTCGTGGGTCAGTATTCTAAAGTTACCTCATAACTTTATTTCTAGACGTTTCCGCACACTGAAAATAGTATCAAATGAAAGCTAAAATTATCCCCTATAGAATGCAACCTTTAGCTACCCCATATTCGTGGGTCAGTATTCTAAAGTCATCCCGTAAAATAAGTTGTATGAACAAATTATGCTATTTCATCACTATCCTCTACCTAATATGGGCATCACTACATCATTAATCGGTTTTACACACCTTTAAACACCACACTCCACTGCTAGACATGAGCATCAGTAAATAATCTACCTACCTACTACGAAGATTGTCGGTATTGTCTCACCAATCATCTACTTTACTTGCAACGCTAACCTATTATAGTATGTACAAATCTTATGTCCATATAAACCGGATTGCGATTTCACTGCTGGATAGTTCGCCCTTGTTCACAACAAGAAATACACCGTACCAACACCCTGATGTACATACAACTTACCCACCTACTCACAACAATTTTCCTAGTCCTGGTTTCAACAAATCAAAACAATATAGGATTTAGAGATTTTCTTTTACACACATATCGAAGTGACAACCCTGTTTTCAACAGTTGGTTAAAACGGTAAAGAATGTTTTCACCCGCAACTTTGTCTATCTAGTTTACTGTCAATAATGTCTTACTCGCTCGGTTATCCGGTTTTTATCTACCTACTTTTCCCGTTTACCTGCAATATGCCATCTTCCCATACAAATTGTGTGAGCGAAAAATGCGCAGCGACGAACGTCAGATGTGAGACCCGCCATAGGAATGGTGACGCGACCGCAAAGAAAATAAGAGGGTAGAAACAAAACTGTTCGCGGCGATGCTCCACCATCCCGCTAGCTGCTATCACTCAAACATTATACATACTTGCAAAACAGAATTTATCAATGGCATGATTACGTTTATCACATACGTAAAACGAAAAACGGGAAACAGGTAGAATAAACACGAGGTAGCAATACAATGAAAAATATTCTAGAAACCGCGAATTAGAACACACGCGAACTGCCAGCAAAATATATCCTAGGCACAAAATAATACATAGAAAAATCAAAAACACTTTTAAATAGAATGGAATAAAAATTGTAAAATCAGAGAAAATAAAAGGCCTTACCAGGGTTTCTTCAAAGTTACTAAAGCCCTCCCATAAAGAAAACTACTACTCCCTAGACCTAATGGAATTACCACCCGGCTGCAACATGCCTATCCGAAGATCCGCAAAAACATGCGGCAAAGTGTGCCGAGCGTGGTGTCCGGGCAAGCGGCAGTCGCTCCCGGCCGCTGCGCCCGCTGTCCCGACGAAAAGTGGCGCGCCTCAGGCCGGCGGCCGCCCACCCCCGCGTCGCCCGCGCACCCGCGGCGGGTGTCCTACCGCGCCGGGCAGTCGGAGTCTGGCTGGTCGAAATAAGTATATCAACCAGTAGCAATATCCCCCAGAGCATGTTACGATGCTGTTACGACCAATCGCAGCCCTTCTTACGTTCGACTCCAATCCTGTTGCTCAGATATTACTGGTAAAACAGCGCACTGTCTCACGTCACGTATCATTCAGCTAGTTCTGTGCAATATCAATAGATGGTGCTACTATGCACGAATTGGCTAGAATCAACATTGATTTGGGAATATAAAAATATTATTTCTGGTCTATTATGAAACATAAATCGTTCAACTATCTTTGAAATTTCTGTTGCCACAAACAAAATGCATCTATTCTGATATTTGTGTTTAAACTGAGCGCAATTTATGGTATGAAAGAATTATGCATTATTGAAAGATGACTTTCATCCCAAATGTGCTCATAAAACAAAGCATATTGTTAGTAAAAATATTAATATTGAGGAATTATATTTGTGCGTGATTGGCTGAACCATTACACCTTTATGAATTGCACCTGAATCAGGACATAGAGAATCAGTAATTCCATCCTTAACATTATATTCTATTGAGATGTCTTACAAAGCTCCTCAAAACGTGACGTCACGTCGCTGCAAGTTTCCTTCATGCAAATGACTCATCATCCATTTGTAACGCACGGATAATAAGCGATTGATAAAATCACCGCGCGCTGCCTGTGACAATTCGCACTCGAATCAGAAGATAGAGGGATCATGCTAATGAGGAACTATCTAGAGATACTTAGTATAAACTTTTCAATTGATTACAAAAACGATCCGATCAAAGAGATAACATTGTAGTAATACCTAAGCATCTCGATAGCGCTAACTATGTTTTCTTTAAATTGGTGTGGTCCTAAACAGTTCCTCATTCCACATCACATTTTATTGACACGCCATACAAAGCTCCTCAAAACGTGACGTCACGTCGCTGCAAGTTCAGGAGGAAGCTTCATGGGGGCTTCATGCAAATGACTCATCATCCATTTGTTACGCGCTATTAATAAGCGATTGATAAAATCACCGCGCGCTGCCGGTGACAATTCGCACACAAATCAGGAGAAAGGGGATCACGTTAATTTTACGGAATATTCTATTGACAGGTCATACAAAGCTTCTTAAAACTTGACATCATGTCGTTGCAAGTGTAGAATCATCATCCATTTGTTACGCACGGATAATAAGCGATTGATAAAATTACCGCTGCCGCCCTTTTCAGGAGATAGATAATCATATAAACTCTGCGTCATATTCTATTGACACGTCATACAAAGCTCCTCAAGCTGCAAGTGTAGACGAAGGTTTCATGCAAATGACTCATCATCCATTTGTTACGCGCGAATAATAAGCGATTGATAAAATCACCGCTGCCTGTGACAATACGCACTGGAATCAGGAGGCGACAATGGAGTGAAGCGCCAGGGTGAGGTGATCTCTCTGTTCTCGTGTTGACAGGGAGGATCAACCCCATCCCTTTATAAATGCGTGCTATTTACGTTGCAGGAACATCGTGGCTTTAAAAACAATGCAATTATCCTCTCTATAGGCAAATTATACTACCAAAAATAAAAAAAATACTTATTCTCTCGTTTCACGAATGGGGAGGAAAACTCAAAGCTAATTATTGATGGCAGCAGGCGCAAGTATGCCTTAACAACGTATTTTTGACCAATCACAGAAAAAAGGCACACTCTTTTCTATCTCATTTGGCTATATCGCGAGAAAGTCGCGTGTGATGCGCAGTTATCAAGGAATAATTAGTGAAATAGTTTGTTTGCCAAGAAATAAGCTGACCAAATTATTTTTCGGAAAACTGCATTGTCTGACAAAAATGTGCTCACAAGAAACTTAGGTACTAAATAATAGATAGCGCATGGACCCATCCAGAAACTGGCTACAAGAGCTTTGAGGCACATGGCGGTAGGCCGGAAAAGTTGTGCCAAGCAAGAATCAAGAGAATCACAACCCGGAATTGGCCGGAAATTGGAATAAAACCGTGACTTCCGTTACCAATTTTGAGGTACTACCCTACGTCGTAAGACAACATTACAAAACTGATGTCATCTTATGTACAGCATTTATGTAGGAGTGGAATCTCCATGGTAGATGACGAGTGAAAGAGTAAGATAGAGACGTATGAAAGGGACGGATGAATTCAGTCAATATGTCAGCGTGTTACAAGAAAGATGTGCTAAAGATTTATAAAACTAAAATATATTAATTATTGAAGATATTTCATGGTTTCACTTCGCCACTCGCCGCCCCGTCCTATATTTTTGGGGGCTCGTCCGGGATATGGAGGCAGCGACTTTCCGGCGAAGAAACTGAAGGCGGCTACGACGACGAAACAAATGCAACCGGTTTTTCATAACCTACAAAATGGGACTACGACTACGACTACGACTACCAAGAAGACAATGACGAAATAATCTGAAGACGACGAAATAATTTACGAAGACTACAAAACGACGGAACGACGAAACAAGACGACAACGAAAGAAGTAGGACGAAGACGGGATGGAAAGTACGACGTTTGAAATTATACGAAGACTGACAAGGTTTAACGGTGACGTGAAGAAAGTATCGGTAGGAGAATGGGCGCGAGACATAGAAGAGAATGCAGAAGAGTATGGATGGTCTCCGAGGAAGACACTGCTTATTGCACGCAGGACGCTGGAGGGCACTGCGGCATTGTGGTTGCGAAGTGAAGATTGCCATGAAACGTTCGAGGAGCTGAAGACGGAGCTCGTCAAATGGTTTGGAGGTGACGAAGACAGCAGGTGCAAGACGGCTGTAAGAAAACCAGATCCCAAGGAGAAACGTGGTGTCATCAAGGTTCAAAACAGTGTGAACAGTGCGCAGAAGGACGACCAACAGCGGCACTCAGTGGCACCAGCGAGAACTAAGAAGAGTACGAAGTTCAGTTTAGTAGCGCAAAAAGATTATGATGACGTTGACATTTCTTGGCTCTATGAAATTGAAGATGACATGACGTATCAAAACTTGACGGAAGATGACATGACGGACTTGACAGCTGCGACCAAAACATTGGACATAATACAAATTGATGAAGATTACGGGAAAATACGAGAAAACTGCAAATACAAGACAAAGAAAGACACGGAAAAGAAGACGAGAGCAGTAAAAATGGTAAAGAGACTAAAGAGTAGAAAATCTGGTGCAACTACAAAACAAGAACCTACACAAAAGACTATATGGCGTGATAGAAGACGACTGAAGGAGTTGAGGTTGGCTACTGTGGTTCAAGAAGAATATCAAGATCAAATTCAGAGTGGTTATCATGGTTATCAGAATCAGATAAATTGGTTTCCAAAGAAAGGACCCGATAAGATGATCGATGTGAAGAAGAAAAGGCTTTCGATTCCCTATGATAGAGGAAAGAATTGGTGTATTTTATAAGGTGTTAGTGTTTAATATAGAGTGAGTTTCATTTGATTTTTAAGTTTCTATTGGTTTATTGTTAAGATGTGTTTTATGTTGTATTGTTGTGTTGCTGGAGTTGTGAAAGAAGATGTGTGTAAGAGTTTTAGACGAAGTGTTTAGGTAGAGTTGTTTTATTGTATAGAGTCAGTATGGAAGAAGGGATGTCTGAGGGCAGACATGGTATCAGGAGTGGCCGAGGATGTAGGAGTGGAATCTCCATGGTAGATGACGAGTGAAAGAGTAAGATAGAGACGTATGAAAGGGACGGATGAATTCAGTCAATATGTCAGCGTGTTACAAGAAAGATGTGCTAAAGATTTATAAAACTAAAATATATTAATTATTGAAGATATTTCATGGTTTCACTTCGCCACTCGCCGCCCCGTCCTATATTTTTTAAGTACTTGGCGGCTGTTATCTACTTTAAAATTTAGTAAGGGAGACCGAGGGGTGTTGGATCATTTTTTACATTTTGCTTTGTAACACAAAATTCTATAAAGATAATTCGTATTTGATTACACCAATCGATAGTAAATTTCATAAGCTATCAAATGATATACAATTTAAAAGTGTAAGTAATAAGTCTTTTATAAAAACTCAACTTTAGTTGAGCAAGCCATTTCCATCACCCCATTAAATGATCCATCACCCCTCATACCTCATGGATCAGGTACAGAGGGGTGTTGGATCATTTAATGTTCATGTCATTTCAATAAAAGCTTGTTTGAAAATTAAAGTGAATTACCTCAAATTTAACCAATTAATTCATTGTATTTGTAAAGAACTAACTGGGGGCACGGCAGTGCCCCCACCAAGACGAGCCAAGTGAAGCGCGAGGGCACTACCTACCTTTTATCGAAGTACTTCGTAGTTTTTTGAACTCTCATAAATTTAGTTTTCGATATACCATATTGATCAAATTCTCAGGATATTTTGTTAATAGCAACCTTATTAAACATGCAAAGTTTCAATTACATAGCTTTAATACTTTTGATTTTATGTAGGTATATCTAAAAAACGCCGATTTCGTCACTTACTGACACACTCATTCACTGGCAATCATACAAATGTTCGGGTACTTTCTGAAGTGCTAGAAAGCTGATATTTGGTGTTTGGATACGTTTATAATACAAACAACGAAATTAAATTAGACTAGGTTTATCATAAAATGAAAGCGAAAACAAACGGAAGCGGAAACGGAAACGAAAACTAAAGTGAAAGTGAAATTGAAATTGAAGTTGAAGTTGAAATCGGAATTGAAATTGAAATTGAAAGTGAAAGTGAAAGTAAACTTGAACGTGATCGTAAAAGTGAAAGTAGACGTGAACGTGAACGTAAAAGTGAAAGTGAAAATGAATGCGAAAGTGAATGTGAATGAGAAAGTAAATATGAAAGAGAATACCCACATAGGGAACAACACGCGTAGTGTTCGTGTACGTCTAACCCTAGCAAATTAAATGTCAACGAGTTGTATAGCTTAAGTGAAGAACGTTGTCTTCAACCTCACGGCTTATGATCTTTTTAAGGTATGGTTGAATGGCGTCGTTTAATTAAAGAGCTGGCAGTGTAACGAAATTGAGTTTGTTTAACTAGTTGGCTGCGACAGCTAAAGCAAACCAGCCAACAACTTCTTCGGCCTCACCGCATTATGAAATTCACCCTACAAAATTTTACCGAGGAGTGTTGGATCAGCCTGATCCAATTCCCCTCGGTGTGAAAAATCATGCTTGTTCGAATAAAAAATGGAACTGAGTCGAAACCACAGAGAACCAAGATGTACCAGTGGTACCATTTGAATCCTTAATTTGTAAGGTTTCATATCGTATAAAACTTAAACGAAAATATAAAAGCATATCTAAAATATAAGACTGATAAAAAACTGCCGAAATCTTACTTTTGACGATTTTTTGGACGATGATTTAATATATAAAAAACGGCGCGCTATTGGTCAGGGACGCTAACTAGGGGGTCAACAAGAAGCTGAAAGAGGCACATTTGCAATGTAGTCTGCTCGCTAACGATTCTACTTTTCGAGAAAACAAAGCTGATCCAACACCCCTCTGATCCAACACCCCTCGGTCTCCCCTACTGTCTGGGCCCGTGACTATTATATAGGGTGAAATTTTACACGTGACCGATAGCGGAAACTCAGAACCGGCTAGTGATAAGGAACAACTTTCCCCAAGGAACATAGGTCGAAATACAAAAAAAAATTTGGACCTCTCATAATTGAAATCAGCTGATCGGCAAGTTTGTATGGGAGGTAGAAATTTTTTTTTCCTATTTCGACCCATGTTCCTTGGGGAAAGTTGTTCCTTATCACTAGCCGGTTCTGAGTTTTCGCTATCGGTCACTAGTAAAATTTCACCCTATATAGTACATGGACTATACTCGTACCTAAGTAAATAGCGGAAATGCATTTAAACAAGCGAAATGTCAGGGGTCACGACAAACTGGTTGAACACAAGCCACCCACCACTATTCAGTGTGTTATTCAGCTCGTGTGATGGATCACAATTTCAGACAACATTGTATGAAAACAAATGCCTTTCATATAATAGCTTTCGATATCATAACTCTTCTGTAGATCACAGAGAGATGATCTAAAACATTTGAAGGGAAAGGACGTTAAATACAACAGTCAGTAGTCACTGAAATAGCACCTGAATACCAAATTTTAAAACACTTGCCTGCTGTGGAAAATTCTAAAAAAAAAATAGCACCTGACGATGGTCAAGTACTTATTCTATTTTTCCTACACTTTTCTAGCCCTGTTATATTTCTTAAAATCTGCACAATACTAAGACATTGCGGACCCTCCATGTTTTAATTTCAAGTTTTAAGTTTACCCATAGTTTTTTGGAAAAACTAAACTGCATATTAAACAAATTTTACTCAAGTAAATACAGAACGTATTTAATTTTGAACTTTTAAACGTAATAACAAAAAACCAACTTACCTACATGGTCTATCTGTATCTACAATGTGCTACAAACATACGAACTGCAGAAAACTATCAGTAAATCGAAATCATAACCAGCGAAATTCAATTTTAATATTGCAGAGCAGTGAAAGATTGAATTTTGATACGTACCGTCCAGAGCGGGATGCGGTCGTATTCAACATCGCCCAAGCGTAGCATACACTTAGAGCAGGGTATAATCCAGACAGAAGAGTACTTTAGTTCTATTCAACATTAAGTTGGAGGCTCTTATTATTAAAAAAGTGCCAAATCAGAGTTTTCCAAGGTTTTATTGTTCTTGCTCGTAGGGTAACTAGTGAAATTCAATAATATTGCAGAGCAGTGAAAGATTGAATTTTGATACGTACCGTCCAGAGCGGGATGCGGTCGGATTCAGCATCGGCCAAGCGTAGCGCACACTTAGAGCAGGGGTATAATTCAGAGAGGAGAAACTAAAATGAAACCATGAGAAAGTCACTGTAACCAGACTTGAGTTCATCCACTAAAAACAATTAAATACGCTGAGATTGATCATGTAGGTAGATACTACGTATAAGTGTTTTACATGATATGGGTACCTACTTCAGTTGTATGTACTTACTTATTTAAACAAGTGCCAAAACTTTCATTAGAGAGTAGAGTTTTCCATGGTTTCATTCTGCTTGCTTGTAGCGTGCCTGCCTAGTAAAACGTTTCCTTGCTCTGAGAATGCACAGTGGCCCGGTTGCAACGTGATGTAGACAAAAATATTTATTTGAAGTTTTCTGAAATGGTTAGTGTATGAGTTGCATTTTGACTGCAAGATGAAGACGAAGTAATTTTCATATTGTAGATAACTATACCTATATAAGTCAATGTCGCAATTGCAGTCGTTAAATAACAGATTTTATTACGATCCAAAGCTGTCATATTTAATTCATTATATTTAGATTGAACTTTGATTTCATTTTTACGATCTCGTACTATAAAATATAATAAATTTTGGTCACCACAATACTTAGTCCCTTTATGGACATCAACCAGCCCACTGTGTGTCTCGCCACGGGCTGTACAGAAATCATAAAGGCGAAAGATCAAACGGGGCCCGATAACGAAATGATACTTTTCACTGCATGGCTGACCATAGGAGACCCTCTCTATGAATTAGCGACTTATATTTTTATTTGACCTTGCTTTACTTGTAATACTTAGGTCTATAAGTATAAGTAAAAGTGTACCTTTGTAATTAATGCTGATGTTTTTGTTTCAGAAGCTGTTTGTTTGAAAAGCGGGTAAGTGTTTTATTTTCAATTTCATATCAACGAATTATTTAATAGAGGTATGGTATATCTTGCATGATATTGATGATGAGTTTTTCTTTGGCAATATGGATATGACATCACAGATTTTCCTTCCCTCCAAATTGTCATATTTCATATAAAAAAAATCCGCAAGCGAGCAGGTGAGTCAGTTCCTATCCTAATAAAATAAATTATTTCTGGATCGTATTTCCTAAGTACGACGGAGATGTTATTTTACAACACATTATACAGACAGATAATGAACTATCAGTAATAAATAAATCATACAACCTGACCACTTACAGCTTGAAAAATGCCGACCAAACGAACTTGGACCCTAGGTTCTTTCTCCCTGCTCGGCCGCGAGGCAGCATGCGCACAAAGCGGCAAGGCCGCCACCATGTCAAGTTCGCAGCACGTACATATTTCGCCAAAGCGCCGCTACAGTAACAATAATGGCTGAGCCCCATTGTTTGGGCCCGTGGCACATTACGCTTTTGTCTCTGCTCTGCCCTCCTCCGTTCCTCACAATGCGGCCAGGAAACAAGTGAGCCTTTATTTCGCCTCTTTTTGTCTCGGAGTATCGCTGCTTATTGTCTTCATTCGATTGTTCGGGGCTCTTCAGAGGGCGCATTGTTGTGGACTCCAGCTAGCGCTGAGCCGGCGGATGGCGGATGTGCACGCTCGTTGTTGGTACGTGCTGTTGGAAAGTTGGTTTCTTTGACGCACGCACGCTCCGTGCGGTGATAGCAGGATGCGAGTGTCAATGCTTTCGCCGCTAAATAGTCTTTCGTTTAGATCAACTGTCTTCACGGGCGACTAATGACTGCAATTTTGTTGTATTAGATGCAACTTAAAAAACTGCATTATGTAAAAAGGATATCATCATCTTCCTGCCCTTATCCCAAATCAAATTGGGGTCGGCGCAGCATGATTTATTTAGAACATAAAATCAATAGCTATAAACAATTACTAAAAAATTCTTTTAGAATCAATCAGTAGGTAGATACATATTTGGAAAATCCGTGCACTTTTCTTTTAGAATGTTATTGTCAGCCAGCTTCAAACTCCGCAAGAAATTTCTATTCAACCCTTACACAATGCACAGTGCATCCTCGTAAGTTTGACCCTATCGATCCCCTTTATCTGCAAATGATACAAGCTGCATCTCCTCTAGTTAGTATTGTTCGCGGCCCATTGTGGCTGGCGGCATTGTTCCGACACGTCCCGGTTTTTCCTTTTCGCTTTCGAAGCAATGTGCCGGCTCAAAACTGAGGGCCCATCTTCGCTGAGGGCTGCCAGTGTTCGACGATTTGTTTACATTCTTAAGCTGGGAGGTAAATAGAGAGACATTGTCACTATTCAGTACAAGTAGCTCAATTTCAATTTCAATTTCAATTTATTTCATTGCTTCATGTACAGTTTACAAGGTCTTAGTAATATTAATTAGTGTGAGTACATGTACCCTGTATTAGGGCATTACAATATTTAACTTAGATATATTAGCTAACTTAGTTTAACTTAGATAAATTATTATTTTGGCATGCAATCACATATATACTCATTACTCGGTCACAATTTAGAAAATACATTTATGTTTTATAATTATAATACATCGATAACATTATTTCAATTTCATAACATACAATTAACATACAATTTATTAATATTTATAGATTGGATCATATTTTCATTTATTTCAATTTGATAGCATATATTTATAGAGTTTATGTCAGTTTATCGTCAAGGAAACTATTTATTTCGTAATAACATTTTGTCAGTAGAAATGATTTAAATTTATTATAAAAGGATTTATCTTTACTTTCAGCTTTTATGTTTGCGGGAATCTTGTTATAAATTTTTACTGCCATATAATGAGGCCCATCTCTAAACAGTTTCATGCGTCCTATAGGCATTTCTAATAAATGGTTTCGTCTGGCGTTTTTACAATATATAAATAAATTTAGGTTTTTCTTTACAAAGTAAGCATGTTACTATCTAGGTAAATAAACAATCTTCACAGAACATTCCTTTAAATTTCCATTCGCATTGTATGCGCTCCGCTAAAATATTCATCTTGCGTCGCCGCGTCTTTTGAAAATCGCCTGGTCCCTTTCGGCCGCGCTCATATTTCCCGCGTTTTCCATACCATATACAATCTCTATACAATATTGCGACTTTGTGCGCTTCTCAAGTCCCCAAATACTCCATTGACGAGCGCGGAGCAAACTCGCTATAGCGAATTAACACTATTCATGGGAAGTTTTCAAAGAGGACTACTCTCATACAATTTGGCGGCATTCATAAAGATTCACTCCTTAGCTAGCTCGATGAATAGCTTTATGAATAACGTTCCATTTTAGTTGGAGCTGATGTATTCGCGTATTGAAGATTCAATTTCAAAGAGCCGGGTTGGGAGGTGTTCTAAGACTGATTCGTGTTTCAGAGGCTTTCGTGATGAGATCTCCTATGAAACTGGGCTGGTTTATATTTTCTTGGGTTTCTGGTTAGCATCGTGCAGATTTTGCTTATGGTAGGTAATGATCGATCTCCCATAACAAAAGCCTAGGAAAGTATGATGAAGACTCATGTCTACCCATGTTCCATGCGGAATGTTGTTTAGTTTCATGAGTACCTTAACCTCCTTTCAGATTTTACTATGTTACTCCGTTACTCCCATATTTTGAACCCTCAACGACTGATCGTCATCGTAATGTCAGTCTTAGCCGCTGCGTAGGTTCCACTGTCGCTTCAGGAGCAGCGGTCCGCTGAAAGAACCCCCGAACAATGCATCCCAATTGTGTTACATCGAGCTTTGTCTCCGGGAATACAGAAATGGCTTCAATGGGAAATGTGAATTACTTTTGACACAGTCGTCCATGGTTTGTGTCAACTCTGGGTCTTATTTTGGGTTTTATTTAGTTGGACCTTAATTTTGTTTGGACATTCTACAAAGAAAAAGATTGCACTCCTCGTATTGTGATGGTACCATAACGTTCTCGTACCGTTTTGTTCGCTTTGTTTTACCTTTGAAATACTTACCTTCTGTATTTTTCGGAAGTTACGAGAAATATGTAGAAAGTACATACATACATATTTCAATCCGATATTCCTTGCAGGGTAAGCATAGCGTAAACGGCTGTAAAATCAGCCATCACACAAAGTCTGACTAAAATTTTGAGAGCGATTTAGAAGACTGTTGATAGGTTCTCAGCCTCTCGCCTAAAATTGCAATACACATCAACTCCCAAATTCCTTACGACACCCACAAGAAAGATCTGAGGTGATGCTATTCTAAGCCGGCACCACACGTCAATAATAGCAACTTGAAACATACTTTAGACTAGAAACAAGTTCTATACCTAATATGAAATCATAGTTCGAGTATAGCAGACCTTTCAGCAATCTTTCAGGCATCTGAATGGTGTTAATTTACTCTGAATTGGCAACTCCCGGGTGTGAGCTTTGAATGGGAGGTTCGGTCGACAGAAGCACCAAATTGTATATGGAAAATGTGGAAAACATAAGGCGGGGTCCACACGTGACCTACCTAAAAGTTTGTGTTTTATTTTTATATGGCAGGTATGTAAATGGATTAATGTTTTTTTTATAGTATAGTCCGGTGCTACGCTATTTAACGCAACGCTAACGTACCTATGTGTTGAGGACCTCAAATAAAACACCTCGGGTTTCTTCGATATGGACTGTATTTACACTGGTTGCACTACTTTACAAACTATTTAATACTAGGGATACTTCACTAGACTGGACTACTTTTCACTTCTACTTTTCACTTTTTCTTCACTGTACTGGATACCGAACTGAACTGTGTTCCCACCCGGGATGTACGTCAATATATACAAAATCAGCCAAATCTAGAATATTCTGCACTACCTTCGCACATCCGGAGAGGGCGGAAGTTATTATATATTATATATCATAACTATAAAAATCTAGAACTTTCTTATAAGCATCCAATCAGAATCCGTGATTTTTCGGGCAAAAATCTATGTATCTCTCTCGGTAGGTCTCTTTCTTATGACTAGCCAATCAGAATTAAGAAACATTGGGCAAAACTGGCAATACTGGCAAAAAAAACTTCTCGCTCAAAAGCTATCTAATATAGAACCATCAAAAAGTGATGACGGACCTAAAAGTTCTAGATCTTTCCCAATTTATCAGCCAATCAGGATAAAGGTCAAATTAACAACTAATACGAACGAACGCACACAATGAAATAGCCACGCCTCAAACTATCACAAATAAACAAATCACTCGTCTAAACGCTAACTAATTCAGAACTATTAAAAAGTAATGACTAATCTGACGAAAGAAATTAGACAATTAGAACACAACTATATACATAAACAATGCCTGTATCTAATGCCTAAACCTAATGCCTAAATGCCTAACCTAATGCCTAAATGCCTAACCTAAGCCTATGTATTTTAGCCTATGTACAGTCTTTAGTGCGGGTTCGCGCTCGCCGTCCGCAACATCCTCCCCCCGGCGAAGTCTCCGAAGCCATCTCGGACCGGTAGGGCGGCGAGCTTGCCTGCGAACTGGCCGCTGGATGTTCCTCCCTGTGTGTGGTTCGGCATTAGGGCTTCGTCTTTGGCGAGTACTTCAGCGCGTGGGTGCGTCTTCCACTCGTGGCGGAGCAGGTTGGCGTCGACCACGATGTCCTCTTCTCCGACGTCGCTGGAGTTGTTTGTCGCCTCTCGGTGTCGGGAACTTCATCGCGCGGGGCTTCCTCGTGTAGTGCCGTCCAGATGAGGCGTTGCCAAGCTCCCCCCTGGTTTGTCGCTCCAGGTGCGATGATCTGCCGTTCGGTCTTCTGCGCGTAGTTTTTGAGCGCAGGCAGCGTGTAGGCGGCTCGTAGTTTGGCAAGCGGAGTCGTCGTCTTCGGCGTGCTCCCCCCGTGTCGGGCAAGCGGAGTCGTCGGTCGTCTCCCCCCGGTGCGGGCAAGCGGAGCTGTCGGTCTTCTCCCCCCGGTGCGGGCAAGCGGAGTTGTCGTCTTCTTCGGCCTCGTCTTCTTCTGGCTCCCCCCGTGTCGGGCAAGCGGAGCCTCTTGTGGGTCGCGTCGTCTCTTCCGTTTGGGTTCGTCGGGATCCGTCGCCGTCCACGCTGGTTGGTGGGCCCGGTGATCTTGGTGACGCGGTGTGTGGCGCTATCGGGCGAGCGGAGTCGTCGTCTTGGGCGGGCTCCCCCCGTGTCTTGCCACGTCTTCATGCGTTGGTTGGCGCGATCGAGCAAGCAGAGCAGCCGTCGGTCTTGGCTGGCTCTCCCTGCGTTGCGCCGCGTCTGGAGGCGTCGGCTGGCGTCGTTGGGCACGCGGAGCTCGCGGTGTTGGTCTCGGCGGGCTCCCCCCGTCTTGCGCTGCGTCTGGAGGTGTGATTTGGCGCCGTCGGGTAAGCGGAGCTGCTGGTGTCGGCTAGCTCCCCCCGTGTAGCGCAAGCGGCGTCTTCGGTGTCGTCTGGCTCCCCCCGTTTTGCGCCGTATCCTGTCGTCGTAAGGGTTCTTCGATGACGTCTTGACTGCGTGCGCGTCGTCCCTCGGTAGCTCCGCGGCGGTGACTCCCAAGGCCTTATGGGAGTAGGCCTTCACCCTGTCGTGGAGCTCGACGTCCTCGGCGGTCTTCATGTCGCTGCAGGTCCGTATATGCATGACGGTTCCATCTTGAGGTGCCGCGTCGTCTTGTCGTGCCGCGTCGTCTTGCGGCGGCGGCGTAGTCGGCCGGTCCCAATGAAGCGACGGGTGGTGATCTCGATCGCAGCCATCCTTCCCGCATTTCCTCCTTCTACACATGGTCCGTCGATGTCTGTTGTTCATACAGCTGAAACAGATGCGCTCGTCCCGGGCCCACTGCCATCGTTCGTCGAGGCTCATGCGTCTGTATTTATTGCATGACGGCACGTCGTGTGGTCCCCCGCAGCACAGGCATGTTTCTTCGTTTTCCTTATCGTGTGCTTCGTTTGCAACGTAGACAGAGTTGCGTGGCGGCGGGACGCGCGGTGGCGGAGCGCGCAACGTCTGTGTGCGCGGTGCCTGCTCCGTTCGTCGCGATGCAGTGCCGGTGTACTTCGGGCTGTCGTACGTGTGTCTAACGGCGCGGTCAGCCTCGCGCATTAAGAACTCCGACAGCACTTCTATTTGCGGGCGGTTGCGGTCGGCTTTCTCTTCGGCGTAGTCGCACCATCGGGTCTGCAGATGCGGGGTCAGCTTGGCGGTGACTTCGCGGGCCAGCTTCGGGTTGCGCAGGTAGCCTTGGTCGTCAAGCGTCGACAGTACGCACACGATGTTCTGCAGCTTGACGGCGAACAGGTTGAGGTCGTGTGACGAATTGCCCAGGCGCGGCAGGTTGGCTAAATCCTCCAAGGCTTTGTCGATGATGTACTCCGGCCGGCCGAATCGCTGCTCCAACGTCCGCATTATAATCTCCGGGTCGTTGGCCGTCGACATCAGACAGTAGACAGCTTCTCGGGCTTCTCCACGCAGGCTGTAGCGCAGTCGTGCTAAGTTCTCAGGCCGGGAGAACTTATACAGGATGGTGGAGTCGCGGTAGGCGGCCTTGAAGGGTAGCCAATCCTCTGGGTTGCCGTTGAATGTCGGTAGCTCCTGCGCTTGACGCGGCGGCGGGCGCACGGTGCTCAGCTTCACCATAACTTCGGCCAATTTGTCTATCGCCCGCTCTCTTGATCGGTACGGCGTTGGCGAGCGCGAGCGTCGTCGGTGGTCGCGGTCGTCATCGTCTCTATCGCCGTCCCGACGGGGGTTTTCAGCGTCGCGCTGACGGTCGTCATGACGCTCTTCATGTCTTTTGTCTTCCTGGCGCGGAGGTGGCGGCGGGTCACGGCGGCCATCTTCCTCGACGCGCGTTGGTTGGCGTCGCTCATCGCGCGGAGGTGGCGGCAGGACACGGCGACCATCTTCCTCGACGCGCGTTGATGGGCGTTGCTCGGCACGCGGAGGTGGCAGCAGGACACGGCGGCCATCTTCCTCGACGCGTGCTGGCGTGCGTAGCTCGGCGCGCGGAGGCGGCGGCAGGGACCTGCGGCCGTCTTCCTCGACGCGCGCTGGCGGGTGTTGCTCGACGCGCGGAGGTGGCAGCAAGTCACGGCGGCCATCTTCCTCGACGCGCGCTGGCGGGTGTTGCTCGGTACGCGGAGGTGGCAGCAGGCCACGGCTGCCATCTTCCTCGACGCGCACTGGCTGACGATAAGATTCCTTGAGGTATCGTTGCATTGTCTCGTCGTACTGGAAGCTTCGCCTGCGATCGTCTTCAGCGGCGGCGGTTGCTGGCAGCGCGGCTGTCGGCTTCTGCGGGCGTGCATGCTCCGGTGTGCCGAGTATCGTCGAACGTTCGTTCAGCCACGCAGTAAATTCCTCCTCCGCTAGCCTCGGATCTTCATGAAGGACTTGACTTGCCTCTTCTTCGTCAATTGCCTCCATTTCTTGACGTAGGCGAATGTTTTCCGCTTCCAACTCGTTGAGTCGCATTTTTTCCAGTATCCATCGGCGTTTGGCGCTCTCCGTAGAACGTGCGGAGCGCACAGATCCCTCGGGCGAACGGCTGTGCGCGGCGCGAGGGCGCGGCTGTCGGCCGCGGCAGCTGGCGCTGTGACGGGCTCGCCTGTGGCCCGTAACATGCCTGCGCCAGCTTCACTCTGCGTGTCGTAGCCAGTCTCGTATGCTCGTCCTGTCCTGGGTGTCCCTTCAGCCGCGGTGGTTGACGGTGATGCCGGCGTGTCGGCGAGCATCTTCCCTGCCTTGTCAAAACCATCCTGATCGGCGGCTTCCCAGCGAAGAGCTTGAGTATCCCTTGCGGCTGCTTTTTCTGTAGCAACCGCTCCCGAAAGTAGTGACCGAGGATCACTGCCCGGTGCGGCGTAGAACGGCGGCGGTGCGCGGGCTGTGGTGCTGTGGCAGCGGCGGCGTCGGCGGTGCAGCGGCGCGGTGGTAGCGGCGGCTGCGGTGCTGCGACGGTAGCGGCGGCTGCGGTGCTGCGGCGGCGGTGGCGTCGGCGATGCAGCGGCGCGGTGGCGGCGGCCCTGCGAGCGGCCCTGGCAGCGGCGGCAGCGGTGGCGGCGGCCCTGCGACCGGCGGCAGGGGGGGCGGGGGTGGCGCCAGCCGTGCGATGCGGCGGGAGCAGCGGCAGCGGGGGCGGCGGCCCGGCACGCGGCCCTGGCAGCGGCGGCGGCGGGGGCGGCGGCCCTGCGAGCGGCGGCAGCGGCGGCGGCGGCGGTGGCCCTGCAGCGGTGGCGGCGGCCCGCGAGCGGCCCTGGCAGCGGCGGTGGCGGTGGCGGCGGCCCTGCGAGCGGCGGCAGCGGCGGTGGCGGCGTCGGCAGCTGCGATGCGGCGGGGCTGCGGCTGCGGAGCGGCGGCAGCGGCGGCGGCGACGCGGCGGCGGTGGCGGCGTCGGCAGCTGCGATGCGGCTGGGGCTGCGGCTGCGGAGCGGCGGCAGCGGCGGCGGCGACGCGGCGGCGGTGGCGGCGTCGGCGGTGGCGGCGGCTGCGGTGGTGACCCGGTTCAGCGACGTCTGAGCGGGCTCGGTGAGCAGCGGCAGCGTTGACGGGGTGCGCAGCACGGGCAGCAATCCGGCGCTCGAAGGTCCAAACTTGTTGAGGACCTCAAATAAAACACCTCGGGTTTCTTCGATATGGACTGTATTTACACTGGTTGCACTACTTTACAAACTATTTAATACTAGGGATACTTCACTAGACTGGACTACTTTTCACTTCTACTTTTCACTTTTTCTTCACTGTACTGGATACCGAACTGAACTGTGTTCCCACCCGGGATGTACGTCAATATATACAAAATCAGCCAAATCTAGAATATTCTGCACTACCTACGCACATCCGGAGAGGGCGGAAGTTATTATATATTATATATCATAACTATAAAAATCTAGAACTTTCTTATAAGCATCCAATCAGAATCCGTGATTTTTCGGGCAAAAATCTATGTATCTCTCTCGGTAGGTCTCTTTCTTATGACTAGCCAATCAGAATTAAGAAACATTGGGCAAAACTGGCAATACTGACAAAAAAAACTTCTCGCTCAAAAGCTATCTAATATAGAACCATCAAAAAGTGATGACGGACCTAAAAGTTCTAGATCTTTCCCAATTTATCAGCCAATCAGGATAAAGGTCAAATTAACAACTAATACGAACGAACGCACACAATGAAATAGCCACGCCTCAAACTATCACAAATAAACAAATCACTCGTCTAAACGCTAACTAATTCAGAACTATTAAAAAGTAATGACTAATCTGACGAAAGAAATTAGACAATTAGAACACAACTATATACATAAACAATGCCTGTATCTAATGCCTAAACCTAATGCCTAAATGCCTAACCTAATGCCTAAATGCCTAACCTAAGCCTATGTATTTTAGCCTATGTACAGTCTTTAGTGCGGGTTCGCGCTCGCCGTCCGCAACACTATGCGTCTATAAGATGCACACAAATTACGGATTCCCTATGCTAAAACCACAAATTAGAGTAACGGCGCGCGGGGCGCCTTTACAAATGGCTCACTCTGTACTAGCGACAATTTTGATGCTTACTGACTTTAACTGTAAATCACTGGAATTTCAGAGGAATTCAAGGTAACTGGTTCGAGGCTGGTTGCCACGAACGTCATATAAGTATCTTAGATTAAAATTAGCTCAGAATCATATGACGTTCTTGTATCAGATTTTGCTATTTTGATATTCTTATACTTTAAGACTTTTGAAAGTAGCAACCCTGTAACAAGTGAAAATCGCTAAAATCCTAAATAGGGTCGAGTGAACCTTCTGTAAACTCTCTATTTGGTGCTAAAACTTGCATTAAAGAAATTTGGGTTGAAACAGCGCAGCGCTGAAACTTGCGTTGCCTCATTTTAACGTCGATTTTAGTTGGATATTTCGTATGTATGCATGACAGGCGCATGCATAAACTTTGCGCTAAAATAACGTATCAACGGACGACACGTGTGGTCCTTGCTCAAATGGAGGCAAGGAAAGCGACTGTAAAGGAGGGTGATTTTCTAAAGGCTTCAGCCGTTTTCAATGGCCCACTGTTCAACATTGCTCATTGAGCGATATTTTCTCTTGACTGTACAAAACAAATACTAGGCTTCTCAGCCCTCAGAGAAATAACTAGATACATATATTATATGTCACGCCTACATCCCTTGCGGGGTCGGCAGAGCGTAAACGGCGGCTGTAAAAACTAGCCATTTACACCACGTCTGAAAAAAGTTTGTGAGTCATTCAGAAAACTGTGTATCACCAAAGTGACAGGTTGTCGCCTAAAATTGCGATACACATCAACTCTCAAATCCCTTATCTGCTTCTTACGACATCCACCCCATATATGGGCCCCATATTATGGGGTGATGCTATTCTAAGCTGGCACCACACAAATACAACTTAATTTAAATTACAAGTTTTGAAACGTCTTTGCTTGCTGAAGACCGGTTATTTTAAAAGCTTTTATTTAACTTGCAGTGTATGTAAGTATGTATGTTTGTTCGGGTCAAATTTTGCAACTCAATTTTGAAGCAGATATTCTAAACCGATTGAGCTGAAATTTTGTAAACACGTTTAACTCAGATGACAATGCATGTTAGATTGTGTGTGGTTATTCTAAATCCAATATGGCGGAATATCCAAGATGGCCGACAAGTAATCTTTGACGCACTCCTACAATATGGGTGTCAAATGAAAGGGCTTGCTGAGTACAATTTAGAAAATAATATGGCGGACATCTAAAGATGGCCACCTATGATAATTTACAATATGAGTGTCAGATGAAAGGGCTTGCTGAGAATTACCTATTCGAATTACAAGTTGACGTCATTCTAACTATGGTGGTAACTATGGTGGACTTCTTAAGATGGCAGAATAAAATTTTTATGCTTTTTTACAATAAGGATATCAAATGAAAGGAATTTTTCAGAATAACTCGAAAAATAAAGTGACGTTTACGTCACTCAAAATAGGGAAATTATAAATTGCATATCAAATAAATAATCGCCTATCAATACATATTCATCATTTATATTTTTTTTTTACATCAAATATCTTACTTCACTACAAATAAACTAAATGTTTAACAAAACATAAACTGCAGATAATTCGAAATTTTACATCAATATGACATAACTTTTTTCCTCATAATGCAATACAGATAAATTTATTTTTGTACAGAAATACTACATACATAGCATGAATACTGACTGCACAGCAAATTTTCCATATTTTATAGCAAAATAACTATCCCAGTCGCATATTAACCAATAAACATACGTAAGTAAACATAAGTTTATAGGTCCGTTAGGTATAGCCTAACCGAACCTGGCGCGGAAAGCGCCAGGTTAGGTTAGGTTAGGTTAGAACATTGACCACAACGCACGAGCCGAGCGAGCGGAGCGAGCGTGCTGCGGCAGCGGCCGGCGATGTGCCAGAAACGACACGCTATGCGCGTCATCAATTTAAAATATGATTATCGATGTGTATGATTAACGACGATGGTTCATCTCTAATAAAAACTGCTGTAAATAAATAAAAATAGAAGCTATATTTAAAAGAAAAAGAGTTAACAGGTATAATGTGCATTAAGATTATTAGCTGTGCATTGATGAAAAAGCTTTTGCTTTAGGAAAAATCGCTGTACGCTGCGAAAATAAATTGTAGTGTGTTTAGTGATATTTTGAGTTGAATATTTTGCTGTGCAATCAGTAATTTTGATGGGAATTTGGAATTTTATTGCATAGAAAAAGGATATTTTTTTATTTGCGTTTAAATACTACCCCTCAAAATAAAACCAGATATGACAGACTAAACGTTAGATGGCGTATTAAGTATGTTCTGTTTTCTTACTAAATGGGTGAAAAACATAGACAAATGAAAGATAAATACTAGTGTGAGGTAAATGACGTCGCTTTGCACAGATTTTTAGGGGTTGAATGGTTGTTGTGTTGGGGTTTTTAGTCTTCTTTTCATGGCACTGTCAATGAAGAAGCAACATAAAGTTCAGCGATTGCCCCGCTTGGGTACAAGAAGCTTATCGTAGAGGACGAAACTCATACCGTAAGACAGTCATGAGACCGATGCCTCGCAGATTCGCACTAGTAGTCCGTATGGACGCAGTTTCAAAGTCAATGAAGAATGTTGTATTTTTTTCCAGAGGTTACTAAAAAGCAAAAAATAAATTATAAGTAAAAAACATTTTTAAAACAAGCTTTTATTTGGGTGCGCTAAAAAGTATAAAATAATCTATTTACTAAAACTTTAACTTGTAACTTTTAATGGCATTAAATCTACGTCTTCACAATTTATACGATATAAAAGCTTGTCGCGAGATTTGACCTGTGTCTAAATCAATAAATAAATTAGAAAACCAGTGTAAATGATCTAAAATAAACTTTTAAACTAAGTCACACCACACGAGTACCTACTTAAATCTCGCGACAAGCTTTTATATCGTATAAATTGTGAAGACGTAGATTTAATGCCATTAAAAGTTACAAGTTAAAGTTTTAGTAAATAGATTATTTTATACTTTTTAGCGCACCCAAATAAAAGCTTGTTTTAAAAATGTTTTTTACTTATAATTTATTTGTTATCATGATAGAGATAGTTCTTGCATAAGGCATTTTTCTAACTACAAAAAAATTTTGCTCCATTTTCGAAGTTCGATAAAAATATAACTAAGTTTAAACATTCACGGATAGGTACGTCTCTTGATTCAAGAGCGTATCCATTACCCTACTATTTTGCATGAATATAAACAATTGCATATAAACACGGTTTTTTGTATGGAAGCCCCTATAAATTTTTAGTTTATTCTTTAGTATTAGGGAAGTCTCAGTAATAGGGTTCCCGTTTCAGCCTTTGGGCACGGCACCCTAAACATCGGCTGACCAAGCAATTTTGTCCTATGTACTTTGGGGAAAGTTGTTCAGTATCACCGGTTGAGTTTAGCGTTTTCGGAAAATTCGGTCGGGGTCGTTCGGTTCTTACCACTTGCGTTGCTCGAAGTTGTCAGCGTATATTGCGTTCTTTTGTGTGTTTTCCTCTGTAAATGTATCAATAAATAAAATAAAGTAAATCTATCATCCATCGCTTATCCATCGTTATATTCATCCTTCGAGCAATGCGATCATCCGTCTATATGCTTCTTGGTATTCTTCGAGCAACGCATCTTCCGTCCCGTTCCTCCAAGTTGGTATTCATCTTCTTGGTAAGTATTCATCCATCATACTTTTACTTATTTTTTAAATTAATTGAATCTTTTTTAAGTTTGACATGACATTTGCTTGTGGACAATGCGGTAAATCTGGCGTCTTCTGTTGCGCAGTGGTGAAACACGTTCGGTAACTATACCTAAAGTTTGGGTCCCAAACCAGTCAATTCCACTCTTTTACTTGTATTTTTAATGATACACAAATACATGCAATAATGTTCAAGAAATGGAGACGTCGAAGGCACTACGATCCTGAAAACTATACGGACATTACAGAACTCAGAGATTCCAGGGAATTCGGAGAACCCAGAGTCCACAAAAATTCCAGAGATCACAGAAATCACGGAGATAACTGCAATCTCAGAGAACCTAGAGATCACGGAGATCTTAGAGACCCGAGAGATCGTAGGAGAGATGAGATAATAGCTAACCTTGCAGAATCCGTAGTGGGTTATAGACAGCAACAACGACAAAGCCGTTCCAATAAGCATATAGCAGGAGGAAACTGCCTTATACCAACAATGCTTGTCGGGATCTTTGTTATTTTGCAAATTGTTTTCCTTGCGTTTATGTTTAAAAATTATCAAAGCGAAAAACCCTTGGATATATGGAGGATGATGGATTTGGGTGGTGAACGGAAGCTGATAGAATTGGATGGTGAACCGACTACGACTACGGAGTTTTCATTTTGATATGTTTCTGGCGTAAATAGTTTGTGAGTGAGTTATTGTATCATTTTAATTTATTAATTTGTTTTATTTTTTATTTTTAAACACTTATGATAAATTAGTATTTTACGATGAAACAGATGAACAAAACTAATTTTCTCAAATATGATTTTCTTTTCTTCGTAGCCGGTTGCTACAGATTGCTACGCCATAGCAGTATTTGGCAGTGAAGGCGCTGCTAGCTAGGAATTGATGATTTTTATATTGAAGTGGTTGGGTATGGGTAAGTCTCTTTGATCATCGTGTAGTAAACTTTATAAAGTAAAGTAATTAAATACAGGGTGGACCAGACAGTGTCGTCAAGAGACCAATTCTTTATAGTGAGTTGTCATCACCCCCTTGTATGTTCCGCGATTTCTTGTAGCTTTCGACTTATTCAACTTCTAAAGTTGTATGGGGCAAAAAGAAAGAAAAAGTTCAGCCAGATAATTTTATTCCTATAACAAAGGAAAACAAAAAAAAAAGCGGCCAAGAGCGTGTCAGACACGCTCACAAATAGGGTTTCGTAGTCAACGTTTAAATATCAAGTCTTTGTGCGTTGCAAAGTTAATTTTGTTGCTGGTTTGTTTGCAGCTGTATGGTTACCAACCGCAAATTGAGGATCTTTAATAATTCCATAATCTTAAGTGGTACAGTATTCGTTATAGTTTTTATGGTAACTTCATATTAAGCACTATATTCCATATCTTTTTCAAATTTTTTATACTTTAGAAGTTACAGCTGGAACAAATTATTGATCAAAAACACCTCTTTTAAACTGGAATTTAATATGGATCAGAAACATTTTAGAGACTATTTAATTCTAAAAGACCTTTTATATTATTAATTAATAATCTATTATTTCTAAAAGACCTATTCAACAATACCCTACTCAATATAACAGAAGAAAAAAAAAATTCGCCCCCCTTTCACATGTATGGGAAGGGGGTCCAAAAAACAATAAATATATTTTTTTCTCAACATTTCTGAATTTGAGTCAACACGATCTATCTGCACACCAAATTTGATGTTGATAGCTCCAAAATTTGACGAAGTTATGAGGGCGCGGCATACAGACAGACAGACAGACCAACTTGCCGAAATGATAAGGGTTTCTAGTAGACTACGAAACCCTAAAAACTATTCTGTCTTCCGTATCGATCGGGTACTATTAGATTAAAAAACTACAACATATCATCTGAATAACAAACGTATTCAACTTTCTACCGCGGGTAGGGTCAAGTAGGGATCGGTGACTCGGGCGGGTACATTGACTCACGCTTATATTTCGTAATAGGACAGCAATATCTATCTGGTTTCTTAACTTAATGGTAGCTCTTAACAACCAAACACATACAAACCAACAATCCGTGCACTTCAGTGCGGTTTGATTGTGAAAAAAATGTGCGATTGGCTTTGCACCTCTACAAATGCTTTTAAATGTATTTTTATCGGCTAATATTGAAATATTTAGGGAAATGTAATTATTATCATCGTAAGTGATGTTCATATACTAGGTAATAAGCTACATTTGCTATCTCTTAGAAAAGTCTGGTAATGTTTGTAGGCTAATTATTACACTGGCTCAAATTTAAGTGGTACACAGTGACTCTAACATTTAGTACTGGCAACTCTCTCTATTTTTACAAACATTAACAGACAATTGTAAAATATTTTCTATGGCAATAGTAATGATTTGTAAAGAATACTTTGACAAATATAATTGATTATAATGCATAATATCAATAAATATTACACAAGCATGACAGGGTTGCAGAGTCCATATTAACTGTTAGAGTCACTGTGTACTACAATGGTTGAGTCAATGTTGACAGGTACACGTACACTACACGTACACGTTACTCACATTTTTTTTTCTAGAAAAAAATGTCTGGTGACCTAATTGTCGTGTTATTGCAAAAAATGATAACGCGAAACAAAAGAGTAATAAATAATCAATGCATCCTAGATATGAATTTGAGTATGATACTTCAAAGATTTCTATAAAATTTTATTGATTGCAAAAATCCGAGTCACTGTTGCCTACCTGACCCTAAATATCACATTCCCTTATAAAAAATCTTCAGAATAACTCGGTCACGTGTGGAACATATTTTTTAACAAAATTGTCTCGTGTGATTAGTTGATTACTTGGTTACGGAGCATGACGAAGTCTCTTGAATGACAATATCTGAGAGTAAATGAATATCCTTTCTATATTTTTAGAGTTCTGTACCGAAAGGGTCTAAAAGGCTGGTCAGTCAGACTGTACCTATTTCATAAAGTATGATATTTAGAGTTGAATTTTCACACCTGCTGTATTTCTGTTGCTACTATAACAAGTATATTAAAAGTTAAAAAAATAAGTATTTAAAGGGGCTCTCATATAACAAACTAAATTCCTTTTGCAATTTTTATGATTAATTGTAGGTACATTAAAACGTGGTTATTACTTGAAACGTGGAACCCTTAAAACGTGGTTATTACTTGCTCTTAGGCGACGTTTTTAGGGTTCCGTACCTCAAAAGGTAAAAACGGAATCCTTATAGGATTACTTTGTTGTCCGTCTGTCTGTCATTATGTCAAGACCCTTTATCTCAGGAACGCGTAAACGCGATATTGAGTTGAAATTAAAACCGTATACTTCAAGTCTATGGTCGCTAGTGGTTGTGAAAAAATCATGCACCTTGCTTCAAGTTAAAAAAAGGTATAGCCGTTTATGCAGTTAAAACGCGTGTTCTTTACCCTCTCAAGGGAGTTTAAATTTAGGTTACTTTCCGTAGATCTAGAATAATGAAATTTGGCAAATACAATGGAAGTTTTCATAAATTTATGGTTTTTATGGGGGCAGAAAAAAGAAACAATGTTTAAAAAACTTGGCTAGTTGTCCAAATGGAGTATCATATGAAATATAAGTTTACCAACCAGAATAACCTACAAAACTTAGTACGGAACCCTCAGTGGGCGAGTACAACTCGCACTTGACCGGTTTTTTGCTTAAATGCGACCCCACTGCCAGGTGAGGGTAGAGGTGGTTGTCTAGTAAAATAAAGAAATATTACAATTTGCAAAATGTACTTACTAATCTTTGCTTGCTAAAACACTTTGGTAAATGCGAAAGTTTTTTAACGAACGCTTGTATAGTTAATTATTGAGTTTGTGTATTTTGAGAAGGCTCGTTAATAGATACTCGTCATGAGCCGAAACACAGTTCGATTTTCTAATGATCACTGCTCTGCTCAGATCATCAATGCTTTTTACAGATCGAATTCTTCTTTGTCCTAAACGAATCAAAGCTCTCCTTTGTTAGTACCTATTTAACAATAAAAATATCAAACAATGAAATCAAAATTGCGTCTTTATTTTACATTGTAGAACAGTGGTCCCTGGAATTCGTAATTTCTTTGATTCCCGGCTATTGTGGGACTGATAAAAGCGACACTTTCAGTCTCTCCCGTTTGAATGAACACCATTATACCGACACAAAAGTGGATATTCCAAACAAAAACATCATTGGCGCAGTTATTACGCAGCGTAAAAAACAATTCAGACTATAATCCAGGGGTTCTAAAACTTTTTCATCTGGTGATACCCCTTTAGGTTTTAATAAATAGGCAAGGATGGATGATTCCCTCACTTGCTTATCGAAGAAGAAAGAAGAGAAAGTAGTAAAACGAGCTGAGCGAGCGCAATTTTTATTATTTTTAATTTCAGCTTACAAGCTAGGTTCCAGGGGTTCGAGCTTTAAAATTCTAGGAAATTTTGGCATTTTAAAACTGCCAACCCACAAGAAAAAGTATTGTAGATAGATACGTTTAGAGTTTTGTACAGAATGGTCCAAAGGTTATCCAATGTCTAAAGTCAGAATTTAGGTTAATGCCTTTTACCTACTCAGGGGTATTTTAATCACCCTCATGTAGGTTTCGCTATTTTTTGATAGTTTCTGAGTTATTAAAGTTTTAAAGTTGTCTTGGTAAGGTTACTCTGTAGCGGCAATACTTACCTCACTGCGCTTGGCTAGTGGATTGGTGAGTGCTGTCAAAGATGATCTATTTACAGAGAGCACTGCTACTCATATCCTGATTGAATTTGTTCAAGATACACTGGCATAATTTTATTTAGCCTACCACGGCCAAGATATAAGAGGCATGTCGCAGATAAGTTCAAATCCAGAGCCTTACGCAGAACATTTTGCAAGGTTTCAAAAATTTTACCCAACACGTAGGCTCTTTTAACGACACTCACGGGAAGAATTGAAATGTTTTGCATCACATGGCAATAGTTTGACAACCCTTGCTATATTCCATTATGATTTCGAACAATGTAGTTGGTGAAAATGTATTTTGTCGCAAATAACGCGGGGGCGGCATTGTTCGGATCCCAATGAATTGGGAGACAACAAAATTACCTTTCTGTCCTCGTAAAAAGTTAGGGTAATTGAGGTCAGAATTGAATACAAAGACGTATACTTAGAATCTTGTGTGTAAGTGTAGTTAAGCACGAAAAACTTTACCTAAAAATTTGGTAAAAAAAAACATTTTGATGATTTTGGTATCGATTTATAGAAATCAATTTGCAAACAGAAAGGTAGTATTGGAATCTATACATTACACAGGTACCTACATCATCATCTGCCTGCCCTTATCCCAATTTATTTGGGGTCGGCGCAACATGTCTTTTTCTTCCATTCATCTCTATCCCCAGTCAAATCCTCACTTACCTACGCCTTTATTTTTCATATCGTCTTTTATACAATCCATCCAAACTAGGCCTTCCTCTTCTTCTGCGTCCATCCACATTCATGTTCATTACTTTCTTTGTTACATGCTCTTCATCTCTCCTCATTACATGCCCATACACAGATACCTACACAAAACTTGAAATCCAAAACAGGAGTTTCAAAAGTTCAAGTTTTGGAAGTTCATCTTCGTTACCTAAGTCTGGATATTTTCAAATTATATTAGACGCATTTTTTTCTCGTGTTGGTCTCATTTTCTGAAGAATATCCGTTACTAGAGATGGGTAGAGGGTAAAAACCCATTCAACCCACCCGGGTTAAAACCGGGTAATTACCCAAATCACCCGGTTTTTACCCATTATCACCCAAATTGACGGGTAAAAACAGTATTATATGAAAAAATTATAAACAATGGTTATATTCCCAAGAAATTCTCACAGCAAGTATAACTAGTATTTCACAGCTATAAGATTTTTGTTTTCCATTGTAAACACCGCTAAAATTATGGCAAAAAAATACTTTATATCCCCTATACTTAAAAATCCACGCTTTGGACGTATATCAGGGCAACTACAGTTGATCCTTTAGTCCCTAGGGACTAAATGGAACTACTTAAATTTGGAACACAAGTATATTTCTAGGCACTTAAACGCAAAATTGCTAGAGATGCGACATTTTTAACTAAAATATTATCTAGTATCTACTATACTACCATATCAGCCTATTGCAGTCCACTTCTGGACGTAGGCCTCCCCCAGGGAACGCCATAAGGCACGATCTCCCGTTTTTGCCATCCAGTCGCTTCCAGCAGACTTTTTTAAATCATCGGTCCATCTGGCCGGAGGGCGTCCACGCTTGCTGAGGCGTGGCCTCCACTCGAGAACCCGCTTACTGCACCGTCCATCAGTCCTACGACAAATGTGATCAGACCACTGCCACTTTCACTTGCTACAATTCCAGACTATGTCCGTCACTTTGGTCTTTTTGCAGATAACCTCATTAAAAAAATAAAATAGAATTCTGGATTTTTTTTATTATAGATATATCGAGCATAGACCTTTCCATAGCTCTCTTAGTGACATAAAGCCGGTGGGCCAGTTTTACTGTCAAGTTCCACGTCTCGGCTCCGTAGCCGTAGGTCATGACTGGTAGGACGCATTGATCGAACACCTTGGTCTTGAGGAATTGTGGCAAATGCTACCTAGCCAAGCTGCACTCTTCTGGTGATTTCAGCCTCAAAGTTGTCTTTACCCATCTGCACCTTTCCATAGCTCTCTTAGTGACATAAAGCCGGTGGGCCAGTTTTACTGTCAAGTTCCACGTCTCGGCTCCGTAGCCGTAGGTCATGACTGGTAGGACGCATTGATCGAACACCTTGGTCTTGAGGAATTGTGGCAAATGCTACCTAGCCAAGCTGCACTCTTCTGGTGATTTCAGCCTCAAAGTTGTCTTTACCCATCTGCAAAGTTTGCCCAAGGAACACATATTTCCTCAAGGGCTACACCTTCGACGGAGACCGGCTCGGGGATTATGTGTTGATTGAACATAACCTTCGTCTTATCCAAGTTCATCCCAAGTCCAACACGTCTCAAGGCAGAGTTAAGACTAGATAGTATTTTTTGCAGGACCTGCAGTGATTCGGCCATTATGACTATGTCGTCGGCAAAGCGGAACCGGTGAGATTTTTGCCGTTCACGTTGATGCCCAGTCCGTCGCACTGCAGAGTCTTGAAGACATCCTTTAGTGCGTTGGTGAAGAATTTCGGGGATATAACGTCACCCTGTTTTACACCACGGATCAGTTGGATGGGTCTTGTATTGTGGTTTTGTACTTGAACGTACATTGTAGCCATTTGATAGAGGCTTCTCAGCACCTCCACCTACCTCCAGTCGACTTGGCACCACTGGGAAGGACTCCAAAACAGCCCAGGTTTCGATAGAGGCGAAGGCTTTTTCGTAAGGTTTTTTGGTTGTATTCCTCTGTCTTCTGTATAACCTGCTTGTATGCTTGCTGTACAGTATGGATGTGGTACACGGTGCTGAAGTCCTTACATAACCCGACCTGTTCCGGTGGCTAAAAGGCGTCAAATCTTGATGCCAGACGATTCGTGACGACTCTCCAGAACAGCTTATAGGCGTGGCTCAGAAGTGTGATCGGCCTATAGTTTTTGTCTCCATTTTGAAAAACAATGCTACTACACCTATGCTCCACGCCTTAGGGGTTGTCCCGGAGTTGAGCTATTACAGAGTTGAAAAGCCTTTTCAGCTCCTTAAGGACAGGTTTTCCATCGGATTTAAGTAGCTTAGAGGCCACTCCGTCTTCCTCGGGAGCCTTCCCATTCTTAAGCTGTCTTATAGCCGCCCCGATTTCGTCTATATCTATGTCCGGGAGATCTTCTGTAAAGTGGCGGGAGAGAGGAGCTCTTGGGTCTGAGGTCAGGTGGAAGCTTTTGCGCATGTGAGGTATACAGGTTTCCATAGAAGTCCTCAATTTCAGCAAGAATCATGGGAACCGATGTGACAGTTACACCATTCGAGGTAAATAACTTTGCCAGATGACTCCTTTCTATTGTCTTGGTAAAAACATTCGACCCTCGGCTTTTCTCCATCGCCTCCTTTACAAGTCGAGTATAAAACTCAAGCTTCAACAGCTTCGGAGGTCGCGTCTTACCATACTTCGTATCTTTTTGTTAAGTGACTCGGGAATTGGCAATGTTTCCCGTCTAATTCGCATCAGTTCCAGGGGCTCGCTCGAAAGTTTGGACTTCTGATCTGTTCGCCTTTTATGAAAGTGCATCGTTCCCACTTCGCAAACAACCTCGACTATTTTCTCTAGATCCTCGTCAATGTTTGTCGGGTTCTCCACTTTAAGTTTTAAGTTCAAGTTGGAACTTCTCATGTCCGGCTTGGGGCAGATTAGGACGGAGAACTGACTTCACCATGCAGTTTCTCTCTAGCTTAAAGCTGTTGATATCTAGGGTGCCTCTAACTAGTCGGTGATCGCTTCCAGTATTGAACCTACTGATCACTGAGATATCCCACTTTAGCGTTAAAGTCCCCCATGACAGCAGTAAAGTGGATCTTAGTGGTTTGGTGCATGGCCTTCGACACTTCGTCGTATAGGGCCTCCACCTCGAAGTCGGCGCATATACATGAACGACCTTAAGAGAGTACCTCTCGGTCAAATTTAGTACCATGTACGCTACCCTGTTCGAGACGCTGCAGATCTCCTTCACGTTGCCACATAGAGCTTCATTGACGAGGAACCCTACGCCACCGGGACTGTGCGCTCCCTTCCTTGAAGTAGAATAAGTGACCTGATTCTAGGGTTATCATGTCCTCCCCCTCTCTTCGGACTTCTGACAACCCCAGAACATGCCACCGTATCTGCAGCCGAGGCTGTCATCCAGCCACAGACAGCGTCCACTATACGTGGTCAGGGTCAGTTTATGGCAGCCGACGTCCGTAGCCCGGGGATTCTTCGCACCCCCTGCTCTACCATTACCCGGACCGCTACCGTAGCCCAGGGTACTAGGGCGGCCGGAAACTAGGGGCCGTTTCTTTCTCGACCTGTTCATGAGGGGGTTTTGCCCACAGTCACGACGCTGGGCAGGCGAGTTGGTGACCGCAGTGTTGTTTGTGGGCTATGTTGTCAAAACGGGTGTCGCTGCTGCCCACCTGCCGGAAGCCTTTTATCGCCTCTTACCTTACTATACCGGGAGTAACGGAAAGGGTATAACAAGCCGAAAGGAGGTCAAGGTACTCATGAAACTGAACAACTTTCTCCATGGAACATGGGTCAAAATATGAAAAAAAAAATCGGACCTCCCATAGTAAATCAATTAGCTCATCGGCGATTTTGTATGGGAGGTCCAAATTTTTTTTCATATTTCGACCCATGTTCCATGGGGAAAGTTGTTCAGTTTCATGAGTACCTTGACCTCCTTTCGGCTTGTTATACCCTTTCTGTTACTCCCTGTATACCCATGGGCAGATTTGGAGTTGTAATATTTTATTCTGCCGACACCACACGGCAATCTAGTACCTGCTTTTTTATAAAATATTTTACATCTAGTATTTATTCTTGCACATATTGCAATATAATAGGTACTCTATCTTTTTAGTTGCAATTGTCTCTTTCTAACTAGTTACTGGTAACTTATTGTTTGACGCATAGTTGTGTAATAAATAATAATAACTACTCAAACTCATTTTTCTCTCTCACTCATTCAAACAAAATGTACCAGCCGGCCGAGTCAATTTGTATGGGAGGTCCAAATTATTTTTTTCATATTTCGGTCTATGTTCCTTGGGGAAAGTTGTTCAGTTTCATGGGTTGCTTCACCCCTTAAAATATTTATAGTTGATTTTTTACACCCCGAAACACATTAACTTTGAATTTATTTTCCATCTGCCCTTACATAGTCCTATTTTTCACTTTATTTCGGTAACTAGATACGTTTAATCAATAATAAAATAATAATATATTAAAAATTTTAATAGTCAGTTTTCACCCGGCCATCGGGTGGTTTGGGTGGATTGAAATGGGTAACAACCGGGTTTTTACTTACGGGCGGGTAAATACCCGGGTGGTTACCCATCACTATCCGTTACCGACAGTAACTAAATAGCAGGCCAACATAAACAGCGGCATGGAAAAGTTCTATCACCACCACCTTACGATCTCTTCCACTTTTTAAGCAAAAATCTGCGCTCACAGTGACATCTCTTGAAATTTTCGTTTACTGTTCGTACATTTCACCTCGGTGGGCGTGTAGAGTAGAGGGTTTGGTTTGGTTCTGTTTGAATTTCCCTGCGCTTCCTACTAATTCGCGTAGATGGCGCTATACAGAGTATTCTGGATATTTTTGTTGGAATGGAAATTTATGGAATTTCTTCAATGCAATTTAAGGCTAGGTAGTTATTAATTAATGCACATAAATGGTAATGCGATACTTTCATCGTAGGTATTACTTATTAGGTAAAAGGTTTTGAAATGACTGTAGTTGTTCACAAATTCGTATATCGAAATTTTAACTAACATCGAGAGTAGGTGCCGAGGTCAATAAGGTCGGCAAGTGTCAACAAAGCCTTATATTGGTCTACTTGTGCCTAAATTGATCGAAAATATTATAAAACATCTCACCAAAACAAAACTTTCAACCATCTTTTATGAAGCCAATATAAATTAACTATTTATCACTGTCCATACCTAATTCGTTAGTTTCTGGCACCATGCCCGGGAACGAATGTTTTGAACACGAAACTAAACGTGACCGGTTTTATTATTTTGAAGAACTGTTGACAAAATTGTATCTCAGTAGGAGTAGAAACCTCCACACTTGCTATTTCCGCTTTTAACACACAAAAAGCTATTTCCAGAATAATACCGCGTAGGTAGCTATCTATTTTAAACGCACTGAGGTGTGACCAACATTTGCAATAGTCTGCATGGCCGTATTTGCAATGATCTTATTTCAGTTTTGTGTTTTTAGAGGTATTTAGATACTGCTTTTCGATGGTGCCGAAATGAAACATCCTTTTACATATAAAAATATTTTATTAAAAACATTTTGGTAACATTTAATAAGAACACTTAGGTAAAAATAAATCGACTTCAAAATTATTTCAAAAGAACAGCCTGGACTGGAAGTTCACGGAGGAGGCCGGAACAGCAAAAACTAAAATAAATAAAACAATGATAACACTCTAGGCAGAGACATGTCTAATTGACAACCAGAATTAAGGCATCGCAAGAATAATTATTAAGTACGATAAAATACCTACGGCTATTATTATAATTACAATAAATAAACGCCTAGTGTCTATCGTTCAGTTGTGTATGCGCTACCGTGGTTAGCTTCTGGACTGCTGTTGGTCATTTTCAGTCACCCATAGGACTGTAAATTCAGCTTCAAATACAATATTTTGCAAACTTTGACGTAATTTTTTTTAAGTAGTGTCAAAGTGCCGGTCGCAAACCAGGCACCCGTTACAAACGGCGATGACTAGCTACGAGTTATCATGCTTGGCCACAAGTTGTCATGATTGGCGACAAGTCGTCAAGAATAGCCTTAAATTGTCATGACTGGCAACAAGTTGAAATGATTGGCCGCAAGTAGTTATGACTAGCCACAAGTTAAAATGATTGGCGATAACTTGTCACGATTGGCCACCAGGTGTCATGATTGGCGATAAGTCGACATGATTGGGCACAAGCCGCAAATTATTGCACTGATATAAGCTTAGGTAGAATGACAGATTAACCAACAACAACCCCTTAGCCTGTGACGGCGCGCGCGCAAGTCGCGACCCTGTACAAGTCTCTTGGCAGGGAACTTACATCGAGTATTATTGCCACTAACATTATCCACTCCACGCACGAGACAGTTTGCTTGCCACTACGCCATAATTATACACTACTAAACACTAAAACATCCCAATTATACGAAGCTATGTTAAAATTTACCTAACTAATAATAATATTAACATCTTCGGCTAATTTTGATACTAGAATGATATAACATCATCTCATATTGTACTCTTAACATTACGCTGGATTAAATTAAACTGAGGAATTAAACTTGTTACACATAATATTGCAAGCATTACTGAGATTGTGCACGTTACGTGATTGATTAGATAATAATTGAAACTTAAGTGTTAGGAGGAAGATTGCTTATACTGAAGTCAGAAGTAGGACAGGAGCGCGCCAAAAGGGTCTGACCAAAGGGTAAAAGAGGCTATACCCTACCCTGCCGAAAGAGCTCGATTTTGCATATAGAAGGCTACTTTATTTAAGTACAAATATTCTAAGGGCGTACTCTACTCACAAAACTGAACATGTTGAAAAAGTTCGTCACTATTGAGGTCGATTATTTTTTGTCAAATTTCGAAAACAAGTTCCTAATAAAAGTTGTTCTGTTTTGTAAGTAGAACGAGCCCTGAAAATATTTGTACTTGATTAAATTTAACCAAAAATTGCTGGTTCATGTTTGGGTGCCATTACAAATCAACTCATAAGAACCAGCATTATATACTAAATCAGAGCCTGTCGGCATGATATGTTATAGCAGTTTTAACCGCCAGCCTGCCCTCCGAACGCGCTCTTACAAACAGCTATCATAAAGGAACAGTCATAAAGATTAAATTACGAGCATTGGCACTTCATTAAATCTTAATTACACTCTTGAAATAGCACTGCATATCAATAACCAACTTAAAAACTAAATTCAGATCAGTCATTTATGATATCACATCAAAATAAACAGGGAAATACATATATTATGTGATTATCGATTGGATATACTATATCATATATATTATATTCTTTTCAAAAGAGGTATTAATTTTTCTTAAGGGTTACTAAAAATATTGAGCTCTGCGCCGCATGCGACGCACTATATCACCATAATACGAGAACAACATTGAACCAATAAGTTTTGGTACTTGGAGTTCGTCTCCGAGTTAATCTATTTCACTAAACCTACATAATGCTTATCAGATATACGTAATACACACTGGCGGAGCGCCCGCCGCGGCCGCAGCCTGCCCGGGCTCCGAGACCGGAGTACCGGACCGGAGGCCCAAGACGGCCTAGGCCACAAAGGCGCCCCGCCTAGGCAAAAAACCCTCATCCCTATACAATTTTCATTACAAAAATACTGTCATTTGACTACAGTTCATGAGAAAAAAATATTTATCATAAATATGAATGAACAATAGATAAAATACAACATATTAATAATATTATGTATAATATCATGTATATGATTTGACTAAACAAAATAAAATGCATAAAATTGAAATGATTTAAACATTGTAAAATCACTTGAAGACACTTATTAATGGAAGGTACTAATTTGATTATTTTAGAAATTTTGTTAAATAAATAGCACAACAACCAAAATATTTGGCAATGTGGATTAAATAAACATTAACAACTACTACCCTCGGCTGCTAACTTAAACAAAATTGGAATGCAAGTATTGCATCGCACCTCGGCCTCTGATGGCTGTCGGCTGAGCGACGGCTGCGGACGGCGGACCCCACTGGGCACTCGGGGAAGACTAGCGCAAAAACTCTTCCTTTGGTTTAATAATATTCTACAGGCAATTCCTTCCTGTTGCCAGGCGTACGTCAGGTTAATAATAAAGAGTTTTTGCGGTGTTCCCAGCGAAGCACAGCGGACGGCGCCCGCGCAGCCGCCCGTGCAAGGGCCAACGGGAATCGCTAACTTAGGAGACATTCACAACGAGAGCTAGTCTATACACTGTGCGTATCGCTCCAAATACTTTCTTTGAACTACATTCGATTGCAGCTTTGTCATTATATTAAACCTTAAAAAATAAACTGAATGCAACGTTGATTTTAAATAACCAATAACAACCATTTTGTGAGTATGTGTGACTGAGGATGTAACACATTTTGTAGGCATTCGAGACACTCTTGAGATATTTTAATTTGCTATTCGTGCGAGTGTCCACTGTCAGTCGGAATAAAATCACTAGTAGCTGCATTCTGAGATCCATGCTATATGTTCAGTCATGAGCATGAGCATGACCCAACCGACTCATAAATACATAAATAATATTCTTTTGTATAAATTGACCTATTCATTTACGTTGTGTTCATAGCCCAGTAAATCGATAAGACGAACAGATAAATTGTGGCGATGACTATGTTGATAAAGTATAAAATGCAATGTAAAATTTAGATCACGATAAGTCTCCTGAAAGTGACACGCTACTGCCGAAAGAATTTGCAACAAATCAAAACGTGGATGTTGGTCCCTTCCTAATGTTCCAAACCTTTAGCGAATCCGTATCATTATAAAGGAAAATTTGAAAACTACGTACTGTATTGTCTCATATTAACATTTTTTTATAAAAATAACTTTGTGGGAAATATGACAACATTATTGTGTACAAATACTCCAGTTCGAATTTAAAGCTGATCACAACATAGCTGAACTAAAGTTGCACGAAAGGACAGTATCGATCGTTACAGTTAGTATGTTACACATTACTTACATGTAATTGAAGAGACTCACACTATTATATATCTTGACTAAATTAAGAGACCACGAATATTACATTTTATATATATGCACGTACATAGAGATATTGCCAGTCTGTTAACGACACTTACTATAATTTCACTAGTTGCCCAGCTTCTGGGCGTATCAATGACTCAAACGTTTTAAAACGGTCTGTAACAACTACTAATACCTTAGAATATCTAATCACTGCATTAATTTGTGATGATATGCACTGAATAACCCACGTTGACTATCTGTATGGGCTCGTTATTAAATGAGTTGTTCGGCGATTGCCTCTATCCGATCAATAGGAAGTTGATTCGGTTTGGGCAATGTGTCAAGATCGTACCCTCTTATGTCATCACTATTATTATGTAATGCTCGGACGGTAAATCCAACAATTATTATTAGACCTTAAAATTAACCTACAGCTTGGCTTTTAAATTCGTGCCTATCATCTCGTCAAAATCGTAAATTTAATTAACATCCGAGAAGCAGCCTTTTGGTTCAACGACGACCCTATTGATACATGACTGTGGAATATATATTAATTGTTATATCTACACTAATTATTAATTATAAAACAATATTTAAATAGTTAATGCTCTGGTGGGAAGATATCATTCATAATAAGTGTTCATAATTTAAATATTGCTTTAATAGTAACTGGGTATAAAATCCAAAAGCCGGCAAGTGACTATTTGGATTTCATTATACTATCATTAAGAATTGAAAGTTAAATATGCATTACAAACGATGATTCTTTGGATAAGAAATATTTATCATTATCTAAGTAAGAGGAACTAAGTGTAGCATAATATATTATTTTAAATTTTAATGGTCTTTAGTTTTACTAAGTAGGTAGGTAGGTAATTGTCGATTCAGTCAAATTTGGTACTTTAGAATGCTTCGTTCGACTCGTCGTATCATTTTTCGATTAGGACCTAGAAATGCTGATTTGGAATTAGTCTGCAATTTTTATGGCATTGCAAGTTCATTATGTAGTCATTAGCCTAACTATATCACACAAATAAGTTAACAAAACAAAAATAAAAACGAAAATAATGCATCGTCGCGCGTTCCATTCACAGAATTTGTCAAAAATTGCCTTGATTAAATTAAGATCACAGTATTAAGTCACGTTTAAAATGTAACTCTACGAATGCGCGGGACGATAGTCGCATGCATGATATTCCACAGTCATCCGCACACCTGGGGCACAGCAGGCGACCAACACAACAATACACAACTAGTTATTCGATTACTTAGGAAGATGTCACTCAGCCAGTGCCTCTAATAATTTAGCAGATGAGCCTTCGAGACGAGAAAACAGCCCCATATAATAACATAAGAAAACGCCTAATACTATTTTGTTCCCTGACAGTTACTGAATCAGGTTGTCATAATAATTGGATGTGCTAGCCACTGGCTGATTGGTTAATGGTGACTGGAAGATACATTTAGTGACTGTTAACACGAGATTTTGATATGCACCCTGATGTGTCCCAGTTGTACCCTCTCAGTATCGTTTGTTCAGTTTACGCGTCGTCTCAATCTGTGGCGGCAACGACCCACCCGAAGCCGCACATGCGGCAGGTGTCCTTTACGTACTGCGTGCGGGTCCCGTAGGGGCCGAGGCGGTGGTACTGCGACCGGTTGGCGAAGAACAGCGCCGGGTTGTTCGGCGGCAGCACCGTCGCGCGGTAGCTCCACCGAGGGTCCGTCAGGTTAGCCATCAGGTTCAGGACATCCCGCCCCTCGTACGTGATCTTCGCCTCCTCGACAGGCTTCTCTATCGGACGTGGCTGCGGCTGCACCACAGGCTCGAATATTTTCTGAAATATGTCAATCTACCTTCGCGATCACCGACTATAAAAAATCTACCGATTTTTAATCACGCTAACATTACAAATTGTATTCGCGGCTTATCATCTGTCATTATTATAAACATTTTCTTGTTTTTAATTTACGCTATGATGTCATCCAATATCAAAATATAGCGTTTATCTGAATATTTATACGATTTGCGTTTTAAAATTGATATGATCGCAACTAAGATGTTCAAATTTTTCCATTATCACGCGTCGATACTGTACACAGAGTTGATAGCTTAAGACATTCGCCATTACGGAATATTATGAAAATAGCGAGGTCAAGGCCAGGACGAATGCAAACAAATGCGAATATAGTGTTGGATATGTGGATCTCACCTTCTCTGTGGTCTGAGGACTAGACGGCAGGGAGTCACTGTTGACCGACTCCGACTTGAGCGAGCCCAGCGACCCGATACCGCTAGATTCACTGGACACAGACGGGCTCGGGCTGGTCTGCGACTGCGAAAGCCCCGCTATGTCTATGATATGTCCGTACGAGCTGAACGAGTTGAATCCCTCGGACTCCAAGCCCGCTAGAGGTAGTGCAACGCTCAAAGCCATGTCTGCAAACGAAATATCACCACTAAAATTGCGATTACACGTGCAAAATAACGCCACTACGTGAACACCTTATTGGATATTATGTTGACAGGCCGAACGCGCCAAATCACACCAGATTCATCACACTTTACACTTCCCGAACGCGAAACTTACCTTTTCACGGGAATACAATTTCGAAATGACAAAATCACTCCGTATACAATGACAAAAACAATAATTACCGAATAGCGTAATCCCAAAAAGCACAAGCCTCGACGTAGATGAAAAGATCGAACATTTATGAAGTGAAGTGAGCTGCACACTCGTTTGCGTGTGCGTGATGTCGCCGTAGAGCGCCAACCGGAAACAGCGCTGTCGGTAAAACAGTCTATTACGCAGCAAATAAACAAAGTACGAAATCATCACATTTTATAACCTTTTCTCATGCTTATTATCAAATTCAAATTACTATTAACACAAATCTGCAATAAGTCTCAAAAAAATACGTACAGTACTTTTACTAATATAAAAATAGAATGTTGACCATTATGACCTCTAGAGCGACATCTGTGTTTTTATTCTGTAACTGTTGTAGCCGCAGAGCATAGGGTTAGTTCGGACTTTTTCCGCTGATCCGCTTTTGGCGCTGTATGTACTGGTGACTGGTGCGATGGCTGAGCTACGTTACGTTGGCTACGATCTCTTTAGAAAGTTCACGCAGCGTTGGTAGATGGCGCTTTGCTTATTTAGTTAGTTAGTTATTGGTTGGTCAGCAAGCACCTTAGCGCCTGATCTAAAATGTTTCATCTGGTTTTACAAGTATGGAGAAGATGGTGCTACGTTGAACTACAACCAAGTGGTTTTTAGAATACCTATTGTTTTGGTGAAAGATTTCAGGCATTTTGAAATTTGCCAAGGATCATGACTATTATAGTTATCAGTATGATATCTATACAGGGTGTTAATTTAAATGCGTGCCATAGCTTCAGGGTAGGCTTAGTATCGATAAAGGATGCCGTAAAAAAGTATTGGAAAAAATCTCAGTCGCCATTTTTTTTTTACTTGGCTGTTTTTGATATCAAATGCCTACCTAAGTAAGGTAGGTTAGTCGATTACCGCCTGTCGGGTTATATCGCCTACGTTGAAAAAAGCAGGAAAATCAAGAATAATTTCCAAAAATCTGCATGGAATAGCAACATTGTAGTGTTGCTATTCTGCACTGAGCGTGGTGAGCTCCTCACACGCGCGTAATGCTAGTGGCCGCATGTTGTTCGTGGGAGATGTTTCTGTTGGCTGCGCTTAAAAAAATACGTGAAATCATCAGGTAAGTTATAACTTCATTTTAAAATGTTTGATAACTTTCATGGACTATTTTAGTTAAACTGTATATTTTGCAATCTAAATTTCATTAAGCTTTTTACAAAAGCATCACGGATATGTATTTTTTGAAAATCTTTGTTAGATATGTCATAAAGGTTAATACCGCCTGTGGGATAATAGACTCCTTGCAGGCGATATTACCCAGCTGAAGGCGTTGTTACCCACCTGTAGGCGTTATAACACCTACACGGAAATCCAAGAATAACTTTGCGATATTATGTTTATTTTTTATGAAATGGTGGATAATCAAACCTACAGTTAGGAAGAAAGATTTGTTTTTGAATTTGTTCTTTTTTAATTAGTTAGTTTTAGTATGGTAGGTGTAATTAGACACCTAGGCAGGCGTAATTAGGCTCCAAGTTTAAAAGCGCCTACCGACGTTTTTTAGCAAAACATCAATTTTTCATTCTAATATGGCCTAATGTTATATATTTTCTTATTTGTTTCGATGTCGTTGTAACAAAAAGAGTTGCAAGCAACTATGACGTTAGTAATCAAATAATTTGTGTTATGTGTTATAAAATTGAGAAATCATAATTTAGAAACAAGGAATGATTACTGATTAGCCTAATATTATGAAGACAGATTACCTAATACAATGACATACTACAGAAATTATCTCAATTAGAATTTTACAGTCAAGTAATACTATAGGCGAATTAAACTCCCACGTAGTTTAATTCTGCCAGCGCGACTGTGTTTTGTCTTTGGTTTTATTTCATATTTTAAAAGTATTATGTTACTCTGCTGTATACTATTTATAAAAAGAATATTCAAATTATATGACGCGCCTGTTTTCTTATTTAAATTGTTATCTTTTATTAGAAATATTTGCTTTCGGAGTTACATAGGCGGTAATTGACGAACTTACCTTATATCTCAGCCGAAATTCGTTTAACTTCAAAGTTGTTTAGACGAAAATACTTGTATGGCCGGACACTCTCTAAACAACAGCAGTGTCAAAAACTGTTTTTTTTTAAAGTTTCGAATATATCCGAAAAAAAAATCTTTTTTGACTGGGATATTTTTCAATATTTTTTACGGCACCCTCAATCGATACTTAACCTACCCTGAAGCTATGGCACGCATTTAAATTCAATTATAGTCAAATTTTAAATCTTACATAAGAAATATGCCTGAATTATCTTTCTTTCTACATTAAAAACTAGATACCAATATAAATAAAAATATTATTTAAAATATTTCTTCAGTTTTTTTTTTCATTTTAACAGCCGACCAACCTTTAATCACGATCCCTAACCTCAGTGTTTTAAAATATCTTTGATTGTAAACTCTGTTTCATATTTTAATTTTAAATGTCAAAGTTTGACTACTTTTGATAAACACAACTAGAGATGGGCGGTGGGTAAATACCCGGGTGGGAAAAAATGGGTAAATTGGGTATTTACCTTTTTTACCCGTTTTTACCGGGTATTTACCCAAAAGCATGGGTAAGAACTATAAAATTATAGATTATTGTTATAAGGCGTTCTACTTCAATTTATTCCTTAAAATATGAAGTAATGTAAACCTACCTATAGATTTAGAATCTATATGTCACAGGAAAACCGCAAAAACGAAACCATTTAAACAGATAACGAATACGCTTTGATCGATCATCATTCTGCAAAACAAACGAACAAATTTGTCATTTCACTAGAATAAAGTTGTCAGTGGTGGATGCATGCGCGCATGCTATGACTTCATATTGTGTGGTGGTTTAAGTTCTCGTACGCCACCGTAGCTTGCACATAAGAGCACCCGCGACGTTTCGTAAGCTTGCGCCCGTCGCAGTAGCGGACAGTTTCACCGCAGTCAAGCCCCGCTCTTGTCTTCAGTTAATTGTTCTAGCTTAGTGTTTGTTGGGTCTTTACTCTTTATGGTTTTTTATGTGGGTCTTTAGTGCTTGTTGAGTCGTAAGGGTTTGTAGGTTGGGTCGTAATGGTTTGTTGGGTGAGTCGTTAGGGTTTGCTGGGTCGTAAGGATTTGTTGGGTGGGTCGTTAGTGTATGTTGGGTCATAAAGTTTTGCAAATTGGGCCATGGAAGTTTGTTGGGTGGATCGTTAGTGTATGTTGGGTCACAAAGGTTTGCAAATTGGGTCGTTGAAGTTTGCTGGGTCTTAAGGGCTTATAGGTTGGGTCGTTAGTGTTTGCTGCATCATGAGGAATTATAGGTCGATTCGTTAGTGTTTCTCGTGTCATGTGGGTTTGTTTGGTGGATCGTTAGGGTTTGCTAGGTTGGTCGCTAGGGTTTGCTGGCTCGTAAAGGTTTACTGGGTAAGTCGTTAGTGTTTGATGGGTCATTAAGAATTGAATATTGGGTCTTTGAGATTAGTTGGGTCATTACGACGACTATGATCCAAAATTCAGATAGCGTACTGGATAGTACCCTTGCCCGCCATGCCCAGATAGTGGGTTTGATCCACCCAGATACAAATATTTGTTAAGGTTTTTTAAGTATTTGTGTTGAGTCTGGGTGTTTGTTTCCTATGTATACATATGTATTTATTTACAAAATAGTATCATCATTGGCCTCATACGTCTGTGACAGACGATTTATACAGAGTCTGAGACAAGGTTTTTATCCGCGTGACGCGGGTGATGTATCCTCTCCACAGACACTGCGTTGCCTGGGACGCAATTATGGAAACGCAGGGCTGCCCAAGACCTGCGCCGCCCTCTTGGCCTTCCTGGCTGACTCCACAGGAACGACGGGTCGATACGTGCGGAGCCAGGTCGGCTGCAGGAGTCTGCCGCACGATTTATTTACCAGTCAGTCGCGCCTGACGGAGACCCCGTTCCGGGTTTGTGTGTGGAGTTTTCCTTCTCTAAGACCCTGATTCGCTTGGGTCGGATTTATCCTCGGTCACCTCTTACGACCTCCACGGGAAGAGAAGGGTGGTGCTATTCTACTCTTCCGGCACCAAACGGCATTCAAAATAGTATATCAGTATTAATATCAGTGATCTTGTTCCCATAGTGCTAGCTTTGCTTAGTTTGGGCCTAAATGACGCCTCGTTCAGGATATTTATTATAATAATGTTTGTAGGTTTGTTCGTTAATTATTTTTGGGTCGTAAAGTTTGGTTGGGTGGTAAAACAAATACAAACGACCCACCTCTTACGATCCAACAAACACTAAAAACTTAAACCTCACCCAACAATCCCTAACGACCTTGAAAACACTACCGACCCATCCAGTAACCTGTTACGTATGACCCAACTAACCTTAACAACTCACACAAGTAACCCTTACTTCCCAGTAAACACTAACGACATCTTAACAAACCCTTGTGACCCAACAAACTCTTACGACCTAACAAATCTTTACGACCTAGCAAACACTAACGACCCACACAACAAACCCTACCGAACCAATATACACCAACGAGCCTACTTACAAACCCTAACGACCCAACAAACACTAACAACCAATCCAACAAACCCTTACGGCTCAATAAACCCTTACAATCCAACAAACTCTTACGACAAAACAAACACTTACGACCCAGAAAACACTAAAGACCCACACAACAAATCCTCGATCGATCGATCGATCTAACGACAACAAACACTAACGACCCAGCCAACAAACCCTTACAACCCAACAAACCCTTTCGACCCAAAAAACACGAACGAACCGCCTAACCAACCCTAACGACCCAATCAACCCTTATAACTCACCCAAACAACCCATACTACCCAGCAAACACTAACGACATCTTAACAAACCCTTACGACCAAACAAACACCAACGGCACAACTTACAAACCCTACCGACCCAACAAACACTAACGACCCATCCAACAAACCCTTACGCTCAAACAAACCCACGGCCCAACAAACCCTTACGACCCAATAAACCCTTACGACCCAACAAACTCTTACAACCCAACAAACCCTTACGACTTAGAAAACACTAACGACCCAACAAACACTTACGACCCATCCAACAAACTCATACAACCCAAAAAACCCTTTCGACCCTAGCAAACACTAACGAATCGCCTAACAAACCCTAACGAACCAAAAAATATAAACGAGCCACCAAACAAAGCCTTACGTCTCGAATACAACCACAACCCCAACTACAAACCCTTACGATCCAACAAATACTAACGACCCACCCAACAAACCCTTACAAGCCAGCAAACACTCACGACCTACTCAAGAAATCCTACGACTCAAGAAACCCTTACAACCCAACAAACCCTTACGACCCAACAAACCCTTAAGGCACACTAAACACTAACGACCCACCCAGCATATCCTTACGAGCCAACAAACACTCACGACCCACTCAAGAAACCCTGATGAGCCAACAAACCTTTACGACCCAAGAAATCCTAACGACCCACCCAACAAACCCTTACGACCCAAAAAACATGTACCTACGACCCGCCCAACAAACACAAACGAACCAACGTACAAATACTTACGGCCCACCATGTGAAAATCGTTCAGTTTCTTGGTCTGAGCACTGTGACCGCGCATTCACAATGAGAAGACTTTGGCCGGGAATTATCGGAAATCCCTTTATACACGAGGAAAGAACGAGAGATCCGTGTATCCGATCCGTGATCCGGACAAAAAAGTCTCATCTATGAACATGGTCTAAGTAATGCACGACAATACTGGTATAAAAGCAATAAACGAATGACGATATCTTTCAAACTTAATCGTAAAATACGTAAAACAAATTGTTCTTTACATTGCACGAGTACATATTAAGTGTTCTAGTAACCTAGTACGAATTCTTTTGCAAAACACGTACCTTAAAGGCTGTAATAGATATGAAACTTATATACGGGTATTTACCCGGGTAAAAACTAATTTGGGTAGGAAAAAACGGGTAAGAATGGGTATATACCCAAATCTGGGTATTTACCCGGGTAGAATCCCATCTCTGAACACAACAAATCTTCAATGTAATATATTTGACATGTATTGTATGATATTTATTGGATATGATATGATATGAGATATGACACTATGTGTAAGATATTTTATTAACAGAAAATAAATTATATTTACCAATGTTTACACATACCTACACAAATTATTAGCTAATAGATGATTAACGATAGTTTAAAAAAATGCTTTTTTGGTTTATCCATTTACATACTTATGTCGATTGGCCCAGCATTGTTTTTAGAAGACATCACAAAAAAAATTGTCTTAGTGATTTCACACAAAGGTAACCTAAATTAAGCCCGGTAATCGTTAAGCTTAAAGATATGGGACAAGAAAGACCAGAATAAGTATCACATTCAAAACTGGTGATTTTTATTACCTGATTTTTAAAATCGGTCTTATATTTCCAAAAATACTTACTTAAAGTTTTTTAAAATCAACTACGCTTTTTCAAACATTGTTTACCACTGATACTTAGTATGAATCTAAGCTAGGTATAGGTTGTGCCTCTTGTCACGTCAAAAACAAATGAAAAATGAACCTCGCCGATATAATTATTTTTGAAAAAGCGTTGTTGATATTGCAACGCTTAATTTCTGAAAACACTAGACCGATTTTGATGAAATTAATGTAATATTAAAGTATTCAGAAATCACTGTAAATTAGCTTGTGTTACAGTATAACCTATGCTATTCTAAGCCGGCACCACACGGCTACTATTTCCAATGATCACCATTAAGAAATAACTTTGCAATATATTGCTATCAAGAAAATAATAATCAAGATTTTATTTTTCAAAATCTCAATTTGTAAATCTATATGTACCTGTTAGTAAAATTTCCGTATTTTTAAATATTATGTTTTCTGAAATAAAATTGCTTAATATTTTTTGGCATATCCATTGAACCTACCTACCTACAATATACATACATAGGTATATCAAGCATAGGTAACTATATGTAGGCAGAGCGTAAACGGCTGCAAAAAACGACCATTTTACACCACCTCTGACAAAAGTTTGAGAGTCATTCAGAAGACTGTAAATATATCACAACACAATAGTAACAGATTGTCAACCTATCGCCTAGAATTGAAACATACATCATCTCTCAAATCCCTTATTTTTGCTTCTGACACCCACGGGAAAGATTTGGGGTAATGCTATCATAAGCCGGCACCGCCACGGTAAACGTTAAAAACACGAGCAAGCGGTAACAAGTTGAGATTCTTCTTTTTCATGTTGTGGGATACTGAATCGTCCAACGACCCCATGAACCCTGGTGTCAGAGTTATTCAACCGCCCACTACAAGTAGCAGGTCTTTGACATGGTTGTGTAACGACTGCCGTCTGCCGTCCAAGTAAGAATCATAGGTGGGTACCCGCTAGCCAATACTTACTTTGTGTGGGTACTAAGATTCCCCCTGCCTCTTTATAATCCTTATTTCAGTAACAGTGTAGACATTTGACTTGTAATATTTCCTACTTACACCATAAAACCCTTATTAATTTAGGGTTCATCAGGTCTTTCGTCTACTTGATGTCCCAAACGATAGAAGAAAAATTAGAAATGTTCTGTTTAATTTTATCTGGAAAAAATTAAGAACGCGTTGATGTCTTTTGTTGATACTTAATTATGTTTATACGTAGCAATTTCGTAGTACTGAAAAATATTTAAAATACCTGTATCTATTTATTTTTAATTCTTATTCTTTATGCTTAGAACAAAGAAATGCTTCAGAAGGAATCTTAAACGCAACTGGAATGAAGCGTTAAAATAAAAACCCGTGTCAACTAAACTACCTACTCATGGTTTTATCATAATCGTTTGTACTATTTACTATTTCAATGCTAGGGGTTCATAGCCGTGCCAAGTTTTTTTTGTTTAAAAACAATGCAAGTGAAAAGACAAATATACCTACAATATAATTCATACTTCCATAATTTAACTGAAAACCTAACTACAGTAAGGCCGGTCGAATCCTACTAATCCTACTAATATTATAAAGGCGGATGTTTGTGTGTGTGTTTGTTACGACATCACGCAAAAACGGCTGATTAGATTGACATGAAACTTTGCAGAAATATAAAAGGGCATCTGGAATAACACATAGGCTACTTTTTACCCCGGGAAAATGTCTCATTTCTACGGAATCACGCATATTCCAAAATTTTTGAAGTAGGTGGCGTGACTGAGCCGATTCGCGTCTTTGTGGGGAAGCATAACCGTTAATTCAACGGTCATCTTAAAGTCACGGTAGCTGCTGCGGTAGTACGCTTGCCTATTAAACAAGGTGACTCGCGTTCGAATCCGGATAATGCTCTCCTTATTTTTGTTTTTATTTTTTCAAACTTTTATTTAATTTAAGTTTTGTCTTACGATATTGGCAAATAGTGTTACACACTGGTCTTGCTATACTTCCTACGTGTGTGTTTGTTACGACATCACGCAAAAACGGCTGATTAGATTGACATGAAACTTTGCAGAAATATAAAGGGCATCTGGAATAACATAATATACTTTTACCACGGAAAAAGTCTCATTCCCACAGGATCACGCATTTTCCAATATTTTTGAAAAGGTGGCGCGACTGAGCCAATTCGCGTTTTAGAAACTAACAGCATCATATCTTGGCGAGTAAGTAAGGCAAAATTGATGTATAAGTATCCCACAACACATGTACATACAAAAATTACATTACAATGTTTTACCAAGATATTGGATCCCACAAATACATACATATAAAGATTATGAAGTATTGATGTATATGGCACAACATATGTACGATTGTACGTACGTACAAAATAACATGCCAATGAAAATGTTTTAAACAAGATTTTGGATCCTACAAATACAGTATAAAATTACATGGCAGGTAAAAACTTTACCAACCAATACCCATTGGAACCAACAAATACATACATATTTCATACAAATATGACATGCCATTAAAAATGTTTTATCAAGGTATTAGAAAATGACAGTGCTGTGTTTTTTAAACAATGTATTGGATCTTACAGATCTACTACGTCCAAAAATAACGGAGCTGTAAAATTGTTTTACCAAGATTATTAGACCCCGAAATACATACATCATCATCAAAAAGGGCTTAAAATTTTGTATGGGAAATAATTATTTTTAAATGTGATCTGTTTCAAAATTTGCGATTAGATCAAAGAGCTAAAATAATAAAACACGTGTTTCAGGGATTTTCGATTTTTAATCCCTAAATGGGGTAAAAAAGGTGTTAAAAGTTTGTATGAGAAATCATTATTTTTGATGTGATCTGTTTCAAAATTTGCGATTAGATCAAAGAGCTGAAAATATTGAGTACGTGTTTCATGGATTTTCGGTTTTCGACCTCTAAAAGGGTACAAAAGGGGTTAAAAGTTTGTATGGAAAATCATGATTTTTAAATGCGATCTGTTTCAAAACTTGCAATTAGATCAAACAGCTAAAAAAATGAGTAGGTACGTGTTTTAGGGATTTTCGATTTTTAACCCCTATAGGGGTAAACGATGGGTTACAGCGGGTGAAACCGCTGACGGGCAGCTAGTAGGCCATATTTCACGGCTAGGTATCAAAATTACGTTAATGTTAGACATACCTAAGGTCTATCTTCCTTTGTTGACATGTCTTCTAGTATGGGTTTCATAACTGTCAAATATCGCCTTTTCTAACGGTCCTATTTTAACCGTATTATTCAAATTTATTATTTACATAGCTCATCTGTCGTAGCTAGGTTAAAGAAATTGCAGCAACTGCTTTCAGGAACAGTAACTTTCCTTTACTATTTAGACTTTCATTATTTCCAAGAATTGCAGATAATGTTCTATCTACGCACTCACTACTACTACTAGGTACCTACACCTACAGGGTTGAATGATCTCTTTTCATTTCGTTAATTTAGCTACGAGAAACATCAAGTTAGTAGTAAGTCTTGTAGATCTTTACGAAAAATTGTGGTAGGTAGAATAGAACTTAGTGCGCCAAGTTACTCATCCAAGAAAAGGGGTCGAAGTAAGTAAATATTTCTTATTTCGCCACTTAGCAGCGTCCGTTCAATAAAATAATAATAGTAAACATCCGTGCAAATGGCCGGCGGGCGCGGGGGTGAGGCGCGGGGCGCGGCTCGCGCGGGCGGCGGGGCAGAGAGGGGGAGGGGGGCTTATCGATTCGCGCCCGCGCGACACACTGTATCTATCCTCTCATCGATGCCCGCTCGCTGGCCCCACAAAGAAAGAGATAGGTTTCGCCGACTTTGATCCTTTTGTTTTTGGGCAGCGTCCGGCGATGCGGGCGGGGGCTGAAAAATGTGAAGGGGCGCTGATTGGCCGGCCGGGAGCGCCCCGCCCCCGCGCCGCGCACCCCCCCGCCGCGGAGCCTTCGCCCCAGTTCAAGGGCGGTTGCCGCCGCGCACGCCGATTTGTTTGGGTTCCTACTATTTATAGTAATTTATGAAATAAAAGTATCATCCACCTGTCGATAATAGCAAACAAGTAATACAACCTTCTGTCAAAACATTCAAAGCCCTATTGGAACTGATTCCGTGTAGCGGCTAGAATTTTCTTTTAGTATTACAATACACGACAAGAAAATAAAGAAGAATAAAATAGCTCATTGAAGGATTAATTGTAGACGTGAAGCCTTAAGATTTTCATTAAATTGATGAATACCTGCTCAACAAAGAAGCCTTAAAAACTTGAATGACTTAATAAATAAATCAACAATCAGATTTCACTTCTTTTTTAAGAACTTCGCTGGAAGTAGGCAGGTACCTGCTTAGGTATAAAAATGGTAACTTCTTTCCAAGACTTTTTAGCCCTACTTCCCTAAAAAACTTTTGCGTTGTGAAAGTAGGGCAAAAGTAAAAACATCTGAATATTTACTGGTTCATTGAAACTTACTTTCAGAAAAAATAACTTTTTTATTCAAACAGTTACACTTAAGTAAATTTTTCATTCTTATTTTATTTTAATATTATTAGGTATTTATTTCTTAGTAAAGTAAGAAATAATGTACACAAACTATTTAGAGATTTTGTTCGACTTTTAGTAGGCTACTGAGAACTTTGGGTGCTGCGAGGTTGGCAGGGAACAAAGGTTCAAAGTAGCTACACAATAAAGAAAAAGTACGCATAAATACCTCTTCAAGGTTATTCTGACAATAAATGATTTTAATAATTAAAATAATGGATACAAAGACCTTAGAAAAATAATAAAAATACCTGCAGAGAAAAATAGGACGTCGATTCCCGGCGAAAAAATAAATCGACAGGTAGGTTTAATTGAAAGGCGCGAAACACACGTTCGTTTGTGCGTTATTTTTGCGCTGCATAACGCAAGCGTTGAGATGGGACAATACGAATTTCGACTTTATTCTCATACAAATATGTTTAATGTCAAACGGCTTGACAGACGCATCCATCGACGTAGTGTTGTGGTTTTTTTTCGGTAGCGGAAACGTCTGTCAAACCGTTTAACATAAACCGTATTTTTGTAAGAAAATAGGGTGGAAAATCGTATTCTCAAATGCATCCGATACCGCTGCGAAAAATTAACCCAAACGGAAGTCACGTGCGTTTCTCGCCTCAACTGCAATACATTGGTATTATACATTATCACGAAACTGGTTTTGTTTTTGAAATAGCACAAGTGTGCATGTACTTACGAGCTACATGAGCTTAAAAATACCACTAGTATAACGTACGCACGAGTTGCCTTTTAGAGTACAGTTAGCAACTTTGAGACATTGATTCATGCTGGGGGCAGCTGCCATGGTGACGAGCGGAGCGGAAAGCGGGAATGAAGATACTACAAAGAATGGAAGGGGTTACAAAAAGCCTTTTACATTAGTATACCTAATGCTCGCACGAGTTGCCTTTTGGAGTACAGTTAGCAACTTTGAGACATTGATTCATGCTGGCGGCAGCTGCCATGGTGACGAGCGGAGCGGGAAGCGGGAATGAAAAATAAAAGGAATGGAAGAGGTTAAAAGGGCCTTTCACGTTAGTATACGCACGCACGAGTTGCCTTTTGGAGTACAGTTAGCAACTTTGAGACATAGATTCATGCTGGGGGCAGCTGCCATGGTGACGAGCGGAGCGGGAAGCGGTAATGAAGATACTACAAAGAATGGAAGGGGTTACAAAAAGCCTTTTACATTAGTAGAGTAAATGCAGGTAATTTGGAATACAAGTTTTAAAAAAAGTTGTAGGCACCAAGGTATTAGAGAAATAAGAATGAAAACCACATACAATGTTGGTAGAACTAATGTATTTTTAGCATAATAATAATCAACAGTCTTGTTCTTCAGTAAATAGCATAAACTCTGGTTAATTCGTAAGATCACAGAAAGGCACTGTTATCCCAATGTGAATATAATTTGGAATAGGGGTATTCCAATTTAAATTCATACGAATATAATTTGGAATAGGGTTTGTGCATATAATTTGGAATAGGGTATTCCAAATTAAATTCATATGAATATAATTTGGAATAGGGTATACCAAATTAATTCTTGGAAATGGATTTTCATTTTCAAGTTGCTCGCACGATTTGCCTATTGGAGTACAGTTAGCAACTTTGAGACATTGATTCATGTTATAGGCAGCGGACATAGTCACGAGAGGAGCGGAAAGCGGTAATGAAGATACTATAAAGAATGGAAGGGGTTACAAAAAGCCTTTTACATTAGTATAACACATGCACGCGTTGCCCGTTGGAGTACCTACAGTTAGCAACTTCACGGCTTTGATTCATGCTGTTGGCAGCTGACATAGTCACGAGCGGAGCGGGAAGCGGGAATGAAAAATAAAAGGAATGGAAGAGGTTGAAAAGACCTTTCACATTAGAATTACATGCGCATTAGTTGATTAGTTGCCTATTGGAGTACAGTTAGCAACTTTGAAACATTGATTCATGTTGGGGGAGCTGACATAGTCACGAGAGGAGCGGAAAGCGGAAATATAAAATAAAAAGAATGGAAAATGTTAAAATACCTTTCGCATATCACTCGCCGAATAGCCTATTGAAGTACCTACTGTTTGCAACTTTGAGGCTTAGATTCATACTGTTTGCAGCTGAAATAATCACGAGCAAAACGGAAAGTGGAAATATTGAAAGTTAAAAACTAATTGGCATGAATGAACCGACTTTCACTGTACTGTATTTAAAAATTTCCCTATATTTTTCAGGACCCCGTCATTAGATTCAGACCTGATGGTTTTGGGAGGAAGAAACCGTAGTTAGTAGGTATAACCATAGCGGGCTTTAAATAATATAAAAATAACAAATCAGATTTGGCATCCTTAAGTAATTAATAAGCGGGCGCGGGTGACTAGCTAGCTAGAGCTATCTTGCTACGTCCACAACAGACCTTGCGGCCTTGAAAATCTGTAGATAAAGAAATGTGTTTTTCAAAAACCTAATACGGGAAGTATTTTAAATTAAAATTTGGTATACAGACCCAGCATGATTGTTCTACCATGCATTTCTTCCTTTATTATACAGGGTGTTAGGGACGGTGTACCGAAAACTTTGCAGGCATGATCAGACCATCAAACTGAACAACTTTTACTATGGAGCCAAAGGTGGGAAACGAAAAAATAATTCCGACCTCCCATACAAAATTCACGATCAGCTGACTGACTTTGTATGGGAGATCGGACATTTTTTTTCGTTTCCTACCATTGGATCCACAGTAAAAGTTGTTTTATTTCATGGTCAGAGCACGCCTGCAAAGTTTTCGTTACATACCGTCCCTAACACCCCGTATATGCTACTTATTATACTACTAGTTCATGTACCTACCCACAGTAGGTATAGGATTGTGGCCGCGATAGAATAACTATAAAATATACTTAATGTAAGTACTTATACGATTTATCAAGCAAAAAGTCATATGTACTTTAATACCACCAACTTACTTTCTTATTATTTAGGAATTTCCTGAATAGGAAATGAAAATCTGGACACGCGGTAGTAACATTGAACTTGGCTACCAAATTCACATTTATTTACATATTAGAAAAGCAAATAACAACTTCTTGTTTATTGAAAAGAAAATCAAAAACTAAATCGAATCAATCCTAAATTCAAAATAAAATAAAATCAACGTCAACACTGGCGAAGGGTGTAAGCCCTCAAGGGACGAGCATATTACACCCGGCCATAATATCTGCGTCGTCACTCGAGCGCAATAAATACCCAAATAAAGCGCAAATAATACCCAAATCGCTCATCAGCGCACTGCCACACACTGCGCTCTCCGGCCCCAACGTTCCTCCCCCAACTATAATTATCTATAATCAGAACCCCGTCTATAATCAAACTCACTGATTTGCGTACGCGTAACTACTGCTACCGAATCGAGACCGTCCGTTTGTTTACTTCATTTCGAGTGGGACATCGAGTCATCTAACAACCCGATGAACCCTTGTGTCAGAGTTTCACAACCGCCTACTATAAGTGGCAGGTCGACTGTGGTTGTGACATGGTTGTGTTACGACCGCAGTTTAAGTATGCAATCATAGACAGTAACCGGGACCTATGATTTAACGTGCCCTCCGAAACACGGAACCGTCTTTCCTTTCGGACAATCAGGTGATGTCCCAACCAGACTGGGAACAAATTCTTTATAGATTTTGTTATATAAAGTGATATGTACAAAAAATCACTTTAAGAGTGACCCACCGGGAATCGAACCCGCAGGCAGTCGCACGGCGCCACATCGGCTGTCATTGTTTACTGCAGCAGATTAATGCCAAAAAAATACGAAACGAAAACATATTTTCGGTCATAAATTTTTTCAGCACATAAATTATTCGCCACAGAGGGATAGCTGACCCCGACCTCCAGTCGATTAAGCATCACTAGGTCTTCCTTCAATTTCATATTTATAAACGGGGATTACGTAAAAATGCCAGTGTAATGGATCACCTACAGGACTTAGGCCGGGGTGGACGGCAGAGGGGGTGGGGTAGGCAAATTTGCGAGGGAGGGGGGCACAAGGGCACAAAATAGAGAATTACAGAAGGACAGCTCTCCCCTTCTTCCGATCATTTATGCCTACACTCTAGGGTTGCTACTTTCTTTCTCTGAATTTTTGATATTATTATGCCGTACCTGCGTCAAACATACTTAGGTACATTACTTACGTACACTATAACATACCATACTATACAAAAATATGTATTGGCACTTGCGAGTCGTAATTTTGCCGTCCACCCGCACCGAACGCTGTTGACACTTGCTTCTAGCCCGTTCGAAACGGTTCAAGATTGCGCGTAAACGACGGCGTGTAAATGTGTGTGAGAGTATAGCGACGTTTCCTTGAAGTCGTCTCTCTGTACTGGGCGGCCGCCAATACTTACTTCATGACAAGGGTCTGATCACCGGACTCATCCATCACGGGGCCCACGCATGTGAATTGGGGCGTTTTATCTGCAGATAGCCGCGTTGGATAGCTATTTAAATATTTCGTCGTTTAGCGGCCGACGGCTAATGGTGTTGTTGTGGTGACGTGGTGGCCCAAGATCAATCTGCTGAAGGAAGACCTGAAACAGCCTTTTACAAAGATCGACTTTATCCTTGTATGTCTATGTAGGTACAAGCAGCACAAAGTTGGTTGGTTATCGACTGATAATTATTTGTTTTTCATTTGTCTTTTTTATTGTTTACACATGCCCCGAATCACCTCTTACAGTACCTACGCACGCGAGTTCATTACCAGCCTGAAGTATGCGCATCTTTGTCGCAAACGCTGAGATACCTACTGGCAAGTAGAAATTAATACAGAATGCATGAAATAAGATGAATAACTAAAAGTGGAGCTAAACTACTCAGAATCGTCCTAGCAACAGACAACTTCCAAAACATTTATCAACAATGTCACGCCTATCGCATACATTTTCTACGGTATCTATGTTCTTACTAAACAGGTTTGCCTACCTACATTGGTTAGGTATATGGTTCAAAACATTAATGGTTAGGGCATGTTATAAGAGAGAGCGGAACTGTAACTTTTGATAGATAATAGAGGATTGCAGAAAATTTCAAGTAGGTACCTAGGTAGAAGGTACTTGATGAGATAGGTCGGTAGGTATAGGTAGATAGTTAAGTTTTAAGTGTAATGACTAGGTACCTATTAGTACCTACCTATAGCTAATTACAATAACTAGTATCTAGTTTAAATTTCATGCAAGCAAAAAGGTAATGTTTATCTAGACACACGGCAGTGTGTCCGCCAAGTTCGAGCAAAAAAAGCGACACACCGGCCGTGGGTTATATTACACGAACCATTTCGGGCCAAGTTCGACCCACCTATAACTCAAAATCTATTTTATCTACGCATATGAAATTTCTAGTATCTGTCGAGATCTACTTACTTATCTAAAATACAAAATTTCATTAATGTACCTATTGTAGGTCTTGAGATATTGACGTCAGAAAATCGCTATTTTTACTATACACTCACTGACTGACTGACTCACTCATCAAAAACCTAGACCACTTCCAATGGTCGTATTGACTTGAAATTTGGCATGGAGGTAGGTCTTTAGGTCAAGGTAAAGGAAAAAATCTGAAAATGGCCAAGTGTGAGTCGGTTTTAAAAATAATGAAGGTGTAAATTTATACCCCTAAGGAACTAAAACAAAAAATTTATCTATATCTTCCAATCGTCGTACCGACCTAAAATTCGTTACGAAGGTTTGTATTTAGTCAAAGTAAAGTATAAATGAGATATTTCCTTACCTAACTTAATCATAAGAAAAAAAGAAAATAAACCTTACAAAAATAAATGAAATCCCACCCAAAACATAAATGTGAAAGGCTGCCAAGTTCGATAATATTGGAATGCTTCACTTGATTTTCCGCAGTTTGGAAAGTAGATTCTTATTTCCAAACTGCGAAAAATCAAGTGTGCATTCCTGTAACTATTTTTAACTGAGGTCTGTGTATGGAACTTGGTACTTATTTAGATCTCACTTCTTTTATAGGCGAAGCATTCCAATATTATCGAACTTGGCAGCCTTTCACATTTATGTTTTGGGTGGGATTAATTACACATGACCGATCATATCATTATTTCATGAATGTAACCAAATACTAATTAAAATAACCAACATACATATGTATCGCATTTTATGTAGGTAGCAAGTATTAATTAACCAAAATGAAACAGTGGAATTTGCATCACTGATTTCGACCCTAAACGATTCAACAATCATGTCTACCTATCACGTACAGGATGATCATTTTATCTGCCTTAAACTATGTAGTCTCAATCATACATTCAAGTATTGAACAGGGTCTACTGGGTCTACTACTTCAGTCACAATAGGTAGTCCACTGCTGGGTATCCTTCGTTCAAAGTAGTCCCATTTAGGGGAGTATTGCCATACTCAACACGCTTGGCGAGCGCAGTGCAAGATGTTACATTCACAGGGAATACTGCTCACCATTCCCTGGATGAATTTCCCTTAGTCGGTTTTATGACACGCACGGTTAAAATTGGGGTGATGCTATTCTAAATAGCGATAATATTTAGATTTTAAATATTAATAATTTACCTGTGTCCCAAAGTTTCTACACAGTTATACATGTGTTGTGGTCGCGGGTTGGTAAAGTAATTTTATTTTTGAAATCTGAAAAAAAAGAAACAACATTTGAAAATAGATCACGCTGTACATACCCACCATATTAATATAACCCGGCCACAAAAGTTTCCGCACCAGCGGCTCGGTAACAATATCCGACATTAATAGGGCCAATCCTTCTGCGCAATATTGTCTGCGGTAATTGGCATTAGCAAAGAAACGCGCCCTAAACAAGCGCTTATCGCCACATCGGTGCACTAAGGCCCGGGGCTCCCCTAGATATAATCTGTGATATTATTGTGGTCTACCTATCTGCGCGAAACCCTCAGGTGGTATGAATTGGGAAATTAGTTTGGGTGCTATGATATAAATATTTTTGACAACATAAGCAAAGCACTATAAAACTAAATAAAGTTGCTGATCGTCCCGAATGAAGAAACATTTCCCCCCCACAAAACGTAAGTTAACTTTCAACAAAAAGTCCTCTAGATCTTGATTTTCATCTGAAAACCCTTTTCACTTTTGCTACATAGATACTTATTACCTATATTTGGCAGCGTTAGATTTGCCCTGAATCAGGATGCGGAGTCGTCCAAAAAACCAAGAATGGGTAAATAGAAAATCGATCAACTAGTATTGGCGCGAGCAACACTAAAATGGTGTATCAGACATGGAGTAGTCAAGCAATACAGTTTCATGCTCTGTCGACGCAATTGACGTAATCTTGATAATTGCTGCGGTGAAGGGAGATGGGACGATGCTGGTGAGGAGTTGCATAGCAACCGTGCACCCATCTCACTGATCTGAATAACATTTACACGATCACGCCTCCCTCCCTTGCGGGGTGGGCAGAGCGTAAACGGCCGTAAAATGTTGTCGCTATCGCCATATTCGGCAAATGCTTATGCGAGGGCCTTTAAAAAAAATATGTTTCAGTTTCAGTTTATTTATTGCAAGTCACATTAAATCATTAAAAATATGTTAGGTACTTAAATAAACTAGGTATACATGTGACGCCCTGCAAGGGCACAGCAATTTCTATAAATTATTTTAATTATAATAAAAAACCGACTTAAAATAAATTAAAAAAAAATGGAAAAAAGATATTTACAAATTAAAAAGGTTATCTACATTTTGTACGAGAGGATTAAACAGTTTTTGTTTCTTGTTCTTTCAAATATTTGTAGTTATTTTTTTACATATTGTATGCCGCAAGGATTTTGCCTTGAAATTAGTTAAATCGCTTTTTTTTTCAATGAATTATCTCTGCGACATGAAATTTATATTTTTAAGTATTTTTTAGAAAAAAGATATCCCATACTATAAATAAAACTGAGCCTTGTCTAAAATACTACCACTCCAATAAATTGCACTAAACCACCAAATTCTGCGTAAAACCGAACGGCCAACGTTCCGTTCTTTTGTTTCCGGGGCGTCCTGATAGCAATAATTAGCGCCATAACTCAAACCGCCATTACGCATTATGACAAATGAGATTCTATAATTAAAGAGAGGGGTACTGTTCGCAGTTCGCACCCTCGATAGGACCAGAACTATAACCAATGTGGCATTAATACCGATCCAACACGGAATCGCGCAATTAATCCAGTGGTGTTTTAAGAGGATGCTGTGAGAAAACGCACTTGTTTAGTACAGTCAAATAAGACGAAGCTAATTGAAGCTGATAGTATTAATTTGAAATTAAGTAGAATTATCTTAAACTAAATTAAAATTGTAATGAATGATTAAAAACTGGGTTTCTGTAGATACGTCTCGAAAGGGTAATGAACTATAACCGATGTGGCATTAATACCGATCCAACACGGAATCGCGCAATTAATCCAGTGCTGCTGTTTTAAGAGGATGCTGTGAGAAAACGCACTTGTTTAGTCCAGTCAAATAAGACGAAGCTAATTGAAGCTGATAGTATTAATTTGAAATTGAGTAGAATTATCTAAATCTACATCAAAATGTCGAAACTATAGGTACAATTATCTGAAACTAGATTAAAATTGTCATGTACGATTAAAAAAGGGTTTCTGTACAAATATGTCGGTAGCACTAGAACTGTAACTGATGTGGCCATTAATACCGATCCAACACGAAATCGTGCAATTAATCCAGTGCTGTTTTAAGAGGATGCTGTGAGAAAACGCACATATTAGTCCAGTCAAATAAGACGTAGCTAAATGATTAGTTTGAAACTGGGTAATATTATCCAAAACTACATTTAAATTGTCATGAATGATTAAAAACAGGGTTTCTGTACAAACGTATCGGTAGGACCAGAACTATAACCGATGTGGCATTAATACCGATCCAACACGGAATCACGCAATTAATCCGGTGGTGTTTTAAGAGGATGCTGTGAGAAAACGCACTTGTTTAGTCCAGTCAATTAGGACGTGTGTAGGTATGTATGGAAATGGGCTGCAATAATATAAAAATGACTAACATAAAGTCGTGCAATTAATCTGATGGAATTTTAAGAGCAAGGGGTCAGATAACGCACTGTTTTAATCTATTAGATAGAACAGAATGAAGCCAAAAAGTACTTGGTGAAAAAATAAATAAACAGGCTCTTTCTTTAATTTGGGCAAGAAATTTGATGTTTTTGTATTTTATTTATGTGTATCGGCACGCTAATCCAATTAGACTAATTATTCGAATAAGTAGGTATTTCTAGCTTACATGAAATGACACTATATGATCTCGAACCTCACTTCACTGGACTAAACTTTTATGTATGTTTGGTAAAAAACAAGGATATTTGGCACCCGATCCATCATGCACGTCAGATTAATGTTGTGATGTATGGAGGATGTATGACGTATGTGAGTGACATTAGGAAGCGATGAATGTATACTGATCGTCGATTGCATTTCACTGGAGATTGTGTAAAAGTTTTCAGTTGTCTATGTGAAAGAAGATGACCTTTTGCTATCTTAAACCTTAGTTCACTGGACTAAACAGTTAATGTTTGGTAAAAAACAAGGATTTAGCACCCGATCCATCATGCACATCAGATTAATGTTGTGATGTATGGAGGATGTATGTGAGTGACATTAGATGATTAGGATGCGATGAATGGATACTGATCGACGATTGCATTTTCATGTGAGCCTGTGTAAATGCACAAATGGCTCACTCAGTACTTAGATTTTGACGCTTACTGATTTTAATTGGAAATTACTGGAGAGGATGGTTGCCATGTACGTCATATTTCAGGAATTAAAATGGCCTCTGAACCTTATGAATTTATTAGATTTTTCTGTTTTAATATTCTTTTATTTTGAGATTATTGACAGTAGCAACCCAGGCTATGTAACAATTGAAAGTCGCGAAAATCCTAAATGGTTTCGAGGTTTTGAGTGAACCTTGTATACATGCAAGTGTCTTTGAGAAATCGGTGAACATACCTACGAGAACATATTGACAATTCCCATTTTGTGAATCGGGTAATAAGTGTGAAACTTCCTGCTTTGGGTATTGCGTATTGCTGAAAGCGAGTATCTACATCGGTTTGTTTTAAGGCTAGAGTGAATAGGCACTATGTATGCAAGCATGTTCCAACATCGTCTGTGTTTGATTCCGAAGCTGATCTTAGCGCAGTGGAAGCAAATTAAAGTTATCTTAAAATCTAAAACTAAATGGTCGATCAGCCTCGGAACCAAACATTTTTTGGTAGCAGAGCGTGGTTGCTTTATTGCAACATAGTTAGCCGTAATTTAGTATTAAGCGTGTTTTTTATATTACCCACATATTTTATTAATTTTGGAAAATATTGTTTCGGTTTTTTTTGTGACTGTATTGTTTACCTAGTGAACGGTACCTTATCGGTAAGGTCTAGGCCAGTCAACTAACATTTATTTTGTGGTATTTGTTTATTGGTTTTTCGTTTTTATTAAGTCGAGTGTGTAAAAGTTGGTACCATGGCTCCCTCGATCGCCAGGTATAAGGCTGCTATAAAGACAGAATTAAGGTGGTTTACTACCACAGCGGCAATGATCGGCCGCGAGGACCGGGAGGACGCGCTCTTGAAAAGTGCACTACAGGCAGATGAACGGGTTCGGGTTGTGTCGGAACACCTCACAGAGTGCCTCATGCTCCTTGAGGAAGCTCCTAACCCTGAAGATAAGGAGCTGGTTGAGGGCGATGTAAGCCAGTGCTTGGAGCTGGCACAGGACATTGCGCAGGCAGCTGCGGACATATCTAGGCGACGTGACGGAAAGGAAAAGCCATTCCGTGGTAAAGTGGGACAAGGATTACAGGTGCCTCTTCCGCCTGTTACGGTTCCAGTCTTTGCAGGCGATTACGCCGACTGGCCGGCGTTTGAGGACCTGTATAGCAGTGTGGTCCACACACGGACGGACATAACGCCGGCGTACAAGATGGCTCAGCTGATGTCCAGGCTACATGGAGAGCCTCATGAATTGCTGACGCATTTGGCTGTCTCGGATAGCAATTATGAGGTGGCGTGGAAGATCCTTACCGACCGGTATCGAAACAAGCGCCTGATTGTAGACAGGCTGTTAGACCAGTGGCTGTCAATACCAACCATAACGCGAGGTACGGACCTCCGCGAGAAAATCTTCCACCCAGTCAGTGTCGCGGTCAGCGCACTAGAGCGACAGGGTTTGCCAGTGGCGGGCTACGGTTATATCTTGGTCCACACAGTGCTTCGCCGCCTGCCGAGCGAAATGGTCGCTCGATTCGAGCAGCTACATGGGGCAAGTCCTCGGACCACCTCCCGACCTACGAGGATCTGAAGTCGTTCCTCGAGGCCGAAAGCAGGCGAGTGGACGTCCAGGCTGGTGAAGCCCTCGCAAGGAGACCTCTGCCCCTCGCCACCCGGAACGGCCGGGTGCACCGGCGCGAGGAGGCAACAGTGGGCAACCCAGGCGGTACAACACCGCATTGGAATCAGGGTGTGCCTACTGCAGGGAGACAGGCCACGGGGTGGCAGCGTGTCAGGAGTTTGCTGCGCAGCGGGTTCAGAGGAGACGGGGTGTGGCACAGCAGAGGCGTTGGTGTTTTCGGTGCCTGGGGCCGCATCAGGTGCGAGTGCCCTTCAAGCACCAACTGTAGGTACTGCCAGGGTGCACACCATCCGCTGCTCTGCATGAATCGCTCCGGAGGCGCCGGGGCAGCGCTGGATCGGATCAGCGAAGGAGCCTGCCCACCAAGGGAGGGAGCAACGCTCCCCACCCTCCAAGGAGGAGCCCACCTCCGCATCGGTCACAGGGACAGGCAGGGGACGTCAACAGACGGAGCCCACTTACCCAGGACGTGGGGACGATCCCCACCACGGCAGCAGGTGCCGGATTGGGAAGAGCGGCACAGGAACGTGGCCAGGACACCCATCCCAGGTACGGGATTCAACGGGCGGGTGTCAGGGGAGCACTAGGCAGCCACCAGGGTACATGCAGTATTCTGCGGGCTTGAGCCACCTGGTTGGGTCTCAAGACCCACGCATGCCCCCGCCTATGCCTGAGTACCCGCGGCTACAGGCGCAACCTCGGTACGGACGTTTGCCGTCGGGGTACTATAGAACTCCAGCCATGGCCTTTATGGGCAGACCTCCCTACCAGCAGGAGTGGGACCCATACACAGGTTTGGGTAGTGAGGATACCCCGCGGGACGCGGCCTCACCGCGTTTAGATTCCCGCTAGGTAATCGCCGCCTACTCATCAGCTTCGGCTCCCGTCCAATCACGGTACTTTTGCCAACGGCTAAGATTTGGGTATGGGGATACGGTGGCCGGACCATTCAAGTAAGAGCCCTACTGGATACAGGGCTCAGGGATGTATTGTATCGAGTAAGCTGGTGAGTAGGCTAGGCCTAAATGTACGGCCAAGTGAGGATGAAGCTGTAGGCATCGGGGGCCTAAATGTGCCTGACATTCGGGGTCAGACGAACTTTGAGTTCACATTAGGTAGCACATGTACAGGGTCAGCTATCAAGTCTCAGCCGTGGTGCTAGATGAAGTGGTTGGGAAACTCCTCAGGTTAGGTTACCACCAACGGTAAGAGGGTTAACCACAGGGTTGGAGTTAGCTGATCCTGATTTTGATACTCCTGGTACGGTGGACGTACTTCTCGGGTCAGACGTCCTCGGAGATTATGGTGCGGTAGGAAGAAGGTACTCCAGGAAACTGGTTTGGTGGCCGTAGATACCACAGGGGTATGTTGTTTTCGGCCCAGTTTGGAGACCTCAGGACCTACCAGAAGGGGATCCGGTCCTCTATGGTAGTGTGCTGTCAGAGGTGCTGCAGAGGTTTTGGGAGTCTGAAGAGCCGCCCACGGCGGACAGACGGAAGCCAGAGGATGACGAGTGCGAGTTGTTCTATCAATACAACACTGCGAGATGCCCGTCAGGCAGATTCGTGACCAGGCTACCTTTTCTCCCAAACCGCCCCGCTTTAGGTAGTTCGCGACAGCTCGCGGAACGGAGACTACTCGGAATGGAGCGGAAGATGAGGCGAGACCCAGCACTTCGGCAGAAGTATATAGAATTCATGCGGGAATATATTCAATTGGGCCACATGTCGGTGTCCAGCCTGGATTGGAGGTGTGTCGAGCATTATTACATTCCACACCTGGCTGTCTTGAAGTCACCTGAGGCGAAAATACGGGTGGTGTTTGACGGTTCTGCTCCTACCTCGAATGGTGTGTCTGTGAACCAATGTTTGCACGCGGGTCCTAAATTGAACCGGGACATTGTGGACATTCTCACAGACTTTCGGTTACACCAGGTAGCGTTCGTCGCAGACGTCAAAATGATGTTTCGCCAAACCATGATACATCCGGATGACCGTCGGTATCAGCTGATTTTGTGGCGTGAGAGCCCAGATGAGCCGATGGTCACATACGAACTTAACACGGTGACGTATGGACTTAAGCCAAGTCCGTATTTGGCAGTACGTACGCTGCGCGAGTTGGCCGCACAGGAAAGGGTAAGATACCCTCGAGCCGCAGCAGTACTGGATCGCGACGTCTACGTGGACGATATCTGCACGGGTGCTGATAGCGTGGAGCAGGCGCTAATTCTACGAGACGAGTTGATCGCGATCATGGGTTCAGGAGGTTACGAGTTGCGGAAATGGTTGTCCAGTTGCCCAGAGCTCCTGGCCGGTTTGCCAGGCGAGTTCCATCAGGACCCGCACCTCTTTGAGAACCCGGACAATCCAAACACGTTGGGCATCCTCGGGGTGCAATATAGGCCAACGCATGACGTATTCACGTACAAGATCGAGCCCGACCTTTTGGAGAAAACTTGGACTAAGCGGTCGGTACTGTCGACAATCGCTAGAACGTTCGATCCTAACGGATGGATCGCCCCGGTTACGTTCATGGCGAAGTGCTTTTACAAAGGTTGTGGCTAGCCAACTTAGGATGGGACGACCAACTCTCCGGAGAGTTGTTGAAGGATTGGCTCAAGTTTGTGACCACCTTACCAGGGATTGTGCACATCGCGATACCCCGCAAGTTAGTCCCATCGGTGGGATGTAAGGCTACCCTACATGGGTTTTGTGACGCCTCGGAGCGAGGGTACGCGGCAGCTGTATACCTTCGGACAGCAAGTTCAACGGGAACTGTGCACGTGCGTCTGGTTATGGCCAAAAGTAAGGTGGCACCAGTCAGAACTAGATGGACCATCCCCAAATTGGAATTGGCAGGGGCAGCTCTTCTAGCGCGCTTGCTAAATCATGTAACCTGCAATCTGCGTGGTACCATCAACTTGGATGAAACGGTGTACGCGTGGACTGACAGTCGGATAGTTCTGTGCTGGTTGCAGACGTCGGTACATACACTTGAGGTTTTCGTGGCAAATCGGGTGTCACAGATTACGGGGTCGGAAACTCCGTTAGTGTGGAGGCACGTACCGGGAGAATGGAACCCAGCGGACTGCGCTTCGCGCGGGTGCAGGGCCCCTGATTTGGTGAGTCACCCACTGTGGTGGGGACCTCAATGGCTGACTGAGTCGCCGCAGGAATGGCCATTCAACGAGTGCAGGGCGCCGCTTGGGCCACCTGATCGAGGTTTGCGAGTGAACGTGGGGCAACTCGTACCGAAGCCTAACCCAGCTTTCTTGCTGGAACGGTATAGCTCCTCGACAAACTTCTTGGGGTGACAGGTTGGATCAAACGGTTCGTGAACAACTGCAGGAAGCCTCAAGCAGAACGGAACTTTACACCTGTCCTCTCGCCTGCGGAACGGAATGCGGCTCTATGCTCATTAGTTAGAGTCGTCCAGGCGGAACATTTTGAAGAGGAGGTCAGGCTGCTCAGGGATGGACGTGGAAAGCTGAAGGGAGGAATTGTGCGCCTCAACCCATTCCTGGATGAGCAAGGTATGCTCAGGGTTGGAGGCAGACTTCGAACGCTAGCCTGCCCTTTTCGGCTCGGCATCCACTGTTACTTCCAAAAGGGGACCCTTAGTTGAGCTCTTAGTCAGGGATCGTCATGAGAAAAACTCGCACGCGGGCTGTAATGCGCTATTGGCCATCCTACAGCGCGAGTTCTGGATCTTATCGGGACGACGAACGGTACGTAGCGTTGTGTTTAGGTGCTTGCCTTGTTACCGCTTGAAGGCAGCCACAATGCAGCCACAGATGGGAGATCTTCCACCGGACCGGGTGACGGAGGCCTGGACGTTTGCAGGTGTGGGAACGGATTTCGCAGGCCCTTTCATGGTGAAGGCATCACGCCTGCGGAACGCAAAGTCTATCAAGGCGTACTTATGCGTGTTCGTGTGCCTAGCCACCAAGGCCGTCCACTTGGAGCTCGTGGCCGACCTTTCTACGGAGGCCTTTTGGCAGCGCTGGAGAGATTTACGTCGCGACGAGGGCGACCAGCGCTGATCAGGTCGGATTGTGGTACCAACTTTAAGGGTGCTGATCGGTGTATGAAAGAAATTGTAACGTTCTTACGGGAGAACGAAGAAGCCATCAGCACGGGCCTCTCCCGTCAGGGCATTACCTGGGTGTTCGATCCACCAGCGTGCCCTCACTGGGGTGGTATTTTTGAAGCGGTTGTAAAGTCCGCTAAGACGCATTTGTTGCGCGTTGTAGGGTTAACAATTTTGACTTTCGAGGAGCTGGCGACCGTGTTTTGTAAAATTGAGGCTGTACTCAATTCGCGTCCTTTGTGTCCGCTCAGCTCAGACCCAAATGATTTAGAGGCCCTGACGCCAGGGCATTTCTTAATTGGCCGCCCACTTAACGCCTTGCCGGAATATCCCTATACGGAGGTGAATAGCAATCGTTTGTCGCGTTATCAGTTGTTGCAGCAAATGACTCAAAACTTTTGGAAGCGTTGGTCGCTTGAGTACTTGCACATTCTGCAGCAACGCCTTAAGTGGACGGACAGGACTGAACCCCCCTGCATTGGGGATCTCGTTCTGGTTAAGGATGCCAACCTACCGCCACTGCGTTGGCGCCGGGGCGCATTCTCAACCTGTTTCCGGGTAGTGATGGCACTCCTCGAGTTGCAGAAGTTCAGGTGGGGGATTCAGTCCTTAAGCGAGCAGTAGCTACATTATCACGCCTGCCATGCATAGAGCTGACCGATGGGTCGGTCCGGGGCGGGTGAATGTTTAGTTTTCGTATAAAATGGGCGCGCGGTGCTGGCAACACTGCTCTGTCATCTTGTCACGTCCTCTGCCGTCGCCCGCATCGTGGATGCGAAGTTTAATTATAAATAAGTAATTTAGTGTGCTTTCGGTTTTCTCGTGTGGTTTTCCTGTTCGGTGGGAAGTGAACCAAGTGATTTTGGTTCCGGCTTTTTGATTGAGGCCAACGTGGTCGCCGGTAACATAACCTCACTTTGAGTCGTCGCTCGCGTCGCGGCTGCCGATAGCCATATATTTTTGATTGTTTTCTTGATTGGGGCCAACGGGCCGATTCCTCATTCGGAGAGGAATCTTTAGTTGTTTTGTGTTGAAAACATTGTTGATGTCGAACTGTGAACTGGTGAATGGTGGAGTGATGAACTGAGGTGAAGCCAAAACTGTCGGAGGGACGGAGTGCCACACGAGCTGGTGCCCGGGTGCAGTAAGTCTAGTACCTAAGTCCCAATCCAAAAGTCTTCCTCAAACCTGATACCTATTTTTCCTGTCAAAAACTAGACTTACAAGGAAACGACGGCGTCATCGTTCGCTCGGTAAGCAATTCGTTGCTGGGCCCTGTTTAAGTAGATTTTGGAAACAAGAATTTCTCGGCCGGAAACTTTCCGGAGCAGAATTCTCTCATTAAATTTATTTTATTTAGCTATAGTAAAGAGCACTACGAATCGTAGTCAAATGTTGTTCCGAGGCTGATCGACCATTTAGTTTTAGATTTTAAGATAACTTTAATTTGCTTCCACTGCGCTAAGATCAGCTTCGGAATCAAACAGTCTGCATCATCACATACCAACAGGTGAGTTAGCAGACAAATCCTATAATAAAAAGGAATTGTAAAATATCTTACCTATAATAAAAAGGAATTGTAAAACGCGACCTTAACAAACATATCGCTAATTTAAATTTCATTACCTACGGCTGCAATTCCCAGAGTGGACAGTCCAGAGGGCGCGGCATTTTCACGAGCCAATGCTTGTGTGACCTTTCTACCTTTGAGGGCTTGGCACAGGGAGGAAGTAAGTTTAGGGCCCCATATTCAGTAGCCCATTTCAGATCCTACAGTGTTACTGTGTTTCAAGCAGAGAATGGACAACACAGAAGACGAGGCAATTTCTACAGTCATTTCCCTTGTGACCTTCCTACTTCCTACCTACTACGAGTACTTCTGCGGTTTGGGACTGAGAGGGTTTGTGAGTCCCTTACTCAAAAGTGAGGCATACTTATATGAAATTGCAAAAACATATTTTTCGGTAACCTGAGTCTTATTCTATTTGAGTTGGACACCGAGTCGTCCAACGACCCGATGAACCCCGGTAAAGTAGGTAAAGAAGGCACCCTGAGTATGAAAAAATCATGACATACATAAGTCATGAAAATCCCTTCCTACGGGCCAGGAAAGGGCCCCCGGCTCGAGGGACCAGGACCACGCGAAATGCCATCATGTTTTCATTTTTTCCGTCGCTCGACTCAACGACACTCGATTAATTTTTCACGGTACGCTTGTCAAAATGTGATTTAATATATCGCGAGGGTCGGTCCGTCGGGCTGTACCGGACCGTGCGATGTGCATTCGTAGCTTTGACGTGTGATGCGTGCGATCGCCAGTTCGTTTGGCAGACGGATAGACACGCCAAATCCGGTTAGGGACTGCGAAAATCTGATGTTTATTCGTTTTGTGTCGTTTTGAATTTTGAAAGTACGTAGCCTTCAGTTTTTAACGAGCAAGGTGCTACGAAATAAGCATTTTGCATACGTAGCGCAAAATGACGAGAAATCGTTGCCGCTACCCAAATTTCACCACCGAATTTCCATATTCCACTTACGAGTGGCATTATCTATCAATATCGTCCAAAAATAGGCGGCGCAATATCCAATTTGCCGCGTCACTCCGGATTCCAATAGGAAGCGCGAATAAATGGAGTCGCATTCCAATATGTCACCAAGCCCGGCCATTCGGCTTTTCGGCGGTATTCGCCATTCGGGCATATTCGGCATCGCAGCGCAGATATTCACCGGGGCACTGACTTAATAATACTCCAGACTGGGGGATGTCTACAAACGCTGAGGCAAGCATCGTCTATGTAGGCGTAAGAATGATGATAATGATGATCTTTCCGGTGGATTTCGGCCATGGCGACCACTTCTACTCCTGATCAAGTCGGCGCTGATGCGGCCGTAGGTGGCTGTGGTAGCCACCATGCTGTTGTAACCACCACATAGATTTTGGCAGTAAGCTGCCGTATACCTCTACAAGAAAAATATATCCCAGGTTGGAAGAAGGCGTTTTCTATGAAGGCGTTTAGCCGTTCTGATACAGTATATTATGTGCCCAGAACAATATCTTATTAGTACTGCAAAAAGTTAACAGAGCTAAATTATAGTAAAGGTTTTTACTACGTGTGATGTCATGGCGTGTTTGTGTAGGGTGAAATTTAATATGGTTTTAAAAATTTGGACCCAGTTTATCAACATTTTACAGTATATTTCAGCCTATTATTGATTTTGACTTGACTGTACATGCAACATGGCGGGGCATAGTTTCGTAATGTCTCAGCGTTTTGTAAGGAAAGTTTTAACAAGGCTCTGTCTTGTAGTATTGCTGATCTGAGCACCAGGGTAGCGTCGTGGCACCGCGGCTGGATATTTGCCCGCGCATTGGCCGAATACTAGCTCACATACCTCACCCGCCCTCCAAATGAGATTCTAAACGTTTGCTTGTCAGATGGATTAGTGAAATGATTTTATTACGTTAGTTAGGTTTCGACGGACTGTGTGACTGCCTGCGACGCAGAAGGTTCCGGGCTCGATTCTCGGTAGGTCATCCGGTCACTCACAAAGTTGATATTTATCACTGTGAATTTGTTCCCATTCTGTTTAGGACAATGCAAGGCCGAATCACCTGATGATTTCGTGTTTTAGAGGGCACGTTAAGGGTCCCGGTTACTGTCTGTCTATGATGAAATACCTAGACGGCAGTCATGCCTTCAGGGAGGAGGGACTGACTGAAAACCAGCGCAGACAGGACTTACCTAGGTAGGTCCTGTCAGCAAAAGCTGAGTCAGACCCTTTTGCCTTTTTTTGTAGTTGTAAGTACTTAGATTAAGCTAGTTTTAGTTGAACTTAAAGGCAATAAACATTATTTTATTATTTATTTATTTATTTATTTACATATCAGATGCCTGCCACTTGCAGTAGGCGATTGTTAAACTCTGACACCGGGGTTCATCGGGTCGTTGGACGTTGCGTCCCACTCGAAAAGAGAGTTAGTTTTCTGCGGCGCGGATAAACTCTGCGACAGAGTTTATAGGAAGTTTAATATCACTGTCAGTGTTGTTTTATTGTTCAGCAAATCTACGGTATTGTTGTGAACGCAATTGCAATAGAAACAAGTCCAACTGTTGATAATTACAATGTTTGAAAAGGAAACTTATTCTTCATAATAAAAAGTGCTATGTGGTCTATCGTTTCAAAACTTTGTTATTCGTAAAAGTTAGTTAGTTGGTAGGGTTGCTGAGCTTCCTCGGGGACTAGGATGGCTCGAGTAGTGGGCCTCTATCCTCTATCACGCAAAATAGGCGCATGTAGACATCGAGTTCCGGAAAACAGCCCGTAGGTATTACTTCCATTCGTAAAAGTACTGGGATTTTCTTTGAGTCCCATCCTTTGTTACTGAGCTCTATTGAATATTAGGCGTATGGCCGTCGATATAGTTAAATAGCTCTGAAAAAGACGTTCAGTTTCATGGGCTGTAAATCACGCCTGTTAAGATTTTGGTACACAGTCCCTTGTACCCTAAATGTACCACTGCTACTCATGCTACCTGCTGTACCTGCCACTCTATAGGTAGGTACTCGTATTAAGTATTCGTCACCCACCACGCAACCTCTCCCAAAACACAGACCCAATAAATAGGGTGAAAGGGCGAACGGTGGGCCTTTCAGCTTTCAGCGTGTCGCATTAGCAGTCACTGCATGGTACACGCGTGTCACGTCAGTCGTTATTGCCTGAAATAGACTGAGAGCTAGCTGCTTAAAGACCTATCAGCTTCCAACGTGGCGAATCAAGCAGACGAGTCAGACAACGCATGGTACACGCGTGTCACGTTACTTGTTATGGCTGAAATAGACTGAGAGCTAGCTGCTTGAAGGGCTATCAGCTTCCAACGTGGCGAATTAGGCAGGCGAGTCAGACAACGCATGGTACACGCGTGGCACATCACTCGGATAGCTACCCAAGTTACTCATTGTAGGATTTTAGGCCTTCTTTTGAGCCGCAGGAGCGCGACAAATCGCACGTATTTTCACGTGCTAGCTCTCCTGCGATACCGTGTATGGGATGAAACATAGTCTACCCGCTATTGGGATCAAGTAAGCTCATTCTGAACCTACTGTAATCTTGTCTACTATTTATTATAGCCAAATAAATACCCTACCCAAAACACGTAGGTATGTGTTCCTATTAATCATACTTTTTTGTCAGCCCAGTTATCCCGAATGACTCTACAAAAGCATGTGTTTCACGGCTCGTCAAATCGTACACCTTTTTCCGTGCTAGCTCCCCGGCTATACATTGTATGGGCTGAGACGCCATTGCCCGCACTGATTTGAAATATTTCCACGGAACCACTTATTCGCACCTCGCCAAGACGAGGATGGGTACATCTCGAATGTGAATGCGAGATTATTCGACGATTAAAATGACACTAGGTATATCAAAATAAAACCTTGCTGAAAAAGATGTTCCTTTGAGCACTTAGCATGATCGCGAGTAGTCATGACAATCGGCTATTGGACATGGACATTGCTAGAGACAGTCGCAATTAACTTATAGACAAACTAGTTAAGACACCGAATGAATAGGTAATTGTGTCATCTAACAATTGTGTGATCTTATAAAAATTGTGTGATCTAATAAAACATGTTGCGCCTACCCTAACTGATTAAAGATAAGGGTAGGATGATGATGATGATTCATCAAGACACGCGGCAGCGTGTCCAGCCAAGTTCAAGCAAAGAACTGGCGGACCGGGCCGTGTGTATATTTACATGAACCATTTAGAGCCACTTTTTACCCCCTCATAACTCAAAATCTATTGAAGATAGGCACACCAAATTTAGTAAACGTGTTCAGACCTCCGAGATGACTTAGTATACCAAATTTCATAAACATAGGTTGAACGGTTATGAAAATATTGACGATCAAAAATCGGCATTTTTATCATTCACTGACATATATATAGATCAAAAACCTAACCCACTTCTAGATGACCTAGAGACTTAAAATTTCGCATACACCTAGATAACTATGTGAATACACAGGAAAAAATCAAAAATCTATAATTTTTCACTTTTATCACAAAAAGAACAAATTGTGATTACAGGGTGATTACAAACTTATATTTGCAGCTAAACTTCTGAAACTCCCATATACAATGTATGGGTATTAACTTTTTGGTTACAAAGTTAATACAAACGAAGCAAGCAGATTAATATCAATATCTAGTGTTTGATTAAAACACCAAGTGTTCCAAAAAATACTATCTTGTGGAAAAATTTCTTCAAAATAGTAAACATTCACAATGTATGGGATTTTATTTTCGCAGCGGCAAAAGTAAATTGGTCTTTAGTACCGACCGTGTAAGATTTGAATGAATATTAATTATTTTGATGAACTGTAGATAATAACGTACAGTAGAGCTACTTAGCAGGTTGGTTTTAGAGTGGATGTATATAGGGTGTTATAAGTTGATGTATACAGGGTGTTTAAAATATCATGGATGTATACAAACAAGGTGTTAAAAATGTATGTAGGGTGTTGAAAGTGGACGTGTACAGGGGTTTAAGAGTGGATATATACAGGGTGTTAATAGTATCATGGATGTATACAGGGTGTTAAAAGTGGATGTATACAGGGCTATACTAGTGGATGTTTGCTTGGCTAGTTTTTAATAGGACTTCAAATATTGATTAGAGTAGATAATAAACAAGATATTAAACAATTAGGAAATTGTGAAAACTAGCCCAGTCAAACTGCGAGGTGCTCTAGATTTTAAGGTGTTTGTTTTATTTTAGTAAAGAATGTTAAGCGACCTTATAAAGAAATTAATTTCAGGAATGTTTACTGAACTTGGCGACCATGTTCATATCAATACTTTTTTCGGTAGAACATTGAACTTGGCTACCAATTTTCACATTTATGTTTTTGGTGGGATATAGAAGTTACATGAGTCTACGACGTAGACTCTATTGACCTTAATAAATACCATTCCAATTAAGGCGGAACCATTGACTTACGATTGTATGTTATAGGTATCTAAGAAAGTATCAAGACAGACAAACCAGCCGAAATCCGCGTTATTCACCCGCGGTATGCGAGACTCTCACGGCGAGAGGGTAATCGTCCTGTAGTGCGCGTTTTGTACCGCATTGTGCAATCTCAGGCAATCGTAGCCGCAAAGTAAGTATTAAAGGGCGCCCAATACAGAAATACGGCTACCAGTGCCCGGTTTTTCGACACTACAGGCTCCAATTCTACAGGCGAAATTCGATGTACATTGCGTAGCTTGTTAAATAATGGGATAATAATGGCTAACCAACTACGCAATGTACATCGAATTTCACCTGTAGAATTGTAGCTTGTAGTTTCGATGCATAGGCCACAGGAAACGTCACTACACTCACACTGACATCTTCTACACGCCGATGTTTACGCGCGAAATAAAACTACTCCAAATCCGCGATATTCACCCGTGGTATGCGAGACTCTCACGGCGAGAGGGTAATCGTCCTGTAGTGCGCGTTTTGTACCGCATTGTGCGATCCGAGGCAATCGTAGCCGCAAAGAAAGTATTACAGGGCGCCCAATACAAAGATACGGCTACCATTAAACGTCACTCTACTGTAGTACCGTCATTTGAATAGGCCATATTTGACAGACGTCAAAATCATGTTAATGCTATGACATAAGGTCTATTTTTCTTTGTTGACATGATTCCTAGTATGGGTTTGACAGCTGTCAAATATGGCCCATTTGAGTGACGGTACTATAGGTATCCCAAATCTGCGAAAATCACCCGCGGCATGCGGCATGTTTACGCGCGAAATCGAACTACTCCATATCCGCGATATTCACCCGCGGTATGCGAGACTCTCACGGCGAGAGGGTAATCGACCTGTGGTGTGCGTTTTGTACAGCATTGTGCATTCCTACTATTATAATTTTTATACATGAATAATGACTATTGAATATCAATACATAGTATAAAATGAAGTCGCTTTTTGCGCTTCTCAGTCTGGCAGTCTCTCGTGGAATTCGTAACTCCTCCTAAACCACGCAACTAATTTTGATGCAATTTTTTGTAATAGGTAGATAGTAGAGTGACTGAAGAGTGAGGATTGAATGTATAGCTCACACATACCGCGAACATGAGTTGAAGCGGGTGAAATCGCAAACGGGCCGCTAGTATTGTAGGTATATTTTATACTTAGTATCGGGAAAAGTAGGTGTCAAGTCATGTCAGACAAACCAAAATGTCTGACTTGATATCCCGAAATCCGCGATATTCACCCGCGGCATGCGAGACTCTCACAGCGAGAGGGTAATCGTCCTGTAGTGCGCGTTTTATACCGCATTGTGAGATCTCAGGCAATCGTAGCCGCGAAGTAAGTAGGTATTGGCGGGCTCTCAATACAGAGAGACGGCTACAAGGAAATGTCACTACACCCGCACTGACATCTACAGGCCGATATTTACACGCGAAATCAAACAACAGTACCGTCATTCGAATACGCCATATTTGACAGCTGTCAAAATCATGTTAATGCTATGATTATAAGGTCAATTTTTCTTTGTTAACATGATTCTTAGTATGGGTTTGACAGCTGTCAAATATGGCCTATTCGAGTGACGGTACTATAGGTACCCCAAATCCGTGATATTCACCCGCGGCATGCGAGAGGGTAATCGTCCTGTAGTGCGCGTTTTGTACCGCATTGTGCGATCCGAGGCAATCGGAGCCGCGAAGTAAGTATTACAGGGCACTCAATACAGAGAGACGGCTACCAGGAAACGTCACTATAGCCACACAGACACCCAGGATCCGAGGCAATCGGAGCCGCGAAGTAAGTATTCCAGGACGCCCGATACAGAGAGACGGCTACAAGGAAACGTCACTATAGCCACACAGACACCCAGGATCCGAGGCAATCGGAGCCGCGAAGTAAGTATTCCAGGACGCCCGATACAGAGAGACGGCTACAAGGAAACGTCACTATAGCCACACAGACACCCAGGATCCGAGGCAATCGGAGCCGCGAAGTAAGTATTACAGGGCGCTCGATACAGAGAGACGGCTACAAGGAAACGTCACTATAGCCACACAGACACCCAGGATCCGAGGCAATCGGAGCCGCGAAGTAAGTATTACAGGGCGCTCGATACAGAGAGACGGCTACAAGGAAACGTCACTATAGCCACACAGACACCCAGGATCCGAGGCAATCGGAGCCGCGAAGTAAGTATTACAGGGCGCTCGATACAGAGAGACGGCTACAAGGAAACGTCACTATAGCCACACAGACACCCAGGATCCGAGGCAATCGGAGCCGCGAAGTAAGTATTACAGGGCGCTCGATACAGAGAGACGGCTACAAGGAAACGTCACTATAGCCACACAGACACCCAGGATCCGAGGCAATCGGAGCCGCGAAGTAAGTATTACAGGGCACCCGATACAAAGAGACGGCTACAAGGAAATGTCACTACACTCACACTGACATCTACACGCCGCCGTCGTTAGCACGCGAAATCAAATCGTCTTAAACCCGCTAGTAGTCGATTGTCAACGGCGATCGGTGCAGGCGAACGGCGAAATTATGAGTTACTAGCGGCCCACCCAGCGGTTTCACTCGCTGCTACTTACCTGTTTTCCCGTAGAAATGGGATCTTTGCCCGTAGTAAAAAGTCCATTAATCCATTCTAGCAGAAGTTACTCATCATGACCATGTGCCAGCAGAGGCGGCCTGTCATGGCGAATAACTTTAACTTTGAAGCCATTACCGTATCTCTTATAGTCTAGATGGGATGCTGGTGGTCTACATCAGGCACTCCAGACCCTCGTGACCATGTGCCAGTAGAAGCGGCCCGTCATGCTGAATAACTTTAACTTTGAAGCCATTACCGAGTCTAATAAAGTTTAGATGGGGTGCTGGTGGTCTACATCAGGTACTCCAGACCCTCGTGACCATGTGCGAGCAGAAGCGGCCCGTCATGCTGAATAACTTTAACTTTGAAGCCATTACCGAATCTTTTATAGTCTAGATGAGATGCTGGTTGTCTACATCAGGTACTCCAGACCCTCGTGACCATGTGCCAGCAGAAGCAGCCTGTCGTGCTGAATAACTTTTACTTTGAAACCATTACCCTATCTCTTATAGTTTAGATGGGATGCTTGTGGTCTACATCAGGTACTCCAGATCCTCGATGACAATGTGCCAGCAGAAGCGGCCCGTCATGGCGAACAACTTTTTCTATGAAGCCATGACCGTATCTCTTATAGTTTATATGGGATGCTGGTGGTCTTCATCAGGTACTCCAGATCCTTGAGGGCTGACCATGTCCGTCTTTTATATGATAGTAATATCAGTGCCAAAATTCGCGAGGATCGGTAAAGCGGTTTGGCTAATTTGGGTAATATCTGCTTTATTTCCCCGTTTTCCTGCTGCTAACCGTTTTCCCGTAGGAATGAGGAATTTTCCCGTGGTAAAAAGTAGCCTATGTTACTCAGGGATGTTGTAGCTTTCTAATAGTGAAAGAATTTTGGAAATCGGTCCAGTAGTTTCGGAGTTTATCGATTACATACAAAAAAACAAACAAAGTTTTCCTCTTTATTATACGAGGTGTTAGGGACGGTGTAACGAAAACTTTGCAGGCATGATCAGACCATCAAACTGAACAACTTTTACTATGGAGCCAATGGTGGGAAACGAAAAAAAATTTCCAACCTCCCATACAAAGTCAGTCAGCAGATCGTGAATTTTGTATGGGAGGTCGGAATTTTTTTTTCGTTTCCCACCATTGGCTCCATAGTAAAAGTTGTTCAGTATGATGGTCTGATCATGCCTGCAAAGTTTTCGGTACACCGTCCCTAACACCCTGTATTAAGTGTAGATGTAGATGACTCACAATTGCATTTTTTTTAGTGGGTTAATGTGCAAGTGTGATACTTATAATGTAAGTAATGTACGTTAGTATGCTTATCCCAAGTAGGCAACTACCTATATCATTTCAAAAATTCAAATGTAGGTACAAATGATCGCAAAATGGAGCAAGCTGGCCTTCTGTAAATTCTCTATTTTATGTCGTACCCGCGTATTCCCGTCGCGTACCACATCTAATGGGGTACGTGTACCCTACGTACCTACTCGTCATGTACTTGGAGCAATCGGAACATTTCGCTTGATATTATAAATGCGACTTTTAAATCATACGCGAGGTGTGCTGAATAGGTATTCGGCTGTCAGTCACTGAGTGATGGTAATCGACAGCGGTTTGATATTAGATTTTCTCATTCAGATTTTTTTATTAGAAAATCTACACATTTTTCGGTTACCGATTCTGCGAAATAGAAAACAGTCAGCCAAAGAGCCTTCTAGATCAGGCCTCTGACCAGCAAAGGGCGACTAGCGGCTTTTGATAATGAATTAATGATCGATAGTTAGAATTATCGACTCCTTGTTCGAAGCCGTGATTTAAGTTCTTTTCGGCGACTGCAAACGTTTTGCCCTATCATAAGATAGGTGTAAATATCCTCAAAAAACAGCAGCTGCCTCGGCGGGAGGCCGTTAGATCGGCGCGAAATACCTAGACAACTGTCATCGTTTTCGAAAAAAGAACGATTAAATCTTGCGCAAGCGCTTTTTTGCGTGAGCAGATGCGCGCGTGCTCCACCTGCCACCATCTTGCCACACGTGGGCAAAGATAATGGCGAGTCTGAAGACTTTGGCGAGTACAAAGGAGCCCCAAAGTTTGACAATGGAAGGGCTATTGTGGAAGGTCGTTGGGCATTGATTTAATATCTTAAGGACGTTATGGTTATGACACCACCGTGCCGTGACACCTGTCTGCGGTGGAATGTGCCGTCTTGAAGATGTGCACCGATGGTAGCTTTGGGTGTACCTATGGTTGTCTAGTTTGTAAGATTCATTCTTCTTCATAGCTGCTATGCTGGCATGCACCCCGCGAGATAGATTTTCTCTACACCCTTATGTTGAAAGTCTTCATTTGTTTTGATAAATGCCATATGACTTGACATACCTATATGTGAAGTCTTCTCGCGCGCTCAAGATAAGTCTCCCTACAGCGCATAGGTATGTTAAAAGGTAGATTTTAAAAGATTTGTTTCCCTGTTTGGTTTTTCTATTCTTTCAAAGATTTGAAAAACACGCATGATACTGTAAAACGCTGTACTTAGCTGGGTATTTTATTATAAACAAGCGGCCCGCTAGTCCAAAAACCACATCAAAATCCGGTTTAGGAGGAGTTAGCGAATTCCACGATAGACAGACAGGGAAACGCAAAAAGCAACTTCATTTTATACTACCTAGTAATGAATACTGGTATTTATACGTGCATGGTTGTCTGGTTGGTTAGATTTATTTGCTCATCATTTACGTCGCGAGTTAGAGTTGGGTTCCTACCTACTTACTCATTTGTTTGCACATATTACTCAAATATGCACGTGACTGTAAAACACTGCATAGCTGAATATTTTCTTTTATGTTGGTAATTTTTTCAACATATTATGGCATTCTCATTATCGATGTCGGTGGTATTTCCAGAGCGCAATAAATTGTTGTACAAATTCGGTAAAGTCTGTCCATTAATTCCCGAAACTCATTCATACGTCACGCTCCGTGACAAAGACACTGCACGCTTTACTTTTTACCGGTTTTCAAATTTACCTGCTTGCACAGCTAATGATTTATGTTGCCAGATTCAAAATGCACTTTCAAAGCCCTTAAAGTAACAAGAATAAGGATTATTTTTAGTTTGCTGGTGTATCATTAAGATTGGAAATTAAAAGTCCTGCAGGCCTATCGACAATTGCTTCACAATTGAACGACGGACGTCCATCGTATTTCAAAGGTTTTACGGCATGTCGTATTTTATATTCTTCACTTTCAAGTTCAGGAGATATATTTTTGAATCAGTTGAAAGATTTTGTAGGCATGAGTCACTCTACAATGAATGATCTAGCAGCAAATCAATTTATCTCTGAAGGAAATTTACGTAATAGATTCGTGTAGGTAGGTAGTACCTACAAACGAATATACCTACTTGCGTAATAAAGTACTACAGGCTTACTTAGTTCGTATCTAGGTACGGATTCAAAAATACGCCTCTGGGGACAAATTTAAGTTCAGAGCAATAGTGTACCATTAATATTTGAAGCCGAGTAAATGAAAAGGTGGAATTGATTTACGTGTACTCGTGATAGCCTTCCGCGTATTCACATGAAGTTTCCTATTCGATACCAATGAACCTATAAACTTTATGATTCGATTTAGGAAATTAAATTACTCGGGATTTAATGTGAACGCTAGCAGATTCATTGACTTATAGCTTTAAAATGTCATTAGAGAGATGAACTAGAGATTGGACGGTGGGAACGGGAGTTTGTGTCTTATGGTGGGAGAGGCCTACGTCCAGCAAGGAATTGTGTAGGCTGATGTGATGTGAGGGTCATAAAACTAAGTCAATTTTGTAATGATACCGGATAGTTCTTGTAAGTAGTCGTAACTTAAAACTATCAATAAATCCCGGGTTTGCCCGCGCCGCCTACCTGGCCCGCAAGCGCCGGCAGCGCACTACGCAGAACACGACAATGCATGTCAATTTTTTTCGCAAATCCTACTTTAAGCGCAGTTTTTCGGCGCAAATTCCAAAAGGACACCTGGTCGGAAACGGGCCCCGGGGGTCCCGGCTTGATTGATAGAGGCCCCGTCGTAGGACAATAACCAGAAAAATCGTACCTAAATTCGGCCCATTCGGAACGGTTTCGATTCTCGGCGTCGCGGAGTCTGTCTGCCCGTTTAAAACAATCAATGATCGAGATTTGTGAATGGTTGGTGAAACAAAAATCCTTTTGTGCCGTCTAGTGGGTGGGCAGGATGTCAGGTGGATGAAAGTAGTGCATGACAATGGGTGTATGAAAGCGTCCGCGGCGATGCGCCGACGGTTTGCTTCAATGCGATTTATGAATGGGAGTTTACGCTCATCGAACTTCATATTCGTCAAATGCCTACCTACCTGTCTATGTTACGCATACTCAATAGATTACATTTACTCCGTTTAACTATTCGCTGCAGTCGGAGTCGTAAAACGTTGTGTAGGTAATAAATAATACCCTGATCTTTAATAAGTAATAATATAATTCAAAACAGCCATATCTATATTAACATTACTTGGTCTTTATGAATACCAGAGTAGGTAGTATTTATTCCGCCACGTTTTACTACCCAGACTGCATGCAGCGATAGATCCATAAAAAATTACCTAGGTAACAAAACGTTATGGTTGGTTATTTAAAATCACAAGAAACCATGAAAAATTGCCTATTTTTCCTCTAAGTTTCGCATACCAAACTCATTGTCATCATAACCATAACTAGGTACGAGTATACGAAGCGTCTAATCTTCTCCACCTCAAACAGAATCCCTCCACCCAGATTCCCTCGCACAACCCAGCTCACAAAGACAATAATTTGATTGATCTCTTAATGAATATGCAGATATCTTAAGTGACGATAAAGCCCGCAAATAAAGCAGGTCCCGGTCCCTATGGAGTGATTCCCGGCACAGCAAGAAAATGGCTTGGCTTGCACTTAGCAGTGTGAAAACTTCATGCAAACGCTCGAAACAGACGCGTGATGCCGCTTACAAGGAAACTGACAGTGACCCAGTCTCACTCAAGCGAAATGTTCTCCGGATGCTGTGCTGTGGGAAGGGAAAGAGGTGTTTTCCCATATAATAGTATTAAGTAGCCTTTGTTACTCACAGGGATAATGTAGTTTATAAACTCTGAAAGATTTTTTAAATTTATTTTCATCTTATATTTTTATAACCGAAATTTTTGCGATTCAACAGAAACGGGTCGAGTTTCTTTACTGTTACATCTGTATACTTTCCCGGTGCTTCCCAGCGCCGGCGCCTACTGCCACTGGCACCAGATTTTAATCACAGATAACGGGCACCGGCTGAGAACAGTTTACATAAATTCCGGAGTTAGCACCTTGTTAACAAACTGCAATGTTTGATTATGAGATCGTTTGATACAGTTGGTGTCGGCGGCTGGTTTCGTAGGGGGATACATTTTTATCGCTTGCTGTTTTGGCTTCAGCTTTGAGTAGCTAAACTCGTTTAATTTTACAATGAACCCAGCGTAGTATAGTCGTCTTCTTGCTATAGTGATGAAGCATATTCTATGATGCTCGTTTATGTCTAAATAGGAACCCAATATTCATTTACAAATAAGTAAATCAGATAATTTTATCTGCTTAAACTTGTAGCGCAAGCTTGTAGAGCTCGAAGCTTAAACTTCTGTATTGAGTCAAACTGGCCTTTTAAAACGAATCTCTACAAAAAATAAATGCAAACAAACTCCAAGAATACCCAATTCGTTTAAACATCGACCAAGTTTCCTAATTGTAGCGAGATTTACGTCAGGGGACGACTCGAAACTTTCGCTGAGGAAAAAAGCAATTATCCTTTCTGTTTTACGGAGGTGAGGAAGCATATTAAAAAACTTGAAAGCGTAGTCAGCCCTGCGAGTGGAGGAGACACTGATGGCTATTAATTAGAAGGGTTGGATGAAGATATTTCATTATTTCTTTTCCACTTTTTTCTACTCTTTCCCGGGCGCCGACAACTTTCTCGTTTTTGCGCCGTAAACTCGGGGAAACGAGTGAGTTTTAAAAGTGTTGGAAGGCTCGTTTACACGAGCTATTGGGTTCCTATTTAGAAATAACTAAGGATCATAAAATATGATTCATTACCATTGCAAGAAGACGATTAAGCTATGCTGGGTTCATTGTAAATGTTTAGTTTTCGTATAAAATGGGCGCGCGGTGCTGGCAACACTGTCCTGTCATTCACGTCCTCTGCCGTCGCTCGCTTGGTTGATGCGAATTGTAATTATAAATGGTGTAATTTAGTGTGCTTTCGGTGTTCTCGTGTGGTTTTCCCTGTTCGGTGGGGAAGAGAACCAAGTGTATTTGGTTCCGGCGCTTTGATTGTCAGTCGGTTCGATAACCACGCGGCCGTCGGAAAAAAAATAACCTTACTTTTAGTCACCCGCGCGTCCAGTGTCCTTTGGTTCGCGTATTGTACAGTAAAACGTGTTGCTGTCGCGAGCAGTGGTGTGCGGGAGAAATCTTTGTTACTGTGTGTTAAACATTATTTGATGTCGAACTATGAACAATAGTACTCAAGTGCTTGTGAAACTTGTTGGACGGAGTACCACGCGAGCTGGTGCCCGGGTACAGTAAGTCTAGTACCTAAGTCCCAATCCAAAAGTCTTCCTCAAACCTGATACCTATTTTTCCTGTCAAAAACTAGACTTACAAGGAAACGACGGCGTCATCGTTCGCTCGGTAAGCAATTGTTGCTGGGCCCTGTTTAAGTAGATTTTGGACACAAGAATTTCTCGGCCGGAAACTTTCCGGAACAAAATTCTCTCATTAAATTTATTTTATTTAGCTATAGTAAAGAGCACTACGAATCGTAGTCAAATGTTGTTCCGAGGCTGATCGACCATTTAGTTTTAGATTTTAAGATAACTTTAATTTGCTTCCACTGCGCTAAGATCAGCTTCGGAATCAAACATTTTTTGGTAGCAGAGCGTGGTTGCTTTATTGCAACATAGTTAGCCGTAATTTAGTATTAAGCGTGTTTTTATATTACCCACATATTTTATTATTTTGGAAAATATTGTTTCGGTTTTTTTGTGACTGTATTGTTTGCCTAGTGAACGGTACCTTATCGGTAAGGTCTAGGCCAGTCAACTAACATTTGTTTTGTGGTATTTGTTTATTGTTTTTCGTTTTATTAAGTCGAGTGTGTAAAAGTTGGTACCATGGCTCCTCGATCGCCAGGTATAAGGCTGCTATAGGGTCAGGATTAAGGTGGTTTACTACCACAGCGGCAATGATCGGCCGCGAGGACCGGGAGGACGCGCTCTTGAAAAGTGCACAACAGGTAGATGAACGGGTTCGGTTTGTGTCGGATCAACTCACAGAGTGCCTCATTCTCCTTGAGGAGACTCCTAACCCTGAAGATCAGGAGCGGGTCGAGGCCGATGTAAGCCAGTGCTTGAGCTGGCACAGGGCATTGAGCAGGCAGCTGCGAACATAACTAGGCGACGTGACGGAAAGGAGAGCCATTCCGTGGTAAAGTGGGACAAGGATTACAGGTGCCTCTTCCGCCTGTTACGGTTCCAGTCTTTGCAGGCGATTACGCCGACTGGCCGGCGTTTGAGGACCTGTATAGCAGTGTGGTCCACACACGGACGGACATAACGCCGGCGTACAAGATGGCTCAGCTGATGTCCAGGCTACATGGAGAGCCTCATGAATTGCTGACGCATTTGGCTGTCTCGGATAGCAATTATGAGGTGGCGTGGAAGATCCTTACCGACCGGTATCGGAACAAGCGCCTGATTGTAGACAGGCTGTTAGACCAGTGGCTGTCAATACCAACCATAACGCGAGGTACGGACCTCCGCGAGAAAATCTTCCACCCAGTCAGTGTCGCGGTCAGCGCACTAGAGCGACAGGGTTTGCCAGTGGCGGGCTACGGTTATATCTTGGTCCACAGTGCTTCGCCGCCTGCCGAGCGAAATGGTCGCTCGATTCGAGCAGCTCCATGGGGGCAAGTCCTCGGACCACCTCCCGACCTACGAGGATCTGAAGTCGTTCCTCGAGGCCGAAAGCAGGCGAGTGGACGTCCAGGCTGGTGAAGCCCTCGCAAGGAGACCTCTGCCCCTCGCCACCCGGAACGGCCGGGTGCATCGGCGCGAGGAGGCAACAGTGGGCAACCCAGGCGGTACAACACCGCATTGGAATCAGGGTGTGCCTACTGCAGGGAGACAGGCCACGGGGTGGCAGCGTGTCAGGAGTTTGCTGCGCAGCGGGTTCAGAGGAGACGGGGTGTGGCACAGCAGAGGCGTTGGTGTTTTCGGTGCCTGGGGCCGCATCAGGTGCGAGTGCCCTTCAAGCACCAACTGTAGGTACTGCCAGGGTGCACACCATCCGCTGCTTTGCATGAATCGCTCCGGAGGCGCCGGGGCAGCGCTGGATCGGATCAGCGAAGGAGCCTGCCCACCAAGGGAGGGAGCAACGCTCCCACCCCTCCAAGGAGGAGCCCACCTCCGCATCGGTCACAGGGACAGGCAGGGGACGTCAACAGACGGAGCCCACTTACCCAAGGACGTGGGGACAATCCCCACCACGGCAGCAGGTGCCGGATTGGGGACGAGCGGCACAGGAACGTGGCCAGGACACCCATCCCAGGTACGGGATTCAACGGGCGGGTGTCAGGGAGCACTAGGCAGCCACCAGGGTACATGCAGTATTCTGCGGGCTTGAGCCACCTGGTTGGGTCTCAAGACCCACGCATGCCCCGCCTATGCCTGAGTACCCGCGGCTACAGGCGCAACCTCGGTACGGACGTTTGCCGTCGGGGTACTATAGAACTCCAGCCATGGCCTTTATGGGCAGACCTCCTACCAGCAGGAGTGGGACCCATACACAGGTTTGGGTAGTGAGGATACCCCGCGGGACGCGGCCTCACCGCGTTTAGATTCCCGCTAGGTAATCGCCGCCTACTCATCAGCTTCGGCTCCCGTCCAATCACGGTACTTTTGCCAACGGCTAAGATTTGGGTATGGGGAGACGGTGGCCGGACCATTCAAGTAACCCCCCCCCCCCCCCCCCGGGCTCAGGGATGTATTGTATCGAGTAAGCTGGTGAGTAGGCTAGGCCTAAATGTACGGCCAAGTGAGGATGAAGCTGTAGGCATCGGGGCCTAAATGTGCCTGACATTCGGGGTCAGACGAACTTTGAGTTCACATTAGGTAGCACATGTACAGGGTCAGCTATCAAGTCTCAGCCGTGGTGCTAGATGAAGTGGTTGGGAAACTCCTCAGGTTAGGTTACCACCAACGGTAAGAGGGTTAACCACAGGGTTGGAGTTAGCTGATCCTGATTTTGATACTCCTGGTACGGTGGACGTACTTCTCGGGTCAGACGTCCTCGGGAGATTATGGTGCGGTAGGAAGAAGGTACTCCAGGAAACTGGTTTGGTGGCCGTAGATACCACAGGGGTATGTTGTTTTCGGCCCAGTTTGGAGACCTCAGGACCTACCAGAAGGGATCCGGTCCTCTATGGTAGTGTGCTGTCAGAGGTGCTGCAGAGGTTTTGGGAGTCTGAAGAGCCGCCCACGGCGGACAGACGGAAGCCAGAGGATGACGAGTGCGAGTTGTTCTATCAATACAACACTGAGAGATGCCCGTCAGGCAGATTCGTGACCAGGCTACCTTTTCTCCCAAACCGCCCCGCTTTAGGTAGTTCGCGACAGCTCGCGGAACGGAGACTACTCGGAATGGAGCGGAAGATGAGGCGAGACCCAGCACTTCGGCAGAAGTATATAGAATTCATGCGGGAATATATTCAATTGGGCCACATGTCGGTGTCCAGCCTGGATTGGAGGTGTGTCGAGCATTATTTCATTCCACACCTGGCTGTCTTGAAGTCACCTGAGGCGAAAATACGGGTGGTGTTTGACGGTTCTGCTCCTACCTCGAATGGTGTGTCTGTGAACCAATGTTTGCACGCGGGTCCTAAATTGAACCGGGACATTGTGGACATTCTCACAGACTTTCGTTTACACCAGGTAGCGTTTGTCGCAGACGTCAAAATGATGTTTCGCCAAACCATGATACATCCGGATGACCGTCGGTATCAGCTGATTTTGTGGCGTGAGAGCCCAGATGAGCCGATGGTCACATACGAACTTAACACGGTGACGTATGGACTTAAGCCAAGTCCGTATTTGGCAGTACGTACGCTGCGAGAGTTGGCCGCACAGGAAAGGGTAAGATACCCTCGAGCCGCAGCAGTACTGGATCGCGACGTCTACGTGGACGATATCTGCACGGGTGCTGATAGCGTGGAGCAGGCGCTAATTCTACGAGACGAGTTGATCGCGATCATGGGTTCAGGAGGTTACGAGTTGCGGAAATGGTTGTCCAGTTGCCCAGAGCTCCTGGCCGGTTTGCCAGGCGAGTTCCATCAGGACCCGCACCTCTTTGAGAACCCGGACAATCCAAACACGTTGGGCATCCTCGGGGTGCAATATAGGCCAACGCATGACGTATTCACGTACAAGATCGAGCCCGACCTTTGGAGAAAACTTGGACTAAGCGGTCGGTACTGTCGACAATCGCTAGAACGTTCGATCCTAACGGATGGATCGCCCCGGTTACGTTCATGGCGAAGTGCTTTTACAAAGGTTGTGGCTAGCCAACTTAGGATGGGACGACCAACTCTCCGGAGAGTTGTTGAAGGATTGGCTCAAGTTTGTGACCACCCTACCAGGGATCGTGCACATCGCGATACCCCGCAAGTTAGTCCCATCGGTGGGATGTAAGGCTACCCTACATGGGTTTTGTGACGCCTCGGAGCGAGGGTACGCGGCAGCTGTATACCTTCGGACAGCAAGTTCAACGGGAACTGTGCACGTGCGTCTGGTTATGGCCAAAAGTAAGGTGGCACCAGTCAGAACTAGATGGACCATCCCCAAATTGGAATTGGCAGGGGCAGCTCTTCTAGCGCGCTTGCTAAATCATGTAACCTGCAATCTGCGTGGTACCATCAACTTGGATGAAACGGTGTACGCGTGGACTGACAGTCGGATAGTTCTGTGTTGGTTGCAGACGTCGGTACATACACTTGAGGTTTTCGTGGCAAATCGGGTGTCACAGATTACGGGGTCGGAAACTCCGTTAGTGTGGAGGCACGTACCGGGAGAATGGAACCCAGCGGACTGCGCTTCGCGCGGGTGCAGGGCACCTGATTTGGTGAGTCACCCACTGTGGTGGGGACCTCAATGGCTGACTGAGTCGCCGCAGGAATGGCCATTCAACGAGTGCAGGGCGCCGCTTGGGCCACCTGATCGAGGTTTGCGAGTGAACGTGGGGCAACTCGTACCGAAGCCTAACCCAGCCTTCTTGCTGGAACGGTATAGCTCCCTCGACAAACTTCTTGGGGTGACAGGTTGGATCAAACGGTTCGTGAACAACTGCAGGAAGCCTCAAGCAGAACGGAACTTTACACCTGTCCTCTCGCCTGCGGAACGGAATGCGGCTCTATGCTCATTGGTTAGAGTCGTCCAGGCGGAACATTTTGAAGAGGAGGTCAGGCTGCTCAGGGATGGACGTGGAAAGCTGAAGGGAGGAATTGTGCGCCTCAACCCATTCCTGGATGAGCAAGGTATGCTCAGGGTTGGAGGCAGACTTCGGAACGCTAGCCTGCCCTTCTCGGCTCGGCATCCACTGTTACTTCCAAAAAGGGGACCCTTAGTTGAGCTCTTAGTCAGGGATCGTCATGAGAAAAACTCGCACGCGGGCTGTAATGCGCTATTGGCCATCCTACAGCGCGAGTTCTGGATCTTATCGGGACGACGAACGGTACGTAGCGTTGTGTTTAGGTGCTTGCCTTGTTACCGCTTGAAGGCAGCCACAATGCAGCCACAGATGGGAGATCTCCCACCGGACCGGGTGACGGAGGCCTGGACGTTTGCAGGTGTGGGAACGGATTTCGCAGGCCCTTTCATGGTGAAGGCATCACGCCTGCGGAACGCAAAGTCTATCAAGGCGTACTTGTGCGTGTTCGTGTGCCTAGCCACCAAGGCCGTCCACTTGGAGCTCGTGGCCGACCTTTCTACGGAGGCCTTTTGGCAGCGCTGGAGAGATTTACGTCGCGACGAGGGCGACCAGCGCTGATCAGGTCGGATTGTGGTACCAACTTTAAGGGTGCTGATCGGTGTATGAAGGAAATTGTAACGTTCTTAAGGGAGAACGAAGAAGCCATCAGCACGGGCCTCTCCCGTCAGGGCATTACTTGGGTGTTCGATCCACCAGCGTGCCCTCACTGGGGTGGTATTTTTGAAGCGGTTGTAAAGTCCGCTAAGACGCATTTGTTGCGCGTTGTAGGGTTAACAATTTTGACTTTCGAGGAGCTGGCGACCGTGTTTTGTAAAATTGAGGCTGTACTCAATTCGCGTCCTTTGTGTCCGCTCAGCTCAGACCCAAATGATTTAGAGGCCCTGACGCCAGGGCATTTCTTAATTGGCCGCCCACTTAACGCCTTGCCGGAATATCCCTATACGGAGGTGAATAGCAATCGTTTGTCGCGTTATCAGTTGTTGCAGCAAATGACTCAAAACTTTTGGAAGCGTTGGTCGCTTGAGTACTTGCACATTCTGCAGCAACGCCTTAAGTGGACGGACAGGACTGAACCCCTGCATTGGGGATCTCGTTCTGGTTAAGGATGTCAACCTACCGCCACTGCGTTGGCGCCGGGGCGCATTCTCAACCTGTTTCCGGGTAGTGATGGCACTCCTCGAGTTGCAGAAGTTCAGGTGGGGGATTCAGTCCTTAAGCGAGCAGTAGCTACATTATCACGCCTGCCATGCATAGAGCGGACCGATGGGTCGGTCCGGGGCGGGTGAATGTTTAGTTTTCGTATAAAATGGGCGCGCGGTGCTGGCAACACTGTCCTGTCATTCACGTCCTCTGCCGTCGCTCGCTTGGTTGATGCGAATTGTAATTATAAATGGTGTAATTTAGTGTGCTTTCGGTGTTCTCGTGTGGTTTTCCTGTTCGGTGGGAAGAGAACCAAGTGTATTTGGTTCCGGCGCTTTGATTGTCAGTCGGTTCGATAACCACGCGGCCGTCGGAAAAAATAACCTTACTTTTAGTCACCCGCGCGTCCAGTGTCCTTTGGTTCGCGTATTGTACAGTAAAACGTGTTGCTGTCGCGAGCAGTGGTGTGCGGAGAAATCTTTGTTACTGTGTGTTAAACATTATTTGATGTCGAACTATGAACAATAGTACTCAAGTGCTTGTGAAACTTGTTGGACGGAGTACCACGCGAGCTGGTGCCCGGGTACAGTAAGTCTAGTACCTAAGTCCCAATCCAAAAGTCTTCCTCAAACCTGATACCTATTTTTCCTGTCAAAAACTAGACTTACAAGGAAACGACGGCGTCATCGTTCGCTCGGTAAGCAATTGTTGCTGGGCCCTGTTTAAGTAGATTTTGGACACAAGAATTTCTCGGCCGGAAACTTTCCGGAACAAAATTCTCTCATTAAATTTATTTTATTTAGCTATAGTAAAGAGCACTACGAATCGTAGTCAAATGTTGTTCCGAGGCTGATCGACCATTTAGTTTTAGATTTTAAGATAACTTTAATTTGCTTCCACTGCGCTAAGATCAGCTTCGGAATCAAACAGTAAAATAAAACATGAGTGATAAACATGAAGTATTTCACCTAGCAGAGATATAGTTATTTTGGAATTTTGAACTATATGGTTCATTTTTGTCTAGTATTTCGACTTCCATTTCGTTTGACTGAGCTAGCTTGTTGAGAAAATAAGTGAAAACGAAAATGTTCGAACCGTATAGAGACTGGTTAGGTTAGTCCTCAGAGTTAATCCTTAAGCTATAGACTGCGCGCCTTCTTTTCGAGTAGGACACCGAGTCGCCCAACCCGATGAATACTATAGTGTCAGAGTTGTACGCAAAACTTCTATTAGATATTTATGTCAAGTGCAGAAGTATTGATGTAAGTATGATACCTAGGGCATTGTCACCGTCGTTTTGCTTCTGATGGACAGAGAGGTCAGAGAGGTTGTGTTCGTACTCGTGTCAACCTTTCATAACTGGATAGGCGCACTCTATAGCTTGCTAATATATACTCTAAGGGTAGAAATGAGAGAATATGGAATAGAGATAGTCCGTGTCGGCAATAACCGGTTGTAGCGGATCAGCGGCGAGAGATAAAAAACGCAAGATGGCGGACATGGACAATCCTTTTGGCTGAAAATTGAATAGTTGGATTACGCGACCTGCGGGGGCTCCTGTAGGGCTGCTGCGAACCATAACATGCATAAGAGGAATATGTTTGTAGGTTATTCTTATAGTCTTTCGGTAACACAACATATAGGTATAGTAAATACCTGTATACAATGCCTATCATGATTATTAATTACCATTACCTAGACATAGAAGGTATTGTACTAAACTTACAGTGTAGAGTATTTATTTATTTTTATACAAGCAAAGTCTTGGTGATTCTTTGAAATTTAAGTCATCAGGATACAAAATTGAAATGAATCAATAGGTTAAGGTGCTCTAGTACTTTTGTCGATTTCTAAGTCAAGAAAATCAAAAGATTTATCTGTTATTCTCTTAATTACAATGGCCGTTATTATAACGGTTTGAAAAAGAAGTCAGAAGCAGCCCTACCTCGGTCTATATTGTGGGCTCGCGGGCTGATTACGTGGCCCATTGTGCGACAGACATAGGATGCAATTAAGTATTAGACCTAACCCTAGATATTAATGAACCCTGCTGGTGGATATTTCTATTTGAATCGTTAAGATTTCGCATTTATACCGGGAGAAACAAAAAAAGGTATAATAAGCCAGGGTTCATCGGGTCGTTGAACGACTCGGTGTCCCACACGAAAAGAAAGAAAGCCGAAATGATGACCTCCAAAAGTACTCATGAAACTGAACAACTTTCCTCATGAAGTATGGGTTAAAATATTTAACAAAACTGGACCTTCCATAGTAAGACAACCAGCTGATCGGCGATTTAATAATTATGAGAGGACCAAATTTATAAAGGACGAGAAAAAATAACATACAAGTTCCAAGAGATCTGACCAAGGAACTGAACAACTGTCCTTAACAATCAGGGTTCATCGGGTCGTTAGACGACTCAGTGTCCCACACGAAAGGAGAGAGATAGGTTGAACAATAGTTAAATAAATTTAGATCTTCCAATAGTTTGATGATTTTGTGTACGAAAGAGTAGTTTGGGAAGAGTGTGCGAGTAACATAAAATTTAGAAACTATATTTACACATAGATACATACATACATGAATATATAATCACGCCTATACACCTTGCGAGGTAGGCAAACCGTAAACAGCTTAAAAAACACGGCTATTTACACCACGTCTGCAAAAGTTTGAGAATCATTCAGAAGACTCTGTGTCACCGTATTGACAGATTGTCAGTTTTTCGCCTAAAATAGCAGTACACATCAACCCTCGGGAGAGGTACGGGGTGATGCTATTCTAAGCGGGCACTACACGGCATCTTTCTTACTTGACATCCTAAATGATAACGGCTCAAACTTTCTGGAGCCTTGAATAGAGTGCCCTTGAGTGAGACGGCTAACTTTCCAGATTTGAATACATCGAATGTTCCTCAATTGGCCAGGGTTTATCGGGTCGTACGTTGACTCGGTGTCTCACATGACAGGAGAAGAAAATTTCAATAATCCCCAAAAACTATGTTTACCTTTAAGTAAACTACATACACACAATCTTTCTCACAAGAAATCGAAAATGATAACGGATGCTAAAACTTTCTGGAGCCTTGAATAGAGTGCCCTTGAGTGAGACGGCGAACTTTCCATATTTGAATTTAAATGCACCAGCGAAGATTGTTCTTTGGCATTGTTGTAATTATGCTGAAAGAAGTATGAAAGAGCCTGAACTTTCGTCTCTCTTTCAGATTATTTTTGTTCACCTTCGCTTGTTTACTTATTTTAGATTTGAACTTTTATTGACGATATCAATTTATTTGTTTTCGTGAGTAATGTACGAGTCGCAAAATTTACCCGAAGTAAGCGGTAGATATTTTTTTTCCGGGTACCTCTGAAAGTACCGCTTTTTAATTAGCCACCTCATTGAAAAAATAATCTTTTGTGACAGATTTTTGCATACCTTTGAGTAATACCACATACCACAGTCTTTCTTACTAATATTTCTCACCAGACATCGAAAATGATAACGGTTGCTAAAACTTTCTGGAGCCTTGAATAGAGTGCCCTTGGGTGAGACGACGAACTTTCCAGATTTGAATTTAAATGCACCAGCGAAGATTGTTCTTTGGCACTGTTGTAATTATGCTGAAAGAAGTATGAAAGAGCCTGAACTTTCGCGTCTTTAGGTAGATGCTTTTTTGCAGTGCGCACCTTCGCTGGTTATTGCAACTTATTGGAAATCTATCTTTTACTAACGAATTAAAGAATTTGATTGGATTGTAGGACAATATGTTTAATGTAGGTAATTTTTTTCACAAAATTAAACGGTAGACTTTATTACTTACTGGAGCCACTTTTAAAGATTCCGTTTTTTAATTAACTATCACCTACCTATTTAAAAAAGCTTTTTGTGATAGATTATGCCATAATGTACTTGGCTTAGAGTAATGCTAAACTCTTTCTTACTAATATTTCTCACCAGAAATCGAAAATGATAACGGATGCTGAAACTTTCTGGAGCCTTGAATAGAGTGCCCTTGAGTGAGACGGCGAACTTTCCAGATTTGAATTTAAATGCACCAGCGAAGATTGTTCTTCGGCACTGTTGTAATTTATGCTGAAAGAAGTATGAAAGACCAGAAAGTTTCGTCTTCAGTGTTCTTTACTTACTATTAGAAATCTAACTTGTACTTACAACATCAATTACTTATTTGATAGGATGGTAGGATTATACATTGTCTTTGAACCTAATTAATATCTTATCTCAAAAATTATCGGTAAATACCTAGGTGAAGATTGTTCTTTGGCACTGTTGTAATTATGCTGAAAGAAGTATGAAAGTTTCGTGGTTTTAGTTCACCTTTGCTACTTTACTGATTTTAGTGTTCTTTCTTTACCTATCTTTTACTTACGACCTAAATAGTTTGATTGTACGAGTACTAGCAAAATATATTGTTTTTGCAGTACAATATTTTATCACTTCCGGAAGCTACTTTTGAAGCTTCCTTATTTTAATTAGCCACAAAGTTTATTGAAAAAGTCTTTTATCTATTTTCGTGACAGATTATTTAAAAAAAATAGCAGTTGCTAAAACTTTCTAGAGATATGAAAGAGCTGAAAGTTTCGTATTTTTCAGATTGTTTTAGTTCACTCAAGCTCGTTTATTCATTTCAGTGTTCTTTACTTATTAGAAATCTAACTTCTACTTAGGACATCAAAAAACTAACTGTATACTAGCACAATAATACAACAATTTTATAATACCTATTTGCCCCAAAAATAAACAGTAGGTAGATATTTTTCCACTTCCGGGAGCCACTTTTGAAGCTTCCGTTTTTTTTAATTAGCCGCTATCGTTAATTAAGAAAATATTCCATTGAGGTATTTTTGTGACAGATTAATTAAATGAAAGTTCTTTTAACATTCAAATATGACATAACATCAAGCTCCTGTTATTTTCATGCATCATCAAAATACAGTTTTCAGTCAGTTTTTTATTTGAAATGATATGGTTTTGATTCCATTCCTTACTTATTTTCTATATTGATAGTGCTAATTTTACAACCATAGGCGGGTTATTTAAAAATTTTAATACAGAAGTATTCGATCAACTTAGTCAATTTACCTATATGTCTTTCTTACAGTTTTGGCAATCAACACAATTTTAACGCTTTTCATAAAACGAATTATTACTCAGTATTTTTCGACTGTTAAATCCACACTTTATCTCAAGAGTTTTGTTTAGCAATAGGTACCTGTAAGTGAAAAATTATTAATTTTCATAAGTTGGTAAGCCAACATTTAACCTGCGTCGAAAACTGCATAATTTCGCCACTAATGAGAAGAGAGGCGGTCTCTTTTAATTAGCGCAGTCGGGAAGACGCCTACCGCACAGGAGCGCATAGGTTAGTAGGGTGACGGCAGATTGGGGGTATTCTAGTTTATTTAAAATTTAGCAAAAGACGAAAAAAGACAGCAGGATAAACTCCAGACCAGACTAGATCAACTATGTTCAGCTGTCAGGAGTGCGAGAATAAGTACCAGGGAGCCATGAGTCTGTGGAGTTTTGAGGAGCGTCGCTGTAATGAAGTAACTCGCTTTGACACGCGTATTGGGTGGCTACAGGTTGAAGAAGAAGAGATTATAGTATAGTCCACATATCACACAGCAAACATCAACACCCCAGCCAAACCGCTAGGAATGTCAGGTATCGAGTCAGCTGTCAGGAGTGCGAGAATAAGTACCAGGAAGCCATGAGTCTTTGGAGATTTGAGGAGCGTCGCTCACCTAATGAAGTGACTCGCTTTGACACGCGTGTTGGGTGGCTACAGGTCGAAGAAGACTAAGAGATTAGTCTACATAGCACACAGCAAACATCAACACTCTACCCAAACCGCAAGGAATGTCAGCTATCGAGTCAGCTGTCAGGAGTGCGAGAATAAGTACCAGGGAACCATGATTCTTTGGGGATTTGAGGAGCGTCGCTCACCTAATGAAGTGACTCGCTTTGACACGCGTGTTCGTTAGCGGCCCCTCGAGCCGCGACAGTTTCCTAGAATTTAACACTTATATGCCTGCAATCCTAGTGCACCTGTAAACTAGTTTGCAGTTGGAGTTACTTATCTGTCTACATGCTAGTTCTGACTAGAATGTCGATGTATGAGCAAGTCTAATTTGTTTCGTTATTTCCAATAAGAAAATACGACTATCAAATTTTACCAATGAGAAAGGAGGTGATACAGATATTCCATTTGAGGTTCGAAGCAGTTAGTCGCTTGTATGTGATAACAGTTGTCAAACCAGTGTTAACCATTCCCAATATTTGCCTAGAGATGTCGTCGAGACTGTACCCTTTAGTTTTAATTTATATTGGTTTTAAATACATATTTTAGCCAGGCTAAGATAGTTCGCAACCTTTCATTTAGAAAATGGTCACTTGCATCCAAACCAGATATGTTATTCGTGTTATTACCAACAACAAATCCAGTCTAAAGCCGTCAGCCAACACAAATGAACCCTGAAAACTTTGTTGGCGCCCCGAGAATTTCCCCTGAAAACTAATTTCCACGCGCTGGCACTAGCCAATTTCCTGAACAACAAAACAAGTCGTGACACCTCAGCGATACCGCATTAATTATTCGCCGAGACAAGAAAGGGGCCGCCCATTTGAGGCATTTCCAATATTTATGTGTTGTCGATGACTGGCGAAATATCGGGCCGGAGCTCGCGAGGCGTCGACTCCTTTTTAAAACGCGAAGAAAGGCCGAGGGAAGCCGGGCTTTCTTAATGCACAAACACCACTCTGCCTCACCTGCCCGCTTTGATTTATTGGACGTCTTTGTTCGCCTCGTTACAAGCTTGTTGTTGCGTTTTTAATTTATTTCCTTGGCGAAATTCGGCGCGCTAATATTTAGTTAGATAATGACGGTGTAATGGGAGGAAATCGCGGAGGCTGTGAGCGCTTTGTAGGGAAATTGTGAGGCTAATTTATTTGGCTTGTGCTAAATGTTCTTCGTTGATTAGAAAATGTATAAATAATTCGATAAAAAAGGGTCATAAAATCACGAGCGCAATCATCAGATCAGCCATTTGGCAGCAAATAGAGCGTGTCCTGAACCGAGCACGTCCCACATTTGTTCTGGGCCGGAGCCGTCGGGGCGGAGGTGGCCACTGCCGCCGTCAATGGCCCGTGAATGAATGCGGATTGCCGTCGCTGCCGTCGCCTCTTGCCGCAGACCACTGCCGCTGGCTGATTGTCGCCAGTCGCCACCGCTCATTGCCGATTCAACGGAACACTCGCAAATTCGCCACCCCGTACTTTTTTCGAGTTCCCATAGAAAGTCAGCCAGCTGATTGGGAATTTCGTGTGTTTTAGTGTAGCCTCTATAAAAAAAGTTGTTCAGTTTCATCATCTGGACATGCCTTCAAATTTTTCGGTGCACCGTCCCTTACACACCCGATACATTTGCAGCAACTGACGACAAGCACAGCACGTCTCGGCCTGAAAATATTTCTGTTTTACACACATTTAATAAACTCTGCTATTAGATTATGAAACGATACAACATTCCACCTGCTAAGCCCCACAAAATATTAACATGATGATATTAATAACCGTTACCCCATGTCCGTCACGGGGGCGACATGCAAAATGCCACAGCGGCGATCAGTACCCTTCCCTCATCAGTCATAGGGCCGTCAGACGCTAAGCGCCATTCAAATTGCCAGCCGATGACGCCGTGCTTTCGCGACCCCTGCCTTGTCTATGGCCGAGGGTCATAGAGTGAAACGCCAGAAGAGACACCAATTTCATAGCTTACCGCACTAATAGTTGTCACTCTGTGATGTACCATTTTGAAATCAATACCAATAGCAGCAATTTATATTTGCTTGCCTCTACCTTCTTTGGCTTTATTGGCCTATTCGTGACCTAAGATATTTTCCTGCAGTTTTAAATTTCTTCATAAGAACTCAATCTAATTCTACTTGTAAGCTATGTGATTTGATGAATATGAAAATCCTGATTTTTTGGTTGACTTTAAGAACTTTTTTCAGTCGAAAGTCTTCCTTTGGAGAAAAAAATGTACTTAGAAGCAGGCGTGGAGATCGCTAAACATAGGTTGGCTGCTGCAAGCAAAATCTCCAACGATGAGGCTTCTTCAATGTTTCGTTCAGTCCATGTGATGTCGAATCGCAACACGTCACATCTGTCTGTATCCATATCTATTCTTCACATACTCGTCCGGCATTACATCGGGGACATACTTTTTACGTCATTAGATCCCGGGTGGATCAGGGTGGATCAGTCGTGGTGGTTACTCCAGTCTGGGGACCGCGAAGCGTGCCTTATGATATAACTTGAATAGACTTATTGATTTCAGTGTTATTCGTTGATGAATTGCGTTTGTTTTGTAGTGTTGTAGATATAAACAGAGCTTAGGGACAGTAACCACTGCAACTTCTGAGGAGGATATTTTGAAATTGAGCATTTTGAACAGATATTTTTCGATGACTCACAGTAACCACTGCAACTTCTGAGGAGTCATATTTGAAATTGAGTATTTTAAACACACATGATTCGATGGCCCATCTGTATCCATATTTACTCTTGACATGCTCGTCCGGCTTACATCGGGGACATACTTTTTACGTCATTAGATCTTGGGTGGATCAGGGTGGATCAGTCGTAGTGGTTACTCTATTCTGGGGACCGTGAAGCGTGCCTTATGCGATGGCCTTATGATATGAATATGAGTGACTTGAATGAATAACTTATTGATTTTGACATTCTTTCTGTATTATGAAACGAACAACCTACTACGTATTTATTGAACCAATTGATTTGGTCGTATTTTTAAATGTGTCTGTGGCTCCACCTTTGGTTGTTTGTGGCAAGTTAAGTCAGTACGACGTACCTAATATTAATTCTTATATACAATTACGTTTATTAGGAATTTTAACTACCTTCTAGAAACACGATTTTTACCAACTTCCAATTTGGGCAATCAAAAGTTAATAAAGCTCCTGTATCGAGAGTCGATAAAAAACCGCCATCATTAATTGAGACAAAAGTGTTTACGTGCAGGAATCAGTGTACCGTACGCGTAATACATGGCAACACAAACATGGCGGCGGACAACAAATGCATCATTCAAATTGATACGGAAACGCGGCAATAAACATTCATTTCCAAATTAAACAACCCACCTGCGTGCCGGGTTGCCAGCTGCTGTAAGATGAAATCAGAGCAGTTTATAAATACATAAGTACTTCTTTTTTACTTGCCTAACAGACACAACACTCCACTACTGGACATCATTGGCCTCCTCATATCGAGGGTATTTCTGAATTCACCACGCTTGAGCGTTTGATGATTGTCGAGCGCAGTGCAAGAAGAAGAAAATGAATTCACAAGGAATGCTCTTCCCATTTCCTGGATAGTTTATTATCCTTAAGTCGCTTTTACGAATTTCAAAGATGATATTCTTAGCAGGCATCACACGACATTAGCTCCTTTTTAACAGATTATTAAATAGATGCCGTGTAATGATATTGTAGTTAATTTTCTGAAATGACTGTCAAATATATACACGATGTGACGGTAACGATCGGAATGCAATTTACATTAAACATACCTACCCCGCTTTATTTCTGCAAACGCACGCTTTTTCTACCCAATATCATCAGTAGTAGGTAGGTACTAATTTCTGTATGAATTCAGGTAAATTCCGTTCATCTGGCAACTCTTTGCGTATTTACAGTGGCGGCACCGCTAAATGAATAAAACAGTGAGGAATCGAAGCCCCGTAAATTCATTCGCCGAATATCAATTTGGCAACCGGCGAGAAGCGGACAGGAGCGATACATAAAAATATAAAAGCATAATGTCACGGGAAATATGCGAAATCTGTCATTGTTTTCAGTGCCTTAGGATAAGTTTAGTCCAGATGGTTTATGAATGTGAATCTGTGAGGCATCACGAGTGTCTTGCGACAACTCCTGTCAGTTTCATCCTTTACGATAAACAACCTACCAGTGTATTCCTTATTTACTTAGCATTTAAGCTGCAGCGGTGAGTGCCGAAGTACCAATGGCGAAAGATCCTGGTTGTTTCGACTTCAATTCGGATCATCAGGTATTCGTATTAAGATAGGTATTATTTGAAACTCCCGTTTCATATGGCACTATGAGTAAGAGTCATTTTGTCATAGTGGCTATAGAATGGGATTTGTCTTGCTGGAATCGCAAAAGCCAAAAAATAAAGAGGGTAATTTTTTTTATATTTTCATAGTTTATTGGAACTAATTGTGGACATTACATTTTTTATTTCTTCTCCGGATAGTATGGACCAGCCAGTCAAAGTAAAAATATAGGTTTAAAATAAACAAATACGTTGGACTTACATACCAGTCCATCGATCTGTCAATCCCAAATAACCCGAGTTATTTACATTATCCGCAACATAATACAACATTAACGCAATATATATATATATAAAAAAAATACACTGTGGCATGAAAGCAGCGAATGGCACTTGTGAAAAATGGACTCGCCTCTCTTCCTGCGAAGCAATCATTCAAACTGGCTGTTGTCTGCTCTTTTTCACCTAGGCGAAGGATTTTTACCCGACAGAGTAAAAATAAGGATTGTTATTCTATTCTTATTACGGTTTTTTACTTTGAATAAAATGTAGAGATTTTTGCCTACCCCGCAAGGGATTTAGGTGTGATTGATATATGTATGTAGAGATGGAATTCGAAGTAAACCTAGTAAAAAGTAATTTCTTTGATTGTAAAATATTTATGTAGAGCTGTGTTTGTAGATTTTTCGGAAAATACTCAAGTTCTTAAATGACATTCACATAGATAGACCCTTGTCTTAACTTAACCTTAACAGCCACAACAGTCCACTGCTGGACATGGGCCTTTCCCGTATTGGAGGTTATTGCCATACGCACCACGCTTGGCAGGCGGATTGACGAGCGCAGAGCAAAATGTTTAATTCACAGGGAACGCTGCTGCCCATTCTGTCTTAACTTAATTGAATATTATGTAGGTACACCAAACTTGTGTGTGTCCATAACTCCCACTGCCAAATACTCAAATTGTCATAGTCGGGTATATTTTTAATCCAGAATCTAAATCCTACTAAGCGACAGATATATCGCAATTTTTTTGGCGATGTCATCGGCAGCAGCTCAGGTGCCGGGACACGTGGGGCGAAAAAAAAAACAAATATTAATAATGGTCATTTTTTAAAGTCCTCGGCACACCAATCGCTTATTGTTGTCAATATTGGGTAAATGATTCCTGTGTGACGTTGCGTTCTCTTGGGCCTTTGTGGACGGTGGGCTCAGAGCAAGGATATTTTATACAGGGTGTAACAAAAGGGTATAACAAGCTGATAGAAGGTCAAGTTACTGAACAATATTGTTCAATATATGAGAAAAAGAATTGGATCTCCCATACAAAATTGGAAAGTTGTTCAGTTTCATTTCATAAGTACCTTGTGACCTCCTTTCGACTTGTTATACCCCTTTTGTTGCTCCCGGTAGTGGGAACTGTATGAACATTTAAAAGGAAGTCATGAAAATGTCGTCGCAATCAGATTAGACATTTGTCACTAGTGCAATTGTAAAATATCTATGACAGCTCTTAATCTGTCACAGACCCAAATATTTGTTGTTATGTGTGTGGACACCTTAACAAGAACACACTCTACATTTGAGTTCTAAAACATTAAATGTAGGGGGAAAAACGCATGCTCCAGCGCTGATTGCGACCAATAGGTATTTTATGGCTTCATTTTAGTTGTGAGAAGGGTTCTCTATAAAAGATATCCTAGGTCTGGGGCGGTGGTGGGTGGGGGCTACATGAACGCAGCTAAATTTCCTACCCTGTTGTGTTTATTTATTATCTAATGGACAGGTTGCTGTGCCGAATATTTCTTTCAAATTTTGATTAATTTAGGTGGCTTTGATATTTTCAGCAGTGCTTTGAATTTGCTACGAGTGTGGCGTTTTACACATAATGTCCGTTTCAACGTTATTTTTGCGCTGCGTAACGGATGCGTTGGGACAATACGAATTTCGACCTTATAATAAAATTGTCATATAAATATGGATTATGTCAAATTGTCTGGCAAATTTTTCCGTCGACTCAACGGTGTGCGATATTTTTGTGTTAACGGATGCATCTGTCAAACCGTTTCTTATAAACGGTATTTGTATGAAAATAAGGTGGAAAATCGTATTTTTCAAACGCAATGGATAGCGCTGCGCAAAAATAACGCACAAACGGACGTTGTGTGTAGAACGACTATAACTGACTATGACCTAAATTGGTATTTAGAAATAGGAATTGTCGCATGTCATAAATTAGGTACAAGTTAGAAGTAGTGTAGAAATACACATTGAAATTTATTTACACCGCATGTGACAAGATCATTGTCTATTTTGAATAAGTTGTGTTTTCTATGAGAAACAAATAAGTGGTTTACAGGGTTTACATCGAAAAAGAAAAGTGCGTTATTTAAGTTTAATGTTTACCTTACCTGTACCCTACTTGATTCGAGAGGATTTGTCGTATAAAATGGTCTGCTAGCAAGACTAACTTATAACAAACTCGCCTGTTTCCGGCCTGGAGAGGAAGCTACACGAAACTAGCATTAAAACAAGTCCCAACTAAAACGTTAGTAGGTTCGTATTCTAGTCTAGCCAGACCACAACACTGCAATTTATACTTACCTGTCTGATTTTGCGTGCCGGCTTAGATAGCATCACCCCATATCATTCCCGTGGGTGTCGTAAGAAGCGACTTAAAGATTTAGGAGTTGATGTGTTTTGCAACTTTAGGCAATCTGTTAGTACGGTGACTACACATTGTTCTGTCTAGGTGTCTCATAAACTTTTGTCAGACGTGATTTAGGTAAATGGCCGTTTTTACAGCTGTACACAACAGTAGCTACCGCGGAAGAGAGGTGATATATGTACCTATGTAGGTATGTATAGCATTTCAACTTATTGTTACCTTTTGGTTACCTATCTGATTTTTCTAGCAAATATGTCGGTACATTTTGCTAACATTTTACTGGCCTAGTTTTTCTCTCTTCCTCCCGAATATCGGGTATGGCCTAGTAAAAACCTACTATTATAACATTCTGTGTTTTTGTCAGACATTTTGGCTGTGGTTTTTTACTCTTTTTTATGTAGCTCTATTTCAGGTATTTTATCTAGGAACTAAGTAAAAGTGATTTTGAAATGACACAATTCCTGTCTATGTTTGACGTAAAACGTAGTTCACTTGACGTGATATCGACCGTGTGAGGCGTTTCAGCGGTACACGAAAGTTACATGAAGGGAACATGTGTTACCCGCGCGCCTGCAGCCTACACGACATCGAATAACGTGAAAATGGTAATGGTTCACATGATTTCTGATGACGAATGACGTAAAACGTAGTTAATTCTAACACATGACGTGATATCGACCACAAAATAGAGAATTTACAGAAAGACAGCTCTCCCCTATTCCCGCCCTACCTATATCTAGGGTTGCTAGCTTTTATTTCAGAATTTTCGAAATGCTGTACCTGGGTCAAACATACTCAGGTACATTACTTACTTTATATCAGATTTGACAGCCGATGTGGCGCAGTGGTTAGTATGCCTGCCTGCCACGCAAAGGTTCCGGGTTCAATTCCCGGTGGGGTCACTCACAAAGTTGATATTTATCACTTTGTAAATTTGTTCCCAGTCTGGTTAGGACATTGCAGGCTGAACCACCTGATTGTCCGCAAGTAAGATGGTTCCGTGCTTTGGATGGGCACGTTAAGTCGTCGGTCCCGGTTGCTGTCTATGATGGCAGTCGTTACACAACCATGTCAGAGGCCGGTTGCACTTGCAGTAGGCGGTTGAAAAACTCTGACACCAGGGTTCATCGGGTCGTTGGACGACTCAGTGTCCCACACGAAAAAAAAAAAACAGACTTGCACTATAACACACTCTCTCTCTCTTCTCTCTCTTTTCGTGTGGGACACCGAGTCGTTCAACGACCCGATGAACCCTGGTGTCAGAGTTTTTCAACCGCCTACTGCAAGCAGCAGGCCTCTGACGTGGTTGTGTAACGACCGCCATCATAGACAGCAACCGGGACCGACGGCTTAACGTGCCCATCCGAAGCACGGAACCATCTTACTTGCGGACAATCAGGTGGTTCAGCCTGCAATGTCCTAACCAGACTGGGAACAAATTCACAAAGTGATAAATATCAACTTTGTAAGTGACCCCACCGGGAATTGAACCCGGAACCTTTGCGTGGCAGGCAGGCATACTAACCACTGCGCCACATCGGCTATAACACACTATACAAAAATATTAGCACATGCGGGTCGTAATTTTGCCGTCCACCCGCACCGAACGCTGTTGAGACTCGCTACTAGCCGGATCGAAACGGTTCGAGATGACGCATAAACGACGCCGTTTCGATGTGTGTGTGAGCGTAGTGACGTTTCCTTGAAGCCGACTCTCTGTATAGGGCGGCCGCCAATACTTACTTTGTGTATCGACCGTGTGATGCGTCTCAGCGGTACATGAAAGTTACATGAAGGGTACATGTGTTAGTCGCGAGCCTGCAGCCTACACGACACATGGACGATGATGTTTTACGCTGACGATAACGTGAGAACGTAAACGGAATACACGTAATATGCCGCGTTTGATTTGCTTTCCTCCTATTGCCGAATTACGTTATCGAAAAGTATGAACAAAGTGAGATAAATTAGATTTGAAGTCGATGTTTAGCTGCTTAATGGTTAATGGAAGTTGAAAGCTTGTAGGTATAAGTCAGCTACCTAATTGGTTTTTGCGCCTTTGTAATTTCGCATTATCAAAAAAAAAATATTGATTTATCGCTTTGGATCCGATCTATGAAACTCAAAGATCTTTTAAATAAAATAACTTGTTGACATACATACACACTGACTGTTGTAAAACTTAGAAGAAAATGTCTTAAGACAAAAAGATTTTAACAGATGTGATAAGACGCGACATATCTCCCATACTACCATACTACAACCGGTCAAAATCATGGACTATCCATAAACGCTAGGTCTACTAAATACAATAAATACATGTACCATCTAACCTACTTATTTTAGGGACCAACTTATACTGGCTTTACTTAGTTAGTACCTAGTTATATTAGAAACCAGTATTATAGCTGGTCCCTTAAATGGGTACCTACAAGACCGATTGACAAATAAAGAAATGTGACTTAATGAAATTTTAAAACATCCAGTCTAAGTAGGTAGGTACTGATCCTAATACAATCCTTTTAAAACGTTGTAGACTTAATCCTAACCTCCCAAAGCGGTAACAATTATCGCCATTTCATAACATTACCCTAAAACCCGGCGTTATCCCCGCACAATATTCACGGCCTCAAACGCACTTAAATCGCCAAGTTACATCAGCATTATTCACAACAAAATTCATCGCACGAGTTAAAGCCAGATATTAATCTCTCGCCGCGAACGCTGGATTCGCCATTTTGCGCCTAAATATGATAAACTTTCCCCGAATTTCTTCATGCCCCCCCCCTTCCTTAAGAATGCCACCCCCCGCCGGGTGGGGGTCTTACGGCCCTGCTTTTAAACTAAGCTCGTTAATTAATTACAGCGAAGTCGACTGCGAGGGTACTACCGCCTTATATAGCGCTATGTGCCAATTTAATATTGCACTGACGCTATGTAAGTTAAGTAGGTACGGTGGTTGTGCCAGACATTATTATTATTTTATTATTAATAATTTAGCTTTTGGTATCCCACTGCTGGGCAAAAGTCTCCCTCCCTTTCTTCGACTGATAGGTATCATTATTAAAAACCAGACGCTTCAAGAAAATTCACCTAAAAATAACTGAGAAAATTAAGTAAATTAAATTGCTTATGTTTCTACGAAAATAAAATTTCAAAACCTAATTTCCATCCATAAACCAAGCGGTGGGCAAGTTAGAAATTACCTAATCTAGTATTATAATTACATGACGATATCCCGGTCCAGTGGCGCCAGCACTAAACGTCAGCCCCAAACTATGTAGTAAATCACAGATTTACTCATAATTTATTAACAACTACCCGCGGGTCGAACAAGAACCTCCACTGGAACGTTTCCGTTCGTAATTAATTGCTACTAAATTCGCCCCAATTTGAATCCGGCTAGTCCGAAGAAACTTACGAGGTACATAAGACTTAAGGGCCGGGCGAGCCGGAAGGCGGGGGGCGGAGGGCGCGACCCTCGGGGGGCTGGGGGGGGGGGAGGAAGGACGCGAGATTTACTCTAAGTAATTGCAGTAATAAACACGCAAATATATCACGGCGGGGTAATGAGAGGAAGCGCTGGAATTGCCAGCGCAAATTGCGTGTGTGAGATAAGCCCATTTTTTTGTTGAACAAGACGACGGATTTTTGGCCGGCGCGAGCTTTGTTTTTGACGTTTCGTTCGCTTCACCCCAAATTCGGGGTGGCTCGAGCGTGAAGCTAATTTCTGTTTGAGTTGATAAGCGAAATGCTTTTCCTCATTTTGGATACCTCATATTTTGCTACCAACAGTTTAATTCATAATGTTAAACAAAAATGTTTAAAGATTTCTTTGCTGAATGAATTTTTGTTACTTTAGTTTTATTGCAAGTAACTTAAACAAAATATTAGCTGCGTATAGGTAGAATCAAATACTAGATACATAAGTAAATCGAATTAAAGTATAACCCCTCTCAAAACTTAAGCCATCAAGAAGTGAAAACAAAAATCGTGGCTGACCACCGTCTCCGGAGTTGCCAACTGTCTGGCGACAACTTATTTTAATGCTAGTTTCTTGTTGGAGTTGCCAACCCGGAGCGGACGAGGATGAGTTTGTTATAAGTTTGTCTGTCAACTTCTTACCACCCGCACCCTACTCGATTTCACAATACAATACTTATTTACCTATGTACTTATATTTAGGAAACTTCTTTTAAAATGCCGTGTGGTGCCGGCAGAGTAGAATAGCACCGCCCTCTCTCTTCCCGTGGGGGTCGTAAGAGGCGACCGAGGGATAAACCCGACCCAAAGAGCCAGGGCCAACCGTATGGTAGCGGTTAATCCACCACAAAAGCATTCCCACGGAGGGTTGACGTCTGGTAGGCGGCCGGTCGTAAGATTCAGCCAAATCCTGTTGCAACACGATTTCGTGTTCAACGAAACGTGTTGCGCCAACCCTAAGTAATTGGGATAAGCGCAGGAAGATGATGATGATTTAGGAAACTTCTCTGTTTGGCGAAAGAATAATCTACAAGGGAAAACAATAAACAGCACAATTGGATATTGAAATTAAACTACTAGAAGCTAAATCGCCGCCTCGGGCAGAACCCGCCGTGGTGTAGCGGCTTAACACGTCTGACCCGGCTTGTCAGAAGACGTGGGTTCGAATCCCGCCGGCGGTGTGAATTTTTTCCGCTTGCTTCATTTGTATTAACTTTGTAACCAAAAAAGTTAATACTAGAAGCTAAGTTATTCCATAGACAAAACTCACGAAGCATTCAGTAGGTACTAAATCTGTCCATTATCATATTTATAAAAAATCACACCCAAAATGTCTGACAGAAACACAGAATGTTATAATAGTAATGAAAATATGATGCGTCTATTCACATCTGTCAAAATCTTAACTTTTTCTTTTAAGTTTGACAACATGTTATTGTGCATGTTTGTCAACACGATCTTTGAACTGTCATAGACTGGACCGAAGGCAAAAAATCAAAGATTATGAATTAAGTAGCTAAACATCGATGTTTAGTTTCGTATCAAATACGCGCGGTGCGATTTGCGTCTCGAGCCACTTTTCTTTTTGAGCGGACGGCGCTGGCAACACTGTTTTGTCCTTGTCCCGTCCTGTGGCCGTGCGCTCGCATCGTTGATGCGAATTTTAATTATAAATGGTGTAATTTAGTGTGCTTTCGGTTTTCTCGTGTGGTTTTCCCTGTTCGGTGGGGAAGTGAACCAAGTGGATTTGGTTCCGGCGCTTTGATTGAGAATCACGCGGCCGCCGGCAAAATATAACCTCACTTTTCGTCGCTCGCGTCGCGGCTGCCGATAGCCACATATTTTTAATTGTTTTCTTGATTGGGGGCCAACGGGGCCGATTTCTCATTCGGAGAGAAATCTTTTAGTTATTTTTGTGTTAAAAACATTATTTAATGTCGAACTGTGAACTATAGTGAATACCAAGGAAAGGATTTCGAGAACAAGCGGATGTTCCAGTGCAGTGAGTTTAGGTTATTCTCTATTCCTGTGCTCCTCGAATATCCTGAATACCTGATTCCTGTCATACCTAGACTCACAAAGAAACGGCGTCATAATTCGCACGGTAAGCAATTCGCTGTTAGGTTCTGTATTGCAGTGATTTAGCAACATTACGTGGAGGTCACCACCCTGATGACCTTTGGTACAACCGGAACTTGGTACATATACTTTAGACATGAGCTGCGATAGTGCGGTAGAATATTAGTCATATTGTAGGAAATTAAGGGCCGTTGCAGACGGATCCCAGAATTTCTCGGCCGGAAACTTTCCGGAACGAAAATTTTCTCATTAAATTTATTTTATTTAGCTATAGTAAAGAGCACTACGAATCGTAGTCAAATGTTGTTCCGAGGCTGATCGACCATTTAGTTTTAGATTTTAAGATAACTTTAATTTGCTTCCACTGCGCTAAGATCAGCTTCGGAATCAAACAATCGACTTCAATCAAATTTATCTCACTTTATTCATACTTTTCGATAACGTAATTCTGCAATAGAAGGAAAATAAATCAAACGCGGCATATTACGCGTATACCGTTTACGTTCTCACGTTATCGTCAGCGTAAAAGATCATCGTTCATGTTTCGTGTAGGCTGCAGGCGCTCGGCTAACACATGTTCCCTTCATGTAACTTTCATGTACCGCTGAAACGCTTCACACGTTCGATATCACATCAAGTGAACTACCTACGTTTTTCGTTTTACATAATTTTGAAGTTAAGTTGTGTATTACGAGATTATTGAAGGGCTGGCTTAAAAACTACAATAGTGAGATTGCCTGGCTGTTGTCTAAAATTGTAATACATATAAAGCCCTCGAGTCCCTTATGACACACACAGTAAAAAACGGGGTGATGCCATTCTGTGCCAGCATTACACGGCTAAAAACATCATCGTTCTTTTTAAGCTGGCATCACACAGTGTAAAACATCATCGTTCGTGTAGGCTGCAGGCTTGCGGCTAACACATGTTCCCTTCATGTAACTTTCATGTACCGCTGAAACGCCTCACACGGTCGATATCACGTCAAGGTTGAACTAAGTTTTATATCAGACGTAATTTTAAAATCATGTTGTGTATTAACAGATTCTTGAAACACTATGAGCTATCGCCATGTCTGACAAATATTTGGGGGCCATTTCAGAAACTATAGTAGTGACAGATTGTCAGTCTGTCGCCTAAAATCGTAATACACCTGAAGCCGAAGGCTCTTATGACATTCGCAGGAAAGTAATGGGGTAATGCTATTCTAAGCTGGCATCACACTGCTAAAAACATCATCGTCCTGTTTAAGCTGGCATCACACAGCGTAAAACATCATCGTTCATGTGTCGTGTAGGCTGCAGGCGCGGGGCTAACACATGTTCCCTTCATGTAACTTTCATGTACCGCTGAAACGCCTCACACGGTCGATATCACGTCAAGTGTTAGGGTGAAGTACGCTTTACGTCATTCATATTCAGAAATCGTGATAAGCGAACTAACTTTTTTAAAATATTCAGAGACAGGATAGTTTCTTTTACATAGGTTCAAGAGAAGTTATCACAGATATTATTGATAGTTGTTGAATTAAAAGTCATTTGATATTTAGAAAAAGAAACAGTTTTCCTATCCTTAATAGTACCTACTATGACTTTTATAATATCCCTACTGAACTTAAGCAAAAATACAGCAAGAAAAGTAAGCGAAAACATAGCAATTTCGTCCTAGCCTACGCCATGCCGTAGCAGCTACGACCGTAGTCGCGTAGCTCCGCCGCGGGCTACGGCTAAAATATGAAATATCTGAGAAAATTACGCCCCGCGCCCCGGGCCGCGTACGCCCCGCGTTATTTTATTTTTCGCTCTCTTGAACGCAAATCGCGTTGTGTTTATTTATTTTATTTTTATTTTTATTTTCCAACTGGTTCACGACTTGTTGGGTTTTGTTTTTACGTGCACGTACACGGGCGCGCTTGTCGAATTTGAATATGTTTTGGGATAAACATACTTACTTATTTGTTTTGTTGTGCGTGAATAATTGTAGCTGCGAAGTTTTGTTTGTTTTTTGGCACTTAGACAGGCGCGTGTATTAGGGCAAATAAAGTTGCGAATTAAGTTTTTGGGGGAATTATGCCCTTAGTGCGGTTTGCGAGTAAAAATAGAGCACTTAATTTACACGTAAAAGGTAAAAAGGAACATTTTTACTTCACAGGAAACTAAAAATAATAAACTATTTTGTTGATAACTGCCTAAAGCTCCTAAGTATCAAATATTTTATGTAAAGTTTTCTGTTTTGTATTTCATAGTAAGTACGAAAACATATTCTTGAAATTATTTGTAAAGGATATCGCTTGAGTACCTATGTAAGTAAGTAGGTACTGAAAGTATATTTACATGCCACCTACTTACACAACATCTGATCGAAAACACTAAACAGCGATTGACGTAAAACGACTAACTAAGTACAACAATGGTTGTCCGAACTCGATGTCATTGACCCCATGCCCTCCAAAATCTTTGCCATTGTGCCAAGAACAATCAAGTTACCCATTCAAGAGACCAACTTACACTGGTTGTGCTTAGTGTTTGTATGAATAGCCAGAATAAGTTGGCCCCTAAATGGGTAGGATGATGTGCTGACGACAGTGCCAAGAACGATCCATCCAGTTAGGCGAGGAACACACGCAACGTCGGTTTGTGCGTCGTTCATTCGATTCTCCACCCTACCTGCATATGAATACGGTTTGTGTCAAACGGCATCGCACAACGCTGCGTTGTCTGTCAAATCGTTTGACATAAACCGTATTCGTATAAAAAAAGGTGGAAAATTGAACAAACGACGCACAAACCGACGTTGCGTGTGTTCCTCGCCTACCCATAACAGGGACCAGCTTTAACTGGTCTTCCATATTGCTATCTGATGAATCTGTGTTATTTGATCCACGATATACTGGGTGTAAGGACAGTTCTTTGATTTCAAAATTGGATGCAAAGTTTCATACAGACAAATGAAACTAAACATTCCACTAACAACAACATATTTCAGAAAAAGACCAAAAGCTTTCGATCTCCCAAACAAAATCAAGATTAAACCATTAAATGCCATAACTTTATTAAGTGGATGGTATAAAAGGAGATTAAGCTAACTTAACTATATATACACTAACCTAGCAGCTCATGCCTGTTCAGACCTGGTCCAAAAGTACCCATTACGCTGGCTGCGTTGCCTCGTTGAATGGTAAGGGAAATCTGTTGGACCAGGTACGAGCCGGCACGAGGATCGCGGCCACAGGCTTTCAGGCGCTGACCTATCTCCTTGGCGAAGGTTCTTGCCGCAGCGCACCACACACCCGAGGTCTCTACTGCGAATGGCACAAAGTCATATGACTGGCATAGGCCTGCGTATTTCTCGGTTTTTTGTTTGGCTAGGAACTCGGCCGCCAGCCCAGCAGTTCGCATGGTTCGCGGCAAGTGAGTGGCCGCAAACGTGCACGCACAGGTGGCATCCCACAGTAAAGAGCGTCCTCTTTTCCATGGGATGAGAGTGAGGCCGTCTGGTCTTTTTCCGTCTGCGCGAGACAGACCTGGTGGCTCGAGCACGCACGGTACGTCCACGGACATTAGATTACTATGGGAAATCCTTTTATTTTACTTTTTTTTTCTTACGGAAACACGTTTAGGTCCATAGTCTGAATGCACCCTATCAGTATTTAGAAAGCTGTCCCTTACGCCCTGTATATTGTGGATCGCGCCAACTACATTGAGAAAACTTGTAGTTTGTACTGATTCCCTATACTCATGCATTATATTATGAGCTAAATAAAGAAAGGAAGCCATGTGTGTTACGAGTTTAGATGAAACAACTTATTGTAGAAATAAATTACTGTAATTTTTACTATTTTCGTTTTGTTCTTGATTAGGAGCTTTCTAGGCAAACATAGGTAGGTACTAAAACTAATTAAAAGTCTAGATTCTAGATTCGGTTCATCCGTGATAACTACTATTACCATATTCTACTTTTTGCTTTTCGTGTTAGACACCGAGACGTCCAACGACCCGATGAACCCTGGTGTCAGAGTTCGCCAATCGCCAGGCCACTGACATGATTGTGTAACGACCAACTTCTAAGTTGCGTATGTAAATCATAGACAGTTGCGTACGTAATACTCGTAGTTATTGCAAGGAAATCGTAAATATGGTATTTAAAATCAGACTCGACCGACAGTCGTGGGAAAATCAATCTTGACTTTATTCAAATCAATTAATTATGTTTCGTATCACATGAAAAACATTTATCTTAAAAAAAAAATACTTTTTTTTTACGTAGCCTGTTTAGTGTCCCACTGCAGGACAAAAGCCTCCCCTCTCTCGCGCCACCCGTCTCGATCTTGGGCCTCCAGCTGCCAGTTTTGGAGAAAGACTTCCAAGTCGTCTCTCCATCTTCGGCGAGGCCGGCCACGACGATGGCGACCATCTTGTGGCACCCACTCTGTTGTTATTTTGGCCCATCGGTCCCTATCCATGCGGCAGACAAAAAAAAAATACTATTTACCCCATTTTAATTTGGACTAGTTTCTTTACATTTTACTCGTAGTTAAGACTGTTTCAAAATTACCAAAGTTCTTATTCCAGTTGCCAATTTCGACCAAAATCGCCACAATATTGATAACCCTCATTTTTAGGCGGCCAAAAATCGGCCGATATCGTCAAGATTCCGCGCCGTCTCGCTGCGTATCCGCTGCGTTTCCGCTGCGTGCCGGCGGACCGGACGCGGCACGCAGGAAACCTATTACGCCCAAATGAATCCCCGCCGTTTCCGGGCCGCGACGGTTCCGGCCCCGCACCACACCTCGGGCTTATCCTTAAGGGCTGCCAGAGATTAGCAAAATAAATAAAGTGTTTGTTTTGCCGTTATTATAGTAGAGGCATAAAATTTTATCGTGGAAGCTTTGTATATCTTCCTTCGCCTTGTGGTGTCGGTTTAGTATAGCATCACTCCATGTCTTTCTCGTGGGTGTCGTAAGAAGCGACTAAGATGTTTGTGGGTTGATGAGTATTGTAATTTGGTTTTGCCGTTATTATAGTAGAGGCATAAAATTTTATCGTGGTAGCTTCGTATATCTTCCTTCGCCGTATGGTGTCGGTTTAGTATAGCATCACTCCATGTCTTTCTCGTGAGTGTCGTAAGAAGCGACTAAGATGTTTGTGGGTTGATGAGTATTGTAATTCTAGACGACAGGCTGAGAACCTGTCACTATCGTGGTACATAGTCTTCTATATAAGTCTCAAAGTTTTATCAGACGAAAACTTTTTTTTGTAAGTGACACCGAGTGTTCGAACGACCCGGTGAACTTTTCTGACAGATAATGTCGTTAATATATTCCACTGATTGGCCCACCCAGATGAAGAGGTTGAAGATTTTTACGATCTTCTCAATAGGGCGCTTCATGAACATGGAGGAACATGGAACTTGGTACTGGGAGACTTTAATGCGAAAGTCGGTCCAAGACAAGATCAAGATGATCATAACATAATGGGCCCGAATGGCTTGGGAAATCGCAACGAACGTGGGACCAGACTTCTTCAATTCGCGTTTGGACAGCAACTATACCTTGGAAACAGTTTCTTTTACAAAAGGCCCAGTAGGAGATGGTCTTGGATATCACCCAACGGAATAGTAAAAAACGAGATTGATTTCGTACTCTCTTCAAATATTACAGCATTAAAAGACGTAGCCATCATCAACAAAATAGAATTTAGCTCAGACCACAGACCTCTTCGAACAAAACTAATATTTGATCATAGGATACAGCGACTGAAACTTGTAGGAAGTAAATTTAAAAGGGTTAGCAAAGACGACTTAATTACAAATAGTGATCAGTTTAACCTAGAGCTGAAAAATTCTTTTTCTTTCTTAGAAACTAATGTAGATACAGAAGATGTGCAACAACAACTAGAGTTAATAGAGAACAGCATCAGAAAAGCATCCAATAAAATAAAACAAAAGAAAAGGAAAAATAGTAAATTATCTGATGGTACACTAAAACTTATCAGTGACAGAGAAAATTACAGAAACAACATAACTTCAGAAGATTTCAGAATTCTAGATAGAAAGGTCAAGCGTAGTATAAGGACAGACTTAAGAAATTATAACCAAAAATTAATACAAACAGCACTAGAACAAAACAAGTCTCTTAGGATGGCTAAACAAGGGTCAGGAAAAGGGAAAAGCTGGATTAGTTGCCTTAAAGATAGTTCAGGAATTAAACAAGGAGACAGAAAAAAGGCCATAGATATTAACTACATTTTACAAGAATCTCTACTCCGATCCCCATACAAGTTTAGATATCACAGATTACCAGTTTGACGAAACTATCCCTCTCATCTCATCATCATCATCATTGGCCTCATACGTCTGTGACAGACGATTTATTCAGTGTCTGAGGCAAGATTTTTCATGGCTGTATAAGCCGATACGGGAGCGGCATGACTTTCCGCACGCTCTACAAACGAAGGTGGAATTAGAGACTGGCACATGCATGTTTAGATGTCGTTTTTGCCTTTTGTTTGCGAGACCAGCGAACCAGGCATCATCGTGAGCTTTACGCCCATCAAACACACGCTTTCTCCATACATCCCTATTCTCAGCAAGCTTCTCCCAGCTTTGATGGTCGATGTCAAACGCAGCCATGTCCCGTTTGGCGCAATCTTTGAAACGTAGCATCGGTCTTCCAACTCCTCTTTTGGCGTTAGCTACGGCGCCAAGCAGGACACGCCGCGGTAGACGCGAAGGTTCCATGCGGTACACATGCCCTAGCCACCGCAATCGTCTTTGCTTAAGCAAAGCGGTAAAGCTAGGCAGCTGTGCAATTTCTAGAACTCGCTCGTTTGTGACTCTGTCCTGCCAAGTTATATGCAAGATGTTTCTTACGCAGCGCATATGAAATGTGTTGAGTCGACGTTCTTGTTTTGCGTACGAAGTCCAGGTTTCAGCTCCATACAAGAGTATGCTTAGAACGCAAGTTTGGTAAACAATTATCTTGGTTTTTGTGGTCAGGTGTTTATTATTCCATACTCTTGTACTGAGCCTGCCGAACATGGTCGCCGCTTTGCCGATACGAGTATTGATCTCAGCATCGAGGGTGAGATTGTTCGACACAGTCGACCCCAAGTAGCAAAACTTGTCAACTATGTTCAAGGAACGCCACCGAGCAAAATACGTGGTGTTTCTCCACCTTGAGCTAGCACTACTGTTTTTGGCATTAATGGACATTGAGAACAGAGAACACGCGTGGGAAAACTTATCAACAATGTCTTGAAGCTCACTTTGAGAATTAGCAACGAAGGCTGCATCGTCAGCGAACAAAGGCTATCGACGAATAAGTCATCGCGGTTACGCTTTGACTTAAGAAGCGAGATATTGTACAGCTTCCCGTCAGCCCTAGTGTGCAGGTGTATACCCTGTTGGTCATCGCCGAAAGCAACTTTAAAAAGCAATGAGAAGAAAATACCAAACAGGGTAGGAGCCAACACGCAGCCTTGGCGAACACCTCTACGCATTTCGAACGGCTCGGATGTATTGCCGTTAAAAACAACAGATCCTTTCATGTCCTCGTGGAAGGATTTAATGAGGCTTAGTAGTTTCGGAGGGCACCCGATGTTTAAAAGTGCAGTATAGAGTCCTTCTCTGCTGACGGTATCGAAGGCTTTGTTAAGGTCGACGAACGCCACAAACAGAGGTGTTTTCTGCTCTCTACACTTTTCCTGCAGTTGGCGAAGTGTAAAGATCATATCTGTTGTGGAACGTTGGGCGCGGAATCCACATTGCGATTCGGGATATACACGATCAGCAAGTTTCTGGAGTCTTATTAAGACTAACCGAGCAAATAATTTACCTACTATACTTAAAGGGATATTCCACGATAACAGTTACAGTCACCGCGGTCACCTTTGCCTTTGTATAGGGTAATGATGTTAGCATCGCGCATATCCTGTGGTATATATCCCGCTTCCCAACATTTACACAACAGATTGTGCAGGATGGGTAATATGCACTTGAGCCTGATAATTTCGGCGTGGGTACCATCGTTTCCAGGTGATTTTCCAATTTTAAGCTGCTTAACAGCCTTGTGGTACTCCCTTATGGTAGGAAGATCATCTAACTCAGTCCAGGTAGCTAGTTTTGGCATGCAATCTGCAGCTTCTGGCATTATGTTCACTGGTTCTGAGTAGAGACCAACATAATGTTCTACCCATCGTTCGAGTTGACGTTGAGCATCTGTAATAACAGTGCCGTCCGCTTCTTTAAGGGGCTGTTTTTTAGGAAAGGACCAAGGGCCTTTTAATCCCAGCGTAAACACCACCAAAGTTTCCCATATCAGCGCATGATTGAATGCTTTGACAAAGCTCGGTCCAGTATGCATTTGCGAAGTACCGTGATGTGCGTTGTAAAGCTGATTTTGCATTCGATAGGTCGATACGCGTCTTTTCGGATGGGTTAAGGCGATGTTTTAGCGCAGCTTGTCGTTTGGACTCGAGCAGAGGTGTAATGTGTTCGAGATTTTCAGCGAACCAGTCCTGGTTTTTGGCTTTCTGATGACCGAAAGCCGCACCGGCAACTTCTGTAAGTAGCTTCTTTACTTTGCCCCATTCCTCCTCTATCGGAGCGTCTACATCCCAGGTAGCAACTTCGTCGCGTACCAGCTCTTCGTACTTTTGGACCACCTCATCGTCTCTGGTTTTCGGAAGATCGAGCTTCTTCCTACCAGGCAATTTGGATGAGTGGATCTTTTTGTGAGCTATAGCAACTTGTGATGCCACCAGGGTGATCTGTGTCACAATCAGCGCTGTGAAATGATCGCGTGTGCAGGGTCTCGCGGAGATTTTTCTTTTTGGTAAGGATAAGGTCCAGTTGATGCCAGTGTCCAGAACGAGGATGTTTCCAGGACACTTTGCGAGTTGATTTGCCTTTAAAGTAGGTATTGGTAACACACAGTAGGTGTTTAGAGCATAGCTCTAATAAACGTTGGCCGTTTTCATTAAGCTTCCCTATACCGTGGTTACCTATACAATCTGGCCAAGCAATATTGTCCTGTCCGACCCTAGCGTTAAAGTCGCCCAGAATATATAAGCGGTCAGATGGTTTTAACCCGCGTAGAGTCTGGTCGAGCTGGTCATAAAACTGTGTTTTGGCTTCATCTGTTGCGGATAGTGTTGGTGCGTAAGCAGAAATCAGTGATACGTAACCATGGTCCGTATTTAATCGCAGCAACATAATGCGTTCCGAGATGCCGCAAGGAGCCTCTATAGATGTTAAGAGGTCGTTGCGTATGGCAAAGCCAACACCATACTCGCGCACAGCGCTACTGTCCTTTCCTTTCCAGTAGAATGTATAATGTGTCTCACGCAAGGAACCCTCGTCAGGGAGTCTGGTCTCTTGTAAGGCACAAACAGCAATGTTCAGTCTGTGTAGTTCGGCGTCGATTACGGCAGTAATCGACGTGTGCCGTGTGGTGCCGGCAGAGTAGAATAGCACCACCCCTTCTCTTCCCGTGGGGGTCGTAAGAGCCGACCGAGGGATTCATTCCGACCCAAGTCGATCAGGGTCCTGGAGAAGGAAAACTCCACACTTAAACCCGGAATGGGGTCTCCGTCAGGTACGATAACTCATATATCGTGCGGCAGACTCCTGCAGCCGACCTGGCTCCGCACGTATCGACTCGTCGTTCCTGTGGAGTCAGCCAGGAAGGCCGAGAGGGTGGCGCAGGTCCTGGGCAGCCCTGCGTTTTCCATAATTGCGTCCCAGGCAACGCAGTGTCTGTGGAGAGGAAACTTCACCCGCGTCTCGCGGATAACAACACGGGAAGTGGCAGTGACCGGTTATAAGTCTGCACGTATGGGCGTAAGTGCGGGCGCCAGGGGTCGCTTCCGTCAGTGGGAGGGTCCATCGTAGACCCACTGATCAGTTACCGCCCGCTCCAAGTTGGGCAGCCCCCGACCAATAAGGTACTGATCCGCCCCGGTGCTGGTTTGCTCTTTTAGGGTGTAGAGAGCACCAGCCTCAACTGGACAATCGGCGCCGTTACATTGTACACCTGCGACTAACAGGCATAAAAATACCACAAACCAACCCCGCTTATCCATGCGATTTGCAACATGGAATGTCCGTACTATGAGGACAGGCCTCCCTGACACCTGTGGAGGTTCTTCTACTGACGCACAAGATCTGCGTAAAACTGCCGTAATCGACGCCGAACTACACAGACTCATCTCATACGATGAGGTATATCAAACACTAAAACGGATGAAATATTCTAAAAGCCCAGGCGCAGACGGCGTTACGACGGATGCATTAAAAATTGGCAAACCAATATTGATTCCGTACATCACAAGTTTATATAACACCATTTTAAAAACAGGAAAACTACCGAACTCGTTTTGCCATTCCAACATTGTTCTCTTGCATAAGAAAGGAGACAAAGCAGATATTAATAATTACCGCCCTATAAGCCTCATTTCACATTTATATAAAACCTTCATCAAAATTTTAGAAAGACGTATTTCAGGGCAACTCGATCAGCACCAACCTCCCGAACAAGCCGGTTTCAGACCAGGTCTTTCCACGACCGACCATTTACACGCTCTGAATCAAATTATTGAGAAACACCACGAGCATAACTTTCCGCTTTACCTCGCCTTCGTTGACTATTCGAAGGCATTCGATAGTCTTCGCCACACAGCGCTTTTCGAAGCTTTGAAAAATCAAGGTATCAACGAAACGTATATTCAGCTTTTGAAAAATATTTATGCAAGTAGTTCTGCATCGATTAAACTAGATTCAATAGGACCATCATTTCAAATCCAAAAAGGGGTCAAACAGGGCGATCCTCTCTCCCCAAAATTGTTTAACAGCGCTCTCGAGGAAATTTTTAGGAGGCTGGCAGATACGTGGGAAGGACGTGGCATCGATGTTGGTACAAGAAAGCTCACCAATCTCCGCTTTGCCGACGATATAGTCCTGTTTGCCTCTTCAGCTTCAGAAATACAGAGCATGCTACAAGATTTGAGCACTGCAAGCTTTGAGTCGGGACTGAAGATGAATATGTCAAAGACTATGCTCATGACAAACAGCCCCGAAACCAGGGTGATAGTGGATGGCGGAAGAATGACATATGTCCATGAATATATATATCTAGGCCAAATAGTCTCCTTCCAGGCACGACAAGACAAAGAAATTGCGAGACGCATTGAAAATGCCTGGAGGAGCTATTGGTCTATGAAAAACTACATGAAAGGCGACTTACCGATATCCCTTAAGCGCAAAATCATGGACATGTGTATTCTTCCGATTCTCACATATGGGGCACAGACATGGTCTTTGACAAAAGCTCAGAAGTCCCGTCTCAAAGTTTGCCAGCGAGCAATGGAGCGCAGTATACTAGGTCTAAAGCTCATAGACCGAGTCAGAAACACTACACTGCGTTCCAAAACTCAAATAGCCGATGTAGCTTATGCAGCCGCAAAGCTCAAATGGGATTGGGCCGGTCATGTCTGCCGCATGCCAAACGAGTTATGGGCTCATACTACCACCAGCTGGAAGCCAAGAACCGACAGACGTCGTCGCGGGCGACCCAGACGCAGATGGCGAGACGAACTGGACGGATTTTCTAAAAATTGCCATGTGGAGGCACAGGATCGAGATCAGCGGAAGGCCTTTGGCCAGCAGTGGGATCCAGATGGCTCAATAAGATAAGAAGATAAGATAAGACGTAAACTATGGAAGCCTGCCACCAAATCGCAAACTATTCGTGTGGGACACCGAGGCGAGGCGTCAAACTAGCCAGTGAACCTAGGGTTCCAAACGGCCGTTTATTCCCCTGGTTGTCTTTAACTTTTCTGGAGGTGACTTGAAGCATTGTTTATTTCTTTTAAGTAAGATGATTTTGCATTTGTCTGCTATCTCACCTGTTGCCCTGTTGGTAAGTGATGATGCAGAAGATGTTAGAGCCTGCTTGCCTAGGTAGTGCCTATTTTCCAAGTTATAATGTTCCGGAAATAGATCCGCCGGCAGGGAATTCCACTCCTTAGCAGTTTACACGACGAAAGTTGAATTGCGAAAGAAATGTATATCAACAACATAAGGGTGGAATCCCAGTCGGCGACGCGAGCCCTGGAGATAATTATTTTGTAAGTATTCAGTAAGTAGGTACCTATGTGAATACGTAAAAAAAACGTTTTTGTGCCAGCCCTATAGAGTTCTTCGGACTTGACGAAGCGGAATTTTAATGAAACTTCAAGATATTATTTTCTCGTCTTTTGTTGTCCACACACTGTCTGCGTCATATAATTATTGCTGTTTATTACATGACTCGTATTTCCTATGTACAAGGACAGACCTTGCTGCTGTTATGTTATAAATGCTGCTTAGATTCAATTTAAGTATGATACCTACAATCTAGGCAAGAAATACACACATGTCCGTTTATGCGGGTTTTTTTGCGAAGCGCTATGGTATGCGTAAGAAAATTGCGATTTAACACCTTATTTTCATACAAATACGGTTTATGTCAAACGGTTTGACAGACGCATCAGCTAGCGCTGCACATCGAACAACGCTGCGTAGACGGATGCGTCTGTCAAACCAAACCGTTCGACATTAACCGTATGTATATGAGAATAGAGTTCAGCTATTGCCCCGCTTGCGTACAAGAATCTTATCGTAGAGGACAATACCGAGTTGTCGTAAGACACTCATGAGACTAGGTAAATCAGATTCAAACTAGCTACATCCTTATAAATATCTATAGATAGCACCAATCTGTACTTTCAAGCCACAATTTTAAATCAAACCACACCTACATAACTCAGATTTCCTCCACGTTCGCTTTCACCGCTATCACGGGGGCACGCTGTAACTTACGGCGGTAGGTATTTATCACTCCGACACTGGGAGTATTTATCACCAAGTGTACTCTATGTATATACCTACCTACGCCACCTGATAACGTGTGGTGTGAGCTGCTACACTTCCGCAAAGGAAGAAAGGATTGCTGATCGGGAAATAGTTTCGTGCTGGATGCCGTAAGAAAAGTTTTGTTTTTATTTAAAGCATGTGTGTACCCGCAATGTTTTATAATTTTCACAAACTAGGTACATCTTTCTAAATATCTGTAGCACCAATCTGTATTTTCAAGCCACTATTTTAATTCAAACCCGATACCATGGAGTAGTTAGTATGTTACCTCCATGACATAACTCAGATTTCCTCCACGTTCGCTTTCGCCGCTATCACGGGGGCACGCTGTAACCTACGGCGGTATTTATCACTCCGACACTGGGAGTATTTATCACCAAGTGTATGTACAGGTATACGCTACCTGATAACGTGTGCTGCTGGCTGCTACACTTCCGCAAAGGAAGAAAGGATTGCTGATCGGGAAATAGTTTCGTGCTGGATGCCGTAAGAAAAATTGGGCCTTTCTAAAGCATGTGTGTACCTACGTACATACACCTGCAAAGTATATAGAATCTGGTGAAAATACATTGCTATTGTAACCCAAATTCGTTGCACAACAACAATATCCAAACAAGCATACTTCAACGTACGTAACGTACAACGTACTTTTGTTATTGTCACGTAGTTATTTGGACACGTCACGTAAAATCTTCTGTAAACTATCAAAAATCAAAGACACACTCGGAGTTGTCGGGAACCCACCTAAAGGACTGTAAGCCAAATAGGTAGGTACTTAGTTCACGAATTCGCCAAATTCTATTACCAGCAAATATTTTGATCCCGGAATCCGCACACTTCCAGCGGGTCTATGCCCCGCTCTCACCTTTCGGGCGGGGTGTGACGTGGCCATAAATTACGTAAAACAAGCAGATGTCGGGGGAGCACCCCCCCATACCCCGCTCCCCACCCCCCGGTAATGGCAGCATTAGCAGCACTAAATGGCTGGCCGGTGACGTAACACATAAATTCCCGTCAAATTTAGGACGACGGTGGGATGCGGTTGCTTGCTGACTGACTTGTGCTTGATTTAGGAGAGCGCTGTCTGGGTGCAGGTCTACACAGACACACTAAATTAGAACATAAATAGTCGTTTGCATAATTCGAACCTTGCGTGCACACGACACACTCAAAACCAGTAATCATTATTCATATTTCTCAACACTCAACGAAACAAGCTGTCGAAACCCATTTAGATCCACTCCCGAGAGACTCGAATGCATGATGTGAAAATAAATAAACAATCCTAAAAAGATAATAAATCAATAGACACGAGAGTCCGTGAGAAAACTACATCCCTCTCGCGCTCCCCTAAAACAAAGTTACCCCCGCTCCATGGGGCACTAAAAATTCCTCGTAATTGAATGAATCAATTCTATCGCCATTAAATCGAGTTACCGAGCATATTGGGTGAGCAAATTTATTTAGCTAATAACCCCTCTAGTTGCGCTCATCCGCTCATCCCCTACCTTCTACGTGATATACGAGGCTACTCACAAAAGAAAGGTACGAAGAAACTTCGAGCAGATTCGAATTAAATTCCGAGCCTAAATTCCATTACAAGCTCGCGGTTCAAGTTAATAACAAATCTGACACAAAGGCCTGCTGAAATCACATTCAAGTTTAAGAAGTTACAGTGACAGCTCAACTCCAAGCTACTCTGGGAACTCGAATAAATATTTAATCCGAGTAAAGAAACCGTCAACGGCACGTCTCGGAACTTGTACCGTCTACTGGGGGAGGAACAGGGAACTTGCAAACTCAACGCGACAACTAGCGTAAATTAATACCTGACATAAATTTGCCATAACGCCGGCAAGTTTGCGGCCGTAGGCTCAAGACAGTCGGCAGTCGTACAAACTGCGAACAAATCGCGAGGCCGATATAGAGATGCACCATAGATGTTGTAATAACATGAGTGAATAGTGAGATTCCTAGTTCGAGATATCTCGTTTACATTACATATTGCCGAATGACACACACAACTCTATGTTTATTAATATAGTGATACCATGTTGGTTAAAAATAAATAACAACTCTATGTTGACAAATAAAAAGAAATCACATAAAACAATTTTTAAATCTGAAAATATACGGAAATACTAGCATTTATCACTTCATGAAACGCCACGAAAAGAAGCGACTGAAACTCTTTGAAACACTTTTATACTTTCATACTTCTTATTGATTTTCAGGACACGGAGATATCATCTGTTCCTGTAGGTACAATGAAAGCAATGCAAATGTATAAATTTCTTACAAACATAACCTAAGTACATCAAATTATTTCTATAGACGAACACATGTTATAAAAACCAAAAATTGCGCCTAAAAAGAAGCAACTGAAATACTAGTTACAAAACAGTCGCAAACTCTACTTACGCGGATGCGTATTGTCGTAATGGCGCGCGACCCTCCGCGGGATCTTATCAATTTGCAGGACACGGAGATACCGCCTGCTCCTCAACAAGTACCTACGTGTACAGCTGCAGGGAACAACCAGATTCGCAAGATAATGTGTGTTTCGGGGAAGAAGAAACTAATACCTTACAACTCAACACTAAGCTACGGATGCGTATTGTCGTAAATGGCGGGCGACCCTCCGCATGATCTTATCAATTTGCAGGACACGGAGATACCGCCAGCTCCTCAACAAGTACCTACTCGTCCAACATTACAATAGGTTTTAAAACAACTACATCTTTTGGTTTTCAAAAATTACTGTCTGAAACACAAGAACCTAATACTAGATATCTTACAATGTTACAACTCAACACTACGCTACGGATGCGTATTGTCGTAATGGCGGGCGGCCCTCCGCGTGATCTTATCAATTTGCAGGACACGGAGATATCCTCAACAAGTACCTACGAGTACAGCTGCAGGGAACAACCAGATTCGCGCGATAATGTGTGTTTCGGGGGCGGGAAGTGCTTCTCCTTTTGATTTGATTCGAGATTCTATTGTGTTTTCTTTTATTTTATTCTGAAACGAATTTTGGGTTTGTGGAACGGAGAGGTAGATATGGGTTCGGCAGTAGGTATAGCAATTTAGCATACTACATAGTACTACGTAACCTACCTACATATATCACGCCTATGCCACTCGTGGGCTAGGCAGAGCGTAAACGGCTGTTAAAAACGACCATTTAGACCAAGTCTGACAAAAGTTTGTGAGTCATTCAGAAGACTGTATATCACCAATTCATCTGCCTGTCGCCTAAAATTGCAATACACATCAACTCTCAAATCTCTTAGTCGCTTCTTACGACACCCACGGGTAAGATACGGGGTGATGCTATTTTAAGCCGGCGGCACCACACGGCACCATTGTGATTTTATAACACTTTGAAATAAACCAGTAAATCCAGTCTACATTCACGAAAAATTGCCAGCCATTATTCTAAGTAAAAAATTCAGTCCGTGTTCGTGGACTAAACGAAACCCTTTTACGGAGACATAGCATTAGCGCCCGGCCGCGTTGGCAGTTGGCTCACGTACCCCCGGAGTGGCCCGGGCGGCCAATCACTCGCGCTAAACTAATAAATCGGAAGGAGGCAGCCGCGCATACGGATTGCAGCCGCTGCATATGAATTGGAGACAAAATTGACCGCGTACGTGAGCGCCGTGCGGGCTCCTGTAAGATGTATTGTTCTCGAAGACGTGATTTGACCTCAAGGGTGTAGCTTTGGTGTAGCAAAGGGCTGAAGGACTGGCTCTACGGATGTTTGGATTGCAAAGCTTTGAAAATGCAAATGATTTCGAGATAAACAATTCAGAGTGGTACCGAAAGACTTATTTTGTCCGAAAATACGAAGCTCAACAGGTCAAACTAAACAATTTTCCCTAAGAACCTAAAGTTCAAAGCCTGAATAAAACCTGGACCTTCTAAAGATTTTTTTTCAGAAAGCAGTTTATTTTTATGTATGGTCAAGTTCATTTTAGCTTCTGAACTTTGGTCATTAGGGAAAGTGTTTTGGTTTGACTTGGGTAGGTACTACCCTGAATACATTCGTGCAATTTACCTAACAAGCAACTTTTCATCTAAAATGTTTTGTTCTAATGGAATGGAAAAGAATCAAGCAACTACAAGGTACAGTTTTACAGTAGTTGAAACAGAAATAAAACCGCGTCGAACCGTTCAAAAAGCTGAATATACCAAAAAAGCTTAAATCCCCCGGCACCACTTTCGCAGCAAGGAGATAGGAAACAGTAACACCTGAAAACATTATCACCTGAATTCCTCGCAACGAGCCATCCATCGTGCGAGTGGAGTCAATTTATCACCGGGCGGGAAAGAAAAATGAAAACTAGGGTCCATTAAAAATAGTCGCACATAGTCGCATGACCCATAAAATGGAGGGCCACGTCACAAAATAGAGAGTTTACAGAAAGACAACTCGCCACTTTTTCCAATCATTTATACCTACACTATGGGGTTGCTAGGCAGCAAGGAGATAGGAAACAGTAACACCTGAAAATATTATCACTTGAATTCCTCGCAACGAGCGAGTGTGGAGTCAATTTATCACCGGGCGGGAAAGAAAAATGAAAACTAGGGTCCATTAAAAATAGTCGCACATAGTCGCATGACCCATAAAATGGAGGGCCACGTCGCAAAATAGAGAGTTTACAGAAGGACAGCTCGCCATTTGTATCTACATTTGTACCTACACCCTAGGGTTGCTACGTTTTCTGTCTGAATGTTTGAAATGATACCTGGGTTAAGCTCACTTGGGTAAATAATATCACACTTGCTGCACTACTACACACTACAAAAATATTTGCATTTGCAAGTCATTTTTCCGTCCGCCCGCACCGAAAGCTGTTGACAATCGCTACTAGCCGCTTTGAGACGGTTTGGTTTAGCTCGTATACGACGGCGTATAGACGTGTGTGTGAGTGCAGTGACGTTTCCTTGTAGCCGTCTGTATCGGGTGCCCGCCAATGCTTACTATGTGGCCATGTGAAAAGGAACTGGCGGGAAAAAATAGTCGCCACCTCGTCAGCTACGGCGACGGCCAAAAAAGAAAAACCAATTTGCCCGCATGAAAAGGTTCCAGCCAGGGACGGAGTTGGCTGGCTGGTTTAATAAGATTTTCCCGAAGTATTTTCGCGTTCGGTCTATTAGGTGCCAACTTTCCGAGTTGACGGAGGTTTTGATTAAGTTGGTCGAGAGCTGGATGCTAGTTATGTAATGCAGAAATAGGTGGTTGTTTGTAATTTATGGTATTAACTTATGCATAAAATTGTATTTTACAGTTGTCCTATCTTACTTAAAAAGGTTGTCTTTTCTACCGGGAGTAATAAAAAAGGTATATCAAGCCGAAAGGAGGTAAAGGTACTCATGAAATTGAATAACTTTCCCCATGGAACATGGGTTGAACGAAATACGATAAATAAATTGTACCTCTTATAGTAAATCAATAACCTAGCTCGCTTCAGTGATTTTGTACAGGTATAAAAAAAAACCAGTACTATTATTTTAACATCATGAATGTTTTGCTTCCTGGAATTCGAAAGCAAATTTAAAAATTACATCTGTGGAATCAAATGGCGATACACTTAAGAAGAATATCTATACGTAATTTTCGTGAACACTTCATTGTCGCGTTTTAAAAACCCAGAGGCGCCATCTAGCGCATTGATAAGGTAGAGTCGCGTAAAAAGCTTGGATAAAGAAAAGTTAAGTCTAGGTATATTCTAAGATTTTCACGTTTCTTTACAACACTTATATTATAGTTTTGAACGGGATATATCTACTCGCAGAAATTAAGCGTGAAACCGCTACGAAATATCAACGTGATACAAAAAGAGTAAAAATCCCTTGTAAAACAATAAAATCGAAGTAAATTCCTAGATCCGACCCTGCAACAATCCAATCGTACCAGTGCCGTATCCACTCATTTGATATTTTCACTCGTCGGAGAACAAATTACAAACTGTCAGTTCAGCGCTACGCCAGTACTAGCTATTTATTTCTCTGTCACCTGTCATTCCACCTTAGTGGGCTTATGGAAATACGAAATACCATTCATCGCAAGTTTCCCTATTAACGAGTCTGATGAAAGCTTGTACGATTGTATTAAAATTCAAGATTGGCAATAAGCGGCTTTTTACGTTCCCCCGAACGGAAAACGATTTTCGGTTTGATTGAGTCCGTAATCGCTTTTGTATTTGAATAACATAGCTTCGTGACACGTTTTGAATACGTTATTAAACAAGTATCCGGAATAATTTGCGCCAAATTCATATTTTATATTACAGATGTTTCAATGGGAAACATTAATATAGAGAGAATGTGTGCGCAATAAATTTTTGCCGAAAAATAATATCCTCGCAATGCGGCTGTAGATAGCTACTTGTATCATAAATATGTATTTTACAATAGACGGCCTCCCCTCCGTTGCCGGGGCGACCGCGGCGTCTGCCGATCGTTAAAATAAAACGCTACGTTTTAATAAACGATATCATTCGCTGCGATTTAATGTTAATACTGCCGACATCCCGAACAAAGGCTTGAAGTTTACATCCGTCAGAAATTATGTTTTAGTTTTGGTTATTTTCAGTGATAGAATCATACGTTAATATTTTCGTGAATGAGGCGTAATCGGTACAAGTACAAAAAATAGTGTGTAGGTAAGTACACTGATAAAATGACGATTCCATGGAATAGGCACATATTAAATGTCAAATACCATACGAGTCCATTTTTCAAAGTAGATAATATTCCTAATTCGTTGTCACATACTTATATGGTATATTCGTTTAAGCTACTCCTAAAATCCGTAAATCAAATATCTAGCGAAATTTACTTATCTACACTACAAAATAGAGAGTTTACAGAACGATCACTCTCGCTCGACCCAATTTAGGATTTTTGCGATTGTCATTTGTTACAAAGCCAGGGTTGCTGTTGTTAAAATCTCAAACTATAAGAATATCAAAACAGCAGAATCTGATACAAGAACGGTATTATGATTCTGAGTCAATTTTAATCCAAGAAATGTGACGTTCGTGGCAACCATCTTCTTAGTTAGCTTGAGTTCCTCTGAGATTCCAGTTATTTCCAGTTAAAGTCGTCGCTAGTACCTACTGAGTGACCTATCTCTAATTTGTGTATACAGTATCTCGACAAATCAAGCAAGTATTTAAGTACTTATACTTCCTGTCAAATCTTTACTCAATATCACTTTCGTCCTGGGTTGGATCAATTGTCTAGTCTACCTCAACGTTTTTTCTGAACGATCACTCTTGCTACTTTGTAACTGTCTCCTGAATGAACAGCGATTTTAAATCTGTCCAACCAGACCTCCAAAACGTTGAATCGAATGACATATTAATTTATAAATCAAAATTTCCGGCGGCCACAGCGATGGTTGCGACATTTTTCTACCTGTTGGGTTCAGTTAATGAGGGGGCAGCCATATTGAACAGGCAGTCGATAAATCATATTGGGAAGATTGATGCGCGGCCGAAAGGGAAACGGTTTGATTTGTGACGTTGGCGACAATGGAGTGACGTCACCGCCTCGCCCCGCTGCCCGCCATTGTATGGTAGAGCGGGAAAGTTGAATTTAGAACTTCAGTCCAGTTTAGTCCAACGATCACCTATCCTACCTACAGTAGGTAGACCCACGCTCCTCCAAGTTACCTACCTACCTATTAGCTGATTGATTATTATACTAGTACATGCACGGATGCACATACAAACACCAAGTATTCCAAGATACGTATTGTTATTATTGAATATTGACATTGTACTGTATTTATACAATTTAACATATCGAATATTGACATTGCCATTACTGTATTTACACAATTTGACATAAATTTATAATCTAGGTAATTAATATTCTGCCAAAACTAGTAACTTTTTATATTGTAAAGATAAAACTCAGATAGGGTAGGTTTATCTAAGCTACACCTAACTAGGTAAAATTGCATTGATGCTCATAATATTGTAAGTTGACAACTGTATTTTAACATGCAATTTATGGCTTAAATAAATGAAATTAAATGAAACACACATCACGCCTTATTCGATCGCGGGGAAGTCAGAGCGGTACACTTCGTGAACATACCGACGGTATTGTTACCGCAACTTTTGTCAAATATTTGAGGGCCATTTCAAAAAAATCTGTGTATCACTCTAGAGACAGGTTAACAGACCCTGAGATTGTAATACACTTGAAGCCTTCGAATTTTTCGCAAGAAAGAAATGGGGTGATGCCTTTCTAAGCCGGCACCTCGCCGCCACTGATTTTGACTATCGTATGGTCGCTTTATTGGCCGATTACCATCATCAACTGGCTGACAAGGCGACCACGCGTAAAGTTAAACGACTCTTCACTCAGACTCAGAACACGATATATACTTAAAGACCCAAGACACCAAGAACCTTGGACGATTAGAGTGCTTACTGCTTAAAAAATTAGTTAGTTTAATAATTTAGCTCCAAAAATCAAACTTCAATATATCACATGTAAAACTTGAGAAACATTTTATTTTTCAATTACAATTGTTAACGGCATAATCAGGAGATATCGCGCACAATCGCAACGGGCCGGCTAATCCAGATTTATACTCGCTGGGCCGGATTAAGGTGGCGTGAATTACACATTTATAGGCCATAAAGAGTGATCCGGTGGCGTGCCGTACCTGCCCGAGTGGATATAGTTATGATGCGGATTTGCACTGCCTCTCAGGCTATAGGGTGTTCCCAGGTTATGACTAAAAAACTTAAAAGATGGTCTGTTCTTCTTCTTCGAGAGGGACAGGGACACCGAGTCGTCCAACGGTCCGGTGAACCCTGGTGTCACAGTTTTTCAACCGCCTGCTATACGTAGCAAGCAGCTGACATGGTTGTGTAACGATGGCCGTGTTAGTGATCACATAATGGCAACCGAAGCATGAAACCATCTTTGTTTTAAGTCAATCAGGTGGTTGTGCCGGTAGTAAAACATAATGGTAGAGTCTTGTCAATTTTTTAGGCTTAGATCTTCTTTGTTTAATCATTTATAGGCCATAAAGAGCGATCCGGTGGCGTGCCGCACCTGCTCGAACGGATATAGTTATGATGCGGATTTGCACTGCCTCTTAAGCTATAAGGTGCTCCCAGGTTGTGACTAAAACCTACCGATACTTAAAAATGGTCTTCTCGTCTTCTTCGACCAACGACCCGATGAACCCTGGTGTCACAGTTTTTCTACCACCTACTACAAGTAGCAGGCCTCTGATATGATTGTGTAACGACCGCCGCCGTCTACTTAAGTGATCTTAGATCATCTGTTTAATATACCTAAGCTTTTGATGTACTACGAGTTGTTTTACTTTTGCCTCGTAGAAGTATCTTTTACTTTTCTTAACCGACCAACATGACACAAGTCTTTTAGTAGATACCTATACAGGGAGTAACGGAAAGGGTATAACAAGCCGAAAGGAGGTCATGGTACTCATGAAACTGAACAAATTTCCCTATGGAACATGGGTCGAAATATGAAAAAAAAAAATTGGGACTACCAAACAAAATTGCCGATCAGCTTATTGATTTACTATGGGAGGACCCAATTTTTTTTTCATATTTCGACCCATGTTCCATAGGGAAAGTTGTTCAGTTTCATGAGTACCTTGACCTCCTTTCGGCTTATTATACCCTTTCCGTTACTCCCGGTATATGTGTAGGTAGTGTTTGTGGCATCAGGTGCTTTGTGTAATTTCACAAGATTGATAACCCTAAGTCAAATCCCTAACTTTAATTTAATTGGCTTCCAACTTCCGGAAACTGACGATTGAAACTATTAGGTACTTCCTTGATTTTGTAACCAAGGGGAATCGCACTCATACCGAGATAAATTGCGGTTTGTGATGTGACAGTCACCATACCTACAAATTGCTGCTGCTGCTAGTATGCTCGCTTAGATGGCGGTCGTTCCGCAACAATGTCAGGGACTTGCTACTTGTAGTAAAGACCACATAAATAACATCCTGTGACAGCCGCAACTTGATGCAGCGAGGTGACAATTTGCTCCTGCTGGTGCTAATAGCTGTCTATGATCTCTTAGATGACGGTCGTTTCGCAACAATGTCAGAGACCTGCTACTTGTAGTAGAGATCATTTATTTATTACAAAAAAAATGCTGTGACAGCCGCAATTTGATACGGCGATGTATGCCATGATATCTGGATTTGTATAGTAGGTATTTAGAAAAAATACGGGACTGGCAATACATCGGAAAAACCGTGTGGTGTGTATGAAAATACGGCTTATAAGGTTTCCTTTTTATAGTCTAGGTAGGACTTGAACACAGGTACAAGTTAAGTTTGAAATACAACTCCTTGAATGAAAATTGCGTAAGAAAAATAAATTGGCGGGTTGAATGATTCATTCATGAAAGTGGTTGAATAGATACCAACCTATTGTTCGTAGAACAATTAATTTGAATGTATATTATGTAATGAATAGCGTTGAAATATAATTTACCTACGGTATTCCGATTTTTCGCATTTCTTGGAGAGCTAAGGCGGGATCCACTCGTAATATCCGCACCAACGAAAGTTTTTGCGTTAGTGCTGTACTAAAATGCGCAGCAACATACGTTTCGTGTGTACGTATTCCCAGACTGAAAGTCACATTAAGAAGGAGCATCGTCAGAATCCTCATGTATCTCCGGCGACGGTAGTTAGCAGTGCGTGCACACGTTTTGTGATGACACGAGGATCCATCTGGTCGTTCGTCGACTGAATATCCCACACAACAAGAAGGAGCATCTTCAGAGCCACCCTGTATCTCGGGCGACGGTAGTTAGCAGTGCGTGCACGCGTCTTGTTGCGCAGAAGTTATGGCGCGAGGCTCCATCGGGTCATTCGTCGACTGAATATCCCCTGCAATAAGAAGGAGCATCTTCGGAATCCTCCTGTATAACCGGCGACGGTAGTTAGCAGTGCGTGCACGCGTCTTATTGCGCAGATGTTATGGCATTAGGCTCAATTGTGTCGTTCGTCGACTGGATATCCCACACAACAAGTAGGAGCATCTTCAGACCATTATATACCCGGCGACGGTAGTTAGCAGTGCTTGCACACGTTTTGTGATGACACGAGGCTCCATCGGGTCATTCGACAACTGAATATCCCACACAACAAGAAGGAGCATCTTCAGAACCACCCTGTATTTCTGTAGTTAGCAGTGCGTGCACGCGTCTTGTTGCGTAGAAGTGTATTAACACTGCTTGACACTAGGGTTCTTCGGATCATTCGTCCACTTGGTATTACACTCTTACCTAAAGAAGAAGTGGTACTTTTTCTCAGAGCCACCCTGTATCTCCGGCGACGGTAGTTAGCAGTGCGTGCACGCGTCTTGTTGCGCAGAAGTTATGTCATGGTTCAATACTGCTTGCTTGACACTGGGTTGTTCAGGTCGTTTGTCAACATTGTGTCCTACATAACAAGAAAAAGCATACTATCGGAATCCCCCTGTATTTCCGGCGACGGTAGTTAGCAGTGCGTGCACGCGTCTTGTTGCGCAGGAGTTATGGCGCGCCCACGCCACGCGCCGGGCTCTACACTGACACTGGGGTTCTTCGGGTCATTCGTCCACTTGGTATTACACCCTTACCTAAAGAAGAACTAGTTACTTATTCTCAAAATCCCCCTGTATCTCCGGCGACGGTAGTTAGCAGTGCGTGCACGCGTCTTGTTCCGCAGAAGTTATGGCGCGCCCACGCCACGCGCCGGGTTCAACACTGACACCAGAGTTCTTCGGTTCATTCGTCCACTCGGTATTCCACCCTTACCTAAAGAAGTAGTAGTAATCCCCCTGTACATCGGGCGACGGTAGTTAGCAGTGCGTGCACGCGTCTTGTTGCGCAGAAGTTATGGCGCGCCCACGCCACGCGCCGGGCGCCGCGCGAACACTCCTGCGCAACTATAAAACTTCAAGACATTACACAGTTCAATATACACTGCTTCGCTGATAGGTACATGGCCACCTTTATTATATGATACCACGTTCTATTAAAATGCGTCTTAGGATTAAATACCCGGGTTTAGATAGGTATTTGGGTTCCTACAGATTTTCCTGTGGGTGAATACAATGTCTTACCATTCGTTCATGAAATGACCTAGCTAAGTATCAGTAAGGCAGATAGACCCCAAATAGGGGGAATTCTATATCCAACATGTTTTTTTGTTGAGGTTTTCACCACTTTTAAAACCGCGTTTCTTTTTTCCGGACTAGATCAACCTTGTTTTGAGTTTGAAAGATTGTCCTAAGACCTAAGCCGCCGAATTAATCACCGGAATATTCAGGCTTACAGGCTTTGAAGATCCTTCTGTATGCTGTTTGGATGGAAAAGGGGTCTATCAATATTTTGAATCTCTAGGCTTATTACAAAACCAGCAGTGGACTTCAAAGTGGGTGCTGGTTCCTCAAGTCAGCCAAAGGAAAGATGAATAGCCCATTCAATACAGCCTGGGTATTTGTAATGATAATTAGGAAAGATGATACCGTTTCAATCAAGATTTACTAGTTTAGTGTTTGAAGTTAGTGCTACGGAGGTACTGTAGCCTAAATGAAACCTAAGAAAGTTTCCTGTTTGTAGACCTCTTAAAATTTAAAGTTAGCGAATTCCACAACAGACAGAGAAAATGTCTTCATTTTATACTATGCGCCTATCGTTATGTAGGCACAATTTCAAAATTTTCACATAAATCAGTATTACATAATCGTTCTAAGATAGGTACTTACGTACTTATCAGATGTCCACTTATATCCCAGGCCATCTGTTCCAATAACTAGAAACAGCGAAATTAAATTCCCGGTGACGAAATGTTGTGGATTTGTGTAGTGGTAGGTCCTCTTTACAACGTCCAATAAAATCCCCTCAATTATATGCGGTGCTGGGAGTAGGAGGGTTAATTATGTGTCCCTTTTTTCAGTTTCTCGACTGTAACTCGTAAACGGTGCATCGTATCTTCAAAATGTCTTAGAAACTATTGAAGCTCATTAAATTTCCTATTACTTTGTCATCAACATGAAAACCATAACATGAATGGTTTTGAAGTTATGGCCATTTCAAAGTCGGTAGTTTTTCACTTTTTATTACGACACTAAAAGTGTTCGGACGTTTCTGTGAATCTTCGTCATCTTTAATGCAAACTATTTCAAAATTTGTGAGTAAACTAAAAAAATGAAATGATTAAATACGTGTTTCCGCATTTTGTAAATTTTAACCCTTAACAGGGTAAAAAAGAGGTTAAGAGTTTGTATGAAAAATCGACATTTTTGATGTGATCTGTTTCAAAATTTGGGAATAAGCGAATGACCCAAAATAATTAAACACGTGTTTCAGCATTTTGTCAATTTTAACCCTTAACAGGATAAAAAAGAGGTTAAGAAATTGTATGAAAAATCGTCATTTAATTTTTTTGGCTTATTCGCATATTTCCAAGTTTTGTAACAGATCACATCAAAAATGACGATTTTCATACAAACTCTTAACCTCTTTTTTACCCTGTTAAGGGTTAAAATTTACAAAATGCTGAAACACGTGTTTAATTATTTTGGGTCATTCGCTTATTCCCAAATTTTGAAACAGATAACATCAAAAATGACGATTTTTCATACAAACTCTTAACCTCTTTTTTACCCTGTTAAGGGTTAAAATTTACAATTTACAAAATGCGGAATCACGTATTTAATTATTTCATGTTTTTAGTTTACTCACAAATTTTGAAATAGTTTGCATTAAAGATAACGAAGATTCACAGAAACGTCCAACCACTTTTTAGTGTCATAATTAAAAATTAAAAACTACCGACTTTGAAATGGCTATAACTTTAAAACCATTCATGTTATGGTTTTTATGTTGATGACAAAGTTATAGGAAATTTAATGAGCTTTAATAGTTTCTTAGACATTTTAAAGATACGATGCACCGTTTAAGAGTTACAGTCAAGAAACTGAAAAAAAGGACACATAATTAACCCCCCTACTCCCAGCACCGCATATTATCGAAGGATTTTATTGGACGTTGTGAAGAGGACCTACCACTACACAAATCCACAACATTTCGTCACCGGGAATTTAATTTCGCTGATTTTGCTATCTTTCTTGGGATATTATATCATTTGTCCGATTTGATGCTGGGAATCCGTCAACTAGAATTTAAAATTAAAATGTATACTATGTAATCAGGTCTTTTTATTTTGACGTCTTCCAGGAAATACTTGTGTGGATTAATGCAAACCGATGTCTGGCCACATCGTATTTAGGCGCTCGATAAAAACATAATTTACGATATATTTACCACACATCAATGATACCGAAGATCATGTTTCATGGCGTCATAACATAATAAAATCATTATGAACTTCGTGTTTATTTATTTTATTGACCGTCGTCACGCACACGCTTCATAGCGGCGTGAGTTAATCCCGAATTTAGTCAAAATACTTCGGATCGTCATACCGGTACCAAATTTTAGTATGTTAATAAACATGACATAAACTATAGAAAACCACCGGGAGACAAGCTGATGGGGGCTTGTCTCCCGCAGAAATGACGTCATCAAGATGGCGGCCGCCACATTTAGAAAACTGCAAATTATTTGAAAACCATAAGTTGCATTATCATGTGCATGGTATCAAATGAAAGCTAATTAATTTTTCTACATATTTGTTTTGAACTACGACCAGGTCCATAGCATAATTTCGTAATTAAAAGACTTTATGTAAAAAGAAAACAGCAAATAATTTATTTGTTTGGCTATAGACTTCAAAATAATCATTTTTAACAAAAGTGACATAGAAGAAAAGTAACGTTCAATGCAATAGCTACAAACATCTAAAAGCACTTTCTTGTTCGGATAAAGAGAACTTAAGTTAAATACCATATTTTAAAACACTTCTCGTGTTAGGTAAACAATTTTTGGAAAACTTCCAAAATTTTCACCGCAGGCAGGATTTGAACCTGCGACCTTCGGCATCAGTACTGCCGACGCCCTAACCAGAACCGCGGTAGGTAGTTGGTTGGTTCGGGCGTCGGCGTTCTGCCTGAAAATTTGGAAGTTTTCAAGAACAAGTTACACTGATTTGGGTACAACGCTGTCTCTTTCCGCGCCACGACTATTTGTTGTATATGCACGGGTATGGTGTCAAATATAAGGTAAATAATTGTTCTGCATTATTCTTCTGAAGCACAACCAGCTACATAGCATAGTTAAATAATTAATATTAAAAAAAGAACTTTGAAACCTATTTTTTGTGGGGTTATAGAAACTCAAATAATACTTACTACACTGACACAGCGACCTAAAGTGGATTTTGGCCTCCGCTGCAACTGCACGCCACACTTCCCTGTTCTGCGCAGTTTGCTTCCAATCAGGCTTTTGGAGTGAGTGCAGGTCCTTCAGAATTTGGTCAGTCCAGCGATATCTAGTTCGTTCGACAGGAACTCCGAAACAGGTTAGAGGCTTTGGAGGTAAAAAAATGCATTGAAAAAGGCTGGGAAATTTCCGAACCCGAGCGAGACACACTAAAGAGGTGAGACTTAAGATCTAAGGTTGAAAGAAACTACACTGAAAGAGAAAATGGTGGACACAGTGATGCGAAATAGATTTAGAAGAAAGAAGCGGAACAAGAAAAAGAGTGGCAGGATAAAAACGATAAATTGCACACAAGATGCAAGAATACAATAAGAAATGCAAAAGGACACTTCCTAGAACACAAAGTTGGAGAAATAAAGACACCAATCAGATCAAGTGAAATTCGTAAATTTTATCAGGAAATAAGATTGGTCAAGAAAGGATACCAGCCCGTCGCTCAGTTTCTTGAAAATGACGAATGAAACCTCGTTTCTGACCCGGAGAAGCTGAAAACTGAACGGTACAAATATTTTAAAGCCCTGCTAAATTGCTCGCTGATAGTTTTCAGTCTAAATTAGCGAGATATATATGAAACGGAAAGCTATTATGCACCTGAAGAACAACAAATGTCCAGGGATTGACGACATGCCGGTAGAACTGTGGAAGTATGGCAGAGGAGCACTACAGTCGCAAATGAGAATATTGTTACTCTAGAAGGAAGAAAATCTGCAAAAAGAGTGGAATATGGGAGTTATCTGCCCGATTCACAAAAGAAGCTCTTGAAATAAATTCTCCAACTATAATGGTAGGTACCTATCGCGCTACTCCCGACTGCCTACAAAGTACTGTCTTCTTGTCTCTCGGATGCTTTTGAAGTGGACACAGGGCTCAAACAAGGAGACGCGCTATCACCTATGTTGTTTAACTTGATGCTCAAACACGTGGTCCAAAAAGTTCGTTGATTGAGTGGAGTTAAACGGAATGCATAAAATAATAGGTTATGCCGACGACCTGGCCCTAATAGGTAGAAGTGCTGCAGACGTGAGAGCAATGGCCAGTACACTGGAGGAAGAAGGAAGAAAAGTAAGTCCCATGGTAACCCATGACAAGACAGAGTACCTCCACATGAGAAGATTCAAGAGCGCTAAGACTAAGAGAAACAACCTTATAGCCAATGACACCTCCTACAAAGGGTGAACAAATTTAAGTACGACGAAATCAACATTCGCGTCCAGAATGCCCCAAGGTACTCAGCAGCCCTGCACAATGTGTTGACATCGAAACTTGCAAGATAACAAGGGTTCGTATTTACAAGACCGTCATATGACCTTACCTTAAGGCCTAATAATGTACGGATGCCAAACATGGACGTTATCCTTGACGGAGGAAGAAAAGCTCTTAATATAGGAAAACACTACGGAAAATCTTGAGACTAACTCAGAATGTGCATGACACTTTTAGAAATAGAAAACCGGGAGATAGAAAATCATCGCCCAATACCATCGGGAGAGTAAAGCCGATAGGCTGCGCTGGCTGGCTTGGCCACGTCGAGCAGTTGGAAGGGGTCGGCCGACGGGCAAGCGTCGTGTCGGACAACCTACGTATAGATATCACTGGACTGACGAAATCTTATTTCCTGAAAATTTGCGGATTTCACTTGATCTAATTAGTGTCTTTATTTCTCCAATTTTGCGGTTTAGGTGGTGTTTTTTCGCATTTCTTATAGTATTCTTGCATCTTGTGTGCACTTTATCGTACAACTCTTTATCTTGTTCCGCTAGGATTTTGTGATTTCTCCTTTCTTCTACATCTATTTCGCATCATTGTGTCCACCATGTTCTCTTTGAGTGTCGTTTCTTTCTCCATAAGATCTTAGTCTCACCTCTTTAATGAGTCTCATCGGGTCGTTAAACGACTCGGTGTCCCATACGAAGAGAGAGAACGTGTCTCGGTTCGGAAATTTCCCAGCCTTTTAAATGCATTTTAGACCTCCAAACCCTCAAACCTGTATCGGAGTTCCTGTCGGAAGACCTAGATTTTGCTGGACTGTCGGAATTTTGAAGGACCTACACTCCAAAAGCCTGATTGGAAGCAAACTGCGCAGAACAGGGAAGTGTGGCGTGCAGTTGCATCGGAGGCCAAGATCCACTTTGGGTCGCTGAGCCAGCGGAGTAAGTAAGTATTATTTTACTTTCTTTAACCCGACAAAAAATTGCTTTTCAAGTTATTTAATTGTTGTAACCATGCTATGTACCTGGTTGTGCTTCAGAAGAATAATGCAGGACAATTAATTACCTTTCATTTGACACCACACACGTGCATATACAACAAATAGAAGTGGCGCGGAAAGAGACAGCGTTGTACTCAAACCACTGTAACTTAAGGTCTCTTTATTCGAACAATAAAGTGCTTTTAGATTTTTATAGCTATTGCATTGAGCGTTACTTTTCTTCTATTTCACTTTTGTTAAAAATTAATATTTTGAATTCTATAGCCAAACAAATAAACTACTTGCTGTTTTTTTTTACATAAAGTCTTTTAATTTCAAAATCATGCTATGTACCTGGTCGTAGTTCAAGACAAATATGTAGAACAATTAATTAGCTTTCATTTGATACCGTGCACATGACAATGCAACTTATAGTTTTCAAACAATTTGCAGTTTTCTAAATGCGGCGGCCGCCATCTTGATGACGTCATTTCTGCGGGAGACAGGCCCTCATCAGCTTGTCTCCCGGCGGTTTTCTAGAGCTTATGTCATGTTTATTAACATACTAAAATTTGGTACCGGTATGACAATCCGAAGTATTTATCGGCTAACTTACGGGACTATCAGCGATCATAAGTTCGGTAATGTAGTATTAATTACTAGTGCAATGTGTTCATTATTGATGGGACATTGTAAAAATTGCTTTTATAGCTGGGCCCCGATTCTCTTATTTTTAGTCATTGTAATGCCAGCGCAGCGACACCAATTGTCATTCTATTGCCACTGTGATTTTCTACTCTTTTATCTGTTAACAGAATACGAAACTATCAAAAACTTCCAACCGACATTTCGGCATATTTCGTAGCCGACACAAAATAGACATTTAACAGAAAACTCACTCCACCCTATTCAGGATTTTTTTTTGCGATTGTCACTTGTTACATAGCCAGGGTTTCTACTGTCAAGTACCTACCTAGGTATATGAATAACAAAAATCTGATACAAGAAAGTCATATTACTATGGTTCTAAACAAATGTTAATCCAAGAAATATGACAAGAAGTCTGTAGTTAGCGGCTTCAAAACTGGTGTTTACGCTATTGAAGACACAAAATATCTATTATCCAATTCATTATATGCAGTCTCGGTAATTTTAATTGCTTCTAGTACACTGTGATCATTAGGTATACTACTCAATAAGATAGGTCCGCATTTGTCTGCTATCTCACCTGTTAGTAAGTGATGATGCAGACGATGTTGGAGCATGCTCGCCTAGGTACTGCCTACCTATTTGCTGATCTACCAAAAATCAAATTATGACAAATCTGTATTTTACGGCTTTAAAACTGAGGTTCGCGTTTTGTGGGATCGGGCCGTACCTAATGGCCTTTCTTGACTTTTATTGGTCTTTGATGTTGATGGCCTTTCTTATGTAAATTCTATTCATTGTATCCAATCACTGGTAGACATTAGTATGTTCTTAACCTTCACGTTTGATTTCGACACTTACCGACTTCGCACCATTGACAAAGGAACGTTATACCCAATAAGCAATTGACGGACTATCAGCCAGCAGCATACATAAAAATTTCAATAAAAGATCTGCCTATGCTAGTTTTTCCTTGTAACTGTATGCGGAATCATTCTCAGACAGTATGCACTACCTAACTGAAACACAAATAAGTTCACAAAAACAATATGCCTTGTAGCAGGATTAGACCGGGAGTTTTCTTATTTTTCAAAAACGTACCTACTTTTAAACGCAATAACAATCCCCTAACTATAATTGTATGGCCATGGTTGGCAATCTGGTTTGCAAATAAACCACAATCTAAGTGGAGCCAAAACGCACCCGGATGTTCGTCACATCGCCATTTTGCCTCTCACTCGAAGGGCGTAGGTATGTAGGGGTAGAGAAAGGGTAGTGAAAGTCTACATAGGTACGTCCTCTCTATAGGTAATTATGGAGCCAGCAAAACAGCTCCGCAAAAAACATGTTTTAGACGCAAATATTAATTTACCTGCACGAATAAACACGGATCGCAATATCCCGTTGTTTAAAAAGCATCTTTCAGGAAATATATTTCCATAATATCGGCACAGCATCCGCAGGAGGGGAGGGCCACGGAGCCAAGTAGCTCGCATCTACAGGCAACGAGGAAAAATAAAGAAGTAAAAATGACAAGACGTTATTTGCATCCCGCTAATGGCCGCCGCCGCCGTAATGCGGGGGTAGATGAACAAATATTGCTTTATCCAGTCGCACAATTTATTCTTACGGAGCTTTATCCTCCGCAAGCCGAGGGAAGTCGCCCGACGCTGCCATTTCGAGTTTTAAGCGATTCGCAAATCATTCTGCTTAATCGAATGACCTTATTTGTTCACGGATTTTCCTTGTTTTTCCTCCAATTTACCTTTGCAAATGCTGAATTTCTTTTGAAGACTTTACAGGTCGTAGAACTTCGGCAAAATATCACTCAAAGCCCTTATCGTAGAGGGGAGTGAGGTGCACGAGAATGCCCTTATCTAAATAGCGTGACCGCGCGATACGCCTTACCTGCTGACTTTATGCCTTTCCCGGGGAAGCCTGGCGCCGCATACAAACGACCTCTACCCTCCGCCCGAATGTCCACCTACACTCGTAAACTTTCTCCAGTATACCCAGCAATTTATTTCCTAGAAAACGTTGCAGTTTTCCCAAATTATACGGAAAACGCAAATTAAAATAACTCTCAAATCCCAACTCAACCGTGTCGGGGCTTAATCCGCGAAGTGACAACGGCATTCTGACGAGGCGCCGGAGCTGGGAATTATTAAAACGAACGCCAACTTTTTCACTAAGCCCCGTCGCAAAGCCGTTTCAATTGCGCTGCGCTGAAGATAATTCCGACTGACGTCATCTTTTTTCAATTTCCCGACTCTGCTGCGTTCTGTGTGCAGCAATTATAACATTTCCACGACTAGGAAAACAGAAACACGTGGAGAGAGCGGAGGAGTAGAGAGAGCGCGTCGAATCGTGCCGTTCGTAATTTAAATTTAGATGGAAATTTAATGATGCATCCACAAAGGGCGCTCATAAAGTTGGTTGCGAGATATTTTTTACGAGGATCTCGCGAACTATTGCGCGCTTAACGACTCCGAAGCAAGATCGCCCTCGGCTTTAATGAGGGCCTGATAAACGCGCTAACTGCCTCCACCTTATTTTTATGCCGATGTAAAATGCTGGAAAGCGGATTCATTACTGTGATTGTGGGAAAGTGGGACCACAGTTTTCTGTTATTGCGTTGCGTAACGACCGTGGCATCACTTGACCTGACTAAAGTGTCATCTGATGAAGATGTTCGCTTGGCAGGCGAATACCTTAAGCTATTGTCAGTTGACATTCTTTGACCTTACTTAGGTACCAGAAAAACACCTATGTAGGTATATATAATACCTCGTAGACGTCAATGTTTTTCCAAGCACAACACACAAAGCTTGCGAAACACAGCCTTAAGCCTAGGTGTACCGTTGCCGTCAACATGTACGTAGCAGGCAGGTAAGGCAAGGCAAGGTGGCCATGTTTAATATATGAGGGCAGGCGACGCAACGGCAGACCCCTGAACACGAGCAAACAGCAACCTTCGCCCATTGTAGACCAAGAGCTGGTGACATCAGAAGAGCTACGATATGATGAACAATATATGAGGGCAGGCGACGCAACGGGCAGACCCCTGAACACGAGCAAACAGCAACCTTCGCCCATTGTAGACCAAGAGCTGGTGACATCAGAAGAGCTACGATATGATGAACAATATATGAGGGCAGGCGACGCAACGGCAGACCCCTGAACACGAGCAAACAGCAACCTTCGCCCATTGTAGACCAAGAGCTGGTGACATCAGAAGAGCTACGATATGATGAACAATATATGAGGGCAGGCGACGCAACGGGCAGACCCCTGAACACGAGCAAACAGCAACCTTGTATAGACGGAGAGCTGGCAATCTTAGAAGACTTACGATGTGATGAGCAATATATAAGGGCAGGCGACGCAACGGGCAGACCCCTGAGCACGAGCAAACAGCAACCTTGTATAGACGGAGAGCTGGCGATCTTCGAAGACTTACGATGTGATGAACAGTGAACAGTATGAGGGCAGGTGAGGCAACGGGCAGACCCCTGAGCACGAGCAAACAGCAACCTTGTATAGACGGAGAGCTGGCAATCTTAGAAGACTTACGATGTGATGATATATGAGGGCAGGCGACGCAACGGGCAGACCCCTGAACACGAGCAAACAGCAACCTTCGCCCATTGTAGACCAAGAGCTGGTTACATCAAAAAACCTACGATATGATGAACGAGGGCAGGTGACGCAACGGTGAGCCCAAGCGAGTGCGAGCACCTTTGTCCAGTGTAGACAGAGAGCTGGCTATCTTAGGAGACAGTGATGAACAATCAATTAATGCAGGCGACACAACGGGCATTTCTTGGCTCTGTGGGCTTTGCAACCAGCCTTGTTTCCTAAAACGTTCACAAACGTTCTCTTTTGTAGCCATCTTTCCGTCCGACGCTCTGGTCTTTGGAGAAAATAATGTTTGCTTTGCATACCTGTTGGCTCTGCCTGCACCCAGCCACGCTGCCCATCAAATCGTATGCTCTCAGCCGTAGCCAGCTCTCCGTCTAGCATCAAACACGAACCTTCGCCCAGTGTTTGCGCACCGCTCTGGTCTCCGGAGAAAATATGTTTGCTTTGCATACCTAACCGTGGCTTGGCTCTGTTGGCTCTGTTGGAGCAAACGGCAGTGCCCTGTTTTCTGCGACATGTTTTTATACAGGTCTGAAAAATGGCAGCCGTAATACCGTATTATTGAAGATTTGAAATAATAAATTGATACTGGTATAACTTTTGAAGCACTCGCGATTGTTTTCACACATTTTAAGTATTGAACCGGAACTATCGCGATAATTATTTAGGTAAACCTTTATAATTTACCTGTGCTGGCTATCTACTTACCTCCGAATGTCTTTCTTTCCTGATTTTCATTCGACGCTGAACTCCCGTTGTGATACTGGTAAATAAAATAATTGCCAGATTTTTAGTTTAAGTAATAAATTCAAATCTACTTCTATCACACACACCGAGTCGACCAACAACCCGATAACAAACTTGGTGTAGAGTTTTTCAAGCACCTACTACAACCTAGTGGGCCTCTGACATAGTTGATCTAAGAAAGTAAATGATAGAAACTGAAAAATGACTACGGAAACCTACGAATTATTGAATAATCATGCTACGATTATTAATAGATATGTTACTTAGTAGGTAATAGATAGATAGGTACGTAAAGACTTCATACTCCGGATACTGATAAGAATATACCTACAGACATACATAGATCACGCTTATATCCCTTGCGGGGTAGGCAGAGCGTAAACGGCTGTAAAAAACGATTATTACCCACGACGGAACGGAGACGGTATATGCGTTTGGGGTGAGAGAATGTGTGTTTGTGTGTTTGTGCGTTTGTGCGTTTGTGTGTTTGTGCAAACCTTTGTTACCAAATATCTCCCAAACCACTGGTCCGATTTTGATTCGGTTTTCAGTAATAGATTCGAATTTGTTTGGTGCATGTTCTTAGGTTGGTATTACGTGAAAAACTCACCAGGGGGCGCTGCAATAAACATTTGTTTGTGCTAATCAATGTTCCCAATTATCTCCAAAACCACTAGTCCGATTGTAATGCGGTTTTCAGTAATGGGTATCATTTTGATTGGTGAATGTTCTTAAATAGGTTTTATGCTTTTAAATCACCAGGGGGCGCTGCAGTAAGCATTTGTTTGTGCAAATCAGAAGAAACCGTAAATAAATCTCCTTAACCATAACTTTTTGGTAATATCATGATCTAATAAAATCTATGGAAGTAATTAATGACATTGATTGAGTTGACGTTTTCCAAATCAAAATATTTAGATTTGTTTTGACTAAATTAAATTGATTTTTATTAATAAATTGTATCATAACATCATGAATAATAATCAAATGGAGATATTTTGTGCAAAGTGGTCATTATAAAGTTTAAATCCGCAAGCTTTGCCAATGCAAAACATGTCATACTAAATAATCACATGCAGGTAATTTGTTATTATTATATTTCATTACTGATCAGACAAAACAAACTAGTACTTCTTTCTTACAGAATGTGTACCTAAAGCTAACAGATATCTCAGCTCCCTGGTTCACCCACGAAACCGAGTCACTGAAGGTTTTTCTTTGCATGGTTTCATTATTTGATAGAAGATTACCTAGTAAAAATATTGACCAAACAATAACATACTTACTTGATGATTGTATATTGCAGTGCAGCTGTCTTCGGAAGACCTGGTTAAGCGGAGTGTTTTGATCTTCATACGATTTTTAAGGCCCTGCAGACCCTGGTTTTTGAGCATAAACTTGAGTGTAAATTAAAATAAGCCCATCGTTATCTGTATGAAATATCATAAATTACTGAAAGTGCTGTTAATATTCTCCATTTAGGCTAAACTCTTATATTAATCATATAAATATAAACAATTTTAGCTAATCTGTTTTCATTTATCTTATCTAAGATCTTAAACAGTTTTCGACTGTTCGATTATGAAGAACCAACATAGGGTTTGAGGGAAGCTTCGTGTCCTTCTCATAGAAAGACAATAGAAGCGCAGGTACAGATTTCTACAAGACGACTAGAATTTAAGGACCAACATCAGGGGGTTGAGAAGTGTTTTCCTCCACATAGAAAGACAATAGAATGTACAGATTTTTACAGAGCGACTAGTATGAATGAACAACCAACAGCAGGAGGTTGAAGGGGACTTGCCCCTTGGCAAATGTTTTTGAGTTTCGACTGTCGTGCCCTGCAATTTATGGACAGTGACTGCTTAATGTAGAATGAGTGGAATCATTACATTTTCTATTTTACCAAAACTCTTATTCCATTGAAAAGATGTGGCGCAGCGCATCGACAGCCTATGTGGCGCAGTGGTTAGTATGACGGCCTACCACGCAGAAGGTTCCGGGTTCAATTCCCGGTGGGGTCACTCACAAAGTTGATATTTATCACTTTGTGAACGTATTCCCAGTCTGGTTAGGACATTGCAGGCTGAACCACCTGATTGTCCGAAAAGTAAGATGGTTCCGTGCTTCGGATGGGCACGTTAAGCCGTCGGTCCCGGTTGCTGTCTATGATGGCGGTCGTTACACAACCATGTCAGAGGCCTGCTACTTGTAGTAGGCGGTTGAAAAACTCTGACACCAGGGTTCATCGGGTCGTTGAACGACTCGGTGTCCCACACGAAGAGAGAGAGAGATTGAAAAGATGCAGTCGCTGGTGCAATGTCTACCCATTTTCATCTTTTCGACTTCTGCCATTAAAACGGTCATCAAATTGCACTAGAACTTTTTTTGGACAGCTCTCCGTCTTCCAACTGGTCTCTTCTTAAACCTTCCCACTCAACCACTGAATCCTAAACCACTTTCTTGCTGCCATTGACTAATCCTTATTACATAAGGTCCTATTAAATTCAATGCAAATATTTTCAGGATATGTTCTACTAGTGAAACTGAACAACTGTTCTTAGTAAAAAAAATTGGGATATGAAAAACTAATTTTGGATTTGCCATCCAAAATTAGCCAAAACATACAGTTTGTATGGAACAAATGTTTCTCTTTTTCACATTTTGAAAAAAAAAATTAAAAATAGTTTGTTCGGTTTCACGACTAGAACACATCCTGCAGATATTTGCATTGATTTTAATAGGAATACAGAGTTTAAATTATTTTAACTACGTACGCACACATAGGTATTTTATCGGTAGATATTTTCTACTCACAAAACAAAACAACTCTTCATCGAAATGAAAAAAAAAACTAGATTTTCCGTGACGACCTTTTTCAACATGTTTGTATGAGAAGTCGTTTCTTTTTTTTCATATTTTCAATATTTTGATGAAAAAGTGTTCACTTTTGTGAGTAAAATACGCCTTTAAAATTTTTGTACCTAATTGAACTTAACCAAATATAGATTTTATATCATTTTAAACCTATTCTTTTTAAAAAGAGTAAAATAAAAACAAAATCAAAAATTTTGAAAGTACCCACGACAGTATAATGATGTTGAAAAAGGGTAAAATAATTTTGAAACCCCCGACCTTAATAATCTATGTGATAAATGAGAGACAATTCACATTATATAAAAGCTTTTTTTATACAAGTGAGTTGATTTAATTGCTCACTGAGTCAGACATAATATGAACAACAAAATATTCGCTTTTTTAGCACTTTCTTACGTATGTATTTGGTTCTCAAAGATGTAGGTGTAGCAATCGCATAGGTAATTAACTTCTTAAATTAATAAATAACACTAGAAAATACGTCGGGGGCTGCTCTATCAATATTTAAAACTTCAACACAGCCCCCAACGTATTTTCTAGTGTTATTTATTATTTTAAGGAGTTAATTACCTATGCGATTGCTACACCTACATCTTTGAGAACCAAATACATACGTAAGAAAGTGCTAAAAAAGCGAATATTTTGTTGTTCATATTATGTCTGACTCAGTGAGCAATTAAATCAACTCACTTGTATAAAAAAAGCTTTTATATAATGTGAATTGTCTCTCATTTATCACATAGATTATTAAGGTCGGGGGTTTCAAAATTATTTTACCCTTTTTCAACATCATTATACTGTCGTGGGTACTTTCAAAATTTTTAATTTTGTTTTGATGTACTGGTTTTATCTTTTTCCTCGTAGAAGTACCTATCTTTTAACATGACATGAGTCTTTTAGTAGATATGAGTATTGTTTGTGGCATCAGGTGCTTTGCGTAATTTCACAAGATTGATAACCCTAAGTCAAATCCCTAACTTTAATTTAATTGGCTTCCAACTTCCGGAAACTGACGATTGAAACTATTAGGTACTTCCTTGATTTTGTAACTAAGGGGAATCGCACTCACACCAAACTGTATTGCGTTTTGTGTCACCGCCAGTTGCAATAAGATAATTAGTTACAAAATGGCCTGGCTGGCTTGGTTGGCTGACACACAGAATAAGTTTATTCTGTGAGCAGCGGCTGGCTTGTCTTCAGCTCGGGTTTGGTTTTGGCTAGACCCTGGCATGGCGGTGGGTGAAGTCTAGCCGATACTGAATTGTACAGGATTTCGTAAACTAATTTCATAAACAATATAGTACCGGCAATACATCGGAAAACCTTGTGGTGTGTATGAAAATACAGCTTAGAAGGCTTCCTTTTTCATAGTCTAGGTAGGACTTGAATACAAGAACAAGTTAAGTTTGAAATACAACTCCTTGAATGAAAATTGCGTAAGAAAAATAAATTGGCGGGTTGAATGATTCATTCATGAAAGTGGTTGAATAGATACCAACCTATTGTTCGTAGAACAATCAATTTCAATGTATATTATGTAATGAATAGCGTCTAAATATAATTTACCTACAGTTATTTGTATTTTTTGCATTTCTTGGAGAGCTAAGGCGGGGTCCACTCGTAACGTCCGTTGTTACGCACTAACGACGCAAGTTTTTGCGTTGCGGTGTTTTAAGGATTTTTAGTATGGGAAATCCAAAATTTCCGTGCATGTGTCAGGCCAGGCGCAAGCGTTAGCGCTTGCTAAGTATGCGCAGTAACATATATAAGTGTGGGGCCTAAGATTTTTAGTTCGAATTGTTACTATTCCCAAACAACAGTTGGAATACGTGATAGTCCGTAAGATTGTTGTTTATTTCAGAAACCAAGCCGACGGTTGTTGTCTATAACTGATTGAATCCAGGGCAACTCTGAAGAGGTTAAGTATCATATTACCACGGTCCGTAGGGTCGTTTGTCGACTCAGTGTCCCGCACTACCAGAAGGAGAATATCTTTTAAATGCCCCTAGTTGTGCAGACGTTATGCTTAGAACTGCATGATACCCAGAGTCTATCTAGTCGTTTTTTGATTCAATGACCCACACACAACAAGAAATAGCATCTTCAGAATCAGCCTGTAGCTGCAGCGACGGTAGTTATCAGTGCGTGCACGCGTCTTGTTGCGCAGAAGTTATGGCGCGCCCACGCCACGCGCCGGGCGCCGCGCGAACACTCCTGCGCAACTATAAAACTTCAAGACATTACACAGTTCAATATACACTGCTTCGCTGATAGGTACATGGCCACCTTTATTATATGATACCACGTTCTATTAAAATGCGTCTTAGGATTAAATACCCGGGTTTAGATAGGTATTTGGGTTCCTACAGATTTTCCTGTGGGTGAATACAATGTCTTACCATTCGTTCATGAAATGACCTAGCTAAGTATCAGTAAGGCAGATAGACCCCAAATAGGGGGAATTCTATATCCAACATGTTTTTTTGTTGAGGTTTTCACCACTTTTAAAACCGCGTTTCTTTTTTCCGGACTAGATCAACCTTGTTTTGAGTTTGAAAGATTGTCCTAAGACCTAAGCCGCCGAATTAATCACCGGAATATTCAGGCTTACAGGCTTTGAAGATCCTTCTGTATGCTGTTTGGATGGAAAAGGGGTCTATCAATATTTTGAATCTCTAGGCTTATTACAAAACCAGCAGTGGACTTCAAAGTGGGTGCTGGTTCCTCAAGTCAGCCAAAGGAAAGATGAATAGCCCATTCAATACAGCCTGGGTATTTGTAATGATAATTAGGAAAGATGATACCGTTTCAATCAAGATTTACTAGTTTAGTGTTTGAAGTTAGTGCTACGGAGGTACTGTAGCCTAAATGAAACCTAAGAAAGTTTCCTGTTTGTAGACCTCTTAAAATTTAAAGTTAGCGAATTCCACAACAGACAGAGAAAATGTCTTCATTTTATACTATGCGCCTATCGTTATGTAGGCACAATTTCAAAATTTTCACATAAATCAGTATTACATAATCGTTCTAAGATAGGTACTTACGTACTTATCAGATGTCCACTTATATCCCAGGCCATCTGTTCCAATAACTAGGAAACAGCGAAATTAAATTCCCGGTGACGAAATGTTGTGGATTTGTGTAGTGGTAGGTCCTCTTTACAACGTCCAATAAAATCCCCTCAATTATATGCGGTGCTGGGAGTAGGAGGGTTAATTATGTGTCCCTTTTTTCAGTTTCTCGACTGTAACTCGTAAACGGTGCATCGTATCTTCAAAATGTCTTAGAAACTATTGAAGCTCATTAAATTTCCTATTACTTTGTCATCAACATGAAAACCATAACATGAATGGTTTTGAAGTTATGGCCATTTCAAAGTCGGTAGTTTTTTCACTTTTTTTATTACGACACTAAAAAGTGTTCGGACGTTTCTGTGAATCTTCGTCATCTTTAATGCAAACTATTTCAAAATTTGTGAGTAAACTAAAAAAATGAAATGATTAAATACGTGTTTCCGCATTTTGTAAATTTTAACCCTTAACAGGGTAAAAAAGAGGTTAAGAGTTTGTATGAAAAATCGACATTTTTGATGTGATCTGTTTCAAAATTTGGGAATAAGCGAATGACCCAAAATAATTAAACACGTGTTTCAGCATTTTGTCAATTTTAACCCTTAACAGGATAAAAAAGAGGTTAAGAAATTGTATGAAAAATCGTCATTTAATTTTTTTGGCTTATTCGCATATTTCCAAGTTTTGTAACAGATCACATCAAAAATGACGATTTTCATACAAACTCTTAACCTCTTTTTTACCCTGTTAAGGGTTAAAATTTACAAAATGCTGAAACACGTGTTTAATTATTTTGGGTCATTCGCTTATTCCCAAATTTTGAAACAGATAACATCAAAAATGACGATTTTTCATACAAACTCTTAACCTCTTTTTTACCCTGTTAAGGGTTAAAATTTACAATTTACAAAATGCGGAATCACGTATTTAATTATTTCATGTTTTTAGTTTACTCACAAATTTTGAAATAGTTTGCATTAAAGATAACGAAGATTCACAGAAACGTCCAACCACTTTTTAGTGTCATAATTAAAAAATTAAAAAAACTACCGACTTTGAAATGGCCATAACTTTAAAACCATTCATGTTATGGTTTTTATGTTGATGACAAAGTTATAGGAAATTTAATGAGCTTTAATAGTTTCTTAGACATTTTAAAGATACGATGCACCGTTTAAGAGTTACAGTCAAGAAACTGAAAAAAAGGACACATAATTAACCCCCCTACTCCCAGCACCGCATATTATCGAAGGGATTTTATTGGACGTTGTGAAGAGGACCTACCACTACACAAATCCACAACATTTCGTCACCGGGAATTTAATTTCGCTGATTTTGCTATCTTTCTTGGGATATTATATCATTTGTCCGATTTGATGCTGGGAATCCGTCAACTAGAATTTAAAATTAAAATGTATACTATGTAATCAGGTCTTTTTATTTTGACGTCTTCCAGGAAATACTTGTGTGGATTAATGCAAACCGATGTCTGGCCACATCGTATTTAGGCGCTCGATAAAAACATAATTTACGATATATTTACCACACATCAATGATACCGAAGATCATGTTTCATGGCGTCATAACATAATAAAATCATTATGAACTTCGTGTTTATTTATTTTATTGACCGTCGTCACGCACACGCTTCATAGCGGCGTGAGTTAATCCCGAATTTAGTCAAAATACTTCGGATCGTCATACCGGTACCAAATTTTAGTATGTTAATAAACATGACATAAACTATAGAAAACCACCGGGAGACAAGCTGATGGGGCTTGTCTCCGCAGAAATGACGTCATCAAGATGGCGGCCGCCACATTTAGAAAACTGCAAATTATTTGAAAACCATAAGTTGCATTATCATGTGCATGGTATCAAATGAAAGCTAATTAATTTTTCTACATATTTGTTTTGAACTACGACCAGGTCCATAGCATAATTTCGTAATTAAAAGACTTTATGTAAAAAGAAAACAGCAAATAATTTATTTGTTTGGCTATAGACTTCAAAATAATCATTTTTAACAAAAGTGACATAGAAGAAAAGTAACGTTCAATGCAATAGCTACAAACATCTAAAAGCACTTTCTTGTTCGGATAAAGAGAACTTAAGTTAAATACCATATTTTAAAACACTTCTCGTGTTAGGTAAACAATTTTTGGAAAACTTCCAAAATTTTCACCGCAGGCAGGATTTGAACCTGCGACCTTCGGCATCAGTACTGCCGACGCCCTAACCAGAACCGCGGTAGCCCAGTTGGTTAGGGCGTCGGCAGTACTGATGCCGAAGGTCGCAGGTTCAAATCCTGCCTGCGGTGAAAATTTTGGAAGTTTTCCAAGAACTTAAGTTACACTGATTTGGGTACAACGCTGTCTCTTTCCGCGCCACGACTATTTGTTGTATATGCACGGGTATGGTGTCAAATATAAGGTAAATAATTGTTCTGCATTATTCTTCTGAAGCACAACCAGCTACATAGCATAGTTAAATAATTAATATTAAAAAAAGAACTTTGAAACCTATTTTTTGTGGGGTTATAGAAACTCAAATAATACTTACTACACTGACACAGCGACCTAAAGTGGATTTTGGCCTCCGCTGCAACTGCACGCCACACTTCCCTGTTCTGCGCAGTTTGCTTCCAATCAGGCTTTTGGAGTGAGTGCAGGTCCTTCAGAATTTGGTCAGTCCAGCGATATCTAGTTCGTTCGACAGGAACTCCGAAACAGGTTAGAGGCTTTCGAGGTTAAAAAAATGCATTGAAAAAGGCTGGGAAATTTCCGAACCCGAGCGAGACACACTAAAGAGGTGAGACTTAAGATCTAAGGTTGAAAGAAACTACACTGAAAGAGAAAATGGTGGACACAGTGATGCGAAATAGATTTAGAAGAAAGAAGCGGAACAAGAAAAAGTGGCAGGATAAAACGATAAATTGCACACAAGATGCAAGAATACAATAAGAAATGCAAAAGGACACTTCCTAGAACACAAAGTTGGAGAAATAAAGACACCAATCAGATCAAGTGAAATTCGTAAATTTTATCAGGAAATAAGATTGGTCAAGAAAGGATACCAGCCCGTCGCTCAGTTTCTTGAAAATGACGAATGAAACCTCGTTTCTGACCCGGAGAAGCTGAAAACTGAACGGTACAAATATTTTAAAGCCCTGCTAAATTGCTCGCTGATAGTTTTCAGTCTAAATTAGCGAGATATATATGAAACGGAAAGCTATTATGCACCTGAAGAACAACAAATGTCCAGGGATTGACGACATGCCGGTAGAACTGTGGAAGTATGGCAGAGGAGCACTACAGTCGCAAATGAGAATATTGTTACTCTAGAAGGAAGGAAGAAATGGGAGTTATCTGCCCGATTCACAAAAGAAGCTCTTGAAATAAATTCTCCAACTATAATGGTAGGTACCTATCGCGCTACTCCCGACTGCCTACAAAGTACTGTCTTCTTGTCTCTCGGATGCTTTTGAAGTGGACACAGGGCTCAAACAAGGAGACGCGCTATCACCTATGTTGTTTAACTTGATGCTCAAACACGTGGTCCAAAAAGTTCGTTGATTGAGTGGAGTTAAACGGAATGCATAAAATAATAGGTTATGCCGACGACCTGGCCCTAATAGGTAGAAGTGCTGCAGACGTGAGAGCAATGGCCAGTACACTGGAGGAAGAAGGAAGAAAAGTAAGTCCCACGGTAACCCATGACAAGACAGAGTACCTCCACATGAGAAGATTCAAGAGCGCTAAGACTAAGAGAAACAACCTTATAGCCAATGACACCTCCTACAAAGGGGTGAACAAATTTAAGTACGACGAAATCAACATTCGCGTCCAGAATGCCCCAAGGTACTCAGCAGCCCTGCACAATGTGTTGACATCGAAACTTGCAAGATAACAAGGGTTCGTATTTACAAGACCGTCATATGACCTTACCTTAAGGCCTAATAATGTACGGATGCCAAACATGGACGTTATCCTTGACGGAGGAAGAAAAGCTCTTAATATAGGAAAACACTACGGAAAATCTTGAGACTAACTCAGAATGTGCATGACACTTTTAGAAATAGAAAAACCGGGAGATAGAGAAAATCATCGCCCAATACCATCGGGGAGAGTAAAGCCGATAGGCTGCGCTGGCTGGCTTGGCCACGTCGAGCAGTTGGAAGGGGTCGGCCGACGGGCAAGCGTCGTGTCGGACAACCTACGTATAGATATCACTGGACTGACGAAATCTTATTTCCTGAAAATTTGCGGATTTCACTTGATCTAATTAGTGTCTTTATTTCTCCAATTTTGCGGTTTAGGTGGTGTTTTTTCGCATTTCTTATAGTATTCTTGCATCTTGTGTGCACTTTATCGTACAACTCTTTATCTTGTTCCGCTAGGATTTTGTGATTTCTCCTTTCTTCTACATCTATTTCGCATCATTGTGTCCACCATGTTCTCTTTGAGTGTCGTTTCTTTCTCCATAAGATCTTAGTCTCACCTCTTTAATGAGTCTCATCGGGTCGTTAAACGACTCGGTGTCCCATACGAAGAGAGAGAGAACGTGTCTCGGGTTCGGAAATTTCCCAGCCTTTTTAAATGCATTTTAGACCTCCAAACCCTCAAACCTGTATCGGAGTTCCTGTCGGAAGACCTAGATTTTGCTGGACTGTCGGAATTTTGAAGGACCTACACTCCAAAAGCCTGATTGGAAGCAAACTGCGCAGAACAGGGAAGTGTGGCGTGCAGTTGCATCGGAGGCCAAGATCCACTTTGGGTCGCTGAGCCAGCGGAGTAAGTAAGTATTATTTTACTTTCTTTAACCCGACAAAAAATTGCTTTTCAAGTTATTTAATTGTTGTAACCATGCTATGTACCTGGTTGTGCTTCAGAAGAATAATGCAGGACAATTAATTACCTTTCATTTGACACCACACACGTGCATATACAACAAATAGAAGTGGCGCGGAAAGAGACAGCGTTGTACTCAAACCACTGTAACTTAAGGTCTCTTTATTCGAACAATAAAGTGCTTTTAGATTTTATAGCTATTGCATTGAGCGTTACTTTTCTTCTATTTCACTTTTGTTAAAAATTAATATTTTGAATTCTATAGCCAAACAAATAAACTACTTGCTGTTTTTTTTTACATAAAGTCTTTTAATTTCAAAATCATGCTATGTACCTGGTCGTAGTTCAAGACAAATATGTAGAACAATTAATTAGCTTTCATTTGATACCGTGCACATGACAATGCAACTTATAGTTTTCAAACAATTTGCAGTTTTCTAAATGCGGCGGCCGCCATCTTGATGACGTCATTTCTGCGGGAGACAGGCCCTCATCAGCTTGTCTCCCGGCGGTTTTCTAGAGCTTATGTCATGTTTATTAACATACTAAAATTTGGTACCGGTATGACAATCCGAAGTATTTATCGGCTAACTTACGGGACTATCAGCGATCATAAGTTCGGTAATGTAATATTAATTACTCTTAGTGCAATGTATTCATCATTGATGGGACATTGTAAAAATTGCTTTTAGAGCTGAGCCCCGATTCTCTTATTTTTAGTCATTGTAATGCCAGCGCAGCAACACCTATTGTCATTCTATTGCCACTGTGATTTTCTACTCTTTATCTGTTAACAGAATACGAAACTATCAAAAACTTCCAACCGACATTTCGGCATATTTCGTAGCCGACACAAAATAGACATTTAACAGAAAACTCACTCCACCCTATTCAGGATTTTTTTTTGCGATTGTCACTTGTTACATAGCCAGGGTTTCTACTGTCAAGTACCTACCTAGGTATATGAATAACAAAAATCTGATACAAGAAAGTCATATTACTATGGTTCTAAACAAATGTTAATCCAAGAAATATGACAAGAAGTCTGTAGTTAGCGGCTTCAAAACTGGTGTTTACGCTATTGAAGACACAAAATATCTATTATCCAATTCATTATATGCAGTCTCGGTAATTTTAATTGCTTCTAGTACACTGTGATCATTAGGTATACTACTCAATAAGATAGGTCCGCATTTGTCTGCTATCTCACCTGTTAGTAAGTGATGATGCAGACGATGTTGAGCATGCTCGCCTAGGTACTGCCTACCTATTTGCTGATCTACCAAAAATCAAATTATGACAAATCTGTATTTTACGGCTTTAAAACTGAGGTTCGCGTTTTGTAGGATCGGGCCGTACCTAATGGCCTTTCTTGACTTTTATTGGTCTTTGATGTTGATGGCCTTTCTTATGTAAATTCTATTCATTGTATCCAATCACTGGTAGACATTAGTATGTTCTTAACCTTCACGTTTGATTTCGACACTTACCGACTTCGCACCATTGACAAAGGAACGTTATACCCAATAAGCAATTGACGGACTATCAGCCAGCAGCATACATAAAAATTTCAATAAAAGATCTGCCTATGCTAGTTTTTCCTTGTAACTGTATGCGGAATCATTCTCAGACAGTATGCACTACCTAACTGAAACACAAATAAGTTCACAAAAACAATATGCCTTGTAGCAGGATTAGACCGGGAGCTTTCTTATTTTTCAAAAACGTACCTACTTTTAAACGCAATAACAATCCCCTAACTATAATTGTATGGGTTGGCAATCTGGTTTGCAAATAAACCACAATCTAAGTGGAGCCAAAACGCACCCGGATGTTCGTCACATCGCCATTTTGCCTCTCACTCGAAGGGCGTAGGTATGTAGGGGTAGAGAAAGGGTAGTGAAAGTCTACATAGGTACGTCCTCTCTATAGGTAATTATGGAGCCAGCAAAACAGCTCCGCAAAAAACATGTTTTAGACGCAAATATTAATTTACCTGCACGAATAAACACGGATCGCAATATCCCGTTGTTTAAAAAGCATCTTTCAGGAAATATATTTCCATAATATCGGCACAGCATCCGCAGGAGGGGAGGGCCACGGAGCCAAGTAGCTCGCATCTACAGGCAACGAGGAAAAATAAAGAAGTAAAAATGACAAGACGTTATTTGCATCCCGCTAATGGCCGCCGCCGCCGTAATGCGGGGGTAGATGAACAAATATTGCTTTATCCAGTCGCACAATTTATTCTTACGGAGCTTTATCCTCCGCAAGCCGGGGAAAGTCGCCCGACGCTGCCATTTCGAGTTTTAAGCGATTCGCAAATCATTCTGCTTAATCGAATGACCTTATTTGTTCACGGATTTTCCTTGTTTTTCCTCCAATTTACCTTTGCAAATGCTGAATTTCTTTTGAAGACTTTACAGGTCGTAGAACTTCGGCAAAATATCACTCAAAGCCCTTATCGTAGAGGGGAGTGAGGTGCACGAGAATGCCCTTATCTAAATAGCGTGACCGCGCGATACGCCTTACCTGCTGACTTTATGCCTTTCCCGGGGAAGCCTGGCGCCGCATACAAACGACCTCTACCCTCCGCCCGAATGTCCACCTACACTCGTAAACTTTCTCCAGTATACCCAGCAATTTATTTCCTAGAAAACGTTGCAGTTTTCCCAAATTATACGGAAAACGCAAATTAAAATAACTCTCAAATCCCAACTCAACCGTGTCGGGGCTTAATCCGCGAAGTGACAACGGCATTCTGACGAGGCGCCGGAGCTGGGAATTATTAAAACGAACGCCAACTTTTTCACTAAGCCCCGTCGCAAAGCCGTTTCAATTGCGCTGCGCTGAAGATAATTCCGACTGACGTCATCTTTTTTCAAATTCCCGACTCTGCTGCGTTCTGTGTGCAGCAATTATAACATTTCCACGACTAGGAAAACAGAAACACGTGGAGAGAGCGGAGTAGAGAGAGCGCGTCGAATCGTGCCGTTCGTAATTTAAATTTAGATGGAAATTTAATGATGCATCCACAAAGGGCGCTCATAAAGTTGGTTGCGAGATATTTTTTACGAGGATCTCGCGAACTATTGCGCGCTTAACGACTCCGAAGCAAGATCGCCCTCGGCTTTAATGAGGGCCTGATAAACGCGCTAACTGCCTCCACCTTATTTTTATGCCGATGTAAAATGCTGGAAAGCGGATTCATTACTGTGATTGTGGGAAAGTGGGACCACAGTTTTCTGTTATTGCGTTGCGTAACGACCGTGGCATCACTTGACCTGACTAAAGTGTCATCTGATGAAGATGTTCGCTTGGCAGGCGAATACCTTAAGCTATTGTCAGTTGACATTCTTTGACCTTACTTAGGTACCAGAAAAACACCTATGTAGGTATATATAATACCTCGTAGACGTCAATGTTTTTCCAAGCACAACACACAAAGCTTGCGAAACACAGCCTTAAGCCTAGGTGTACCGTTGCCGTCAACATGTACGTAGCAGGCAGGTAAGGCAAGGCAAGGTGGCCATGTTTAATATATGAGGGCAGGCGACGCAACGGGCAGACCCCTGAACACGAGCAAACAGCAACCTTCGCCCAGCGTAGACCAAGAGATTGTTACATCAGAAGACATGCGATAAAATAATGACTTACGATATGGTGAACAATATATGAGGGCAGGACAGCAACATTCACCTAGTATAGACGGAGAGCTCGCTATCTTAGAAGACTTACGATGTAATGATATATGAGAGCAGGCGACGCAACGGGCAGACCCCTGAACATGAGCAAACAGCAACCTTGTATAGACGGAGAGCTGGTGATCTTCGAAGACTTACGATGTGATGAACAGTGAACAGTATGAGGGCAAGCGACGCAACGGCAGACCCCTGAACACGAGCAAACAGCAACCTTGTATAGACGGAGAGCTGGCGATCTTCTAAGACTTACGAAGTGATGAACAATATATAAGGGCAGGCGACGCAACGGGCAGATCCCTGAACACGAGCAAACAGCAACCTTCGCCCATTGTAGACCAAGAACTGGCGATCTTAGAAGACTTACGATGTAATGATATGTGAGGGCACGCGACACCAACCTTCGCCCAGTATAAACGGAGAACTAGCAATCTTAGATGACTTACGATGTGATGAACAACATATGAGGGCAGGCGACGCAACGGGCAGACCCCTGAACACGAGCAAACATCAACCTTCGCTCAGCATGTACAGAGAGCTGGCTATCTTAGAAGACTTACGATGTGATGAACAGTGAACAGTATGAGGGCAGGCAACGCAATGGGCAGACCCCTGAACATGAGCAAACAGCAACCTTCGCCCATTGTAGACCAAGAGCTGGTTATATCAGGAGACCTAAGATGTGATGAACAATATATGAGGGCAGGACAGCAAAATTCACCCAGTATAGACGGAGAGCTAGCAATCTTAGAAGACTAACCATGTGATGAACAATATGAGGACAGGCGACGCAACGGGCAGACCCCTGAACACGAGCAAACACCAACCTTGTATAGACGGAGAGCTGGTGATCTTAGAAGACTTACGATATGATGAACAATATATGAGGGCAGGCGGCGCAACGGGCAGACCCCTGAACACGAGCAAACATCAACCTTGTATAGACGGAGAGCTGGTGATCTTAGAAGACTTACGATGTAATGATATGTGAGGGCAGGCGACGCAACGGGCAGACCCCTGAACACGAGCAAACAGCCAACAGCCAACCTTATATAGACGGAGAGCTGGCGATCTTCGAAGACTTACGATGTGATGAACAGTGAACAGTATGAGGGCAGGCGACGCAACGGGCAGACCCCTGAGCACGAGCAAACAGCAACCTTCGCCCAGCATAGACAGAGAGCTGGCGATCTTAGAAGACTTATGATGTGTTGAAGAATATATGAGCAGGACAGGGCAGACCCCTGAACACGAGCAAACAGCAACCTTCGCCCATTGTAGACCAAGAGCTGGTTACATCAGAAAACCTACGATATGATAAGCAATATATGAGGGCACGCAACCGCAACCTTTGCCCAGTATAGACGGAGAGCTAGCAATCTTAGAAGACTTACGATGTGATGAACAATATATGAGAGCAGGCGACGCAAAGGGCAGACCCCTGAACACGAGCAAACAGCAACCTTCGCCCATTGTAGACCAAGAGCTGGTTACATCAGCAGACCTACGACATGATGAACGAGGGCAGGTGACGCAACGGTAAGCCCGAGCTAGTGCGAGCACCAACCTTCGCCCAGTGTAGACAGAGAGTTGGCTATAAGAAGACTGTGATGAACAATAAATTAGTATTTGGTTTTCTTTGTGGGCTCTGTAACCAGCCTTGTTTCCTAAAACGTTCACAAACGTTCTCTTTTGTAGCCATCTCTCCGTTCTGCACCCAGCCTGGTAGCCCAACAAATTGCCGAACTCCGGCAAAAACGAACCTTGTGTTTCTTCGCCTTGTGTTTGCGCACCGCTCTGGTCTCTAATTGATACCTAACCGTGGCTTGGCAATTCTGGCCTTTCTTGGCATCCAAAGGTACGCTTTCTGTCATAACTGTCTCTTCGTCTATCAGCAAACACGAACCTTCTTCGCCCAGTGTTTGCTCACCGCTCTGGTCTCCGGAGAAAATATGTTTGCTTTGCATACCTAACCGTGGCTTGGCAATTCTGGCCCTATACCCAGCCTCGTTACTGATCAGATCAAACTCTCTCAGCCATAGCCATCTCTCGGTCTAGCAGCAAACAGACTGTCCCGATGGTGTAGTGGATAGTACCCCTGCCTTCTACGCCAAGGGTGGTGGGTTCGATTCCCACCAGACACAAATATTTGTAAAGTCAATTTTCAAATATTTGTGTTTAGTCTGGGTGTTTTCTATGTATAATATGTATTTATTTACAAAAAAAAAAAGTATATAAGTATTATATCAGTTGTCTAGTTCCCATAGTACAAGCTTTGCTTAGTTTGGGGCTAGATGGCGCTGTGTGTCTCGTCCAGGAATATTTATTAATTTATTTATTTATTTAACACGAACCTTCGCCCAGTGTTTGCTCACCGCTCTGGTCTCCGGAGAAAATATGTTTGCTTTGTATACCTAACCGTGGCTTGGCTATGCTGACCCTATACCTACTCAGAATCATAGCTCGTAGAATCATACGCTCTCTGACGTAGCCATCTCGCTGGACCGTACCCAGACCAGAGATTCATAGCTCATCGAATTGCACGTTCTCTGTCGTAGCCAGCTCTCCGTCTAGCAGCAAACACGGACCTTCGCCTAGTGTTTGCGCACCGCTCTGGTCTCCGGAGAAAATATGTTTGCTTTGCATACCTAACCGTGGCTTGACTGTGTTGGCCCTACATCCAAAATCATAGCTCATCCAACGATACGCTTTCTGTCGTAGTCATCTCTCCGTCTAGCAGCAAACACGAACCTTCGCCCACTGTTTGCGCACCGCTCTGGTCTCCGGAGAAAATATGTTTGCTTTGCATACCTAACCGTGGCTTGACTGTGTTGGCCCTACATCCAAAATCATAGCTCATCCAACGATACGCTTTCTGTCGTAGTCATCTCTCCGTCTAGCAGCAAACACGAACCTTCGCCCAGTGTTTGCGCACCGCTCTGGTCTCCGGAGAAAATATGTTTGCTTTGCATACCTAACCGTGGCTTGGCTCTGTTGGCTCTGTTCGAGCAAACGGGAGTGCCCTGTTTTCTGCGACATGTTTTTATACAGGCTTGAAAAATGGCTGCCGTAATACCGTATTATTGAAGATTTTGAAATACTACTGTAGATTCAGGAATAAATTCTAATCTAAGTTAATTCTTCCAACGACCGGATGAAAATTGTGTCAGCGTTTTTCAACCGCCTACTACAACTTAAAGCCTCCGACATGGTTGATCTAAGCAAATGATAGAAACTGAGGAATAACTACGTAAGCATACGAATTATGATGCTACTTTGATAGGTAGGTCTCTTAGTAGGTAAAATGTATGTACAGACTATAATTACAGATGAAAACTGTTGGCAAAATACGAAATGATCCAAATACCAAATGCCATTTTCAAACTTTGAAATTCGGGCCCTGATTCTGTACATGAAACAAGCAAAGTTACTCAAACATCTTCACCGTTAATCAAACAAACTTCACGAGTCATTAAAACGGGGATCGATACTAAAAAATCATAACCGATGTTTGTAGAAGTGCTGAGCTGCAGGCCATAATCCTCTCTGCACTTTACAAACGCATAAATAATACTCGGAGGGTAGTTCGAGGGTTGTAGTCCCGGGTAGTGTGGGGTACTTTGACGGCGTAACGAATCGAAAAACCAAATCATCGAGTGGCGCCCCTACGTAGACCGCTACATGATAGTTCGCAGTGAAAGGCGTAGAGTCGACATTGAAATTATTATTTTGTCTAGATTTCTTCGTCAGTGTTCATCATCATCTTCCTGCCCTTATCCCAATTACTTGGGGTCGGCGCGACATGTTTTGTATGAACACAAAATCATATTTCAAAAGGATTTGGCTTAATTTTAAGACCGGCCGCCGTCAGTGTTATCAACAAAAATATTTTCGTGTATATAAAGCCAGGCCAATACGAGCATATGGCACACTCGAAGAAAAATATATCAGATCTCAAATAGAGCCAAACTTCTAAAGCCAAGATTCAAAATAGTACCTAGGTATTGGTAGATTCCGAAGCTTGGCTCTATTTGAGATCTGATATATTTTTTCTTGAGTACCATTTACATATTGGCCTCATTTACGCGAAAACGTTTTTGGCGGGACTCTTTTGTACATTTAAACTTTGTTTGAGATTTACTAACATACATATTTTTTTTATAAAATAAATAAATAAAATTATAAATAAATCCTCTTGTACTCGTTCGTACAAGAGGTTTTATTTAGAATGTCTAATATGGTGTTCCATCAAGTGCCGACAATCACAAGTAAAAATCATATTTACTAACATAGCCCCTAGTTATTGTTTTAAAAAGAAAATTATAAACCAACTCTACGCGTTTCCCTATTGTTAAATCTTTAGGGCTGCCCCTCGCGGTCGGTGGAGAGTGCTCATGGCTTTTTATATATTTTAATTTTAATTTCATACCGCTCGCTAATGGTAGCGCAGCCCTGCGTGCCGAATCGCGAGTATTCATACCGCAATGAAACCCAATGTAGCGAGTGAACTAATATTGTCTTATTCAATATTTAATTTTCAAATTTTACTTGGGAAATTTTTGCGATTCATAAATTTTATTAGAACGAGAGAAAGGAAAGGGGAAATTGATTTTTGAGAGAGTTTCCGATTGTATTTCAGTTTGTTTTGTTGCTCATTGTACACTGCAGTAGTTTTCTTTTTAGTGATTGGAGTAGATTTTATGTTAGCTAGAGAATAGGTTTGCTTGGAAACTGTTATAAGTGCGTATTTAGGTACCCTATAGGTAATACAGTACCAAACTAGATCAAGATTATAGAAGTCATAACTTAATTAAGTTGGTCTTTGTGTCGATAGCAAAATACTAACTAAGTACTTCCGTACGCACTGCACTACGAAAAAGCGTTTAGCGTGTATGTCACAAAATTGCATATCTATCTATAGGTCGATTGGCATGTTTGTTTGGCGAGTGCTGCTGGCTCATTTGCCGCGTGTGTACCGAAGCGATGCTAGGCCGATACTGTTTCAAATAACCTTTAAGCCGTCACCCCTCATGTGCTGAACAAACAGTCCAAGTCAAATCAGCGCCAAGTTAATCCGTTTAGGTGCGCGAGCCCACTTGATTAAGTTTAATTTATTTTAAAAATCAGCGCGAGCGGCGCGCCGCCTCCGGCGAGCGTCCCTCTGAATACATTATTCAGTGTTTTAGAATAATTTTCAAATTCGATTACATAGGGCCGACCCTCGGTAAGTGGGTGGGCCGGGCGGTGCGGTGCGGCGCGGCGCGGCGCGGTGCGGCGGCGTATTTAGCCAACACGGGGGTCCCGCCGCGTGCGACTCTGATTTGAATATGCGTCGCACGTGGCCCCCGCGCTCTGGGACCGCGCCGATCATATTTCAAACGTCACCAGCGATGTCTCACTCAGATACTATCGCCGATAAACGACGAGATACCACCGGCAAAGGGTCGGAATAGTTCGCAGCCAAGATGTCTGCCAGCTATTTTTTACCCGCGATTATCGCGTGCAGTTGACACCTAAATATTACTTTTCAGTGTGCTATAGAGGCATTTTGCGGTTAGCTCGCGAGAGCGCTTGAAGTTTATTGGCATGACACTTTTCCTAGTGAATTTTCCGAGCTTATTATGATGGAATGGGTGCGCGGGAAATGCTTTCTCACGTGTGACGTGAGAGCTTGTCGACAGCCGAGCGTGATTGAGCAGATAAAGGTGATGGGAAAATTGATATGGTTTTTCATGTTTATTATAAGTGTAAAATGGAAAATGGATCGAAATTTTCATCTTTAAGGATTTCTTTTCGTACCTATATACCTATAATATGGTAGGGGTGAGGGATCGAACAAATCATCCACATTGAAATCATTCCGATGCAGAGTGAGTAGGTTCCAACCTACCTACTATAGGTAAATAGTTTTGGAATGCAGAACAATTCCATTTTGTACGAAAATTCTTCAATTCATAGTAAGATGTACCTAGCTAGATGAATTCTTCATTTCATGGTGACACGTTTCCAATCCACCTATGTGTTTCACCAACCCTTCACGAACCTCACGTGATAGATTCTGGCGAAATTTCTCACGTGGCAGCAGCGTATAATCGGTGGGAGTGCTCGCACGCGCCGCGCGGCTCGGCGGTTGCGCCGCGGCGGCTGCGCGGACGCAGACACGCGCCGACACGCGGCCGACACGCGGCGGCACGCGGTCCGCCCGCGCCCGACACGCGCCCGATGGCGGCACTCCATTACCGCGGGCAGAGTGGAAGACCAGGAGCCAAAATATTGGCAAAGATTATTTAGTGGAAGGAACAACTTACTGACATACCTAAAAAGTGATGCCTCGTCTGATTGCTAGAATGGCTTCTAAAGCAGCAACATTTCTAAGTAGCAATCTCATGCCGACAGTATAGGTAGTTTGACTACGTCAAATGTAGACTGGAGATTTGGCATATCTAATCTACCTATTTCTATGATACCATCTGATTCATGGGAGAGGCCCAGAGCGACATCGTCGTTATCTTAGAAGGCTTGTTTTTCTGCAGACGCTTGACCCCTGAAGCAGAGCTAATGCGAATAAGAATGTTTTGTAGGTTGGTAAATACCAAACCAAATCTGCGCTATCTAATCTTTGCCACCCATCAGCCCGTTTTGATACGATTCCAGAAGCGACAGACGACAACTAGTGGCACTGGCAAATCGCGAATAATCCTCTACTTGTATCGTCAAATCGTGATATGACGGAATTAATTTTGGTCGTTCGCCGTCGTAATTGAAAGCGAAGACCCGACAGATGTAAGCCAGATTGAAACTAGCTTTAGATCGGAGATAAAAAATTCATTGACTGTTTAAAAACGATAGGGGATGATTAAATGACCTCTGAGAAACGTCATGCAGTTTTTTGTGGTAGGTATTTTTTAGGGTTTCGTAGTCTACTAGAAACCCTTATAGTTTCGTCATGTCTGTCTGTCTGTCTGTCTGTCTGTATGCCGCGCCCTCATATCTTCGTCAGTTTTAGAGCTATCGACATGAAATTTGGTGAGAAGATAGATCGTGTTGACCCAAATATAGAAATGTTAAGAAAAAAATATTTAAAATGTTTTTTGGACCCCCTCCCATACAAGTGAAAGGGGGGCAAAAAAAATTTTTTTCTTCTGTAATATTTAGTAGGGTATCGTTGAATAGGCCTTTTAAAATTAAGGTGAGGTTTCTTTGAAACAAATTCTCTAATATGTTTCTGTCACGAGATATTTGCTTTTAAAAAGGGCGTTTTTGACCCATAATTTGTTCCAGCTGTAACTTCTAAAGTATAAACGCTAAAAATTTGAAATAAATATGGAATATAGCTTACAATCTGAAGTTACAATGAAAACTATAACGGATGTCGTACCCTTAAAGGTTTCAGGAAAAATTGAGTTTTTCTATTTGCGGTTGGTCATCATACTGCTGCTAACAAACCAGCAACAAAATTAAGTTTGTAATGCTGAAAAACCTGATATTTAAACGTTGACTACGAAACCCTATTTGTGGGCGTGTCTGACACGCTCTTGGCCGGTTTTTTTTATACATAACTATTTACAGCCTAATGTCTGAAATGTTTTATAGAGGATAGGATAGAAGGCATGTTAAAAAGAGAATTCGTTAGATTTAAAAGGGAAAACCAAAACTATAATAGAAATTATTAGATAAATCTTAGTAAGTAATAGAAAGATAGTAATTTAATAGAAATTATTGACTCGTGGTTGTGTATAGTTTAAACGCAGGCAATTTTGATTTGGTATGAATATGACAGCAATATTGTTCGAGTATTGCCGTATCTCAGGTCTCAACATACAGTTTTAAATTCCACGATTGAAAATATGATAGATAGATAAGTTAAGATTTCTAGCATAAAATTTGTTTGGCATTCATTATAAAAGAAGCAACATAAATCCTTATCCAAATAGTGGGCAAAATATTTTGTGAGAAAGTGTTGTGTAGCAGAAGTCACAGATCCATTTGTGCATCAATGCGTGCTGACGTTCCCCGTAGGATGTGCGATCGAATGACACCCCCCCCCCCGCCCCCCCGCGGTACGAGGGTATAGGTACTGCAATCGAGGGAATCGAGACGAAATGATACCGTGTGACAAATGCGAAATAATAAGCCAGAAGTTCCACTGGTCTGATTTTCAACACCTTCTGTATATAAGCTGACATTCACATGGACAAAATGGACATTCTCTTGTGAAATCGTGTGATGAACAATCAATATGTAGGTAGTTAGGTGCGCCGGTCGTGTCATTGAGTAGGTAAGGCATAAACCAAGTTGAACATCGCCAATTTCTTTATTCGCACTTGTTTCTATTGAATCATATGGACTGGAGGAAATATAGTAAAGAATAAACCAAAAATTCATTGAAATTAAATACCTAACGACAAGGTTTTTTGGTTTGTTACCCCATCACAGGGAGTGTTGTGGATGCAGATTCCTTTACATCCGCGAATGTAAGTTACGGGTTATACTTAATAGATATTAAATTGGTAGGAGAAGGTGACAATATAGATACCTAACCTATGTTAAATTTTAGCAAACATGTTAAATTGATCCTACATATTATGTTAAATTTGGGCAAATAAGCCTAAAAATTTCCGTTTGATACTTCCTTGCCCTCGATGAGAGTTCGAATACAAATCTATTTCATTCGATATCGATATTCTCAGTGCATCACTCGGCAGGAGTGCCCGATATCGATTTGTTGGCAGACCGATAGAGTCACTTCACTTCTGCAATTCAGTTCGTGAATGGACGCTCGAGTGCTGTTTTTAGCCTGTAACTTGTAGAGCCATTTCATTATGCAATTTGCCTTCTGCTTTGTTGCATATTCCTGTCTGTTTATAGAGCCTTTTGCTTCTGACTTCGACAATAAAAGATAGTTGCTTACTACCAATTATAGAATAGATATTTTTCTGGCATTGTATTGTTTGAACAAATAAGAGGTCCTTGAATTCATCCATACATATTGACACCTATTTCTGCTCCTTCGGAAAGTTTTAGCATCACTTCGAGCACGTCAGTTATGCATGTAAGTTACTGGTTCTTCATATAATTATCAAGAAAATGCAGTAATTGAAAGGCAAACGTACCCTTAGCCTTATTATGCGTACGATGATGCTGATACTTAGGTAGTAGATTCTTAATATTGTCACACCATTCGCGTTATACGGCGATGCGGCGCGTAAGGCTACGGCTCTGACAAGTGTATGCTCACCTTTACAGATCAGATTACTATATTTAGGTTCTGTTACTAGTACACTTGCGATTTCTTTTGTCTAACTTCTGTCTTAAGTTACCCTTTGTTCTTGATGACACGAAGTACATACTAGTACTTAATTCGCTCCCCAATCGCGCTCCGAATCTGTCTGGCGCCATATGTTGCGTCGAATTTATTATTTTATTATGTTTTTATTTACTCTGTATCCGCAGAGACGAGTGTTTAAGCCGACATTTATGATATTCTCCTGCGGTTTGCAGTGAGTACCCCAGGCAGTCGTAAAAGGATTTGTACTGTGACGATTGCGTAACATTCACTTACCTAACTTGACTTGAACGACATTAGCGCAAAGCTGTACTTACAAGTGTCGCAAAGCAACTAGCAAAGATTTAGCTGTAGGTATAGTTGTCATGCGATCTGATGGCACGTGAAAACGAAGACAATCTTCTTCTTTTTCGAGTGAGACACCGACTCTACCAATCACCCGATGAACCCTGGAAAAGAAGATGATATAATGAAAGGCATGTGCAAGTCGACGCAACGTTGTGCGATGGGCAGCGCTAGATAATGCGCCTGTCAAACCGCTTGATATAAACCGTATTTGTAAGAAAGAGGCAAAAACTCATTTTCCTGACGTACTTACGCGATAGCACTGTTCAAAAATATTAAATAACGTACAATGTGACATTACCTACGTATAGGTTTCTCGCCTAAATGGCTATTGCTGTATTGTACAAACCTCTCTGTATCTTGTGCTAGGGGCCGGTGCGTTGATGTGGCATTGTTTCACTCGCACCCCTCTTACGTCAACTCGATTCACTGTCTAACTTGCTTCATCAATAAACTTGCTATGTTTCTTTGTAAACTCTCTTATGTTGTAACATTTTATGCTATTTATTGTTGCGATTTTATGAAAATTATTGAACCACTTTAATTGACAAACAGTAAATTTTTATAGGCTATAAGTAAGTAGTTTGTTGGGTAGTCGTAATAGTTATCAGTTACTTCTTAGTGTAAAATTTTGCCGAGCTAAATCTTCACAAAAGTTGGTAGATGTCTGATTTTTTATTATGTTGAGGATTGTTTGCTTCATGAGCTATAGTTACCTCAGATGTTTCCCTTAGATGCCGGCCATATCCGAGATCTACCATAATATCAACCCCTGATATCAACCTCTGATACCGGGTTCATCAAGTAGATTTTTGGAAATGTCGCAAATTTTTTTCGACCTTCAGCATCTGTACTGCCGACGCCAACTGGGCTATCGCGGTTCTATCGTAGCCTGCGAATTAAGCAAGTATATCTTGGCCATCAGGTCGTTCGTCGACATAATTACAACTACGTTCAATCACATAAACAAGAACAGCCCGAGCGGATTCCATTTCGCCCGTCACTAAATTGCTTCCGAGCCAGTGGATTTCATTTGCGTTTTGCACCAGTTTTAAACGGTGTGCAATATTTTAAATCGCGGCCATTGTCGTCTGGCAACAGATGAAAATATTCTAAAGTGCATCTCCAATGATCCGCGCCGGATGGCGACTGGCGCGATATTATATCCCGCGAAGTTTCAGCGGTAAAACTGGGCCAAGTTCTCTTATGTGGGCCAGATTGCAGTTTGCTGGCTGAATAGGTAGATACTGTTACAGAGGCGATCGGCTGTAGGTTTTGTAACTCTCAACATAATATAGATCAGGCTCAAAGTATAACCTTTAAAATAACAAAGAAAAAATATTATACTTACTTCATCGAACTACTATCAAAACAAGACAATTGTAAGTACTTACCTTTAAATGTAAAGTGAAAAGGTATTTTTTTTTTTGTAAATGTCACCTAAAGATAATATTTGAATTGCAGTCTCTGAAATTGGGTACGAAATATGTTCAACATAAGGAGTTAAATACTATTCAAACGATTTATTGTTGAATTAATGTTAAAGATTAAAACATTTTTGAACTTGGCAATCTGCACTCCCATGCGCTTTGGGACTTATAGCCGCCCATCAAATCACGATACCCTCCCTGAAAATTAAAACTACTAAAATTAAAATGGATTGAAGAACGTATTGGTCGACATTATAATAATTTAATTAAAACCTAACTATTGGAAAAGTATTTACAAAATTTTGAGTAATTAGTATTTCAATCAAAAATCATTATGACAAATGTTAAACACAGAGTGAAATATTAATAATACCAATTTTAAATAGAAACTAACGTGATAATTAATGTGGTCGTAAAATTTCATTTCTACGAACAAGTTTGTGGAGCACCCAGCTGAGTACAAACTCTGCGCTCTACATGACGTCACGTGCGGTCAAGCGCGAGTCGCATGACCGGCGCGCGCAGCCGAAACCGCAACCTGGCAACCGTCCGTCAGAAAAATAACAGAGGTGTCAAAGCAATATTTTTCTCTCGCGATCTTGTAAAATATAATTTCTGTTATATACTGTTAATATTCCGTGTCAATCGCTGTGCGTTTTCATCTGTAAATATCTCCTGACCATACGTGTAATTAAATTGTAAATAGTGGAACCTGACTTTCATTACATCAATTCAAGCAGTCAGGTACCCCACATTCTGGTGACCCTCGTGGAATTTCCGGCACCAGACATCGCGCACGGAGAAGCTATAAGGCAACAGCATCACCGAAAATTCGAAAGCGCAAAAATATGGTCGACGAAAATCAAACAGGGCCGAACTCAGGCACTGGGGCCCCTCAGGGGGACCTCTGCAAAGTCGGAATAAAAGTGCCGGAATTCTGGGCAGACCGCCCCGACGTATGGTTTGCACAGCTGGAAGCACAATTCGCGCTGTCAAACGTGACAGTAGACGCCACAAAATTCTACCATGTCGTCGCACAGCTTGGAAACCAGTATGCAGCCGAAGTGATCGACGTTATTACATCACCGCCCGCGGAAAACAAATACGAGAAGCTGAAAACAGAACTCATCAAGCGACTGTCAGCCTCAGCAGAGAAAAAGGTCAAGCAACTCCTGGACCATGAAGAGTTAGGCGATCGTAAACCATCGCAATTCCTACGCCGCCTGCGCAGTCTAGCCGGACCGAAAGTGCCCGAGGAATTTCTGCGAACCATCTGGTCAAGCCGCCTACCTCACAACCTCCAGTTGGTAGTTGCCACGCAGAAGGACACCGATTTGGACAAAGTCGCCGAGCTTGCCGACGTAGTCCACGACCTAGCTCCATCTTCACCAGCCGTCGCTTCTACGAGCATGGACCACAACAACTGCCCTATGCCTCCATACATGCTGGAGATGTCGAAACAAATCGCCGAACTCACCAAGTGCGTCGCGCAGCTGTCATCCAGAGGGCGCTCCAACTCGCGCCGCCGATCGAGCTCCCACCACAGAAGCTTCTCACGCTCAAGTGGTAGATCAGCATCCACCTCCCGCCTATGTTGGTACCACCGCAAGTTCGGACAGAAGGCCAACAAATGCGAAGGACCTCCATGCGAACGCTCATCTGACCTCCCGGAAAACGCATCGGGCAGCCGGAAGTAGCGGCTAACGACTGCCCTCGTTCACCCGGCCGCTTGTTCATCACGGATAGAAGATCCAAGATACGCTTTCTCGTTGACACTGGATCTGATCTCTGCGTCATCCACGCACGATGAGAAGAGGCTACAACACTCCAACGGATTACCACCTTTACGCGGCCAATGGAACAGCCATACCAACCTACGGTTTTGCGCATCTCTGCCTGGACTTAGGCCTACGCCGAGACTTCTCCTGGAGATTTGTGGTAGCTAACGTCACCAAGCCCATCATCGGTATTGACTTCCTCGCCCATTACCACTTACTGGTCGACGCTCGATACCATCGCTTGGTTGACGGACTCACTTCACTCACCACACCCGCAGAACCTGTTAAACCTTCAGAAGCCGTTCACTCAGTCAAAATTAGTCAACAACCCGAAACCATCTCATCCTACCAAGCGATCCTGAACGAATTCCCAAACATCATGCGCCCATCCGGAACACCCAAAGCTTGCCCGCATCAGACCATGCACTTCATCAAGACGACACCAGGCCCTCCGTCTCGTGCAAACCACGACGCCTGGCTCCGGACAAGCTGAACATCGCGAAACGTGAATTCGAGGAGATGGTGAAGAACGGTACTGCACGCCCGTCCGATAGCCCGTGGTCCTCCCATTACACCTCGTACCAAAGAAGGACAATAGCTGGAGACCATGCGGAGATTATCGTCGACTCAACGCACGGACAGTACCCGACAAATATCCCATCAAGCACATTCACGATTTCAACGCGAACTTAGCCGGATCTACCATCTTTTCCAAGATTGACCTCGTGAAGGCATACAACCAGATACCCGTCTATGGCCCAGATATCCCGAAGACCGCCATCTCTACGCCCTTCGGACTATTCGAGTTCCCTATGATGACTTTCGGCCTGCGGAATGCAGCACAAACGTTCCAACGGTTCATCGACGAAGTCACTAGGGGCCTTGACTTTTGCTACGGCTACTTAGACGACATCCTGATATTCTCGCCAGATCGTCAGACCCATGAAGCCCACCTGCGCCAACTCTTCAGACGCCTTGATCAATACGGCGTGATCATCAACGCCGCCAAGTGCGAGTTTGGCGTAAATGAGATAACTTTCCTCGGCTATCACGTATCGGCGAAAGGCATCACTCCCTTAGAGCACAAAATCGAAGCCATCAAGACTTTCCCGGAACCCAAAACCGTAAAAGAACTCCGGAGATTCCTCGGAATGTACAACTTTTATCATCGCTTCATTCCACAATCCGCAAAGCTTCAAGCTCCTCTCAACGAAATACTGAAGGGCGCACGCAAAAACTCTCAGCCTGTCAACTTTACCGAAACAGAGCGACACGCCTTTCAGGCATGCAAAGATGGCCTATGTCAAGCTGCCATGCTTGCACACCCGATTGCAACGCCAAGATGGCACTTGTGACTGACGCTTCAGATTCAGCGATTGGTGGAGTACTGCAACAATACCAAGATAACTCATGGCAACCGCTATCCTTTTCTCCCGCAAACTCACACCGGCGCAGAAAAAGTACAGCCCGTATGACCGTGAACTCCTTGCCATCTACAAGTCCATCCAGTACTTCCGCCACATGCTCGAAGCCCGTCCATTCCGCATCTACACCGATCACAAGCCATTAACTCATGCCTTCAAAACCAACAAAGATCATTGTTCACCACGTCAATTCCGATATCTCGATTACATCGCTCAATTCACCACGGACATCCATCACATCTCTGGCCAGAATAACGTAGTCGCCGACACTCTATCCCGGATCGACGAAGTTAACGCCATTGATTATGATGCACTCGCCAAAGCCCAGAGCACTGACGATGAACTCTCTCAACTTCTCCAACATGGAAGTTCTTTGAAGCTCGAGAAAATCAACACGACCGGTAGCAACCTACCTATATACTGCGACGTGAGCACGTCTCCTCCACGACCCTTCGTCGTTCAGTCAATGAGACGCCAGGTGTTTAACGACATGCACTCTTTGAGTCACCCTGGAGCGAACGCGTCTGCACAGCTCATAGCTCAACGGTTTGTCTGGCCCGGCATACGTAAAGACTGCCGAGAATGGGCCAAAAACTGTCTTGCCTGTCAACGTTCAAAGGTCACCCGGCACATTTCATCCCCAACTGGTACATACTCACTGCCTCCTGCAAGATTCCTGCACATCCACATCGATCTAGTCGGTCCACTCCCTATCTCAAATGGATACCGCTATGCCCTCACAGCCATCGATAGGTTTACGCGTTGGCCTGAGGTTATGCCACTCACCGACATGTCCGCTGAATCCACAGCCAAAGGCCTGGTAGCCTGCTGGATCTCGCGCTACGGATGCCCTGCAACAATCACCACAGACAGAGGCAGACAATTTGAATCAACTTATTCAAAGCCCTGACGGCACTAACTGGTACCCAGCATAAGACGACGACGGCATACCACCCCGCCTGTAATGGCATCATCGAGCGTTTCCACCGCCAACTGAAGTCGTCGATCATGTGCCATGCTGATCAGAACTGGACAGAGTCCCTTCCACTCGTTCTGCTTGGAATACGCAGTGCCTGGAAGCGAGACTTGCAAGCGTCACCTGCAGAGCTGCTGTACGGAGAGCCACTACGCCTCCCCAACGAGTTCTTCAACCCTCAGCAAGACGCCCTGCCCGACCCGTCAGATTATGTCGCCAGATTGCGTGCCCTAACAGCCAAACTTAAGCCTACGTCAGCTTCGCATCACGACAAGAAGTCAATCTTCATCTTTAAAGACTTGGCTACATCTGAATTCGTTTTCCTGAGAGACGATGCTGTCAGACGGCCTTTACAGCCAGTTTATACAGGCCCGCATAAAGTTTTGGAAAGAGGCGAAAAGGCATTCAAAATTCAAGTAAATAACAGAACAACAACCGTTTCGATTGACCGACTCAAGCCCGCATATATTTTGGCTGATCCAAATAGCGGTGATACAAATCCTACAACATCTCCATCATCTTCACCCACCATCAGCCAGAAGACCACAGTCACGAGATCCGGACGTCATGTGCACTTCCCCAACTTTTATCGCCCGTAGTAACGGTCTCAGGGGGGGAATAATGTGGAGCACCCAGCTGAGTACAAACTCTGCGCTCTACATGACGTCACGTGCGGTCAAGCGCGAGTCGCATGACCGGCGCGCGCAGCCGAAACCGCAACCTGGCAACCGTCCGTCAGAAAAATAACAGAGGTGTCAAAGCAATATTTTTCTCTCGCGATCTTGTAAAATATAATTTCTGTTATATACTGTTAATATTCCGTGTCAATCGCTGTGCGTTTTCATCTGTAAATATCTCCTGACCATACGTGTAATTAAATTGTAAATAGTGGAACCTGACTTTCATTACATCAATTCAAGCAGTCAGGTACCCCACAAGTTTAAAAATAAAATAGCTGATTATCATTTTGCATCTATACCTACTTATGATGAATTTTTCGCTGTATCTAAACAACAGTGAAAACAATAAAGTCTAAACAATAAAACTAAAGACATCATATAGAGCTGTCATAACCAAAAACCCTGAATATATTCATCTAGATGTGATTGGCACACGGTGAAGGGCTGAGGGCTGAACGGCCACACAGCAGGACTCCTCAAGGGTTATTGAAAAAACTACCCTGCCCGCTATAACCCGCCTTGTTTCACCGCAGATTGGGGTGACAGATTTACACCCCATCATCACCCCACAGGACGCTGCAAGGGTTCGGGGCTTCAATGTTTTGGTCTGCTCGCGAGTTTCTAAGTAGGTATACCTAGAAGATTGAATAGTTAATAACAAAAGTATAATCTAGGTTTTGTACAGCTCAGTCAATACTCTATGACATTTGATACAAAATGTAATTTCGATTTGATCCCAAGCTTCCTACGTCTTTTTATGGGGTCGTCATATCATACATAAGATTTACTAAGGTTATGGCAGTTTTGTTTGACAATAATATGTATGTTGAAACCTGTAACTAAGTACAACTCTGTAGCAAAAGTAAATATTGTATAATATAGTAACGGATCAAAGCACTCACTAGCGTGACATTGAATTAGTAAGCGATAAAAGACTCTTCATTGGAAGGTAGTGTAAATTGAACTTGTCAAACTGGAAAGCATAAGAAGATTTCAGATAGAGGAGCAGATATCTTTTGAAAAATAATGGTACTTCACAAATTTTTTTGCAAGTCTAGGAAACCCTCAAACTTCGCATCTATGACATCACTTAAAAATATTTGCGTCTAAATCAAATCGCTGCTCCTGGGGCGACTCGGAACACACGGAGGGTCCTACCGATAGAAGCGATAGATAATGGGACACATCGCGGGGCGCGGGCGATAATAGACGAAGCCTTATTTGAATATTGTCCCAAATCGTGGGGGGCGCCAAATTAAATCCTACCGACTGCGCCAGGTATGCGAAGAATATGCTATCGGTACTACAAGTAGGTAGGTATAGCGCAAACAAATGTCTAATAACTGTCATTGGGATTAAGAAACCTTAGTGGTGTTATGGTGGTGCGTGATGGATGAGTGATAGATATTTTAATATTGATGGTTTATAAATGCATATAACTTTGTGTTTAATTATCCTTGTTCTGAGATTCTGCAAAGATTTTGACGAGCTCTTTGTTTTTCAGAACTAGGAAGTCATTGTTGCTTATACTGGGTGTTACAAAACAACCAATAAAGCTTAAAGGAGGTCAAGATACTTGTACAACTTTCCCCATGGAACATGGGTCGAAATATGAAAAAAAATTGCCCTTCCCATAAAAAATTAACTCAATTTGTATGGGACATTTATTGGTTGTTTGATTGATATCCTGTGCAGTTTCTCTAAGGTTGCAAGCATTTAGCGTGAGTTTGTTTCGCTTAGAGGATGTTTCGCTTAGATTTCTGAAAGACACGTCATATTGTATCGTATTTTGTAGTTTATATGGTCACTAAAAGCTATCCATCCATTTATACCTCAAAACTAGCTGAAGCGAAATAAACTAGCGCCTATTTTTTCTCGTTCATCTAATTCTGTGTGCATCGCGATGTAGAGCCGCGTGCACACAGGTCACTCTATCGGCGTTCTGGTTCATTAGGCCGCCGGGTGCACGCGCTATCGCGGCCGCCCGCTCATTTTTCACGACACCCGCGCGGTTCGGCTATCAGGGATTGGCCAACATTATTTCTTTCAGCTTTTTACAGAAATAGGGTAAAACCACTCCGATTCGTTTGCTCTAGAACCCTCGAAACTCTGCTGTAGTTTATAAAACCATTTGCTGCAGTCGAGGTCATAATATGACGTGGTGGACTATAAGAGTGATTTGATAACTATAGTAAATAGGAGTTAAAAAAAATAAGAATTTTGATTTCTAGTCTGTTGACTATAACAAATCCGCGGTAAAATGTAGCCTAAATTTTAACTAGGACTAGAAGCTATATACCACAAAAAGTTTCATTCAAATCTGTTATTTAGTTTTAGAAATTAGCGCGAATATTCGAACAGAAAAAAACCGTTTTCGATAGATGTCGCTGCAGGTATTCTAAAACACGCTATTGAAATGTTTTTTTTGAGAATTATAAAGGGTTACGAAACAGCGACCCTTTGCAGTTTTAATTATTTGTATAGAAAGTAGATATACAGATATAAATAGGTAGATAGATCGTTACACACGTTACGTACTGGCGATGGAGATGTGATGAACTGATCAAGCGTCACTCGCCACGTCAGTGAGCTTGCCTGCACCATTGCACACCCTTCACCTCATGGATCATGGAAAAAGAATTAATTGTACTGACTAATCTGTGGACGTGTTCTCTTGAGGGGGACTGCTAAGTAGACTTTGCAAGACTGTTGAGAATGTTACTGCGACTGGATGGATGTATTATTGCTTTATTTGTATCTGTCAGAACCTACATATAATATCATTGTATCTGTCGCAGTAATTATTGCAGAAGATTTTGGTTAAGTTCTAGGAACATGATCGAATTACTGTTGTTGTTCCGGACGTTGGTAAAATAAAGTCTACGATTTTTGAATTGATGGAACTTTGTATCACGATAGGTAGCTATCGTAAAATACCTCCAATTTAAAGCATAATCATCCTAACCAGATCAAGTTGACGAATGATCCAGTCGGCTAGAAACCCAGTCAAATCGGCTGACAGCTTAGTTGACGTATGACCCAAACGTCACACAACCTACTTATTTCGTCACATCACATCAGCCTATAATAGCAGTCAACTGCTAGACGTAGGCATCCACGCCACACGGCACGATCTACCGTTTTTGCAATCTAGTTGTTTGCTACTAGCCGCTCTCTTTAGGTTCCCCCACTTTCCTTAATTTCCGTTAAATTCAGCCCCACAGGAAGACAAGGATGATGCTATATTTAGTATTATTGAGTTGATCTGCATTCCGTTAAAATGATTCCCGCTGGAAGATAAATATGATGCTATTTTTATTATTTTTAGTTTTTTTTCGGAGTTGATCTACAAAATTCTGCTTTTCGCCGAACGATCGCCGGGTTCACTTAGCGAATGAATGCGTGCGCTGTCCTCGCTATTCACTGGCCCCTGTATTTTTAATGTTAGCTCCTTCTATTCAAATCGACGACGGAGTGGAAGGAGTCCCAAACCATCGGTAGTGATGGGACATCCACATGAAAAAGTATCGGCAACTTCTTCTGTCGATTACCGGGCGTCCGCACTGAAGATTTTACCCGGCATCAGGGCCTTATTGTTTAACGACAAAGTAATATGCTAAGAGGATAACATGAGCTTTGTGATACAAGCTTGGGCTTAGAACAGCGTCACCTTAGTTCTATTAGTAGATGTGGTATAGAATGACCAAAAAATAAATCCAGAATATCAAAACGTTCAAAAATAACGTTCACCATGCAAAATGCTCGCCATCTCACCTGCCAAAGTGCTGTTAGTATCAGAGGCCCATCTGCAGGCTGTTTTTTTTTCTAATCATCAATAAAAAATAATAATTAGAGCACACAAAGAGAAAGTACGTCTTACAATTGTGTATGGCAGAGATTAGCTATGACGATAGAAACTTACCAGAGGTGGGTACATCCCTATCCGACAGAAAAGCCCGTCAACCAATTACTCTGAAAGGCTCTGAGGTATTTCAATTTGGCTTATTGGCTCATGTGCCCCGATTTTGACAACTTTTTCCCTCATCCCCTCTCCTATACCACTCTCGTAGTCCGCAACTCATTTACTTGTAGGTACATCAGCTTTATTAGTGGCGATTTCCAGTTAATTATTATGTGCATGCATAGGCAGTATTTACGCAAAATAAAAAGAGGTCGTTTCCAGAATTGATTTATGAACCAAATCAGGGCAGTTCTGCTTGGAAAATACTCATACCTAATCGACAACTCCGGTGGCTACATATTATTAAAATTTTAGCAGATAGTAACTGAAGTGCGTGGTAAACATTGACTTCAAGTTTACGTTTCGTGTCTTAAAACACAAACTATTAATTTATTTACTTTCTAATTACCATGCCGTACCATAATCCGTCAACATCTCTCTAATACTTATTTCCTACGATTTTCTTGAAATTATCACCCAATTTCCGATCTCTTCAATTTCCTTGCGCGTTATGAGTCGCCACGTGCAGTGCACACTCCATCAGTCCGCAATACGTTCCCAATCAGGATTATACAAACCCCCGAGGACGTCGGGAAATAATTACGATGGCTCCGGTTAATCAAGTGCGGATCGAAGAAAAGATCGTCTGCATACCTATATTATACTTATGTTGACGACTTGCTTGACCCAGTTTCATAAGTTTTTCTTATCGACTTCTAAAATATCGGTTTTTGTGTGTTTGGCATTTGAGGGTTTCACGAAAACTACAGGTAGGTATTGGGAAATAATTACGATGACTCCAGCTGATCAAATGCGGATTGCAGGGAGAAGGTCGACTCGCTTGGCCTAGTTTCTAGAAGGTTTTTGATAATTATGTGTGTGTATGCCAATATATTTGTATATGTCATTTGGTATTTAGAAGCTTTAAAAGCAAAATCTGCTAGTCTGCAATACGTTCCCAATCAGGATTATACAAAACCCCGAGGACATCGGGAAATAATTACGATGGCTCCGGATAATCAAGTGCGGATTGAAGAGAGAAGGCCGACTTCACTGCTTATATGTTGACGACTTGCTTAGCCTAGTTTCTGGAAGGTTTTTGATAATTATGTGTGTGTATGCCAATGTATTTGTTTATGGCATTTGGTAAAGCACAATCTTCAGGACTGTAATACGTTCACAATCAGGATTATACAAACCCCCGAGGACATCGGGAAATAATAACGATGGCTCCGGATAATCAAGTGCGGATCGAGGAAAAGACCGACTGCTATGTTGACGACTTGTTTAGCCTAGTTTCTGATTATTACGTATAGGTTATTGATAATTATGTGTGTGTATGCCAATGTAGAGGTATTTTTTGTGACATTTGGTAAAGCATAATCTTCAGGGCTGCAATACATTCCAAATCAGGATTATTCAAACCCCCGAGGACATCAGAAATAATTACGATGGCTCCGGATAATCAAGTGCGAAATGAAGAGAGAAGGCCGACTGCTTATGTTGATGACTTGCTTGGCCTAGTTTCTAGAAGGTTTTTGTTAATTATGTGTGTGTATGCCAATGTATTTGTTTATGACATTTGGTATTTAGAAGTAGCTTTAAAAGCAAAATCTGCTAGTCTGCAATACGTTCCCAATCAGGATTGTACAAACCCCCGAGGACATCGGGAAATAATTACGATGGCTCCGGATAATCAAGTGCGGAATGAAGAGAAAAGGCCGACTGCTTTATGTTGCAACTTGCTTGGCCTAGTTTTTTGAAGGTTTGATAAATATGTGTGTGTACGCCAATGTATTTGTTAGTTACATTTAGAAAAGCATAATCTTCAGGACTGTAATACGTTCCCAATCAGGATTATACAAACCTCTGAGGACATCGGGAAATAAATACGATGGCTCCGGTTAATCAAGTGCGGATCGAGGAAAAGACCGACTGCTATGTTGATGACTTGCTTGACCCAGTTGCATAAGTTTTTCTTATCTAATTCTAAAAGATCGGTTTTTGTGTGTTTGGCACTTTAGAGTTTCACGAAAACTACAGGTAGGTGTTGGGAAATAATACAATGACTCCGGCTGATCAAATGCGGATTGAATGGAGAAGGTTGACTTGCTTGGCCTAGTTTCTGGAAGGTTTTTGATAATTATGTGTGTGTGTGTGTACCCCAATGTATTTGTTTATGACATTTTGTATAAAAGCACAAGCTTTAGAACTGCAATACATCCCAATCAGGATTATACAAACCCCCGGGGACATCGGGCAATAATTACGATGGCTCCGGTTAATCAAGTGCGGAATGAAGAGAGACAGCTGACTGCTTATGTTGATTACTTGCTTGGCCTTGTTTCTGGAAGGTTTTTGATAATTATGTGTGTGTATGCCAATGTATTTGTTTATGACATTTTGGTACAGTATACTCTTCAGGACTACAATACGTTCCCAACCAGGACTATACAAACCCCTGAGGACATCGGGTAATAATTACGATGGCTCCGGATAATCAAGTGCGGATCGAGGAAAAGACCGACTGCTATGTTGATGACTTGCTTGGTACTAGGGCTACTTCCTAAATATTTGTTTGTGTATAATATTTCATAAATACATAAAAAATTGTTGCCTTGGTCTTAAAGCCTGATCAGTACAATTATAGCTCTGACACGAGAGTACAAATTAAATTAGGAGATTATACTAACCTAATCAACATAGCACAGTAAAATACAGATGTAACAGAAACAGGTCAATAGATGAAGCAAGACAAAAAAGCAAGTTTCTCATTACGAAACAAGCAAAAAGAAAAAAGGAATTGGCTTTAATTTACTGCGAACATAAGTAACTGGAGAAAATCTAGAACAAATTAAAAATTCGTCTAGTTGAAGGGAATTAAAGTTGCCTGCAGACATTTCTCCTCGAAGGCTATTCCCGTTTACCCGATTTTTCATCCTTGTATCCTAGGACATCCTTTGTAGAAAATTTCTTTAGTTACATTTTGGTAATGGATTTAATATGTTTGTTGTCTGGAAGATATTAGCTCATACATCAGCGTGCAACTAGATTGGAAATGGGCAGTATTCATCGTCTTTATAAGTAGGTAACTGTCACCATTCCAGTCTACCAAAAGTATTCTCTATCAACTTCTAATTATACCTACTAATAGCTCCATTCGTAGTATGAATTGTATCCATATAAGTAGGTCCTGTTCCTCTTTCACACATCACTTAAAAAATTTCAAATGAACGGTGTACAAGGCGGTTCCCTCGTTTGACATCCGTTGTCGCGCATCCATAACCCACGTGTTTGTCAGACACAAGGAAATTTCGAATTCCCTATACCCACACTAAAAGCCAACGTTGACGCAGGAGTAACCACAAAGAGCAACATAAAAACTTGTGTTGACATCATCGGTCTCTGTTCAACTTACTTATTATGGTAAATGCAATATATTGCAATACATCTCTTTTGCACCGACAACGGCCGTCAGACGTGGTATTCGCCATCATCATCTTCCTGCCCTTATCCCATTTACTTGGGGTCAGCGCTACACGTTTCGTTGAATACAAAATCGTGTTGCAAAAGGATTTGGCTGGCAAATTTTACGACCGGCCGCATACCAGACGTCAACCCTCCATGGGAAAGCTTTTGTGGTCGATTAACCGCCACCATACGGTTGGCCATGGCTGTTTGGTTCGAGTTTATCCCTCGGTCGCCTCTTACGACCCCCACGGGAAGAGAGGGGGTGGTGCTATTCTACTCTGCCGGCACCACACGGCCACATACTACATGGTATTTGCCATGGTGTCGAACAATATTTACGTCATGACAGCCAATGTGGCGCAGTGGTTAGTATGCCTGCCTGCCACGCAAAGGTTCCGGGTTCAATTCCGGGTGGGGTCACTCACAAAGTTAATATTTATCACTTTGAGAATTTGTTCCCAGTCTGGTTAGGACTTTGCAGGCTGAACCACTTGATTGTCCGCAAGTAAGATGGTTGCGTGCTTCGGATGGGCACGTTAAGCCGTCGGTCCCGGTTGCTGTCTATGATGGCGGTCGTTACATAACTATGTCAGAGGCCTGCTACTTGCAGTAGGCGGTTGAAAAACTCTGACACCAGGGTTCATCGGGTCGTTGAACGTCTCGGTGTCCCACACGAAAAGAGAGAGCGATGAAAAATGTCTCGATGGGAGTAACCCGTCTGGGGGACGGCGATAACGTGACAATAGGAATTTCCAGTTCGCGCCGACGACTGCCCGCTCCAACCTAATTACCACTCACGGCCACCGAGATAAAGTCCATAATTACATGACGGCCGCAGCTAATTTCTTTTAAAATATTTTCCAAGGCATTTCACCTCGGATCCAGGTTTTTTTAAAACTTCGGAGTTTAATATGAGTTAGAATCTTAGTAAGTAGATGTATTATTGGTAGGTAGTCAAATCAAGACGAAAAACAAAGAGTTCAATTCAGTACTGATATCGAAAAACTATGAAAAAAAAGAAGTACTGAAAGTGTCTCTCTCTCTACATCTTTTGTTGTTGTAGTCATGTGGTAGGTACTCTGCTGGTACAAAGGGCTCTACCTTGAAGAGCTTTTTCCATTCCTTGCTGTAGTCCTTTAGACGCATAATGTACAGTGCTCCAATCGCTTTCAGCTTGTTACATTAGGTCTGCCACTTCGACGCGGCTGCTTGACCGTCTCTCGAAGGTGCTTATAAACATTACTATTTTTCTCTGATTTCAAAAGTATTGCTACTCTTCTAAAAAAGTTACATGTCTGCGTACGTACGCACACAAAACATCAACAACCTCTTACAGCGAAACTACATAAGAGAATCCGTCGAAGTTCCCACGAATCCAGCCTGAAGCCGTCCCAAAGACGAAGTTGCAAACAAATTGTTAAACAATTGTTGAAACCAAGTAAACACGCATTGTGGTGATGAACCCCAAAGGTCGCGAGGAGGTCAACAATTAGTTGCCAAAGTCACAGGGCAGGACACTCGGGCTTCTGGTTGTTGATCGTATTGTGGGTTGCCAGACTAACAATAAAAGAGACAAAATAATTGCTTTTGATTTTATACGAGAATGATGAAAGTGTTTTGACTACGTTTTATACAGTATTGAAGCGAATGATTACGATGGTCTTACAAACTGTCCGCAGTGCTAAACTCACCGACATACTATTAAAAAAAAAAAAAAAACTGATTTGGCAATAACGAACGACCGCGGACTCTATGATCGTTTATGCTCTGCTTGCCACTCTAGGCATAAAGGCGTGATGTGTTTTATCTAAGTATTTTTAGAAAATATGAAAATTATAGTTCTTATAGTTTACCCTAAAACTGCACTCCCACCGAGGCTTTCTCAAAAAACTGGCATTGCCTGCATTACATGACTTGGCATGGCCTGTTTAGATAATCAAACCAAAACCGAATAACCAGGATGTCCCAAAACTAGCTAGAAATATTTGAAGAATGTTCCGTTTCATGAACTGGTACAGTTAAAAACAAAATCACAGTAATTCTTAATTAGATCTTATCTAACTGCCAACTTTTATAACACTCTCCTTATTATATGAGACGCTCTTGTGTCCATATTTGAATCCTACATCTGGCAATACTATTCCTGGAAAGAGATTTCTAGATCCATCTTTAGAGGTCACATGGAGACTCATGCGAGCAAATGTATCACATGTTTAATGAGTACATACCCAATTATAATGCTAATACTCTCTTTTCGTGTAGGACACCAAGTCGCCCAACGATCCGATGACCCCTGGTGTCAGAGTTAGATAACCGCCAAATCTAAGTAGCAGGCCTCTGACATGGTTTGGTTGTGTAACGACAGCCCCGTCTAAGTAGGTAATCATAATGCAATCCGAGCGGGAATCCTAACGGGACCGACATCATTACGTGCCTTCCGAAGCACGGAACCGTTCCTTCAGTCAATCAGGTGGTTCGGCCTGCAATGTCCCAACTAAACTGGAAACAAATGTATCAAATATCAACTTTGTGAGTGACGGCAACGAGAATCGAATCCGGAACCTTCTGCGTCGAAGCTGCTTCTACTGCGGTACATAAGTATAATGTCAATATTAAAACTAAGTAATGTCATTATTAAAATCAAGTACCTATTTATTTCTTTAAACATTTTGTAAACCTACCTTGATGATTTCATAATGAGGTCACTGACGTAACTTCTAATTATAGGAACCCAAAGGGATGGAAAACAATAGGGGTTATGTGGTTAAATATACTTAATTGCGAGGAAAATGCAAACAAAGCTTATTGCAGATGACAGCAATAAGGATCCATGATTTATCTGCGCAAGCTTATAGTTAGTTATATCTCTTTTACTTATCATGTTATCGTGTCGCAAAGTGTAAAGTAATAGGAAATTAAGTTCAGCAAGTGTGTTTGCCGTGTGGTTCAAGCTTAGATAGCATCACTCCATATCTTTCCCATGGGTATCAAAGAAGCGACTAAGGGATTTGAGAGTTGATGTGTATTCAAAACCTGTCACCATGGTGATACACAATCTCCTGAATGACTCTAACTATCGTCAGACGTGTTGTAAATGACCGTTTTTTACAGCCGTTTACGCTTTGCCTGCCCCGCAAGGGATATAGGCGTGACATATGTACATGTAGCAAGTATTTTCTCATTAACATGGTGTACTAAGATGATTGCACACTGGCACAGTAATCAGGACGTCAAAAAGCCCCTTGCGTCAAACGCACTACTCTCCCTAGTAGAGAACCAAATTGAAAACGTATACCCTCCCTGTGGCCACTGAATTGGGGTACCCTTAAACAAGTGATTTTGATTTACTTACGAAAATGGTAAATGAATTGAAATAGCAGTTAAGTGCGCGACGGCGAGCGGTTTTTTAAATGACTCTAAAATCAGAAAAAATATTCGTAGACATGTTTAAATACTATAGTCGATAATCTACTGTATCAATGTATCATTTACGTGATAAGAAGAAATATGCATGGTCTTTATTATTGTGCAGTACGCCGCGCTGAGCCTAAAGATATGCAAAGTGTTTCACGCAGCATAATGCCTTATGCCTTATAACATGCGGACAAAGCCGCGTCGAGTCGTTTCCACGAAACGAAACGCAAGTAGAAGTATGACCATGTTACGCGTCTCGGTGATTTCTTGGTGTTGGCACGTTGGCATAATGTAGAGCCATACCAGAGGCATATGCCGCGGCGTAATAACCATCGAACAAAGATTAATGTAAAAGTGAGTGAGACTGTTGGTTGTTTTCTTGAACACTCAATATGATGACTGTTGTGTTCAGTTTGTTAACGGGTTCATCGTCTCGTTGGACGACTGAGTGTCCTACACGAAAAGAAGAAGAAGTTTCCTACCTTTGAAGTAGTATGGTCGAAGGAGCGGAGCAACTGAAAGTTGGAAGCCAATGTTGCGCAATGATACCCATCTACTTGCAGACAATCGGTTGTATCGGTTGTTGTTACCACCTACTATACGATAGCTTCAAGAATTGTTTATATACCCCGCGACGGAAATAGCAATTGTGTGGACTGACACTAGCACATCGCATTCTTACCTAGACTCACCATAGCTATGAGTAAGATTTGGCCTGTGGTTCTTCTTGATCTTTTGACATGAGTTACAGTTATTGAAACTGCAGTTAGGTACTTTATAAAATAAGTATTTTCTGCCTACCTTTTATGTGGTTTCATTCTAAAGTACCATCATTTTACAGTTTTTCTACCCGCTTTAACTTTACGAATAAACTAACAAAATTACACAAACTATTTGCAATCGAAACTACGAACGAGACTGCTCAGAGCTCAATAAAAACGAACGAGGCTCTCGGCAACATTTTCTTTCGTTTGTTTCCTTTCACACTATCGTAGAAGGGGATGAGGGTCCGATGGACGTACGAACTTCGCATTTAAAAGCGATATAAAAAACTTGGGCCTTTATTTCGCAGGATGACCTAAGTGGCCGGCCGGACCGTACAAAACCCCTCTTCGACTTACCTGTATTTTTCCACTTATTTATCCAGCGTTTTTTACATTCGCACTGTTTGTTGATACCGTCCGCTTTGTCTGGTTTGGAAGTTTGGAAGATCTTGTTTTTTAACGAGTGCTTAGGGCCTAATTAAAAGGAAAGCTCGTACGGACAGCCGAGGCCTTTTGATGCCCACTGTTATTGCGTCCGTGCATGAATTTAATTTGGCTGGATGGGTTCTCGAGTGGGCAGCCCTATTTTGTTATTTTTTTCGGGATGTGTTATTGAACAATCTGAAGTGGAGGCTTTCGAGCGAAGGGAATGCCATAATGCCGCTTTTTAGATTTAATTATAAAACTCTTCAAAGCAGTATGGACAAGACTACCTACCTGTTACTTCGTACGTTCTGAATACGTACTTACATACCTCATTTCAAGGATAATCCGTGATCTGCCGTGATGCGGAACGCGCGCGAGGTCGCTGCGCGTGCGCACTGCGCACGTCGCCACACTGCATTACAACTTCGCACAACTCTACCTACTTAGCAATTTTTTTCTACCATAACAGCCACAACAGTCCACTGCTGGACACGGGCCTCCCCTGATAGGTCTTGCCATACTCAACACGCTTTGCAGACGGATTGGCGAGCACAGTTCAAGATGTTGCACTTAAGGGAACGCTGCGGCCCAGTATCTCGATAATTAACTCTTAGCCGCTTTTTACTACACCAATGGGTAAAATTGGGGTGATGCTATTCAAAACCGGCATCACGGGGCATACGGCATTTTTCAACTATCCAGGAAATATTATCGCACGCACATCATAAAACGGGACACTTAAAACCTCCTCCCACGTAATACCCATTAAGGCCCACTCGCCAAACTGATTGGAATTGCCTGCAATTTCCCATCTTTACGAGCTTATTATTGCTGTCTAAATATTTATGGAAAATATCTTGAAATTTGACGAGTAGTAAATCGGAATGTCGGCCGAGTAATGAGGAAAGCTTGCATTAACAGTAACTTAAGCCTCGTGGACAGTAAATGTCATAGCGAGAATGATGCCTCGCTCCGGAGCAAACTCCTGCGCATACCGAACGCCATTACGTTTTATCCCCTTTATGACAGATGGAGCTATAAAATTTATTTCATTTTAAAATCAGCGAAATGCCTCTTATAATGAGAGCGCACGTGTTGTGTCCTTGGGGTCAGGATCATTACTACATTGGACATTGGTGGATCTCGAGAGATGCCTTCTTGATTTACTGCCGGACTTCGCAAGTAGAGTAAATCATTTTTCTAAAAAAAAAATTAGATAGCTTTTTGCTGTTATTGTTGGCGAACTATGAAGACCCTTTAGACTTCAAGCTGTCTCACGCTCTATAACGGTATTAGGGGGGAAATTATAAATGTAAGAAGTTGCGAGTTCTTATAAATTATGGGAATATGTTTTCTTGTACTCTTTGTTATAAGTTTACATGTTTTCGGCGTGACATTCTCTGAAAAAGTAATATTTATTTGAATCCAGTATGATAAATGACGCTGATACATACTTGGTCAAAATATCTTGTAGGTATTATTAATTCGCAATATAAATCGCAGCATGTTTGATAATTAACACGTCTACTCCTTTATGCTGTCCTTTTGTGTCGAATGCGGCGGAATGCAAAAGGCAATATCCCATGTTTTGTACCTTTTCGGATATTATTTACGAGCCACATTAATTATGGGAGGACGGGGGTTGCAAAGATGGCTGATGTTGGCACGAATGTTGGGACAAGGTTTGTCATTGAAAATAGTTATTGAATTTGAAAATATTTAGTAGGTAACATCCTTATGTAAAGCTTTTGGCGTAAGTTGTTGGTGATATATGAAAATGATGCAAAGAGAATAAATAGTAATAATAATTATTAAAATAAGGATAATCGTAAACTATCTAATTGATAACCTATACGGAAAGTATATCATTTCTACACATTTTCAAGGTTGCCATTTGCTATTTGATTTACAACTTTTGCACCTATTTATGGACTAGCAATTCCTTTTCAAGTCCATCTATCATTACATTACATTAGAATAATCAGTCGGTCCTTTTGTTTTTCGCTTTGGAATGCCGGTAGGTATGCCGTTCCGTAGGTGCCGGGCAGTCTGGCGGTGTGCGGTCCATGATCGATTATACTACTTTTTATGACAGTTGCATATATCAGTAATAATAATATTATGATTGAATGTAGATATTTATAACTAAGCATTTGCATAGTCTATCAATAGGATCATTGGTCCTTTTGTTTCTCGCTATAAAAAGCCGGTAGGTATGCTGGACCAACACTGGCTTGCCGGTGCCGATCTGATCGATAATACTGTATTATACACTTTTATGCGATCCATGATCAATACTATACTATACTTTTACTACAATTATACTACTTTTTATAGCAAAATCATCTGAATCTTTTATCTAGAAAAATTTGAAATTTTAGTAGATATCGGCACCTAAGTAGCTAAGTACCTAAGTATATCTATCTGTCTAATGAATAGAATCCTTTTGTTTCTCGCTAAGGAATGCTGGTATGTTGGGCAAACACTGGCTCGCTTATGCCGAAGGAGCCACGCAGTCTGGCTGTGTGCGGTCCGTGATCGATTATACTACTTTTTTATGGCAAACGCAGATAGATGGTTATGATTGTTGTAAGGATCGGAATGCGAACAAAAAATACACATACTTAGTGTTTTTGTACGATTCTGGGGAGCTTAGAGTTGAAGTAATAATGTAGAATGGTGAATTTCATATCGTATTTATGCAGATTTCTTGTTTTCTAAATAAATTTATCCTGTAATGACGAAAACTTCAGCATAAGCACCTTAAACAAAGGCTGAAAACCAAAACATGACCGAAAGTAAAAACATTTTTAATTGGTGCAACGCTTTGAATGCGTATATGTGTGTATTTATAGTTGTAGTGTATAATTATAGCGAACATTGACCCCAGACTCGTAACAAACAATGCACATTCGTAGTTGTATTGTACTCATACTAGTAAATATAATAGCACGTTGGAGTTCATTCATAACCAAGCCTTAAGCACCAACTGGTTCAAGAATCAGCTGATTTTACATAGGTACTATTCTTTGCAGGGTAGGCAGAGCGTAAACGGATGTAAAAACAGCCATTAACACCACGTCTGGCAAAAGTCTGAGAGTCATTCTGAAGACGTGTGTACTATAGTGACAGGTTGTAAGCCTGTCGCCTAAAATTGTAAAACACATCAACTCTCGAATCCCTTAGTCGCTTCTTATGGCACCCACGGGAAAGATATGGGGTGATGCTATTCTAAGCCGGCACTACGCGGCAAGTTTTCTTTTTCTATATATTACCAACAAAATCGTTAAACAGGTTTCAATCAAAGAATCTTTGTGTCAAAGATACACTCGTAATAAAATTAAAGAACTTCCTATTTATCAATTCATTTTTACGCTAGAGGTGAAATGTTAATCCCGGATAATCCTCCCAAAGTCAGTTAACAAATAATCACGGATCTCTCCACAATACGGTAGAGCAAAGAAACCCACCCACGGCCTCCCGAACCATTCACCATTGTACAAACTTTATGTACCCTATCGAATTACAAATAGGCCCAATAAAACTCCAACATTTCATTATCAATAATTTACTACACTGCGCCGCCGAATGTAAAAATGAAATTAAAAACAAACCATTAAACCATTTTTATACGAGAATCCCTAACAAGGACGCTTCCCTTAACCGGATCGGGAGCACACCTGGGTACTCGAAATTGCCCTAAAAGGTCCCAAACGACAAACCGGTCTGCAGGCAAACCGTCATAAGTCACATCTCGAAGGTTCCAAATCGGATTTTGCCGCCGCAGGGATACGACTCAGAATTGATGGTGGTTGTCCGATGGCGGTGCTAGCGATTGGACATAAGTCGTTCCGGAAACGAGGAGTGCCGAGATGGTAGATTTTAAAAATGGAACGTTTGATTTGCATTTGAATAAGAGCCCCCGGCGACCCAGGTGCGCGACGGTACAGTCAACCAAAAGTTTCACAAGTACGACTCTACATTTTTCAGGAGCTGACGAAAATCATATTAATATGGATGAACGGGTGGAATAAACTCTTAGTGGATTAGCATAGGAATCAAAAAGTTTAAATAAATTCAGATGACCGAAACCACAGTCAAAACTTTTAGTCATTCCATGTAAAAACACCGTAGAAAATGCATAACGTGTTAAGAGCTGACGTGCAGTTACGTCAATAAACTGAATAATATGTTATGATTTTCAACCACTATTTTGACAAATAAGTAGGTTGTAATAATAGAATCAATATATTTTTGGTCGTTGAAGGCTTTTTTATTCACTAACATTACGCACATAGGTTTAGTATTTTCGATGAAAAGATATTTTTTCTACGCTTAATAATTTGATACACTTTTTTGCGACCGTCTGTACTGACATTAGGTAGGTCGGGACTCGGTAGCTCCATGTGATTGTTACGCACGCAGCTAAACGTACAAGGGTGACACAATGCACGTGTAGCAAGCACTCAATTACCAGGTTACCAAGTGTTTTTATAAATCACGCAGTCTTATTAATTTCATCATGGAATTTATTCAAGATCAAAATTTATTATTTCTATACAGAACGACTAGATAAGTTAATATACAATTACAAACTTACGTGCTAATATTTAAACTATAAATTAAAAATCTCAAATTATATATAATAAAACTAAGTTGATAAAATGTACGTGCCGATAAAACTTTAAAAGTATTTCTGGTACGATAAAGGGACTTATATAGTGCAATAGCCCTTTATCTCCCCTCGAACAAGAAAGTTTCCGTTTTAACATAAAGGGCGTATTTTTAAAGATATAGGGGCTTTTTCAATCCCTCAAGTAGTGGCGCCATCTATTGTCGAGTAGTCGAACTCCACCGTTCGTGATCTTTGATGCAATCTGTTTCAAAATTTTGGATTTTAAATGCAATATATTTAAAACTTTTTTATTAGACCAAACAGATAATACCGCGAGTGAAACCGCGGGCGGAAAGCTAGTAATATTTTATTTGTGTCCGCCTGTACTGACATTAGGTAGGTCGGACTCGGTAGCTCCATGTGATTGTTACGCACGCAGCTAAACGTACAAGGGTGACACAATGCACGTGTAGCCACCACTCAATTACCAGGTTACCAAGTGTTCTTATAAATTACGCAGTTTTATTAAATTCGCGTTTACGCTCTTTGAGATTTTGAAAAATTAATATAGCCGGTACGATTTTCTAAAGATTCGTTTTAAATTTACATGCTTTAATGTTTGTTTCTATAAGTTTTGTTTTTTCTTAAATTTTCACCTTTTAAATTAATTAAAATAAATTACGTATTTTGACCTTAGCTATAATTTATTTCATAAAATTATTTGTGTCCGTCTGTACTGACATTAGGTAGGTCGGACTCGGTAGCTCCATGTGATTGTTACGCACGCAGCTAAACGTACAAGGGTGACACAATGCACGTGTAGCCGGCACTCAATTACCAACTCTTACCGGGTTACCGAGTGTTCTTATAAATTACGCACTACGCGCGGATTTTTGAGCTTTTGGCGTTTTCCGCACTCCATCATATAATTTTTTGGTGTCTTGCAGGATTCTGTGCACCTATTGATGAAAGGATTTTACGAGATCCTATTTCATGGCACATCGTCTCCGCACCAAAATCAAATATTGCAGTTTTATTAATTTGGCGGTTACGCACTTTGTCATTTTGAGATGTTTAAAATATGAAGGGATGATTTATTTTTTATTTTCATCATTATTAATATTGAAATTCATTAATTTGTGTTACTTACATTTTATTTAATCGTACAAGTTATAAGTATTCAACAAAATTGAACACAAGGAATATAGGTAAAAAATTAATATTTCAGTTTACGCAAGTGGCACCTCGTACCACGTATGTTGACCATTTTCTAGTCCGTTAAATTCATTTTCATGCCATTTTTTAATGAATAGATTATCCATAATTTTGCGCCTACCTACTTTACTTGAGTTAGTCCAGCAAACAAAAACTCATCTGATTCCCACGGAGCGCAGGCCACGAAGCAATCTGAAAGGAAACCGTCACTTGATCGCGTGAAGCGTATCGCGTTTCCTATTCGTACATCGCGCCCGCAAAATGTTCACGTTATTCCTGAATAAAACCGGCCAAGTGCGAATTGGGCTAGTGTACGAAGGATTCCGTACACTTTAATTCAGTAGAGGCAGTAGAAATGATTATCCATAATTTTGCGCCTACCTACGTTACTTAAGTTAGTCAATCAAACAAAAGGTCATCTTATTCCCACGGAGCGCAGGCCACGAAGCAATCTGAAAGGAAATCGTCACTTGAGCGCGTGAAACGTATCGCGTTTCCCATTCGTACATCGCGCCCGCACAATGATCACGTCACTCCTGAAAAAAAACCGGCCAAGTGCGAATTGGACTAGCGTATAAAGGATTCTGTATTCTTAATTAAGTAGTGGCAATAGAAATACATTTTTGTGGTAATTTCAACAGTCTTGTTTCTATGGCTCATGAAATTATTATCGATAAAAATATACTAAAAACTTTACATTCTATTGTGCAACAAAATTGAAGACAAGGAATAACAGGTAGAAAATTAATATTTCAGTTTACGCAAGTGACACCTCGTACCTATATGAATTAATTAATTATTCATAAATTCGCTCCTACCTACGTTACTTAAGTTAGTCAGTCAAACAAAAGCTAATCTGATTCCCTCGGAGCGCAGGCCACGAAGCAATCTGAAAGGAAACCGTCACTTGATCGCGTGAAGCGTATCGCGTTTCCTATTCGTACATCGCGCCCGCACAATGATCACGTCACTCCTGAAAAAAAACCGGCCAAGTGCGAATTGGACTAGCGTATAAAGGATTCTGTATTCTTAATTAAGTAGTGGCAATAGAAATACATTTTTGTGGTAATTTCAACAGTCTTGTTTCTATGGCTCATGAAATTATTATCGATAAAAATATACTAAAAACTTTACATTCTATTGTGCAACAAAATTGAAGACAAGGAATAACAGGTAGAAAATTAATATTTCAGTTTACGCAAGTGACACCTCGTACCTATATGAATTAATTAATTATTCATAAATTCGCTCCTACCTACGTTACTTAAGTTAGTCAGTCAAACAAAAGCTAATCTGATTCCCTCGGAGCGCAGGCCACGAAGCAATCTGAAAGGAAACCGTCACTTGATCGCGTGAAACGTATCGCGTTTCCTATTCGTACATCGCGCCCGCACAATGATCACGTCACTCCTGAAAAAAAAAACGGTCAAGTGCGAGTTGGACTCGTGTACTAAAGATTCCGAACAATTAATATCTAATCAGTAGTGGATATAGAAATATATGAGAAATTTTGTGAAAATTCCGTTAATTTGAGTTTCTTGGCCTTTTTATTAATGAATTGATTATCCAACCTGCGTTACTTAAGTTAGTCAAACAAACAAAAGCTCATCTGATTCCCACGAAGCGCAGGCCACGGAGCAATCTGAAAGGAAATCGGCACTTGATCGCGTGAAACGTATCGCGTTTCCCATTCGTACATCGCGCCCGCACAATGATCACGTCATTCCTGAAAAAGATCCGGCCAAGTGCGAGTTGGACTAGTTTATGAAGGATTCCGTACCCTTAATGTTCAGTAGTTGTAATAGAAATACATAATTTTGTGAATATTTTAACTGTCTTGCTATCATGATGGTTCATGAAACTATTAACAATAAAAATGAACAAAAAAGAACTAAGGTTTTTGTATATGAGCTTTTTTAAATATTTATTGCATTTGATTTTTTTGTATTATTGTTTACTGCGGTAACAGAAATACATAATCCACGTAATGTTTAACTCATAACTCACGAACTATCACGATTTATGACAGACAACCTTGTGACACGGACGGACAGCAAATTCTCAAAACTCGCAATAATAGCAAAGTAATAGGGTTCTTGTTTTTTTACCTTTAGGTACGGAACCCTAAAAACGCAACAGATTAAAAATATAGCATAATCTGTGGTATAAGGTTGATCAGACGCGCCGATAACTTACACGATACAAGGCTACCCGCTTACGCGTTTTGTTCTGAGTCGATAAAAACTCAAACTAATCTGTGAAAATTTAAACTCTCGAACTAAATATCACGGTTTATGAGAGACAGCCTTGTGACACGGACGGACAGTGAATTCTCAAAACTCGTAATAATAGCAAAGTAATAGGGTTACTGTTTTTACCCTAAAGGCACGGAACCCTAAAAACGCAACACAGATTAAAAATATGGCATAATCTGTGGTATAAAGTTGATCAGACGCACCGATACCTTACACGGTACAAGGCTACCCGCTTACGCGTTTTGTTCTGAGTCAATAAAAACTCAAACAATACCGTTGAAGCCTCCTCGAGAGATAAAAAAATATGTTCTGCTGTGGACTCGGCTTACGTATTGCGTTCCCAAGCACTTCATGTCTGTGTTGGTTGGCTTGGGTTGGCCAAAAAAGATAAGAAAATTGTATTTACTTACTAAATACCATAATGTTTAACAGGCTTAAACTTAATTATTCTTCATTGATAAAAGTTTGCGTAAACATCTTAGAAACAGAGAACAATATTTAAAGCTAAAACATTAAGAAATTGATAACGATGATAGAGCCTAGAGCATTGATCAAGACACGCGGCAGCGTGTCCAGCCAAGTTCAAGCAAAGAACTGGCGGACCGGGCCGTGTGTATATTTACACGAACCATTTAGAGCCACTTTTTACCCCCTCATAACTCTAAATCTATTAAAGATAGGCACACCAAATTTAGTATACGTGTTCAGACCTCCGAGATGACTTAGTATACAAAATTTCATAAACATAGGTTGAACGGTTATGAAAATATTGACGATCAAAAATCGGCATTTTTATCATTCACTGACATATATATAGATCAAAAACCTAACCCACTTCTAGATGACCTAGAGACTTAAAATTTCGCACACACCTAGATAACTATGTGAATACACAGGAAAAAATCAAAAATCTATAATTTTTCACTTTTATCACAAAAAAAATTACGAATTTGTGATTTCATGGTGATTACAAACTTATATTTGCAGCTAAACTTCTGAAACTCCCATATACAATGTATGGGATTTTATTTTCGCAGCGGCAAAGGTAAATTGGTCTTTAGTACCGACCGAGTAAGATTTGAATGAATATTTATTTTGATGAACTGTAGATAATAACGTAGAGTAGAGCTACTCAGCAGTTTGGTTCTAGAGTGGATGTATATAGGGTGCTATTAGTTTATGTATACAGGTGAGGTGCTCTAGATTTTAAGGTGTTTGTTTTATTTTAGTAAAGAATCTTAAGCGACCTTATAAAGAAATTAATTTCAGGAATGTTTACTGAACTTGGCAACCATGTTCATATCAATACTTTTTTCGGCAGAACATTGAACTTGGCTACCAATTTTCACATTTATGTTTTTGGTGGGATTTTTATTACCGCCTCGACCGTCCTACTTTTTCAATCTCTTTGATGCTTTATTTGATGTCTACATGGATCACAAATTCATTATTATGCCTACTTAATTTTTGTACTGTCGCCAGTAAATCCACCTACCTATTTAAGGGACCAACTTAAACTGGTTTTTCTTACAAATACTAAGAAATACCAGTACAAGTTGATCCCTCAAATGGGTAGGTAGATTTGCTGTAGATAGTACTTGGCTATGCAGACGATTGACCTCATTAGTCTACAGGAATACAGACCGCAGCAAAACAACACTTGTGGCGCGCCTTTTCCCCTCAAAAATAACTCATCCGCTTTTCATGAGGTGTTGCAAACTCCAAGTCGATGAAATAAGAAAAGTTGTTCTCTTTTCGAAAAATTTTGTGACGGGGGGGTCAGGTAACTCTTTACACTTCAATTTGTGCAGGGTTGTTTGTCAACTTAGTGTGCCGCAAAACTAAAGAAGAAGTTAGATAAAATATAAATCGGAGACAAAATTATTTTATTGAATTTATAGGAGCGGATATAATTATTGTTTTCTCTATACAACTATTCTATCTTACCTATTCGCTACAATTTTCCTCAGAGTGTGCAGCCCAGGTAGGTAGTTTTAGGTTCAGTACTGTGTGGTGTGTAGGTGCCATTAATCCCGAGTCTTTGTGGCTTCGTGGCGCGACACAAAGCCGGCTTTTACCTCATTAACGGCTGATTATGTTTTTACTACCATTTCAACTTAGTTATTGAACTAGGAGCATGCCTTCATTCATCTAGATAAGAATTTTCCTACCCTTATGTCAAGAAATATGATAAATCTGTATCTTTCGGCTTTAAAACGCTAGAATTCATTTATTTCAGAACTATCTTTCCTTTTCGTTACAATTATACCTTAGAGTGTGCAACCCAGGTAGGTAGTTTTAGGTTCAGTACTGTGCGGTGTGTGGGTATCATTAATCCCGAGTCTTTGTGGCTTCGTGGCGCGACACAAAGCCGCCTTTTACCTCATTAACGGATGATTATGTTTTTACTACTATTTGTTAGTCATAATTTAGTTATTGATCTAGGAGCATGCCTTCATTCATATAAGTAAGAATTTTCCTATTCTTATGTCAAAAAATATGATAAATCTGTATCCTTCGGCTTTAAAACGCTAGGACTAAGGCTCATTCATTCATTATTTCAGAACATTCTTACCCATTCGTTACAATTTATCCTCAGATTGTGCAAAGGTAGCTAGTTTTAGGTTTAGTACTGTGTGGGTGTCATTAATCCCGAGTCTTTGTGGCTTCGTGGATTTGGAGCCCAGGACCAGGATGTAAAAAACATAAACCCGGTCAAATATTTTCTAAACATATCTTCCGGCTTTAAGTCGCTACGACTGATTCATAATTTCAGAACTATCTTACCTACCTATTCGTTACAATTTTAACCTCAGAGTGTGCAACCCAGGTAGGTAGTTTTAGGTTTAGTACTGTGTGGCATGTGGGTGTCATTAATCCCGAGTCTTTGTCGCGACACAAAGCCAGCTTTTGCCATTATTATGATTTTACTACTATATCTTAGTCATAACTTAGTTATTGAATTAGGATCATTTCCTTCATTCATCTAGGCAAGAATCTTCCTATTCTTATTTAAAAAAAAATATAAATTTGTATTTTTTGGCTTTAAAACCCTAGGACTCATTTATAATTTCAGAACTATATCACTATCTTACCTATTTGTTACAATTTATCCTCAGAGTGTGCAACCCAGGTAGGTAGTTTTAGGTTCAGTACTGTGTGGTGTGTAGGTGCCATTAATCCCGAGTCTTTGTGGCTTCGTGGCGCGACACAAAGCTGGCTTTTACCTCATTAATTACGGATGATTTATGTTTTTACTACCATTTCCTTGTCATAACTTAGTTATTGATCTAGGATCTTTATTCATCTAGGTAAGAATCTTTTTTTTTTATTTAACCATTTATTGTACACAAAAACAAATACAGGACAAGTACAAAAATAACAATGACACAACAGGCACTACTTATTTCTAATAAGAAATTTCTTACAGCAGGCCTACAGAAGTGAGATAGCATTAACGATACGCGGATAAGACGTGCACAATATTACTAAATTACTTAAATTTAACCAAATGATAGGTACATAAGAAAGTAATAAAATAAAAAACAGTACTAATATACTAAATAAATATTTGTCTAACATTATAAAATAATAAAATACATGTATATATAAATACAGTAATATATATATAATATAAATACATATAAATATGGATTACTTAACAAGAGAAAGGTAGTGTTCTTTCACTCGCTTTTTGAAGATAGCGATAGAGGAACTTTCCCGAACAGTGTACGGGAGAGAATTCCATAGTCTGACCGCATGAATCCTGAATGAATAGGAAAAAAAGTCAGTCTTATGAGGAGTCATAGATAGAAGAGTCCTAACATTAGGACGACAGGGTTTATCTTGTGGTCGTGAGAACACGAAATGCTCACGAAGATAAGAGGGAGAGTTGGGGTTGTTGAGTACATTGTAGAGAGTAGAAAGAATATGAGTGTTCCTGCGAAGTCGAATTGGGAGCCACTTGAGTTGAGACCGAAAATGAGATACATGATCGTATTTGCGCAATCCAAAGATGAATCGGATGCAGAGGTTTTGAAGTCGCTCAAGTTTATTTAACAGCTCCTCAGTGACGTCCAAATAACAAGAGTCGGCGTAATCGAGAATAGGTAACAGAAGTGACTGAGCTAAAGTGATTTTCGTGCTTAGGGTAAGAAATATTGGAAACGCTTGAGGGAATGAAATGAGTAGTGCATTTTCTTACTAACCTCATTCACATGAGGAGCCCAAGAGAGGTTTGTGTCAATGATAACTCCAAGGTTTTTGGCACTTTTCGTAAAGTTGATGGGAATATCGTTGTAAATTACAGGTGAAATAGCACTGTAATCTAACTGCTTGTTCATGTAGGAACTACCAATGATCAATGCCTTTGATTTACTCGGATTAACCAGCAGCCCGTAAGATTTAGCCCAAACAGATAGTTTTTCAAGGTCTTCGTTTATCATGCCAATAGCGCTATCAATATCGGCAACATTAATATGACGATAAAGCTGTAGGTCGTCTGCATAGAGATGGAAGTTAGAAGAAATGACAGATGAAACGGTGTTGATAAAGATAGAGAAAAGAAGAGGATAGGACGCCACCCTGCGGTACGCCAGCAGACAGATCACACCAATCCGAGGAAGCCTCATCAGAGCGGATCCGCTGCGAGCGCCCGCGAAGGTAAGAATCAAACCACATGATTGCTGAGGTAGACATATTAAGAGAGCGAAGAATTGCGAGGAGTACATCGAAGTCTACAGAGTTAAAAGCACTACTGAAATCGAGCAATATTAAGATGGTAACTAGTTTATTTTCCATAGCGAAACGTATGTCGTCTGTCACTTTCAGCAGCGCAGTGACCGTGCTATGGCCAGGGCGAAAGCCTGATTGAAAAGGAGAGAGTAGACTATTAGACGTAATGAAATCAGCGAGTTGTTGGTGGACAATGTGTTCAAGGACTTTAGAAAGGAAGGGAAGGATGGAAATTGGACGGAAGTCAGACAAAGCTGAAGGATTGGACGTCTTATCCTTATGTCAAAAAATATGATAAATCTATTCGGTTACATTTAATTAAGTACAAATATTTTAAGGGCGTGTCCTACTCACAAAACTGAGCAACTTTAATTAGGAACTTTTCTTCGAAATATGAAAAAATAATTTGAACCTCCCATACTAAGTGACGAATTTTTTCAACATGTTTGTATGGGGAGGTCCAAAATTATTTTTCATATTTCGAAGAAAAGTTTCTAATAAAAGTTGTTCAGTTTTGTGAGTAGAACACGCCCTTAAAATATTTGTACTTAATTAAATGTAACCTTATATATCTTTCGGCTTTAAAACTCTAGAACTCGTTCATTTCAGAACTATCTTACCTATTCGCAACAATTTTCTTCAGAGTGTGCAACCCAGGTACCTACCGAGGTAGTTTTAGGTTCAGTACTGTATGGTGTGTAGGTGTTATTAATCCCGAGTCTTTGTGGCTTCGTGGCGCGACACAAAGCCGGCTTTTACCTCATTAACGGATGATTATTTTGTTACTTTATGAATTTAGATAAAAAAATAGATGTTTTCCTACCATTTCATTACATTACTTAGTTATTGAACTAGGTGCATGCCTTCATTCATCTAGGTAAGAATCTTCCTATTTTTATGTAAAAAAAATAATTATGATAAATCTGTATCTTTCGGCTTTAGAACGCTTGTAGCTTACCTGTTCGCTACAATTTTCCTCAGTGTGTGCAACCCAGGTAGGTAGTTTTAGGTTTAGTACTGTGCGGTGTGTGGGTGTCATTAATCCCGAGTCTTTGTGGCTTCGTGGCGCGACACAAAGACGGCTTTTACCTCATTTACGGATGATTATGTTTTTACTAGTTCTTAGTCATAACTTAGTTATTGAACTAGGAGCATTTCTTTCATTCATCTAGGTAAGAATCTTCCTATTCTTATTTCCAAAAAAATATGATAAATCTGTATCTTTTGGCTTTAAAACAACTCATTTATAATTTCAGAACTATATCACTATCTTACCTATTCGTTACAATTTATCCCCAAAGTGTGCAACCCAGGTAGGTAGTTTTAGGTTCAGTACTGTGCGGTGTGTAGCTGTCATTAATCCCGAGTCTTTGTGGCTTCGTGGCGCGACACAAAGCCGGCCTTTACCTCATTAACGCATGATTATGTTTTTACTACTATTTCCTAGTTATAACTTAGTTATTGATCTAGGTCCATGCATTCATTCATCTAGATAAGAATCTTCTGACTCCTATGTAAAAATTAAATAAAAATATGTATGTATCTTTCGGCTTTAAAACGCTAGGACTCAATTATAATTTCAGAACAATATCACTATCTTACCTATTCGCTACAATTTTCCTCAGAGTGTGCAGCCCAGGTACCTACCTACCGAGGTAGGTTTAGGTTCAGTACTGTGTGGTGAGTGGGAGTAGGTGTCATTAATCCCGAGTCTTTGTGGCTTCGTGGCGCGACACAAAGCCGGCTTTTACCTCATTAACGGATGTCTATGTTTTTACTACTATTTGTTAGTCATACATAACTTAGTTATTGAATTAGGAGTATGCTTTTATTCATCTATGCAAGAATCTTCCTATTTGTCAATGTATCTTTCGACATCAGGGCCTAAAAAAGCTTCCTATTTACGTCTAAAAATGTGATAAATCTGTATCTTTTGGCTTTAAAACGCTAGAACTAAGGCTCAAAAAGAACTAGGACTTAATAATAATTTGCGAATGCCACTCAATTTCCGTAAAATGCGACGTAGAGTTTTTGACATAACATCTGTCGACTATGGCCAACCGCATGTTGGCGGTGATACCACCCTACAAAAGCATTCCCAAAGCGGGTTGACGTCAGGCAGGCGGCCAGTAATAAAATGTATCCAAATTTCAAAGAAAGCCATGTTGCGTTTTTTGTTTAAACAAAACATTTTGCGCCAATCCCAACTGATTTGAGATAAGGGCAAGAAGATGATGATATTTTCAGCTTGAGAGCTTGAGTGGAAGACAATCAACTAAATCAGGCTGAAACATAAATTGTTCTCCATACTCCGTAATTTTTTATGCTAAATGATTTTAGCCAAATCTAGAATTGAGTTCTATTCTTAATTGAAGTATTTATTTAAAAAGGTTTTCCTTTCCCATTTTCATCCATATTTAGAATAATATAAAGAGGACAATAATAATTTCCGATTCTGGAGGGCTCGTTCCGTCCTCTAATTACTGAGGGCGTGTCTCGAGAAGCCAGGAACACTGCGCGGTGCCGGTAATTACTAATGAGCTTTACTTAACACCTTGACTACCAGTACTTGATACTGTGGTGCCGGCTTTCATAATAGCATTGCCCTATAACTTTCCCGTGGGTGTCTTATGAAGCAACTAGGGAATTTTAGAATTGTTAGGTATTGAAATTTTAGGCGACAGGCAGACAACCTCTCACTATAGTTGCGATAGTATCGTCTTCTGAATGACTCTCAAACTTTTGTCAGATGTGGTGTAAATGGCCGTTTATTACAGCCGTTTACGTTCTGCCTACCCTGCAAGGGATACAGGCGTGATATACGTATGTGTGTACGACCAGTAAACTTAGAATAAGGTGTCTATTATTATAGGTGCCGTGGCAGTCCACTGCTGGACATAGGTCTCCGTCCTCTAATTACTGAGGGCGTGTCTCGAGAAGCCAGGAACTCGACGGTGGCAGTAATTACTAATGAGCTTTACTTAACACCTTCACTACCGAGGTATTGGGATTTTTAGTGCACTCACTGTGCTATATTATACTCATAAAAATGAAAATAAAAAAGTTGAAAAATTCATTAGGGTCGGCCGGGACATGTACCTTAGGGGCAGTGCCCCACTGACCTGAACGACGCCATATCTAGTAGAAAGTATTCAAACCATTATAATGATGAAGCTATAGCTTAGACAAATGTATTGGGATGTTACCCAACGGAATTTTTAAACTTTTCTTAGCTTCTCTACTTGTTGTGAGAAAAGACCGCTATTGCACACTTCTAGAATAAGTTTTCCTTCCTTCCTTCCATCATTAAAAGTGACATAATACCAGCCCACAGCTGGACAAGGGCCTCCGTCCTCTAATTACTGAGGGCGTGTCTCGAGGAGCCAGGAACTCGACGGTGCCAGTAATTACTAATGAGCTTTACTTAACACCTTCACTACCAGTATTTCACAATATTGTCAAAAAACTTAGAAATTAACAATGAAAAACAGCGTTTTCCTGTTTTAATTATCATGCATCATAAACAAGTGCCTCTCAAACTGACTCTCAAGCCGTTTACGCTCTGCCTACCCCGCAAGGGATGCAGGCGTGATATATGTATGTATGTTTGCCTGTACTGCCAGTAGACTTAATAAGTCTCCATGGCTGTCCACTGCTGGACAAGGGCCTCCGTCATCTAATTACTGAGGGCGTGTCTCGAGAAGCCAGGAACACTGCGCGGTGCCGGTAATTACTAATGAGCTTTACTTAACACCTTCACTACCAGTGGACTTACAATATAGCAGTCCACTTCTGGACATAGGCCTCTGTCTTCTAATTACTGGAGGTGTGTCTCGAGATGCGCGGTGCCGGTAATTACTAATGAGCTTTACTTAACACTTTCACTACCAGTAGACCTTGGTGTCCACTGTTACAGTCCACTGCTGGACATGGGCCTCCGTCCTCTAATTACTGAGGGCGTGTCTCGAGAAGCCAGGAACTCGACGGTGCCAGTAATTACTAATGATCTTTACTTAACACTTTCACTACCAGTAGACCTTGGTGTCCACTGTTACAGTCCACTGCTGGACATGGGCCTCCGTCCTCTAATTACTGAGGGCGTGTCTCGAGAAGCCAGGAACTCGACGGTGCCAGTAATTACTAATGAGCTTTACTTAACACCTTCACTACCAGCAGACCTTGGTGTCCACTGCTGGACATGGGTTCCGTCCTCTAATTACTGAGGGCGTGTCTCGAGAAGCCAGGAACTCGACGGTGCCAGTAATTACTAATGAGCTTTACTTAACACCTTCACTACCAGCAGACCTTGGTGTCCACTGCTGGACATGGGTTCCGTCCTCTAATTACTGAGGGCGTGTCTCGAGAAGCCAGGAACTCGACGGTGCCAGTAATTACTAATGAGCTTTACTTAACACCTTCACTACCAGCAGACCTTGGTGTCCACTGCTGGACATGGGTTCCGTCCTCTAATTACTGAGGGCGTGTCTCGAGAAGCCAGGAACTCGACGGTGCCAGTAATTACTAATGAGCTTTACTTAAGACCGCATTCAATTTTTTCTAGCAAATTTGCAAATATTGGCTTTATAAACATGCGAGTTTCTCGAAAACCGTTATGTAAAAATAATATGTTACTTGAACATTTAATCAAGCATATTTTCATCTAAAAAATGTACAATGTAAATATTAACATTTTAGTTTTAAACCTGTTACAAACAGCGATATCTAAAGCGACAAAACCAAAATTCAGGAAAAGACCTCAAATCAAGCGTGAGTTTTAGAGTTTTGGTTCACTGTAAAAAAATATCAATTATACAAAAAAATAGAGTACATATTTGAGAACAAAGTCTACAGTGAACATTTTACAATTTTATTCAGAAATATAGAATAATACCACGTTTTTATATACAATTTTTTGCAAAATAATGCGCCATTATAACGGCTTCTGTATGAAAAAATAACAGTAGTAAAGATTAAAAAAAAATATATGTTATTTAAGAAGATGTACTTAATCTAATTGCAGAAAAATATATTTATTTTTATTCATAATATCACTGTAAAAAATATTCAAACATCCCCATGTTTTTCGCAAAATGACGCTCCGAGAGGTCTGGCAGGGAAAATTGTATGGGCTTCGTGAAAAGCTCTATAGCGGCCTTAACACTGTTGTAAATACTCTTTTTATATAATGGCACACCCTATCCATTGTATATTTTGAATTGACTTTGTCAGTTTGATATAGAATATAAGAAACATCACTCTAATAAAAATAGCTGTATAGCAAACATCTAAACTCTTGGTTTTAGTGGTATATTTACATTTTGTACAAACACCTTTGCTGCTAGTAGACTAAAAATAACACTTTAGTGTCCATTATTACAGTCCACTACTGGACATTGGCCGGTTTCTTTGAAATAAATAGGAACTAGCTTTCAATGTATTGCACTAATTCTGTTTTCTTCTCTGTGTCTTTGAGATAAATAGTTACTGGCTTTCAGTCTAGTTCACAGTAAGTCAGTGTTAAAAAATAACTTACAAGCACAAGGATTGTTCTGGCATGCATTTTCATAATCATTTCTGGCACTGTGAAAATTTAAAAAAATGTTGGCAGCCAAAGTGTCAAGTACCTACACGAAGCAAGGAAAATACGGAAAGAAACGTAGGGAGTAATTAAAAAAATAATTATGTACAGCTTTTTTTGGGAAATCTTCGATTAGAAGGTGGAAATGGTGATGTAGGAGGTCAACATCTTGGACAACATTTCGGAAATTATTATTTAAAGTTGTTAATACAGTAGTTACTTACCGGCAAGCGGGCATTTATTCAAACTGGTGATTCAAGGCATAGTAAAAACAATCCCACCCAAAACATAAATGTGAAAGGCTGCCAAGTTCGATAATATTGGAATGCTTCGCCTATAAAAGAAGTGAGATCTAAATAAGTACCAAGTTCCATGCACAGACCTCAGTTAAAAATAGTTACAGGAATGCACACTTGATTTTTCGCAGTTTGGAAATAAGAATCTACTTTCCAAACTGCGGAAAGTCAAGTGTGCATTCCTGTAACTATTTTTAACTGAGGTCTGTGTATGGAACTTGGTACTTATTTAGATCTCACTTCTTTTATAGGCGAAGCATTCCAATATTATCGAACTTGGCAGCCTTTCACATTTATGTTTTGGGTGGGATTTCATTTATTTTTGTAAGGTTTATTTTCTTTTTATCTTATGATTAAGTTAGGTAAGGAAATATCTCATTTATACTTTACTTTGACTAAATATAAACCTTCGTAACGAATTGTAGGTCGGTACGACGATTGGAAGATATAGATAAATTTTTGGTTTTAGTTCCTTAGGGGTATGAATTTACACCTTCATTATTTTTAAAACCGACACACACTTGGCCATTTTCAGATTTTTTCCTTTACCTTGACCTAAAGACCTACCTCCATGCCAAATTTCAAGTCAATACGACCATTGGAAGTGGTCTAGGTTTTTGATGAGTGAGTCAGTCAGTCAGTGAGTGTATAGTAAAAATAGCGATTTTCTGACGTCAATATCTCAAGACCTACAATAGGTACATTAATGAAATTTTGTATTTTAGATAAGTAAGTAGATCTCGACAGATACTAGAAATTTCATATGCGTAGATAAAATAGATTTTGAGTTATAGGTGGGTCGAACTTGGCCCGAAATGGTTCGTGTAATATAACCCACGGCCGGTGTGTCGCTTTTTTTGCTCGAACTTGGCGGACACACTGCCGTGTGTCTAGAATAACCCACGGCCGGTGTGTCGCTTTTTTTGCTCGAACTTGGCGGACACACTGCCGTGTGTCTAGATTTTTACTTTGGGTCTTCTGAAAAATAACGAAAAGGAAAATAACAGCTCTTTCATAGAAAAACCTGATAACTACCCAAGCAAAGTGGATGGGAAATGGCTGCTTTTTTCCTGATTTCGCAGAGCAGGAATCAAATCTGCGCGTATTACTTAATAAGCAACAAATACTTACACATTTCACGCCTTTCTTCCTTGCGGAATAGACACAGCGGTACGGGCGTTATCGCCACTTTTGACAAGTTTTAAGAGCTATTTCAGAATGAATCATGTAGCGCTATAGTTAAAGGTTGTCCTTGAATCTTATGACGATATCCACTGGAAAGAAATGGGGTGATGCTATTCAAAGCCGGCATCATACGGTAATATCCTGTGATTTCACCAAGTTTTCCGGTAAACAATTAATTCGGCGTCACTAAACAAACAGCATACGGCCGCACTCGTCCCGGCGCCTATTAAACCCTGAATGCGAGGTTAATCCGCAATTACCGCCTAGTTATCGCCGGAAGACGGCGGAGATAGTTAGGGAGCGGAAAATATTCCGTTCACTAATTATTCCGCGTAATTAAACCCGCGCATTATCGCCGGCGCGCCGCCGCCACCTGCGGCATTGTACCGCGGTGATTTACGGCGGGGCCGCCGCGCCGGGAGACCTATTTTTGAAGTTTCGCATGCGAACTTCTGCTACAATCTGTTCACGTGAAAGAGCTGGTAGAGCGCTTACTTAAACGTATTTTTGCATGTGAGTAAAAGCGTCATAAAACCAACTATTTTTTGGCTTCTTCACGTAAACGAAAGGGACAAATGTCAATTTAATACTAGTTTATTGTCGTAAGTAGAGTAGGTGGTTAGGTATAATTATTCTGCGTAATTAAACCCGCGCATTATCGCCGGCGCGCCGCCACCACCTGCGGCATTGTACCGCGCCGTGATTTACCGGGACGCCTATTTTTGAAGTTTCGCATGCAAACTTCTGCTATAGTCCACGTTAACGAGCTAGTAGAGCGCTATCTCAAACGTGTTATTGCATGTGAGTAAAAGAGACAAATTACAACTATCGCCGCGTTTCTGGCTTCTGCGCGAAAGTGTATCTATACAACGTGTTACAAAACAACAAAAAAAGCTCCCGTACAAATTGACTTCATTTTGTATGGAAGACCCGATGTTTTTTCCTTTTCCGACCCATGTGCCATAGGGAATGTTGTTTAGTTTAAGAAGTACCTTGACCTCCTGTTAGCTTTATTGGTTGTTTTGTAACACCCAGTATAATTTTCGCATGCAAACGTCTGTAATATTTTGTGGTTTCTCTTTCCTACCCTTTTTTGGGAATAGTCGGAACGTTCCGGGTAGATCCAGTCCAATCTGTTCTTCCTAACAACACAAACACTTTCGGGTGAGCCCTCGCTCCTCCTGGCCCCACCAAATAGGAGTAGGTTTGAAAGTTCTAGGGCCAAAACGTTGAGTCACGCAAAAAAGCTAGGCTTTGCTTTGGGTTTATATTTCTTTTGCTTCAGACTTACCCTTGGTATTAGCAATTTTTAGGTAGGTAGCAGAAAGTGTGATACGAGTAATTAAACCTGTCGTTGCGGATTTTCGTACTCGGAATCAAATTTCACGGTTTCATAAATACGCGTCCGATCCGCGATCCCGCAACGCTTTTTGTGCCAATTAATTGTCGAATGCTCGTATTTAATAATTGCTGTGAAATTAATGTGAAGAGCACTGCCGATCGGGGCCCGCCCCTAACATGGAGGTTTGGTGAACCGTTAATAAGTTCTTGATTAATTCCGATAATATTATAGTAAAGGCACCTAATTTTATGAAAATAAGTCTTCCTGGGGTTAAAACCTTGCGAGCTATTTTGATTAAGTCGGTCAGTTCAGTAGCGACTTTATTTAATCAGGATAGGGCTCTCCTAAACAAAATCAACTTAAAATAAAAAAATAAATATACACATTCAGCTCCACCCCGATTAGAATATGATGTAGTCCGGGAGCTTACATCGCCCCAGTAATTAGTTTCGTGAAACAATGTACTGCACATTGATTATTGTGCTGTAAAGTAGCCTAAAATCTCTCAATTTCTTTCCCGTGGACAATTTTAGGAGATGGGCTGACAACTTGTCCGCCTAGCATTACAAAAATTTCTTACCTAGGTACTCACAAATGTTTGTCAGATACCTACTTGGCAATAAGGACAATATACATACACCCTGTCTGCCTACTCCGTAAGGAATATAGGCGTAATATATGTATGCGCAATTAGAAACAGATCTTGTAAAAAAATATGTTATTTTCTTACTTGTAAACATAATACAAAAAATCCCTAAAAATCTAAGTAATCAACTCAAACTAAAAAATAATCACTGCGCTCTCCACCCCGATTAGAAAACGATGTAGTCCGTCCCCGGCAATTAGTTCCGTGGAACAATGTGCAGTGATTCTTGTGCTGCCATCTGTCGGGGGGCCCGGTCAATGCTCATGCAATATCGGTAATTGCTTCTCATCACACGGCGATGGATGCCGCCTTTGTTCTTGCGCGTTTTTTTCTTGCACGTAATGGATTAAAACATCTGGGGCTGCTAGTTAGATGTTTTCAGTTTTTGTTGACTATGTTCGATATCCAACGACACTTTAACCAGTTTTTGAAGCATATGAAAGGGGATTACTTTTTAATATTAGGACTTGTAGAGTGACATCTATCTAGATGATTGTTGCAGCTCTCGTGGTTTAAGATGATCTACGACGACGGCCGCACCAACGTTGATAACTGTATAGTCCTATAGCAGCACGGCATATATAGAGTGACGTATGTCATTATCATCATCATTATTGGCCATCTATTTAGATGATTGTTGCAGCCCTCGTGGTTTAAGATGATCTACGACGACGGCCGCACCGACGTTGATAACTGTATAGTCCTATAGCAGCACGGCACATGTAGAGTGACGTAGGTATGTAAATCATTATTTACATTCAAACCTTTTTTACAACACTGCCAAAAATAATCAAACTAATAAAAAATCCCCAGTAGCCACCAAAATACAAAGAAAATTGCTTCATAATTAAATTCTGCCGGCAAAATAATATTAAAGGCACTCAGTTTAATTTGCCAGCATTACGCGCGCTTGGCTGTTTATTGGCGGCGGGAAATTAATATTTCGCACCGATATCAAAAGTTTGTATTACATTACCCTACCAATCGGGACTTATTCGATATACATTGCAGGCTGTCTTCAGTGTAGTCATCGACGTCCTTAAGGTAGACAGCAATGTACAACAAAGCCTGTGGTAGGGTTGTGTAATGAGTTCTAAAAGTTTACGCTCAACTAGCCACCCCGATGGGGGCACTACTCCTCACCTGAGTAAATGCGCTTATAGATACTACAGGGTGTAAAAAGAGCTGAGTAAATAATAAGTAGGGTTGAAAATGATACTTTTTCAAAGGTATAAACTTTCAGGAATGGAATTTGTAAATATTTTTGAGTACTTAGCGATAGGAATATAGTCCTGTTATGATTTACTTACCTACTATCCGAGCATTTGGCGAATGGTTGAAGTATGTTAAGCAAGTAGGCGAAGAGAGCGAGTTGGCGAAACAAGCCTGTTGGCTTACCACTCGTATGTACTCCATATTTGAGCTACTGCATTAGTTTGTTTTTAAAGCATGTTTTCACTGTCGCTTACTAAACAGTGTTGATTTTCTATTTTACTTTATGAAACCAACTTTGTCATCTCCAAGTCTGATTTAGCACCCTGCTGATTCAAATATTAAATCTTCCCTACTATTATGATGTTTACATCCTATATTACCAGGCATTTTACCTCCAAAAGAGATCAAACGTTGTCAAGGTGATAGGAATTGTGGCGGATCTCACACTTGACGTTCGTTTGTGCAAAACGGATAGGTATATTGCATCTACCAAATAATGTGTTACAGTGACAGGTGACAACGCAAGTTTCTGCCGCGTCAACATTGGTTTCTTGTAAGAATAATTCGAATTACCCTTGCATATAATGACCCAAAATATTAAAAATTAAAGGTTCTTACCGTGATACGGTTTGTTTTGAATCGTACGTTATTTCAACCCAATTGCATCTGATCGTTGCATTTCCTTGCATCTGATATACGCAAGCGTTACGGATACTCTAATAATACGCAGCAACGGACTTCAAGTGTGGCCCCGTCTTCGGTAGCTACGTGGCGGATTATCGTGTCGCGAGTTATTCACGTGTCATAAATCGCGCCGGCCGGGCAGGCGGGTATAATATGGCGTCCCGCGGTTCGCTCTCTAAACAATGCACTGCAGTTTAAATCATTGGCCGTCTTGTTGCGTTGGGATGTGTCTCTGTTGCACTTATTATGGAAGATGCTATTTATTTATCTCTTTTACTCCAACAGACGTCAGGTGTGGGTGCCTTAGGTAGCTACGTGGCGGATTATCGTGTCGCGAGGTATTCACGTGTCATAAATCGCGCCGGCCGGGCAGGCGGGTATAATATGGCGTCCCGCGGCTCGCTCTCTAAACAATGCACTGCAATTTAAATCATTAGCCGTCTTGTTGCGTTGGGATGTGTCTCTGTTGCACTTGTTATGGAAGATGCAATTTATTTATCTCTTTTACTGCAACAAACGTCAGGTATGGGTGCTTTAGATAGCTACGCGCAGGATTATCGTGTCGCGAGTTATTCACGTGTCATAAATCGCAAATTTCATCGCGAGCCACGCGCCGGCCGGGTGCAATATGTACTATGGGTATGTATGTATGTATATTAGGTATTCGAAATTTCCTTGCACCTTGATAAACGCATGCTTTACGGATACGCTGATAATGCGCAGCAACGGACTTCAAGTGCGGGTCTCGTTTTAGGTAGCTACTCGCCGGATTATCGTGTCGCGAGTTATTCACGTGTCATAAATCGCAAATTACATCGCGAGCCACGCGCCGCGCGGGCAGGCGGGTGCAATGTGGCATCCCGCGGCTCGCTCTCTAAACAATGAACTGCAGTTTAAATTATTGGCAGTCTTGGTGCGTTGGGATGTGTCTCTGTTGCACTTATTAGGGAACATGCAATTTATTTATCTCTTTTACTGCAACTGACGTCAGGTGTGGCAGTTGGCACCACCTTAGGTAGCTACGCGGCGGATTATCGTGTCGCGAGTTATTCACGTGTCATAAATCGCAAATTACATCGCGAGCCACGCGCCGGGCGGGTGCAATATGGCGTCCCGCGGCTCGCTCTCTAAACAATGCACTGCAGTTTAAACTATTGGCAGTCTTGTTGAGTTGGGATGTGTCTCTGTTGCACTTGTTATGGAAGATGCTTATTTATTTATCTCTTTTACTGCAACTGACGTCAGGTGTGGCACCCATCTTAGGTAGCTACGCGTGGATTATCGTGTCGCGAGTTATTCACGTGTCATAAATCGCAAATTACATCGCGAGCCACGTGCCGGCCGGGCAGGCGGGTGCAATATGGCGTCCCGCGGCTTGCTGTCTAAACAATGCACTGCAGTTTAAATTATTGGCAGTCTTGTTGCGACATTTAAAACGATTAAACTCGTCTGGTTATGGTCCTATTAAATTCACTGAAAATATTTTCATAGTGTGTTCTGCTAGTAAAACTGAACAACTTTCCCCATAGAAAATAGGTCGAAATATGAAAAAAAAATTGGGTCTCTCATACAAAATGTACCAGTCGATCAGGTCAATTTGTATGGGAGGGGAGGTCAAATTTTTTTCATATTTTGACGTATGTTCACTGGGGAAAGGTTTTCAGTTTCACTAGTAGATCACACCCTGAAAATATTTGCAGTGAATTTAATAGGACCTTTTATTATATTGATTGTTTACAAACATTGCTCTACACCAAAATAAAACTATTTTGAGTTATTCGTCTCAGCTGTGTCCAGCATCTTTGCTGATTGATTTGACGTAACATATGATTTAGGGATGTAGGTACCTACTCCTAGACTACATAAATGTACGAATCTAACTATGTATTATTTAAATGACAAGATATGTACGACGTCACTACAAATATTATTTTATTACAACTTAAATATTAGTTGAGATGAAACTACACATTATAAGCTGATTCGTACAAAATATAAAAAAAAAACCTAATTATTTTATTAACCTACCGATACATTTTTAAAAATTAACCTCGTATTATTTTGTTTCAGAATGAACATCCCATCCTACCATTACTTGGATTGATTCTGGATGTAAGTACATAATTAAGTCAATCATTATATTTATTGAAGTTAAATTACAATTCAAAATTTTATAAAAGTACACTCGACTACGTTAGTTTAGTTAAAACATAGTTTTTTCTAAGTTTCTCGTCTAATAATTTCAAATAGTTTTACGTCTTCGTGGGACTAGTGAAGTACCTAGTTGGTCCTTTTTAACATAAACATCATTTTATTTCGGTCTTTGCATCATAGAGTAATCGAATGTTCACCTAAGTAAAGTCTCTCACACTTACTCATGAAAAATCCAATTTTTAAGATTACGATTTTCTTTTAGCTGGACAAAAACTATGTTGTATGATTTAATAAGTATTGCTGCATATAGAAGTAAAAATATTGCTGTAAAATATCCTAGTCTGAAAAAAAAAACTTTTGTATGTTAACGGGAGAGACCTACATAAAAAACGTCCCCGACTTTGAGGGTCTCCTCCTTTTTAAAGTCAGTTAAATGGTGACCGTGACACGGTTGACCGCCGACAATGGTGGGCCAATTGAATCAATGTCCTATTTCCTGTGCATCAGATTCATTTCCTTTTTACTCATTTGCCGCACCCTGCTCGTGGCGGCGACAGAATTTACTGTCATTTACATTGCACATTTTCTCAAAAGAGTAAGTTAAAAAAACGGAAAATTTTCTTTGTTGAGTGTTATAAACATGGCTGTCGTTTTTCATTCTTTTTCATTTATTTAGTGGTTTAAAGGTGAAAGAAAATATACCTAGAAAGAAAATTCTCAAGCTGGTTTTTAGCAAATATACACCGAAAAGGAAGATTTTTAATCTTGCTCCTGAAAAATATTTGCTTTCGTACATTTTCTTCCAGATTTGTCACAAAAAAATAACCTATCCCCGCCTATTCTATTACACATGCTCAAAATGTATTAAAGCGACATATTTTCTTTGTAAAGAATGCTTTTCATGTATAAATTATGTAGCAATGTACTACGAACGCAATACGCTTGCATAGCCATTGCATCTGCTTGACATCTATCGATGTTCATTTGTCAATATTTCGGTTCTCATAGTTCATTCACAAATAGAGTTTTAATTTCGTCTATTGATATAAATCTCATCGAGTGTACTTATGTTATTAAACACTAATAAAGTAGTTTATTACATCATTGGGTATTCAACGCTGATGTGATGATGAATCAGGTTAATTTTGTAGTTACTTTTGAAAACGTTTCATAAAATTGAAATTGTGAAATTAAAGTTTATATCAGTGAATGAAAACTCATTAAGTGCATGCCAATTTTCTGTTTTAAAGTTAGAGTTTTAGGTTTACGGGCAGTTTTATGAAAGTTACAATGTTCGTGAAAGTTTATAGATAGTTTTAAATCTTAAGTTGTCGTTTAAGAGGAGTTAGTACCTACATACCTAGAGTATCTTAAAGCATTTATTTTTACTTAGAAGTGTCCCATTTTGCTCTAGTGTTTCTAGTTTTATTGAGATGAATGTTTCTTTGATTTCAATACTCGAAATCTGAGAACCTGAAATCAGCTGATCGGCAATTTTTATAGGAGGTGCAAATGTTTTTTATTTCATCTTTCGACATACCATTAGGGATGGGGAAAGTTGTTTTTTATTACCAGCCGGTTCTTAGTCTTTGCTATCGGTCACTTGTAAAATTTCACCCTATATTGTAGTAGGCACCTCACTTACCAAAATGTAATACAATTCATTTCGAAGTTAAAGTTGTAATAATTTAGCAAGAGAACAGGAAAAACTGTAACTACAGCTAAAGAAATATGGCCAGTGATTTGCCTAAGGGCCACAACCCTTTAAAACGTTATCGTTCCGGTCGGCAGGACAAATAGCCAAATGCCCAACAAATTCAGGGATGTCCATCTTGAGATTATCTGGTCTATGGTCAGAAATGTCCGCTATTGAAAGCACCTGCAAATACTTAATTTCTAAGTAAGATTACTTTGCGATTGCTTATAAAGAAAAAAGAGAGAAGCTGTGACAATAACTAAGAAATATGGCCAGTGATTTGCCTAAGGGCCACAACTTGACCCTATAAAACGTTATCGTTCCGGTCGGCAGGACAAATAGCCGAATGTCCAACAAATTCAGGGATGTCCATCTTGACTTAACATTATCTGGTCTATGGTCAGGAATGTCCGCTATCCTAAGCACCTGCAAACATTTAATTTCTAAGTTCGATTACTTTGTGATTGCTGTTAAAGAAAATGGAGGAACTGTGACCATGACTTAAGAAATAATGGCCTAAAGGCTGTCAGGAATGTCTGCTACCCTAGTAGCTACAAACACTCGATTTCAAAATCTAAGTAAGATCACTTTGCAATTGCAAAAAATAGAGAACAGTTGCTTAAGAAATATGGCCAGTGATTTGCCTAAGGGCCACAACTTGAGCCTATAAAACGTTATCGTTCCGGTCGGCAGGACAAATGGCCGAATGCCCAACAAATTCAGGGATGTCCATCTTGAGATTATCTGGTCTATGGTCGGCAATGTCCGCCGGCTTCCGCGCCATCGCCGCCCGAACGCTTTTTTAGCCAAAAAGCTTTATCACTTCCGGAGGGATGTGGACGCTGGGCGGCTCACATAGATGTCGCTGTTATAGAAGTGCCTTGATAGAGGATATATATAAGGTGACATTTAATTAAGTGCAAGTATTTTAAGGGTCCGTTCTATTAACAAAACTGAACAACTTTTATTAGTAGCCTATGTGCAGTATATGAAAAAAATTACAAGTTCCCGATTTCATATAACTTTTAAAGCACTCGCGATTACTTTCACACATAATAATTACTTTAACGGGTCTTATCGCGATAGTTTTTTAGGTAAATAAGCGATTTACCTGGACACTCGACGTTTCAACTGGGTTGCACCAGTCGTGGTCGCGAGCAAACCACGATCTTTACCTAAAAAACTATCGCGATAAGACCCGTTAAAGTAATTATTATTCCCGATTTCATATTTTGAAGTTTCTAATACCTAAAAGTTGTTCAGTTTTGTGAGTAGAACACATAATCAAAGTATTTGTAAGTACTTAATTAAATTTAACCCTATAGATTTTACACCATAAGCAACAGGTTTTATACAAAATAGTTAGTGATGAAGCTGCATCTAAGATGAGGATACATTGCTATCCACCAGTAAACGCAATTAGATAAAAGTTATGTAGCAGAAGCAAAGGATGAAACAAAAATCTAAATAATAGTATGTTTGACTTTATTATATTTATTATTTTTATTTTATTTATTTGGTCGATTTGATCTATAATGGTACCCTTATTTTCCAAGCGTCGCGACAACGACGCGCGTCAACGACGCCGTCAAATTTTGACGGCGTCGTTGTCGCTGCGGTCTTGTAGAAAAACCCGACCGCATCCCATACAAACCCTGAGCTTCTCAGCGCGCTGCCAACGTGACGGCGACGTGGCGGCGTCGTTGACGCTGACGCTCGGTCTGTCAGGTTCCCCATACAAACCAGTCATTTGACAGCGACAACGGCGCGCGTCGTTGTCGCTGTCGCTTGGTTTCTAAGCCTACCATAAAATATCTTGGCAAAAACTATGCACTGGCTTGGATTCTATTTATCTTCTCTAGGGTTTACTTTAAAGTACCTATCATATCTATTCATCTCATATAGGTACTAAACTCCTCAAACCATCGAACACCGCTTGTTCTGTCCCTCGTGCTGCGACATCTGTGTACGGTTGAATTGAACTCTTCAAGAAAGTCACTGTTAGTAGGTACGCTGTCGGTGTGTCTAAGTGAAAATTTAAACTTACCATGGATCCGACAAGATGATTAGCTTGATGATGCTTCCAGTATATACAGATTTCTATATCCATGTCGGCGGCCAACAGCAACGGTGCAGAATGCAAGCCGTGGATCACTTTTATGGCCGGACGCCGTAAAATAAATGTCGTGGTTCATCGCTGCCCCGGCTAATGACATCCTACATGCTACCGTACTAGTAAATATTCCAAGAGGGTGGAATCTACTAAAAATCGAGCCGCTTGTTATTTTCGGAGATTTATAGTGTAAATGGATAGTAACTCCCCGTTCACGCTCTACGTAGACTCTATCCAACTCTATCATCGATATGTATGTTGAGTAGTTTCTAGGTTCTGAACAAATTCTCTACGAAAGGGCGAAAAACATCTACGCCTTATTTGATGACTGTCAAACCCTTTCTAGAAGACAATATGTCAACAAAGAACAAAGAAAAAAATACCTTATTATTAAATTTTTACACCTTTCAAATATGGCCTATTGGAACGAACGGACTGTAGTAAGATAAAAATAAATGTCGTGGTCCATCGCTGGCCCGGCTAATGACATCCTACATGCCACCGTCCTAGTAAATATTCCAGGAGGGAATCTACTAAAAATCGAGCCGCTTGTTATTTTCGGAGATTTATAGTGTACATGGATGTTTTTACTAGTAATTTCACGTTCACGCTCTAATATGTAGTAGTTGAGTAATTTCTTGTTTCTGAACAAATTCTTTACGAAAGGGCGAAAAACACTTTAATAACTGTCCAATCCTTTTTAGAAGACCGTATGTCAACGAAGAAAAAATGACCTTATAGTTAAATTTTTACATTTGTCAAATATGGCCTATTCGAACGAACGTACTGTAGTACGATGATGATGTAGTAGATGATTTCTTGTTTTTAATAAATAAGTAGGTAGATAGGTTCTTGTAGTCTTATCAAAATTATTCTTTCATCACGAATCCTATTTCCAATACATTCAATTGGTGCTATAAAGAGTATGTTAACACGGTTATCAGTCTACCTGCACTGAGTGTCTGACTCAGTGCAGTCTAAATATACTGAACTTCGAAAGATAAAAGTCTGGAGTAGACTGGTCTGAACCAAGCCCCTCAATTACCCCAACGATTTTCAGACCCAAGTCAAGAGAAAATAAAATGTACTTATCTTTATTTTCAAAATGTTTGTCTAACATAAAAGGCGCCACCTGATTATGAACTCGATGGTTTGCAAACGTTTTTGAGTGACGCCCACACCTAAAATGAATTTGCAAAACCTATTTCGTGAAATTTTCCAAGAATCTATTGTTTTGCAGTCAAGATTTCTTTAGAAAGAGAAGTTTTTAATAATATATTTGAAAACCGCAAAGCTTTTTTAAAGAATTCTGAACTGGAATTAACTAAGTACCTATGACAGAGTCTAAAAACCCGGTTACAAGGTTTTGATTCTTTTCAAAACAATTTATTGTATAACATTTAATAAGCTCGTAATTTAGGATAAGCTAAACCGGTTTTACAGCGGAGAAACACATAAAAGCCTGTATCTCGTAAACTGCATCAAAGATTTTGATGTAAACCTTTTGCAAGATGGATCGATACTAGCTCACTACTTATAAAGTGTAAACAAATTAATACAAGAGTTTTAAGGGATGAACCAGCCCATCAAATTGGACGTCCTAAAAAAATTCATGCGACCGTCTGGTACTTGTAGTGTTTACATATCTTCTATAAAAATATGTTAGAAGAATTTCACAATTATGCAGGTCCCAGGTCTAATCTGTAATCTATTGTCTGTTTTTGAAAAACTTCTAAGTCCTAGCATGTAATGTTGTGAGAATCGTAATATATTGCAAATTTCCGCCGCATGGTCAGTAATGCATTTCCGTTACGCCCCTGAAACGCCCTTTGCAGAATGGCATTATGCTACTGGCAAGACCTAAGTAAGTATTTAAAAAAAACACAACATAACTAGATCGACTTCATTGCTCTCCTTACGGCATCAGATGGTGATTAGTGGCTTGACAATGTGGAAAGTTTAGGGTTAAACAAGTCATCTTATTTTGCAAAGTTCGCCAGCTATTGTACTCAGACCAAAGCCAAACCAAATAGCTCGGAGATTATGTTACTAGGTCACATAATGTGTCTGAAAACTTTTGTCCTACATTGATCTTGAACTTTGGAGTATAGAAATGAATTATTCTAAGAAGCAAAGGCTGTATCCACGGAACAGTCGTTGCGGGCGTATAAATTACGTATGTACATAATTTTGGGACGCGACCGTCCGGGGCCCTGTAAGGCTATATTTCCCAAAGTTTGGGTTACAATTTTATGCCTTTACTTTTAGTAAAATCTCTGTTCCGGGTCTCGGATCTTTGGACACTCTTCAATACACTCTGCCAGATGAACCGATGTCTTAACGTTAGTTGGATAGCAAAAACGGGACGTTTTATTGCGTAACATAGGAAAGGCCAAAAGTAAACAGCTATTAGGGTGACGAGATGATCCTATGTTTGTATGTTCCGGGTTTGACTCAAATTTTACCAAAATTTACAAGCAATAATAAACGATAAAATGACCTCATCCTGGGGTAGCTATAAAGATAGGTAGTTTGATTTGGTTGGTTCAATTTCGTACGTTTTAAGTTTATCTTGAAATTATTTATTCTAAGTAGGTCACATTTTGTAGTACAGTTTGAGTACCACTGGCCAGCATAATTTTTCACTGGACACATTAAGGGCCGGTCGGCGGGGCCCTAAATAAATACATTCCACGGTTAATCGACGGTGAATTCGGTAGGGACCCTCATTTGGCCCTCCAAGGAAAACAAAGTGGAAATATTAGACGCGTCCTTGGGGAAAAATCACGGTAAACACTCGAGTGTGTGGTGCATGGAATATGAAGATGAAAATGTTCTGTTTTTTGTACCTGTTTTGCTATGAAAAGATTATCTGATTCTCATTTTTTATCATTTTAGTGATTTTACAATAATAATGAACATTTTTTTAAAATCTGAAGTAAGTATTTTAAATTTAACTTGCCTATAACCAGCCGTCTATGTTCGTGTTCAAAGTTAAACCTAAAAGCCTTAAAATTCACGCCAAGTTTGCCATGTACAGTCTCTCTCGCTAACTCATGAAAGGTTTCGATTTTCTCGTGATTGATACCGACAAGCCAGACAAAAACTATGTTGCATGATTAAAAAAATAATATTGCTGTATCTTGAAAAGTAACAATTATTGCTGTAAAATCTGAAAAAAATTGAAACCTTACATTTAAGATTGTTCATGAGTGAGCGGGAGAGACTGTACTTGCGTTCTAACAAAAGAAAATGTACTCAAAATGTGGGCTCTCCAAAACTTAAATATATCTATATCACAATCTACTTCCTAGGCATTTGCAGTTTGCACACCTTTCTTCTGCTTTCTAAGGAATTTTATAGCAATAAATATCTTTCTTTTCTTTTTCGTGTGGGACACCGAGTCGTTCAACAACCCGATGAACCCTGGTGTCAGAGTTTTTCAACCGCCTACTGCAAGTAGCAGGCCTCTGACATGGTTGTGTAACGACCGCCATCATAGACAGCAACCGGGACCGACGGCTTAACGTGCCCATCCGAAGCACGGAACCATCTTACTTGCGGACAATCAGGTGGTTCAGCTTGCAATGTCCTAACCAGACTGGGAACAAATTCTCAAAGTGATAGATATCAACTTTGTGAGTGACCCCACCGGGAATTGAACCCGGAACCTTTGCGTGGCAGGCAGGCATACTAACCACTGCGCCACATCGGCTGTAATAAATATCTAGAAATGGGCTAGTCAGAAATAAGGCCAATTTATACATTGATGACTCGTCGGTGTCACACGGTGCCTAGAGCGTGACTTGCCGGCCCAGCGATTTCCGCACTTAGGTAAATTAATCATTTTCTGCCAAGCCTGCCTGCCTGCACAAAGTAAATACCTATTGACGGGCGCCTCATACAGAGAGATGGCTATAAGGAAACGTTACTGCAATTACACAAAGATCCACACGAAGTCGTTTACGCGCGAAACCAATCGGTCTGAAACCGGCTAGTATCGAGTGTCAACAGGGATCGGTGCGGTCGGACGGCAAAATGACGACTTGCAATGCAAGTAACGCAAAAAAAAACTGTAGTGTGTTATAATGAAACTGATACAATGTAAGTAATGTAACTAAGAATGTTTATCACAGTTACCTTTACAGCCACAACAGTCCACTGCCGGACATGGGCCTCCCCCGTTTTGGGTGGTATTGCCATACTCACCACACTTGACAGGTAGATCGGCGAGCGCAGTGCGATATGTTTGAATCACAGGGAACGCTGCTGCCCATTCCCTGGATAATTATGCCTTAGTCGCTTTTTACGACACCCACGGGTAGAATTGGGGTGATGCTATTCTAAGCCGGCATCGCACGGCATTATCCCAGTCACCTCAATTTTCTTAAATTCAGAAAGAGAAAGTACCAACCCTAGGGTGTAGGTATAAATCATCGATAAAATGGGGCGAGCTGTCTTTCTGTAAATTCTCTACTCTATGCCGCCTGCCTTCTTTCCATTACTCGGCTTACTCTGTTTTCATTAGCCCGAACGACTGTTTGCACTAAAAGCTTTAAGTTGTTGATTTTGTGAAAGTAATTTCGGTAATTGAAATGCTTCCAGCGAGCAGTTTTAAAGATGGGAATTGAACAACCAAAAGCAAGCCCAAAGTGACGCACTCAGATTTACAATACAATTATGTAATTTCTATACCCATAAACACTCTATTTTCTTTGTATCTGCTCTGAAAAACACTCTAGTCTATATTTTGATGAAGTGTAAGTACCTATTTCCCTAGTCGTTTGATTGTGACGACATCTTCTGCTTCATTATTGTAGCTCGTACGGCCACCTCGGAATCGTCATCATCTGCCTGCTTTATATCTGCTTTATCCTAAGGTAAGGTCTTATTCTTCCATTTGTGTTCGATTTTCTCCTAATTTTTTCTATGAAATATACCTGCTACTACTATTACCTACCTAACAATAAATGATCCATTTTACCACCAATCTCATAGTACTTAAGTTACAAGATTGCAACTTTCGACCACCCTGGCCAATTATTTTGATAACCAATGGAGTAGTAAAGCTACAATTAGCGTGGCGTAGGGCGGCTGCCGGCACAGACTACATAAATGACCCTATTCTACGCATTTGCTACATTATACGGCATACATTGCGGGTATTGTTTATCTTGTGAATTACAGGTCGAGTTGTCTGAGGCTAACCCAGAAAGTTGCAGGTTCTATACCCGCGGGTTGTCACCCACAAAGTTGATAATTATCGCTTTTTGTATTTGTACCCAGTTTTCATCTTCATCTGCCTGCCCTTTTCCCAAATCAATTGCGTTTTGTGAGAGCACAAAACAGTTTTGTAGGTTAGTATAAAATTGCAGGTTGCTTGTTCCGTAATCTAGGTTCCGGGAGGTTCGTCGATTCATCCCACAACAGACAAAAATAGGGGCTGCGCTGTAGCAATGTACAACATTGAAACCCACTTTATAATAATATCTACACAGTAATAAGTCTACGGCACGCGCTCCCTCAAGCATGCTCCATGCACTGCGCTCTCCATTGCCGTCCGTCGCCTGCGGCTGTGGTCACTAATTGCCACATTGATTATTATGAGCTAGCAATGTTAATTTGTTACATTGGAAAGAGATATTTATTTGTGTTTTAGTTCATTTGTAGAGATCGTCTACGATAAGTGATAACGTAGCCCTCAAGCAAACGAATAAAAATACTCCGGTTGACCTATACGTTATTATGGGACAGTATTTCTATGACATACCATACCATAAGGGAGAAGAAAATATATTGGAAGGGGTCATGCATGTCATGATGTCACATTATGATCGTACTAAGAATATTTCTACATCAAAGATCTTTCATTGTAATTTTCATTACTGTGTTTTTCTGAGTACTACTTAAACAACTATTTTAATATGAGTAAATTACGAGCTTATTACGAGTGTATAACACATCACACCTTGAAAAACCTTTGTGTTCCTTGGGGTGTATTTGTATTTCAGTTGTAATGCAATTTCACAACTGCGGTCGATATTTATTGATTTCCTATATCTTATTGGGTAAGTGACTTGTTGCTTCTATTTGAACATTACAGTTGATCAATACTTGCAAAATGGAAGTGTATCTCGTATGATCATGAACGTTCCATGAATAAAAGTAAAAGTTTATTCAATTTATTTACTTTTTTGCAGGAATTTTACAAGCTTCAACAGCCACAACAGTCCACTTTTGGTCAAAATAGGTCTCTAAAAATTTGTGGTATAATTGCTATACTCACCACGATTGGCACATGGATTGGCGATCGCAGTGCAAGGTGTTGTACCTACTTGCATGGAATGTTGTTGCCCAATACTGCCCATCCTCTGGATTTAACTGGATATCCGTTTTGTTTATAACATTACTACGTTGGGTATATTAACTTATTCCTTATATGCATATACCTACCTATAGCGGGTTGTAGATTGCCACAATTAATTAGATGGTTGGCCGACGCGAGCAGAATGGAGGATTGATGTGTGTAATGTATCGACGCCATGAGGTGAGGTGACGGCTTCACCAGGCATACTTGTTGTATATAGAACATTCTGGATTTACGGTGTTAACTTAATAAACATCGTCATCATCATCAACTACAGCCTCATTTTTCCGCACTTTTGAACCGACTGCATGCATGCAACCATTTTCATTGCGACAAATTCCTTCCTACGACCTCCTACTTTTCATCATTTTGTCGAGTAGATGATGGCATCATATTTTTAGAAGCTATACAAACCTTACGTCCGGTGGTGCGTTAGTTTTGTGCAGCGCTATCCGTTGCGTTTAAAAATACGATTTTTCAAACGAAAGGAAAAGGAAATTAGTGTAGGTATTATTAGTTTGATCTGTCGCTACAACGTCTCTAGAAACATTTAAACCTGTTCCGAGTAAGTAGATAGATATCTATCTATTTTTGTCAAGATAAGAGTGATAAATAATTTCCTCGTATTAGGCCGCGTTCACACTACAATATCATCCCGCGCGATCAATCATCATCAGTGTAAGCCACACCGCCTCTTTTTGTTCTTACCGTTACCAATCGTTATGGGGTGTTGATGTGATGCTTAGATGTAGATTAATCCCATGGATTTTATGGTAGTTTCCATGTCCCTTGATGATTAAGGAAAGGAAAACTATCAATGCACTGTTGTTGAAAGTTCTCCGGTCTTGGTTTTTGATATACCTACCTAAGATTTTCTCACAACTGTTAGATATTCTTTTAGAAAATAGGTACATTTTGGTAATTTAGACCAAGATTCTACTTTAAAAATAAGATGATAATCGTTTGGTAATTTTTACTTGGAGAAGAATACCCGAAAGCTACCAAAATACAAAAGCGTTGTTTTGTGCGACAGTCGACGTAAAATTTTATTTTCTTTCGGGTAACTTTATCTTCATTCTTACATGTTTTTAGTTGCTGTGTGGTGCCTGGTCTAGAAAAGCATCACTACATAACACCCGTGGGTGTCGTAAGAAGCGACTGAGGAATTAGTTGAGAGTTGATTTGTATTGCAATTTCAGGCGACAGGCTGAAAACCTGTCACTGTGGTGATACACTGTGTCTGAATGACTCTCAAACTTTTGTCCGATGTGGTGTAAATGGCAGTTTATTTTAGCCTTTTACGCTCTGCATACCCTACGAGGATATAGACGTGATATTTGTATGTAAATATATAGGTAAAGCCCAGAATGTTCCGATGCTCTGACTACAGAATGTGTAAAGGCAAACCCCTAAGTACAAACATGTCCGCGCTCGCACGGCGCTCTTTCCGCCTCGCATTTCTAATGATGGCTGCCAAGGACAAGAAACGCGCGTTTTTACTCGTGTTACCGTCAAAATTGCAACAAATGAGTACACCGAGACGTGGAAGAGTTCAAAAATGTAAAATTTTACTTTTGGTCCCATTTTACAGTGGATATCTAAGTTTGATGACAAGTGCCGTGTACTAGGTAGGTACTCAGGGTGTTTCGTAAAAGGCGACGTAGAGTTTTTGACCTTGGCTACAATATCTGCCGACCATGGTCAACCGTATGGTAGCGGGTAATACTACATACTATAGCATTCCCAAAGAGGGTTGACGTAAGGCAGGCGGCCGGTCATAAAACATAGTCAACCTTTTGCAACATGATTTTGTGTTCAAACAAAACGTGTTGCGCCGTCCCCAAGTAATTGGGATAAGCGCAGGAAGATGATGATTTAAAGAAAATATGTACTTACCTAGGCAGGGGCCAGACATGTTCCGATGCTCTGACGACAGATGTGTAAAGGCAAACCCCTAAGTACAAACATGTCCGCGCTGGCACGGCGCTCTTTCCGCCTCGCATTTCTAATGATGGCTGCCAAGGACAAGAAACGCGCGTATTTACTCGTGTTACCGTCATTATATTGCAACAAATGAGTACACCGAGACGTGTAAGAATTTAAAAATACAGGTTTAAAAAATTTAAATACAAATATTTTAAGGGGTGAAGAAGCTCGTGAAACTTTCCCCAAGGAACATAGATCGAAACAAGTTTTTGACCTCTCATACAAATGCACCAGCCACTTGTGTATGGGAGGTCCAAATATTCGTTTTATATTTCGACCTATGTTCCTTGGAGGAAGTTGTTCAGTTTAATGGGCTGATCCGATGCTCTGACGACAGATGTGTAAAGGCAAACCCCTAAGTAGGTACAAACATGTCCGCGCTGGCACGGCGCTCTTTCCGCCTCGCATTTCTAATGATGGCTGCCAAGGACAAGAAACGCGCGTTTTTACTCTTGTTACCATCATTATATTGCAACAAATGAGTACACCGAGACGTGTAAAAACTCAAAAATACAGGTTTTAACAATTCACATGCAAATATTTTAAGGGGTGGTCCTAATTGTGGACCTCCTATCTATATACAAATGCACCTGCCAGCGAAACAAGTCAGTGTATGGGAGGTAGAAATACTTTTTTAATATTTTGACCTATGTTCCTTGGAGAAAGTTGTTCAGCGTCATGGGCTGGTTCACCCCTTAAAATATTTGCAGTTGATTTTATTACATGCTGTAGAACAATAGAGACATTTGCAAGCTTTCTAAAGTTGTCTAAAAAGATATGAAAATAAGTTAGCAAAATATGTACCTACCTAGGCAGAGGCCAGACATGTCATGATCGGATGTTCTGACTACAGATGTGTAAAGGCAAACCCCTAAGTACAAACATGTCCGCGCTCGAACGGCGCTCTTTCCGCCTCGCAAGGGCTGCCAAGGAGAAGAAACGCGCGTTTTTATTCACCATCATTATACTGGGTGTTACAAAACAACCAATAAAGCTGAAAGGAGGTCAAGGTACTCGTAAAATTGAACAACTTTTCCTATGGAACATGGGTCGAAATATGAAAAAAAAAATTTTTACCTCCCATACAGAATGAACTGCATTTGTATGGGAGTTTTATGGGTTGTTTTGTAACACGTTGTATTGCAACAAATGAGTACACCGAGACGTGTGAGAATTTAAAAATACTGGTAGTATAAAAATCAAATACAAATATTTCTAGAATTCTAGGGGTGAACCAGCTCTTAAAACTTTCCCCAAGAAACATAGGTAGGTCGAAACTTTTGGACCTTCCATACAAACTGACTTGGTCGGCTGGTACCTACATTCTTGTATGTAAAAAAAATCTTTGTACGTCCCATACGTACAAAGATTTTTTTTATATTATGACCTATGTTCCTTGGGGAAAGTTGTTCAGCTTCATGGGCTGGTTCACCCCTTAAAATATTTGCAGTTGGTATATTACATACTGTAGAACAATAGAGACATTTGCAAGTTTTCTAAAGACGTTTTAAATAAAATATATGAAAATACGTTAGCAAAATATGTACCTACCTAAAGGGCCAGACATGTTCCGATGCTCTGACGACAGATGTGTAAAGGCAAACCCCTAAGTACAAACATGTCCGCGCTCGCACGGCGCTCTTTCCGCCTCGCATTTCTAACGATGGCTGCCAAGGACAAGAAACGCGCGTTTTTACTCTTGTTATTATCATTATATTGCAACAAGTGAGTACACCGAGACGTATAAGAATTTAAAAGTACAGGTCGTATAAAAATCAAATGCAAATATTTTAAAAAGGGGTGAACTAGCTCGTGAAACTTTTCCCAAGAAGCATAGGTCGAAACAAATTTTTGATCTTTTACATACAAATGCACCAGCCACTTGTATATGGGAGGTCCAAATATTCGTTTTATATTTCGACCTATGTTCCTTGGAGGAAGTTGTTCAGTTTAATGGGCTGATCCGATGCTCTGACGACAGATGTGTAAAGGCAAACCCCTAAGTACAAACATGTCCGCGCTCGCACGGCGCTCTTTCCGCCTCGCATTTCTAATGATGGCTGCCAAGGACAAGAAACGCGCGTTTTTTTTTTTTACTCTTGTTACCATCATTGCAACAAAGTCAAAGCGGCATATAGGACTTTGCCACAGACGAGCGAATATATACATACATACCTACATTACGTCTAATTCCTTGCGGGGTAGGCAGAGCGTTAAAAAACGGCCATTTACACCACGTCTGACAAAAGACTGAAATTCATTCAGAAGACGGTGTACCAATAAAGTGACAGGTTCTCAGTCTGTCACCTAAAATAGCAATACATCAACTTTCAAATCCCATAGTTGCTTCTTACGATACCCTCAGCAAGGGAATGGAGCTAGCCAAGTCAAACTTTGAGTTGCTCTAGATTTTTTAGTTTTTTGTTTTATTATAGATATTGCTCGTAAAAATCGTTAAACTACCTTATAAATACATCAATTTCAGGACTGTCGACTGAACAAGGCACTCATTTACATATCATTAATACATGCCGTACATTGAACTTGGCTACCAAATTCACATTTAGGTATGTTTTGGTGGAATTATACTTAGGTATTCCAATGTTTTTGTGTAGGCATGTAGTCTCATAACATGTAAGCACAAAGTAACCGCCTCCAGTTCCTCACTTGACCCCCATCAACACATTCCCGACGAAGAACGATGCTTTCGACTGCGCGAGTAGGTAGACCTTTGTCCAAATGATTAAGTGCCTCACGGCGCACCGTACTAAGCCCTTCAGCTAATGACTCCGGCTGTATTAATCATTTGACAGACTGACGCATGTGGCCATGCTGCCAACATGTAGGTGGGTTTTGAACTTGAAGATGTCTTCAAAACCTGGTTCATTTTAGCATATCTAACTAAATGTTCCACGGCGCACCGTACTGTGCCCTTCAGCTAATGACTCCGGCTGTATTAATCATTTGACAGACTGACGGATGTGGCCATGCTGCCAACACGTAGCTGGGTTTGATCTTGAAGCTCTGGTGATTTCAAAATGTATCTGATTCCAGCAGTTATAAACAGCTAAGTGACTCATGGCGCACCGTCCTTAGCCCTTCAGCTAATGACTCCGGCTGTATTAATCATTTGACAGACTGACGCATGTGGCCATGCTGCCAACATGTTTTTGGATTTGCTCTTGAAGATCACGTGATTTCAAAATGTGGCTTAGGTATTTCAGTAGTTCTAACTAAGTGCCTCATGGCGCACCGTCCTAAGCCCTTCAGCTAATGACTCCGGCTGTATTAATCATTTGACAGACTGACGCATGTGGCCATGCTGCCAACATGTTGTTGGGTTTTGATCTTGAAAATCACGTGATTTCAAAATTTGGCTTAGGTATTTCAGTAGTTCTAGAAGGTTCTAACTAAGTGCCTCACGGCGCACCGTCCTTAGCCCTTCGACTAATGACTCCGGCTGTATTAATCATTTGACAGACTGACGCATGTGGCCATGCTGCCAACATGTTTTTGGATTTGCTTTTGAAGATCACGTGATTTCAAAATGTGGCTTAGGTATTTCAGTAGTTCTAACTAAGTGGCTCATGGCGCATCGTCCTTAGCCCTTCAGCTAATGACTCGGGTTGTATTAATCATTGGATGACGAACGGACTGGATGACGGAGTGGCCATGTTGCCAAGATGTAGGTGGGTTCAGGCACTTGAAAATCTCATGGTTTCAAGTGAGGCACAATTCAGCAGTTCTAAACAGCTAAATGCCTCTCGGCGCATCGTCCTAAGCCCTTCAGTTAATTACTCAAGTAGGTATATATCAATGGATGACGAACGGTCGGACTGACATTTATGTTGACATTTTTGGAAAACTTGCTAAATTTTCCACCGCAGGCAAGATTTAAACCTGCGACCTTCAGCATCTGTAATGCCAAAAATTGTTTACCTAACACGGGAAGTGTTTTAAAATAAGGTATTGGAATGTGACTATGATGTCTACATCACCTACATTTAAAAATATACTGTATAAATGTGTCTCATTCAAAACAATCCACGCCTTGCCTTAAAAGTTGTCTACTTGTGGGTGAGATAGAGCCTTGAACCTAAATGGAACTCCAAGATGTGTCGTTTTTGACTTCACTTCCTCTTTTCTCATTCATGTGTGAGAAACCTAGTACTTCATATAAGTATGTAGGTGTATTCAATTATGTATAGGTTTAATTATGAATTACCTACCTACTAAGATGTGATGATGTAAATGCAAAATTGTTATTGCTACTACTTATAAATACTTGTAAAAGGCGGTAAACGTCTTACCGCTATTTACCTACGCTACAAGTATGTATCGCTTACAACACTAAATATAAACTTCAAGCACTTAATCATGCTCTATTCAAATGGTATGAAGAAGCATATCTTATGCCGCGCGGCTCTCGCCTCACCGATCAAAATCAAACCGTCATTAGTTCACGTGTGGAGAGCTAATAACTCCAGTAAAGAACGCAATGATCGTACAGTAAATAAAACTGGGCAGTAGACCATGTCTGCAATCACTTTGAAACAACCAACTTTGCCAATCATGCCCTCACATCGCAATACTTTTTTGCCTAGTGAGCGGCAAGTTCCCTTTCTTTTCAGGGTAGTGACTACGTGTACTAACACCATTCATGTAGGTACTGATACTTAGGTACGACTGGTTTGACCCAATTTTATTAAAAAGGTTATCATCATTAACAGCCACAATAGTCACCTCCAGGACAGTCCACCCGGGTGTGCATTTTCTGAGGATTTGTAAACGCAGTGTAAAGTACTAGGTAAGTATATTCACAGAGATCGCCGCGTGATGCCGGCTTCGAATAGCATCACTCCATATCGGTCCTGTGAATATCATTTGAAAGTTGATGTGCAGGCTGACAACCTGTCGCTATGGTGATAAACAGTTTTCTGAATGACTCTCAATTTTTTGTCACGGTGTAATTGGCCGTTTTTACGGCCGTTTACGCTCTGCCTGCCCCGCAAGGGATATAAGCGTGATATATGTATGTATGTAGATCGCTGCAGAGCTCTGTGGTTCTCCTGTTGCATTTCCCCTACTGTGGGGTGGACGTGTTATGCGCCGACGCATGCGGATGACGGATCCGTCGCGCAAACTAATGTTCTTTTTAACCTTTTTATTTCCCAACCGCACAAAAGCCGAGCCATGAGTTATGCCGACTCGTAGTTTTTACGATACTTGGATTAAATATTTACGCATTTTTTTGTTGGAACGTCTCAGCCGGGAAACGTGATGGCATGTGACATTAAAATGACAAATTGGCTAATTATTCTTAATCCGCTGTTTCTTTGATACGGTGAGCGGAGGAGTGATGTTCGTCACGCCGACGCAGACAGGTCGGTGCTTATTTCAATCGTATGTGGCTTGATGCCTACAGCTCAGGTTCATTGCCATGGGGTACTGCAAAAAAAACTTACTTATGGATGGAAGGTTGCATGACCTAACAACAACAACTTGTGCTTGAGTATGTAGTGCTTTTATCAAAAAACTGATGTTTGTGTGGTGGACATTGTATGCCACTATAGCGTTTCTTTCTGTGCATCGTAGTACTGCATACCTATCTATGCTATCAAAAAGTCTACGCACTGCCACTTCGATACCAGCCAACACACTACACGGCTTACGGATGCAAAACTAATAAATGTGATGTATACAAATTACTTACTTTATAAAAGTTTCACCCCGCAAACCCTAAAACCTAAAGTTTCATAAACACGAAAACCTGCGTACAAAAACAGTACGCTCAACCTGTAATCCTAAACGGCTGGTTGGCTCATGAAAATGACAGCTCACAAACTCACAAATACTCACAATTTTTTGCCATGTCGGCTGTGCGCACATTATTATCATAATAACGAGCGCATTACCCGTTTAGCCTGCCACGGATGCGCTTATTTTTCACTGCAGCCGAACCCTGAACCGGAGCGTGTACTGCGACGTAACAGTTTTGATACTAAACAAATCCTGCAAAATTGGGTACTTAAATAACGTATTTTACGGATCAATCTGTTAGTTGGCGCACAAAAATTGTGGTGTCATAAACTCGCACAATTTTTTGCCATGTCGGCTGTGCGCACATTATTATCATAATAACGAGCGCATTACCCGTTTAGCCTGCCATGGATGCGCTTATTTTTCACTGCAGCCGAACCCTGAACTGGAGCGTGTACTGCGAAGTAACAGTATCGATACTTGATAGCACCCTCTGAAAAATTTGAGAAAATTGAACCTGAAAGCGAAAAAGATTGTAGCACTTTTCAAACCTGAGCGGTATACGGGTAGTGGAACTCAACTGCTTGATTGTTTTGTACCACACAGAATAGTACCACCTGGATACCGCTCGCTCAGGTTTTCCGGTTTTAGTAGTCTCTTACTTGCCCACGGAAATGGAGGACTTACAAACTCATAATATCTATATCATGATAAAGAGCACAATATTATTATCATGATAAAGAGCACACGTTAGCACGACACTTTTACTCCGTGCACGAATATAATATTTTTAATTTATGTAAATTAGATGATGTTTTTATTTACGGACATTCAAAAAGTAAAGTCTCAGTTAATTTTGAGGCTAAATTTTGTGTAGTATCAAGACCATTTCATTGCAATCTTTCTCCGCACAATAGACAGGTACAAATATCAAAACAGCCTCGGAGAAGCCACGTCATCTCGGAAAGCCTCGGAAAAAATGCCGAGAATATACACGTAATTTGAGGATTCCGGGGGAAAACCTTTATTATTTAACAAGGGTTGAAAGCCCTAGTTATGAAACATTACACGCACAGGATGTAAACGAAATCGCTGAAAATATTTCAAGGGGTGATGATGAAACTATAGACATTTTAGAAAATGAAGTGTTTCAAAATTTTGGCGTTATACCTCCCTAATTGAAATTGGGGAAATTATCGAAACAGGAAAGCTGACTTCACATTTTTTAATTCTGTTTAGTGTTAATTCTATGAACTTTTAAGATGATGTACGGTGGGTGGTTTTCAAATTCATACCTACCTAAAAAGCAGCATTCAATGTTAGCACAAATTTGATCTTTGGCGAAACACCTAGCGGGTCCTACTGAAAAAAAAAAACCTATTGCTCTACCATTTACAATATTTGGTTCACAAAATGACAGCAATTACTCCTCTCATTAGAAGCCAAGAAATTCATAGCAAAGTTTCCTCGTACCGATTATGCATAGCGTTCACATACGAATATTCATGTGTTGTAGAGTGTGGAGGGAACAGTTAAATTCGTGACAGAAATACAGTTTGTTGTATGCAGCCTATTGAGAGCGGGCATTCACCAGCGCTTGGCTGGACAGTGCTTTGTGCTCGAGATCAATGTCTTGAGGGGCTATGTGGGCGTATATATGTGTGTATGTGTAAGGTCTGGGAACATGGTAAGGTGATTGAGGTAGTAGATGACTAGAATGGGCGACTTGATGTCCCACTCGAAGAAGAAGAAGCCGACTAGAATGATTTTTACAGTATTTGGCACTTCTGCACTAGCTGGACTGGACAATGCTTTGTGCTCGAGATCAATGTCTTGAGTGGCTATGTGGGCGTCATATATGTATGTATGTGTAGTGTAAGGTCTGAGAACATGGTAAGGTGATTGAGGTAGTAGATGACTAGAAGCGCCAGCCAATACTTACTTTGAGCTAGAGTGTCCTATTAGAGCATTTGGCACTCTTCTCTTCATCATTATATTTTGCACCAGCGCTTGGCTGGACAATGCTTTGTGCTCGAGATCAATGTCTTGAGTGGCTATGTGGGCGTCATATATGTATGTATGTAGTTATGTATGTATGTGTAAGGTCTGGTCTGAGAACATGGTAAGGTGATTGTGGCTAGTACATGACTAGGATGTCCTATTTGACGATTTGGCACTTCTCATCATTATTTTGCACCACCAGTGCTTGTGCTCGAGATCAATGTCTTGAGTCAATGTGGGCGTCATATATGTAGATATGTATGTATGTGTAAGGTCTGAGAGCATGGTAAGGTGATTGAGGTAGTAGATGACTAGAAGCGCCAGCCAATACTTACTTTGTGCTAGAGTGTCCTACTAGAGCATTTGGCACTCTTCATCATTATATTTTGTACCAGCGCTTGGCTGGACAATGCTTTGTGCTCGAGATCAATATCTTGAGTGGCTATGTGGGCGTCATAAATGTATGTAGGTATCTATGTATGTATATGGTCTAAGAACATGGTAAGGTGATTGTGGTAGTAGATGACTAGAATGGACGACTTGATGTCCCACTAGAAGAAGAAGAAACCGACTAGAATGATCTTTTTCAGAATTTGGCTCTTCTGCACCAGCGCTTGACTGGACAATGCTTTGTGCTCGAGATCAATGTCTTGAGTGGCTATGTGGGCGTCACATATGTATGTATGTATGTGTAAGGTCTGGGAACATGGTAAGGTGATTGAGGTAGTAGATAGCTAGACTAGAATGATCTTTTTCAGAATTTGGCTCTTCTGCACCAGCGCTTGACTGGACAATGCTTTGTGCTCGAGATCAATGTCTTGACTGGCTATGTGGGCGTCATATACGTATGTATGTAGATATGTAGTATGTATGTGTAAGGTCTGGTCTGAGAACATGGTGGGGTGATTGGGGTAGTAGATGACTATAATATGTAAGGTCTTACAACATGGTGGATGATTGAGGCATCCTATATGATATTTAGCGAAAAGTTCAGGCATTTTGCCTGTTTCTCATAAATGAAAATTCCAAAATAGCTAATCTTTTACCTAAGCCTTCAATTAGTGCACTGACCTTACTCAGGTCTCAAATTGGCATATAAGTGCCATCCTATAAATAATTATCAGAATTTTCATAACTTTCAACGCAATGTTTGTCAAAAGATACTACAAATATTTAACCGAAAGCTCAGGCATACTGAAGGTTTGCAACTTTCAAAATTGCAAATCTATTTACCTAAGCCGTTAATTGGCACCTATACCCTACTCAGATTGGCACCTATACCAGTGTTAGTCCTTTGAATATGTTTCTGAATTTTCATTAGTTATGAGGTAATGAATTTCAACCTAGTATCGATTTCATTAAAAACTACAAATATTTAGCTGAAACTCCAGGCATTTTAAACAACTAATCTAGGCGTAAATTGGCGCACTTACTCTACTCAGATTGGCACCTATACCAGTGTTAGTCCTTTGAATAATTTTCATTACTTTTTACGTGGTTGTTCGAAACTCCAAGTATTTTAAGGGTTTCTCATAAATGCAAATTCCAAAATAGCTAATCTATTTATCCTAGCCGTGAATTGGCACACTTACCCTACTCCGATTGGCACCTATAGCAGGGTTAGTCCTATGAATAATTTTCAGAATTTACATTACTTTTGACGCAATGTGTGATGCGACTAAATTATTTGAGAGTTGATGTATACTTATTGCAGTTTTAGACGGCAGGCTGACAACATGATTCATGAGAAAATGAGTCGCAAACTTTTGTCAGACGGGTCAGACGTGGTGTCAAAGGCCGTTCACTCTCTGCCTACCTCAAGGTGTGAGGCCTTAGGCGTGATATATGAATTTCAAACCAAAAAATGGAAACTCCAAAATAGCTAATCTATTCACCTAAGTCGTGAATTGGCGCAATTACCCTACTCAGATTGGCACCTATACCAGTGTTAGTCCTTTGTGTTGTTGACCGGTGTAGGCTTGTAGGCACTCGTGTTGGATAATTAGCGTCGGGCTATTAATTAATAGCCACCTAATGTGTACGCGAGAATTATACCCCGGTTTACTTGAGTGGATGGGCGAAAATAGTACTGGAATGCGTAATACCACTTACCCAATCTTATATCTTTAGACGAGCAATAATGTTATACCTATATGCATATACCTATATAAGTAGGTTTATAATCGAGATCCCGGAAACGGCTCCAACGATTATTTCGAAGTTTCGTATCAATACTATCAATGAGTTTTTGTTGGCAATAAATCGATTTAGATAGGTTTCATATTCCAAAATTCGTAGCTTCACTTCTTTTTCGGGAGTTTCTTATAAAACTACTACGCCATCGTTTGAAAAACCGAGAAATCTCGGTCAACCAGGTAATATTATTATTTAAAGCGGGAAGGATAGTGACCTCTAATTTGAAAATCGAGCTAGAGCTGCTTTGGCTTGAAGGTAGGTACTTGACTTACCTACCTACTGAAACTGAGCAGAAATACCAATAACCCGATCTGCTAAATCGAATTCCTGGCACATTCATACAAATATCGGCACTATCCGCTTCGGCAGGATCAGCGCCTAGAGCTAGAGTTGCCAGCCCTAAGGCGATTTTTAGGCAGTTGGTGTAACACCCAGTGGGATCAATAAAAATTCCTGGCACATTCATCAAATAGCGGCACTATCCGCTTCGGCAGGAACAGCGCTTAGAGCTAGAGTTGCCAGCCCTAAGATAATTCGTAGTAGTAAGTACGAAACCCAGAGCGCAAGCTCCACAGAGGGAACGTGAGACATAAGGTGAAGACATGAGACGTGCGACATCGCGATGCTTATCCATATAAAATGTATAACGAATTTGTTATTTATTATCACAAAGTTGATATTTATCACTTTGTGAATTTGTTCCCAGTCTGGTTAGGACATTGCAGGCTGAACCACCTGATTGTCCGAAAGAAAGATGGTTTCGTGCTTCGGATGGGCACGTTAAGCCGTCGGTCCCGGTTGCTGTCTATGATGGCGGTCGTTACACAACCATGTCAGAGGCCTGCTACTACTTGCAGTAGGCAGTTGAAAATCTCTGACACCAGGGTTCATCGGGTCGTTGAACGACTCGGTGTCCCACACGAAGAGAGAGAGAGAGAGAGATCTTATAGGATTTTGCGAGAATTCGCTACAATCAAAACTTTTACGTATTTTTCAGTCGTGTACCAAAATGCGCTGAAACCACCATACCAGGCAACCCGAACTCAGCTCGCATCCAAACGAAACGAGTCAATCGCGCATACGCCCTTTGTGCGGCTCACAATGCCGCTCCTCTGCCATTCACTCGCCACAAAAGTGTGTTTCGCTAAACTCCTTGCTGTAACATTGACCTATTGAGCCAACAGGTGAATCCAGGCGCTTGTTTGGGTGTCTGAATTGGGCGGGACCCACACATAACATAACATAACACATAATAATAGTAGTTTATGCAACTGCCTAATAATGAGAGGCTTTAGGATGAGAGTGTCTGTTTATCACACGAGGCGCAGCCGAGTGTGATAATAGTTTGACACGAGCATTCTAAATCCTAATTATTTGCAGTTGCATACACTATTTTATCTACACGCTACAAGAAAAACTATGACAAATAATTCAAACCTCCGCACTGCACTATGGCGATTGCAAGCCTATCTACTGAACCACCAACTGAACGACTTTTATACATAAGTAACTTTTTAACTAAACGTTAAAATGGAGGCTCATAAAAACTGCACAACTTTTAAAATTAAATAGCATTTATCGGTGAATTTTAATTCGAAAAATAATTTGAAGCAAAGATTTAATAATAAATAAGTCCTCATAATTTCAAGTGTCGTCCCGCCGCAGGTGACACTTGTTTTTTTTTTTTTCATTCGACTTACTGATGGCCAGTGTCAACTTGGAACAGATTACAATTTGGTACGCGGGTCAATTCGTTTAATTTTTTTTCAAATACTAGAAATCGAGTTACTTTATGTAGCTGCCAGTAGTATGAAAGTTTTTTTTTAAAGGCTGTATATTCGTAATGCAGTTCATTACGTTCGTACTTTCGATTTTGTAAAACGAATATTACGAACTGAGTGTAGATAAAATTCTTTATTGCAGTAAATACAAGGCATAATACAACAGCAGAAAGAAACAAATATCTCTTTTGCTGCGCTCTTTCCCTAATCCCAAAATATGCAAAATGTTTAAAAAATGTGTAATTGACTGTACACTGCAGCTATAGTTTACCAATAGCTCAGTCGGCGAATGGCGTAAGTAGGCCTAGCACGCCAGTCGGCAGAAAGCGAGTTGGCGAATCGCGCCGGTTTGCAAAACGAGCAAGTTGGCTTACCGCGCGTACTCCGCGGTCCGGTCTGGAATCAGTTCGCCGACTTGCTCGTTTCGCAAACCGGCGCGATTCGCCAACTCGCTCTGAGCCTACTTGCGCGTTATGCGTACTTACTCCATTCGCCGACTGCGCGGTTAGCAAACTGTCATGATGTACAGTGAACATAATAATAGTTTATGGATCTGTATTATTGTACAAAATAAAATTTAATACGAGAACGTAATATGGCATAATTTGAAATTTTGAAAACTAGGGATAAACTTATCAAGAGAACAACTGAACAACCTTTTAAATGACTTGCTACATATAAAAAAAATCGTAAGCTCCACAGAGAAGACGTGCGTCGTAACGTGTGGGATGGCATCTGTCAGAAAAGTGACCGTCAACCATCTTCGATGCGACGCGCGTCTCAAATATGTAGCTTTGTCTCTACGGGGCACCACAGAATAGACGTGTGAACAGACAAGCGATCATCGGAGACGTCATCGTTACACATGCATATGCATAGCCATAGACTTACAATCTCATCTGTGATATTAGCGCTGTTAGCGCTTAAATGTTGCTTATAAAACTGAACAACTTTTAAACTAAACAACATTTAAAACTGAACAACTTTCCAGTTTAAACACCTTTCAAAACTGAATAACATTTAAAACTGAACAATTTTTTAAAACTAAATAAGTTTAAAAACTGAACCACCTTTTTTTACAGATGCAAACTAAAAAAAAATTACCTCACATGCTAAAATTCCCTAATCCCAAAATATGCAAAATGTTTAAAAAATGTGTAATTGACTGTACACTGCAGCTATAGTTTACCAATAGCTCAGTCGGCGAATGGCGTAAGTAGGCCTAGCACGCCAGTCGGCAGAAAGCGAGTTGGCGAATCGCGCCGGTTTGCAAAACGAGCAAGTTGGCTTACCGCGCGTACTCCGTATGTCCGGTCCCTACGAATTTCGAATTCCACAACTAACAAGCATAATAATTAAAAAGCGAAAACCCGACTGCGGTATTTTCAAAGTTATTTTTTGCGTTGAAAATTTGAATTTATGAAATTTTGATATAGCCGACAGCCGTGTCACTCGCGCAGCTGAAACAAATCTAACAACATCTCCTCCACCGTAGAAATCCGAGCAGCCGTTTGGGCTGTAGCCCAAGAAAAATAATTTTCTTGTACACATGCTTACCTACATACATTCCTGCGTACATAGACGATAATACACGCTCTCAAGAAATATTATACATAATACAAAAAACAATACCCTCCTTCTGAGGCAGGTAAAAACCGACGTTACGTTACACAGCGTAAGTTTCTGCGTTGCGCTGTTTTAACGTAAGTTTCTGCGTTGCGCTGTTTTAACGTAAGTTTCTGCGTTGCGCTGTTTTAACGTAAGTTTCTGCGTTACGCTGTTTTAACGTAAGTTTCTGCGTTGCGATATATTAACGTTGGTTTTTAGTATCAGTACAGCACTGCGCTAAAATAATTCAGCAACGAACGTTACGTGTGGGCACCGCCTTAGAACAGAAGGCTCGTGCCTTGTATGAGGCATTATTTCAGCGGTTAAAGATAGGCTTAAAAACCAAGCGACGCGACAACGACGCGCGTCGTTGTCGCCGTCAAATTTTGACGGCGTCGTTGTCGCTGCGGTCTTGTAGAAAAACCCGACCGCATCCCATACAAACTCTAAGCTTCTCAGCGCGCTGTCAACGTGACGGCGTCGTGGCGCGCCGCAACGACGCCGTCGCTCGGTTTTTCTGGTTCCCCATACAAACCCATACAAACCAGTCATTTGACAGCGGCAACGACGCGCGTCGTTGTCGCTGTCGCTTGGTTTTTAAGCCCACCTTTATGGAGGTGCTGACATCTTTTATGACTTTCAGTTTGTTATGCTGTTGCCGTGCAGCTCTGTGTAATGTAATAAGTTGGGAATAAAAGTTACTCACAATAATTTATTAAAATAATCTTTTACATAATTTTATTGCCGCAACTCTTTTGCTCTAATAGCTACGCTTTCTTCTAATTTGGTACGCCGTAGCATATCCTCTTGGTCCCGGTATGCTACAGTCCCGCTATGCTACATTTTTCAAACAACTCTTTTGCAATTTTCTGCTTAATGCAACTTATACCCACTAATTATCGTCGAAATAAGTTACTTACGTCTTGTAATATTTTAATTACACCCTCTTTCCATACTTTCCTATTTACAGCATGGCGGTTAGCAAAAGAAAATATCATAACTTTGCAAATCGAGCTAGAAAGCGGAAATATTTTATTAATTTGGCATAAAGGTTCTACATATAGATACTTGACCCTAGGTGTGGTGCTATACGGAAACCACCATCCTATTTTTATTATTGATTAACCGCACCACCATCCTTAATTTTACACCTTCAAGCATCACACCCCATTTTGATCACAGATCGGGTTATTGGTATTTCTTCACTAATTGTTTTGGGTTTAGAATGCACATGCCTTTAAAGTGGCTTGGGAATAAACTTTTAAAGCACTTGACCTTCAGAATATCTATTGCGATTTATTTTACCCTACATCCCTACAGTACGGTCGTTTGAATATATGTCAAATACGTTGACAACTGTCAAATAAGGCCTATCCGGACGGCCGTACTTTATTACTTGTACTCGCGAATCGCGATAGATCTGTTTCTACAATTAAAAAGTCCTACTAAATTCTTCCAACGAAAAAACAAAAGTTCTCAGTTCGACTTATTTAAATGCAAATTATGTTTAGCAATCCAATTAGGAAAATTCATTTTTATTTTTGTGAAAAATATGGATATAATCGAGAAAGATAGGATTATTTACTCTGTACTAGCACCTACAACAACATTCCACACAGCTGCAGAATTTTTAAAACAAACACACAATCCTTTGTGGCCACAGATTGGTTGTGCGTAAATATTCTTAACACAAACATTTACCAAGAAAACACGCTACTGGATATCCGGACAATAGTCGCATGGTGCCCTCAAAACCACTTAACATGGGACTGACAGGTTAGTTCAATCACTATTATACGCTCCAGGCCAAATATCCCGGGATATTTCTTTCCCCATTTTTTGTCCAATACTCAGTCAGTGAGAGTCAAAAATTTCTCACGGTACAATCGCAATCCATAATCCATTGTGCGATTCTGAAAAATATTCAGTTCACAGCAGCAGCTCAAAGTAACGCAACTTTCCAATTAAACGCGTCGCGATTCCCGAAAGTAACGAAAATAAAACTTGGGTGAAACGGAACGTGATGTTCATAACTCATAGCCACTGCGTAGAGGAAAATAACTGGGCACGAAATATCCACAATGGGGAAAACAGAGCCGGGCCGCGATTATACAAACCCGGGTCGCTGATACAGGTCGGGTTGGTACAGTGAAACATGCTAAAAAGGCGACTACAACACAGACAACTGTAGATGTAGATGTCATTCGGACAACTCGAAACTTGGTCAAAAATGTCCTAAGTCGCAAATGTAAGTTGCTAAATGTCATACGTCGCAAATAAAACTTGGCTGAAACGGAACGTGATGTTCATAACTCATAGCCACTGCGTAGAGGAAAATAACTGGGAACGAAATATCCACAATGGGGAAAACAGAGCCGGGCCGCGATTATACAAACCCGGGTCGCTGATACCAGTCGGGTTCGTACAGTAAAACATGCTAAAAAGGCGACTATAACACAGACAACAGTAGATGCAGATGTCATTCGGACAACTCGAAACTTGGTCAAAAATGTCCTAAGTTGCAAATGTATGTTGCTAAATGTCATACGTCGCAAATAAAACTTGGCTGAAACGAAACGTGATGTTCATAACTCATAGCCAAGACGTAGAGGGAAATAACCGGGCACGAAATATCCACAATGGGGAAAACAGAGACGGGTCGCGATTATACAAACCCGGGTCGCTGATACAAGTCGGGTTCGTACAGTGAAACATGCTAAAATGCGACTACAACACAGACAACAGTAGATGTAGATGACATTCGAACAACTCGAAACTTGGTCACAAATATCCTTAGTTGCAAATGTAAGTTGCTCAATGTCGCAATATGTAAGTCGCACAATGTACAAAGTTGCAAAATGCCTTAAGTCACAAGATTTCCAAAGTCGCAAGATGTCCTAATCCGCAAAATTAACAAAGTGGCAAAATGTAGGCTGCTTTGTACGTCTGAAAGCTGTACCAACCGCAACCCGACTACAGCAGAGACTACTATTCTACAGGGCTTACAAAGAATACTAGGTATTCTTTGGTAGCCTCGTTTGTATTTACGCAGCCGGGCCGGCAACTCGCTAGCTCGATGGCCGGGCCACGAGGAAAACGCACTCGTTATAAAACACGGCACGACGTCACAGGAAGGCCAGCTAATCGATCGGGAGAACAATGTGACGTAATAGAGGGGGCGCCCGTGCCCACCCGGGTGGGATTCGGTCCTGGGGTGGCCAAATATTTACCCCGGCATATGTTTGGTTTCTTTTCCTTTGCCTCATATATTTTTGCTTTGATCGCATAATGGGGCCCGGAGGCGGGCCGATTTGTCCGAGATTAATTTTGCTCGCCCCGGTGCTGTAACAATCGCGAGCCAAATAAACTGTTGGGGACGCAACTTATGGTGTAATTTGGGGCTCCTTATTTTTAAGATATTACGACTTGCGCTCTTGTTATCCGACTTGAAGGTATTACTCACTTTTCTGACTAAAGTTAGCTTCGGAAAGTTTAGAAGAAAAACGACTGTAACAAAATCACGAGACAATAATAGCTGTTACGTTTCTACTACGTCATTGGCCAAGTTTCTGTCGTAACCCCGAAGTCTGTAGGCAGACCCAAAGTTTCTAGTCTTAAAATACCCTTGTAGGGTAATTATTGTAAAGGGCAAGGGCAAGCACTTGAATTGCACGTTTAATGAATTGCATTAATATTGCATTAACGGGTAACTAGCGCCCCCGCCCGGTAAACAGTCATTAAGGGGCAACCTCAGCGACACTAGCGCCGCCAAGTTCAAAATAAAAAAAACACTGACTTAAGACGAAATTGATTAGGGAAATCAGATTATGTATTAGCCACAATCACTAGCCACATTTTTTACTAGAATTTACTAGTGCGCTTAAGTTTTGTATGGCAAAACTGCTAAAACTGGCCGATGTTTATTACATGCCGGGAAAGCGTGTTATTCTCACGGGAAAATGAGTTACAGCGGGTGGAACCGCTGAGAGGCCACTAGTAAATACTATTTCATTATTTCCTTATTGTCGCTAATTCATACATTGTTTTCTAGTGTCAGCCAGGAGCCAAAGACCGATACAGATACAGATATAAACAATATAAACATCGTTTCAGTTGTGTGTCGATAGCATGTCAGTTGGATGGTTTTGGCGGTTCGTATTCTCCTAAGAGTTTTTAGTATAGAAAATCATAGTGACAATAGAATGACAGTTGAGTGTCGCTATAAAGTTGCAGACTTGGGGCCCAGCTATTTTTTCTTTGATTGATTTTTCCCTATTTGAAGGCGCCACTAGTCTAACGTTTACCGCCCCCGCGTGCGATGGCGCCCCTGCACTGCGCCCTGCAGCGCTGTTTGCGCCGCGCGGATTTGTTTGCGAATACAAATTGATATTAACGTGTTTGAGAAGTCGCGACGAGCAACTCTCTTTGCGAGTTTTTCTCTTCAAGTGGACGCTTGAGCTGGATAACTTGTCAATAGTTCCAGCCAGTACACTTTTTACCTCTTTCTATCGACTTTATTTGCTACGTTTCTAAGGAAGAAGCGCAATATAAGAGGTGAATTTCTGTAATAAAGGATCGTACTGGATGCACCAGTATTGCTTGTATTCTGTTAAGATTGTAGCAATTTGTTCAGTTACAAAGTTGGATGTATACCTAAGTATACCTATTTGAAATGAGTAAGTATAGAACGCGATGCCTACATCACGATATGATGACGGTCACATTAAAATTCCGGTCAGAGCCGTACGTCAGTTACTAAGCGGCTGTTGTCACCGAACTAACGCCAGCCGTAGCAACCGGAAAATTGGACATCGCCGTCTGCCCAATCACACGCGACACTCAACGCAGATTAGCACGCTCGACCACAGGCGGCTTGCCCCGCTCGCTACACTCCACAGCGAACAATCAGAAAATCCTCACCACACACCTTCCATTGAAGACCGCAGTCGCTCTTTCAACGCTCAATCGGCCTTTGAAGCGGAATTGGACGACGCAAACGTCAGCTCCGAAATTCAACGCCAACCCACAGCGCAGGTATTGAAACCATACACGCCTTTCCAACCCTCTGTCTGCACTGAAATGATATTAGTGAGCACCCTCGTTCATCGGTCTTTCAGTATCTGAAAACGGATTTGTTTTGAATGCACGCTCTCCCCTTAGCGATGAGGTATCGCTAAATATTTGGAGAGAAACATCACGGTTTTTGTCCGTGAGAATGAAGAGGTAATAAATTCAAAACTGGAGCTTATTAATTTCCACTTCAAGTTCGAAGGAAGTTTCTGAGCACGTTCGACGTTCGAACCAAAAAAAGTGAACCCTCAGACGTGACACGGCTAAGTCGCCATCGCGTTGCGGACGGCGCTCCCCGCCATTCAAATCTTTACTTAGCATTCCAAGTACTGTCGGCGGCTTTAATTTTTAAGGCTCACTACAACGCCCATACCGTATTCACCTCGCGTTCCCACCACTCTTACAGATATGTACCTAGCTAATGGTGGAGCGAAGCTTGTGATTCAAAAGCCGCATCCGTCTGCTGGAGCGTGACCGCAAATTGCGCTCTCGATGGGAAGCAATAAAGTTTAGATTTTATTGAGACGTATCGGCCGATAGTCTGTTGTTGGAACGGTCGTGTACCGAGAAGTAGTTTGCATAGTTATGTGCGCGTTTATCTAAGCTATATCGGTCTGTAGAGACTACGACGTGGACTCGACGCTCCGGCCCACAGTTCACGGCTTAACAAATGTCTGAAACAGCAATCGGATTACACGTCTCTGAGTACCTTGTGTACATGAAACTATTGATATGAATCGATCAATACAGAAACAGGGAGATTAAACTGTGGTTGCTTAACAAACTGCGTAGTTACTAAACTAATTACTCAATCAAAGGTTTGAGTCCCCCAAAATAACACAATGGCGGTGCTTAGTGAATTGAATATGTTAGAAGCCAATGTAATAGTGATTGGTTGCTGGGAACTACTAAGAAGTGAAGCAGTGGGTCGTATACGCCCGAATAGTTGGGATCCAATCCAATTTACCCTAATGGCGACATGTATTAATAGGACCATATGAAATAAGGAATTAGTTTAAAGATATTTCATAAACGTAATCTAAAACATTGTTGTTTTGTATCAGCTAATCCAGAAACAAGCAAGTAAATGCAAGGCGTGTACTCATGTAGAGTTTAAAGAGGCCGGCGGTTGTATTTACCCCATTATCTACCCGGGCGGGGCCAGGGCGTATCAACTATTTATAGTGTTTGAGCGACTTCATAAATATGCAGCGGTAGGCGCGCGCCTTGCCGACACCAGCTATTCAGCGCTCGCTGAAGGATTGGACCAAGTCATAGAAAAACACAGTTTTTTATCTTGTACTACTGACTTACCCCATTACCTAGCACAGCCGCTCCACGGTTAGTTAGTTGCAACTTCACTGCCAGTAGAAAATTCGCGATGTTAGTTGTTTAGTTGCTCGGGGACATGACTGTATGAAGATCGCGGCCGCTCGTCGCTTGGACCGCTTCTTTACATCCACGGTTGGTTAGTTGCAACGCTCCGTGCGCTACCTCACTACCAGCAGAAAGTTTGTAATTCAGTCCTTCGTTGACGCAGTATTTCCCACACGATATGACTTTGTGAAGATCCCGGCGCGCTCGTTACGTGGACCGCTTCCTTACCTCCACGGTTGGTTAGTTGCAACGCTCCGTGCGTTACCTCACTACCAGCAGAAAGTTCGAAGTTTGGTTTATCGTGTTGGTGCTTAGGGATATGACTGTATGAAGACCGCGGGAGCTCATTGCATGGACCGCTTCCTTACCGCCACGGTTGGTTAGTTGCAACGCTCCTTGCGTTACCTCACTAACAGCAGAAAGTTCGCAGTTTGGTTCATCGTGTTGGTGCTTAGGGATATGACTGTATGATAATCGCGGGCGCTCGTTGCTTAGACCGCTTCCTTACCTCCACGGTTGGTTAGTTGCAACGCTCCGTGCGTTACCTCACTACCAGCAGAAAGTTTGAAGTTTGGTTCATTGAGTTGTTGGTTGCTCGGGGATATGACTGTATGATAATCGCTGGCGCTCGTTGCGTGGACCGCTTCCTTACCGCCACGGTTGGTTAGTTGCAACGCTCCGTGCGTTACCTCACTACCAGCAGAAAGTTCGAAGTTTGGTTCATCGTGTTGGTGCTTAGGGATATGACTGTATATAATCGCTGGCGCTCGTCGCATGGACCGCTTCCTTACCGCCACGGTTGGTTAGTTGCAACGCTCCGTGCGTTACCTCACTACCAGCAGAAAGTTCGCGATGTATTTTCCACTGCATTTTTTAGAGTATCGCTTTTGTATGCCGGCTTGTTTTAAAATACTGGAGCGGAATTTTCCACCGTCCTACCTCCAACAACAACATTATAAGCATTTTTAACAGGTGAAACGAAAAAGTGTACGTAAACATTAAAGTGTAGCGCAACTTTAAAATGCACAAAATATCCCTGAAAAGCACAGAGTGTCCATTTTCAGGATATTTAAAGTGTAATCTGAGTTGCATAAATTACGACAAATTACTTAACTTACTTTTATGGAAAGCGATGAAAACAGACCATACCTAATTAATATTAGGTATCTTTTTAAACAGGTAGGTTACATATTGTTAACTTTTCTTTAGTCTACTTTTTAGTAAGTAGGTACATAGTTAAACTAAGTAGCTAAAGTAGGTTTATAGTTAAAAATACTTAAAATTAAAATTAAAATTCTTCTACAGCTAATAGACATACGTAGTTAAGGTATGTTAGAGTTAGATATGGAGTGCGACCAAAAGTGCGACAGTGATGTTCGAAGGATAAAAGTCATAAGAACTCAGATCCAAATTACGATTGAAACGAAGAACCCCGATACGATACCAATAACCACTGCCCCAAAGAACCATGAATGATCGCGTACTGAAGAACCCTAGTCAAAGTGTGCTAGTAGGTAATCTAGAAGTGTCCGTTACCGGCCATGCCGCATGCCGTGCCGAGGCGATTCTCCACGCCTCGTCCGCTGGCAGCCTCATCTGTCGCCTGTCACCGAGACAAGATGGCCGCCCACATTTACATTACATACTACCTACCTGTTATTTACCTTGGTATTTTATGTAGGAACTTGTGTACCTACTTTATAAATTCAAAGTGTGCAAGAAGGTAAACTGCTTAGAACTATCCGTTGGTTGCTTGTCTAAAAACGTGTGATAGAAAGATGTGAGCATCGTAAAGGAAGCCTTGTTCAACAAAAAAAATGTAGTCGTAATATAATAAAACGTGTGTACGAAACAACTATACAATGCAATGCTAAAGGGCTACCGCTACCTGTGCCCTTTTTACGTACGAACAATGAGTTTAAACAAGCATTGACTATCTTATCGGGTCAGCTTACATAATGCAACCACATACATTATTGAGAAGCTGTCTCTCCATTCACGCGGTTGACATCTCACCTGTCAGTAACCTCGAGCTGAGATTACCATCGAAAAACCCATTCACAAACCACCAATTGTTCAGAAACCGCCCCCAAACCTAAAGGGTTGATAAACATATCAAAGGCGGAATCAAAAACCAAAAGCAATTTTTTATTACACAGAAAGAAGCACCTGTTTTTTGAATACCGAACAATACATGTCGCCGGTTGTATTGTTGATGGCACAATTGAGCACAAATATCGATTATCATTGGATATCGATTGTGTACATCTTTATCGATTACACAAAGACCTCCCCGGAGTATATTTAGATGCTACAATGAAGGGATGACGTAGCCGCTTATGGAAGATTTCAAAGTTAAAAGGGTTACAACAGCGCCATTTTATTATAAGTAATATGACGCAAATTACGACTCTTTTCACTCTTGTAAGAGTTGTATTGTATCACGAGATTTCAAAGTTGAAAAGACAGATTTAGACAAAGTTTTTCAGTCGTAACGTTTTAGGAAAATATTCTATAAAGAAATTGGCATAATAGTGACGAAATTTCTGAACAACACGTTATCAACATCCAGTTGGAAAGTCAGCTTTTCTGCGTGATGTCGCAACGCGTCAAAAATACACTTCAACTTCAATCAACTCGTTCCAAACGATGAAACTCAATTATAATATAAGTTAAAAATGTTTACGGACCATTCACGTGAATGTCGTTTACGTCACGAAGTTCACGATTAGGTAAGTTTTATTTAGCAATTATTTTATTTAGTACTTATTTGACAGTCTGATTTCGAGTTTGTTTCTCGTAATGTCAAATACCTATTTCTATCAAAGATTTTGGATATTAGATGAAAATAATTAAGTTCCATTTTTTCTTACTTGTGTGTTATTGAATCGGTGAAATACCTAATTTTTTAGATGTTACGTTGATTTTATTAACTAGTTTCCAGGATTGAATTAATAGGTACATGCCGCAACACTACATGTGGCATAAATTAGAAAATGTCTTACCTATACTAAGTCATTCCTTAAAAGATGCAGCATTTGAATTTGCAAAAACTTTCTGAGTGTTCAGAACCTTACCACAAAAATTTTCGGCGACTGTTGAACGCGTGTCTAGTCTAGCACTTTTTTGTATGACATTTTATTCTAAACATACTTATATCCAAAGTTTTCGAGGAAAGGCCCTCAGTTTTTGAGAATTAAGTATTTCAATTCGTAACCCTATAGATACGATAGAATAAGCTAGTTTTATTCTTGTAAAAATCCCTTGATTCATGAAAATTCCTTCAGCTCTATGTAGATGACATAATCAGTGGTTAGAACACGCCCGGTGCGGCACGTGGTTAGGACTGCTAGTGACAGCTGGTGACAGAGTGCGATTAGCCTGCTGCGTGTCTCACCGAGTGAGGTGATTTAGGGCTGCTGGAAAACTGGTACTGCTTGTAAAATATATTGAGAGAAATGCACAAGAATGACATAGTCATAGATACAGACACAGGCAGACGCAGACACAGAAGAAAGAATCATTCTCTATACTAGACACTACCTCTAGTTTAGAAATAGCTGACATAATAGTTGTCTGCTAGTGACAGCTGGTGACAGAGTGCGATTAGCCTGCTGCGTGTCTCAGTCGAGGCGAGGTGATTTAGGGCTGCTGGCAACCTGGTGCTCCTTGCAAAATATGTTGAGATAATAGTCCAAGATTGACATAGTCATAGATACAGACACAGACAGACGCAGACGCAGACACAGAAACAGGCACAGACACATAAGAAAAATCATTCTGTAGAGGTAGTGTACCTCTAGTTTACAAAATAGCTGACATAATAGATCTGCTAGTGACAGCTGGTGACAGAGTGCGATTAGCCTGCTGCGTGTCTCAGTCGAGGCGAGAAGATTATAGAGATTCGATATTAGGTAGACGATTTTTTTTTTTTTTTTTATCTATGATGGGCTTACTCTTGACCCCAATCTTACCCTAGAGCAGAGATGGGATCTACGGTGGAGCGAGCTTGCCCAGAAGATGCCTATTCACTCTAGACTTAAAGAGATTCAGGTTATATGCACTCGGAAATACAGACGCAGGCAGGGAATTCCATTCTTTAGCCGTGCGCATAATGAAAGATGATTTGAAGCGCTTAGTGCGTAATGTGGGTATATCAACTAAGAACGGATGGTAGCCGGCCGTGCGTCTGGATGTCCGATGGAAGAAAGGAGACGGTGGTATGAGCTCATGCAGCTCACGCGCACACTCTCCGAAGTACAATCTGTAGAAGACCGATAGGCAAGCAACCTTGCGGCGGTGAGCCAGGCTGTGAAGCTTGGTCGCCACCAGTTTTTTATCGCCTATTAATCTCTTGGCTCTGCGTTCCACGGAATCCAGTGCAGCAAGTTGGTATTTAGCCGAGCCATCCCAAAGGTGACAGCAGTACTCCATGCAAGATCGGACTTGAGCTTTATAAAGAGTTAGAAGCTGTTCAGGCGTGAAGTACCGCTTGACTTTATTCAGGACGCCCAACTTTCTAGCTGCAATTTGAGCCTTGGACTCGATGGTGGTGCCGAAGTTGAGGTCAGAGGACAGCTCCATGCCAAGGAGTTGAAGAGTGTTGGTCACTGGAACAGATGTACCCCGAAAAGTAGGAGAAAAGGTGAAAGGACTCCTTTTGCGGAGAAAAGACACGCCTGCGTTTTTGAAGCATTGAAGCTGACGAGATTGTCATCGCCCCACTGGGAGACGTTACTTAACGTCAGGCTCGTACGCTCAATCATAGCCTTTCTCAATCTTTGGATTTCATCACCACTGGCTCCTGCGCCGGACAGATATTTCTCGGTGACAGTACTGTCATCTGCGTACCCGACAATTCCTGAAGATAGAAGGTCATTGATGTGCAGCAGGAAAAGCGTCGCGGAGAGTACAGACCCTGAGGAACTCCGGCGTCAATAGCCTTGAGGTCAGAGGAGCAGCCGTCTATGACCACTCGGATCGACCGTTCACTCAGGAAGTCAGCCACCCAGCTACAGAAGCCAGTGGGTATGCCGTACGCTGGAAGCTTGCTCAACAGACTCGCATGCCACACCCTATCGAAGGCCTTTGAAATGTCCAGCGACACTGCTATTGCTTCGCCGTGGTTTTCAATGGCCTCGCCCCAGCAATGCGTTACGTACACTAGAAGATCTCCCGTGGAACGCCCTCGGCGGAAGCCATATTGACAATCACTGAGAAGATCATTGTCTTCGAGGTACGAAAGCAGTTGCAGTTCAGAACTCTTTCCATAACCTTACAGACTACGGAAGTGATGGCGATCGGTCGATAGTTGCTAGGGTCGGCACGGCTACCCTTCTTGGGCACAGGTTGCACATTGGCAAGCTTCCAAGATTTTGGTACAATTTTTGACACGAGAGAGAGGCGGTACAAGCGTGTCAGTACAGGAGACAACTCAGGCGCACAATACCTCAACAATCTTGCTGGTATGCCATCAGGACCACTGGCCTTGTTCACGTCCAGACTGCGAAGGGCTCTACGGACCTCTTTATTGTGCACTGTGATCTCAGACATCAAAGAATCACAGTGAGGTAAGGTGGGTGGATACTTCGAGCCATCGTCTATACGAGAGTTGCTCGCAAACAGATCGGCAAATAAATTTGCTTTCTCTGCCGCGGTGTGGGCAAGCGACCCATCAGGTTTCTGCATTGGAGGTAGTGAGTGTGTGTTAATCAAGGTAGTAAACAATCTGCTTCTTTCAAGTTGTCAGTCCTTCGTCTGTAGAGTTCTTTCCTTCACTTGTACTTGTGAGTGCGATTAGTCTATTTTATTTAGTTTATTGATTAGCGAGTGGTGCTCCTTGATAGCTTTCAAGAAATGATAGCAACACATGTGACACGAAATTCTCCAAACGGGAAAATAACTCTTTTTGTGAGAAACCGTAAGGCCCTGTTAAAACAGCGAATTTTATTCGCGTTATGCGATATTTTTCTGGCGCGATATGTACGGCCAACGAAACGAGATAATTAATGTAAACAACTTTTGTATGACTCGGTGACAGTTATTATAATCTGTCCTTATCTGTGTTATGGTATAATGTCAGCTGTCTCTTTCAGATTTGTTTACACTTTTTATCTCGTCTAGTTGGCCTTACTCTATTTGGAATGAAAGAACAAGCGATATTTTTTACCCGTCAGTGCAGAAACTTGCACAAGATTCAGCGTGTTACAAAAATCGATAAAAAAAAGCTCTATGCTGTGCAGATAGAGCTTTCATGGCTTTAGGTTTGCTATTCCTTGTTAGTTATTTTATGTAGGTAGTTACTTACCTATTGTCAGCTTTTTCCTATGATACATAAACAAACAAATGCATAAAATAAGAAACAAAACAAATATTTCTTTGTTTGAATCGGTAACTTTTCACTTTTAGAGTTTCTTGATATGACGGAGACAAAATTTGTTTTTGACATCGTTTTCTAAGAGAACAATAGCGGGTCCTACCAAGGTCCTATCAGATATTTTATGTAACAGGTTACAATACAACATCTCCTTATTATTCTAATTATTAAAATGATCTAATCAAGTCCCTGTCAAAATTGCAATGGGTGAACCTATTTACATCTGTAGATGTACCTACCAACAAGGGAGCAGTGCGGTGCAGTTGACAGGCGCGATGGAGTGGCGATTAGCCTGTCGCTGCCGACCGTACGGTGCTGCTGTCCTGCCTGTTCCGCTGCTGACGGTACTTAGTAGGGCTAGGTTACAAGCAGTTGTATGTATACCCTGTAACAAAATAGAGAAGTAGGTATAGCGCGTCAGGGTCACAAACTAAGTATTAGCGTTAGCGCCAATAGGTACTTACTTTGTGACCCTGTTTCGAAAGTAGAGTGATTTGATAGTAGAGTGTTGCCAGAGTTGGGGCTATAGGGTAAATATGCCGAATCCCGGCACCCCGGATGCATTTTTCAACTTTGACTCTCTTTAGCTTCTTCAAATAATGTCCCATATATATGTTTTATACATTTTTAGGTAGCTTATTTAACCTGTTTTCAAAAATAATGCTTAAACTTTTGTAAAATATAAGCGTAAAAAAGAAGGAAGCGTTTAATCTTGAAAAGGGCGAAAAGCTCTAATGTCGGCCGTTTTCAGTCTATTTCCGGCCGCGATTTTGTCAAATCCCGGCCGTGTAAAGGGTGCTCCAGAATGAATGGATTACATCCATGTTTTATTGAATAATGGACATGAAAATAATTTATTTTGATAGTTTCGTAAGTACATAGAATCACTAATATGAAAATAATATAAAAATGAATAAAGAACAAACAAAACAAATATAAACTCTTTCGATGTTAGTTTAGATCATCCTGTACATCGCCCTGCAAGTAGTTGGAGACGGCCGACTTTACGTTGTTCGGGATATCTAATGTCGGCCGCATTTTAAGATCCAAATTGCTATGAAACTAGACCATGTAGCCCCGGCCGGTTTTTGAATAAGATATGCAGAAACAGTAAGTCTAATAAATGACATGGACAATTTCATCTTTACGACGATAGCCTTAAGATAAATGAAATTATAAAAATGGAATCAAATAGCTTAAACTCGGCCACCGGCCGAAATTTGAAAAATTACGCAAATCTCAATCCCAATACCGGCCCCCTAATTTATTTGTAAATAAGCAATAAAATAAATTTAAGATGCAGTTAAAATATAGTTTAGACAATCTTCTAATAGATATGATGCAATAAAAGTGTCAAAACCTTTTCCTTCCCTTCATAAATGCAATGCCCAGAATGGACGTGAAAAGCTTCAATCTTACTTCTTCCCTAACAAACCGTCAGATCCAGCGCCTCGGTTGAAACCAAGTTCTATTGCTCGAAGTGTGAGGTGGGTAAAGGATTACCAATGGTTATTTAAGGAAGCAGATATAATCAGGTTGTAAATAGAGTGAACAAGTTTTAAGTTTTTCCAGTATTTTGGGAAAGCAAGCCAAAATTGTGAAAAAGGCCGGGATTAGGCGGGGGGCCGGAATTCGGCATATTTACCCTATTTAATTTTCTCGTCACATAATAGCCTGTCGCTCCCAACCGTAGGGTAGGTAAGGTTATTCCGCTGCTGATAGTACTTAGGGGTTTTAGACTACCATACCTAGTAACGGGGAGGTTAGTGCCCTCAACTTCGCACATCGAGCTAGAAAGCTGAAAATCTGATATAAAATTCCTAGCTCTAGGTCTCTACGTACCGTAATGAAACGTATTTCTAATGTAGCATAACAAAGAAGAAATTTCAATGATTCAGAAATCTTGTCCAACAGACTTGGAGATTGTTGACTCAACTTTGGCTCTGCCAATCATCCCGCAACCCTCGCGCCACCTCACAAACAAATCTAATTCGATAAAATCAAAATTCCGGACGACCAACTCCGAGCGAAACAATTTGCAAACTCGAACCAACTCCCAAATAGTTTATCTAGACGAACGCCGCACAAACATAGTGAACGAGCAAAACAAGCAAATCTGACACCTACCTACCGTTTTACACACAGAGATCCGTATCCTTAACTACACACTTCAGTAGCTGCCTCTCTCTCGCGCTAAGAAAATGAAACGGACCAATGAGGGGGTGAGGTGACACGCATTTCCGGGCTCGGCTCCAATCAGCTGCTAGAACAAAGGAGTCGCGATAGCTACTTACCTACAAGTAGCTACAGACGAGGGTCGAGTGTACGCTAGCTCTATTTGTACACACACGTGCATCCGACACACACACGCACAATTTTTTACCTGCCGACGGGTTTTTGTGGGCGTAAGTCTGTTTGTGTGGCAGCGTCTAGCCGGGTGATCACTTGGCGAAGTAAGTTTGCGCAAGTCGCGGGTGTAATGGCTGGAATATATCGGCTTTGAGACAGGCCCTCGCGACGCGTCGCCTTTGTCGTTGCGTCAACACAACAGCACCGACGTGAATAGGGAACGAGCGCGGGTTCAAACGCGCCACAAAAAGTTCAAGGATAGCGGGAAGTCAAGGAACTACCTATACGTTTACCTCTAGCTAGCTCAAGGCAAAATCTTCATCGCATATTACGTACCTAATCCCATTAAATTACCTCTGAACTATACGTCGAAATAGATTGCGAGCTTAGGTAGCTTCTGAAAAGAAAATAAAACGAAAGAGGCATTATCCTGAACGACATCCTGTTACGGCTTATTTCTCCTCTCGACTCGCAGAATCCTCACGTAGTCGTTAAAGGTACATTTTTCTTTCGCAGTCCTCATACGTACCTGCCGCGTCCCGAGGACCCTTCCTTAGGGCTGAGTGACGCAAATGGTGCCTTATTCGTCCGTAACACAGTTGCGATTGTAATGACTTAATGGTAACACAGTCTGAGACTACAATTTGACTATCGCGAATTTCCTGCGTGCGCGTGGATGAGAAATGTTGGAAGACGGTGCGTGGTTGCGACTCAAATTGAGTTTTGGATTTAGGTAGGTAGGGTTTATTTTGGATTGTAGGTTATGAAGACGGTGAGAAACAAATCTGCGTGAGGCACGGGTGTCGAGTAACTCGTGTTCTTACCCTCTCTCTTTGTTCGGGCCGGAAGAGTGCGCTAGAATTACATGCTCGAGTCTGATGTGCGCTTATTTTTTACGGCGCTATATTGTGTTTCGCTAGTAGAGCTCTTTTACACAAGCGACAATATCTCGGCGGATGATAGCGACCTGCACGCAACGATACCGCCGCGATTTTTTGATCGTCATATTTCGTAGCTTTTTCGTCGCTCTTTTATACTATGACGTCGCAGAACATATACCTTTCGAATGACAAAAGTATGGAACTGACAAGTGACTAGTTTAAAGGTTCTACGAAAGAGCTACGAAGAGGATACCTTGAATGTATCTCTGCGTGCTCGCGGTGATCTAATCTCACAGTTTGATACCGTTTTGGTGCCTAGCGTCGGCCTACCTATTTCATACACAAAATGGACTCTACCTATATGAAGAGCTACTACTACGTCGCAAGCACACGACGGCGGTATTGCGGCGATATCGCTACGTGCACACTGCAAACCGCCGCCGCGTGCTTGTCGCAATCACGCTCCGCCGAAAAATCGTCGGAAAAAGTCGCTCGTGTGATAGGGCTCGTATAGTGATGCAGTTCAACGACTGAGGGTGTTTGAGGGAGTAAACAACGTGTTTACGCTGTTGTTTAGCTCAACTTTTGAGAGAAAATTACTTGAGAACAATACCAGCAAAGGAATGTTTACCCCAGGGACATTATCTGGGTTCCGAAAAAAATCAAATCTAAAATATTTTACCTACAAAAATAATCTATTCATTCAGTACTACGGTAGATATCTACTACAAAAGTTGTAAAAAGTAGAGACATAGAGACTCTCCCAACTATTTTACACGAAACACGGTTGGCCAACGACCAACCGGTGTCAGCAAACCAGTCGGCATTTTTTTTTCCCTTAGGACTCTTTAAATAATAATTTTAAGGGTTTCTTGGTCAATACTGAACCTAGCCTTAAGCTAGGGCACGCGTTTAAATTCACCTAGTTTAAGGTGTAAATAAACCTATAAATGCCATATAAATGCAAATGTAGCTACTTTGTGTGGGGGGTCCAAGTTATTTTTTCATGTTTCTAGAGAAAAGTGATGTAGTTTCGTGGACTGGTTCACCTTAAACATTTGCAGTTATTTTTTCACATTCTGTATTTATTTACTGGCAAAAATACAGCTCATTGCCACCCAGAGCCCGTACGGCGCGCGCACCGCATACTGATCCACAGATTAAATTACTCTCCCAACTATTTTACACAAAACAGGCGGCCATAATTAAACTGGGCGAAAATGGGGGAATCAAACGCCTTATCTGACCAGCGAGAAATAGCGTTTCTTCGCTGAATGGTTCAGCCAGCGGCCGGCGAGTGAGCGGAATAAATAATTATTGCAGCAATCTAAAGTTGCTGGTTGTCAGTGTTGCCAGCGTTGTGTGTCGAAAAAGAGCTAAGTATTACAATCAAACAATGGGAAGGAAAAAAATAAAGCTTATTGCAGATGCCTATGACTTAACGGCAACCAATAGGAGGTACATTACTAAACTTTGACATTGACATATTTTCGACCAATCAGAGAAAAAAGCACACTCGCGAGTAGCACCATTAGTTCTCCAGATTGCTAGATAATTCAAAGAGGAAACATTTTTACCAGAAAAATCAAGAAAGATTAGTATAAGAATCGGTCAACAAATCAAGTGAGTGTCTGCCTTGTGCTCGTAGTTTGCTACGCTATCAATCAATTTCTCAAAAGACTAAGACCTCAGAAAGACCTTGAAGCAGTGTTAACAAAATATTTCAAAGGTGAGCATTTCTTGATATCTACTTTGCTCTAGATGTGACGCAAAAAGATCAAAAGTTTCAAAGTTAATACTTAGTAGGTATAAAATGAAGTCGTTTTTTGCGTTTCTCTGTCTGTCTTTCGTGGAACTCCTCCTAAACCTCAGATCGGATTTTAATGCGGTTATTGTAATAAAGAGTATGATTTAAGACGAAGACTTACTTACCTATACCTATGTATAACACATGTCGAGAAAGACCACTAAAGGCCTTCTATTTTCTTAATATAATTTTCTGTGAAACTGACACGAAAAATCTAAAATAAGTGTTTATGACTGGATTAGTTTAAAAAAATACAAAGTAAGCTATAACAGCTTTGTTGGCAACACCGCCGGTTGTGGCGATTGCGACCAACTCGCTTACAGATAACTAATGAACATAGTTTCTATTGGCTGGCCTTTGTGATCTTCCGTATCTTAGCTGCTTAGCTGGCAGAGTAGCTAAATAGTTCCGTATTTACTAACAGATTATGATACAAATACTGGATGTAAAAAAATCAACTGCAAATATTTTAGAGGTTGAACCAGCCCATGAAACTGAAAAACTTTCCCCAAGGATCATAGGTCGACATTATGATTATTTTTTTTTGAACCCCTCATACAAAATGCACCAGGCGAGCGAGTCAGTTTGTATGATAGGTCCAAATTTTCCAATTCCTTAGGAAAAGTTTTTCAGTTTCATAGGCTGGTCTCCCATGAAAATATTTTCAGTAGATTTTTTAACACCTTATATTTTGCTATTGCTAGGTACTTTTCTTATTTAAATAAACTTCGCCCTTTCCTACTGAAACTTATTAATTAGAACAGTCACTCAGCCAAAATCGAAACCTACATCTCCATCAAAGCATTTCACGTGGAACACTCTCCCCACACAACTTGAAATACGCATTTGGGTTAGATTCAAGTCGGCCTGGATTCAACCCGGCCCAAAAACCATCCGAAAAAATATAGACATTAAAAGTCGATGTAGGTATAGTCAGGTAGAATAGAAATGTAGAAAACGATATAGAAAAAAAATCACATCATTATAACCACAGGCGAAAATTAAAAATTGTCTTACTTGCTCAGTAAAAACCATTAAAAATTCTACCATTCTTAAGCTTAATATATAATTTCATTTTATTATTGATCAGTCGCATCCGAAATCAGTCTTTGGTGTAACCGAGTAAGTACCTATATTTTTTATTTCCTGGCTTTACAAATCACGTTCTACCAGTCGTTATCATTCGCGGCTGGCTTTCGGGCCGACTTGAATCCGGGCCGGCTTGAATCCAACCCCACACACCTCGGAATACACATTTCACATAATTTCAATATCAAGACAAGGCGTTCCCATAAAATCAATAGCACAAGGAAACACAATTCACTTTCACGGTGTCTGAAATACAGAAATAAACCATTCTTTGCATATTGAAAGGGGAATAATCTCGCCGGAGCAGCGGGGGCTTAATCAGAATCCGTGAATTGCTTTAAATCGGGGAAAACGCAGGATATACCCTTTGTGCCGGCAATTGCGTACTGGCAGTACACGGCTCGAATCAGAAGACATGCGTGTGTAGGTAATATATTACTAAGATCTCTTGCTTTAAGGCCTGTCCGTCCGCACAGTGAATTATATTCCCGTACTGGGATTTTTGTCCCGCGCGATGTTTTATTTTGTATGACAAAACTAACGTTATTTTTTTCTGACAGAGCGGAAACTTGCTTAAAATTCAGTGTGTTACAAATAAGCGAGAAAAAATTGCGTGAAATAAAATCGCTGTGTGGATAGAGCCTAGGATTAGGCAGGTAAAAGCACTTAGGTATGTGCGTTTTCTTGAATATCTGTGATAGATGTGATCTTCAGCACGCTGCGCTGTTTGTTACGCAAAAAATTACTTTAGGATTCAGTAAATCTTTCCAAATATTTTGTAGATGTGAATTTCCTAGTAAATAGGTAAGGTTTATCTAATCAGTAATCACAAATTAGGGAGATTTTACAAATGCCTCACTCAGTACCTACTGGGCTACGATTTTGTCGTTTACTTACATACTGACTTTTACTAGAAATAACTGGAATGTCAGAGGAACTCAAGGTAATTACGAAGAAGGTTGACACGAACGTCATATTTCTTGGATTAAAATGGGCTCCGAATCATGTAGGTATTACGTTCATGTGTCTAATTTTTTTGTTTTGATATTATCTATTAATACTTTAAAGTTGGTGACTCCCCATAGATACCTAAAACCATCTCCTAATTTTACATAAGCCCGGTACATAGTGTAGCGCAATAACCGATCGTCAGAGGAAGCCGGGGCAGGTCGGTCGCTATGGCACCGAGCACCGGAGGCAGTAAGAAGTTATTTTAGGGGGATATTACGCGACATCAGAGGCTTATCTTTACGGCAGGTGTTCCGCCCCACCCCAGTCTCCCTCCGGGACAAATTTACGAAATATGTCGCGACTTATGCGGATCACGCTTAGAGATCCGCGGTTTATGATGCAGCTTTGCCTAATGGAAGTTGTCTTGCTTTCTTGCCCGTGAAGAAGTGTGAAAGCTTTAACATATATTTTTAAAATAAGTGCGCACATATATTTTAAGTCTGCTGAAAATTTGAGGTCCCTGTAGCTTATGGTAGGCTGCTGCTTAGCTGCGTAAAGTAGAGTTCAGTCATGAAATTTAAGAGTGAATTTTCTCATTATTTAATTTATGAGAATAATATAGCGCTGTGAGTGCATTAAAAATTCCAATACATAAGAGTGAATTGTTATTCAAATATAGACAAAAGGAATCAAATTGTGAAAATGCCTTCAAGCATCGAACTACCTATCACCACCTTCCTGCCCCTATCCCACATCAGTTGGGGTCAAAGGCGCAATTTATTTTGATCGAACACAAAATCATGTAGCAAAAGGATTTTGCTGTGTTTTATGAGCGATCGCGTGCCTGACGTCACAGTGGGTAGGTATCACCGCCACCACGCTATTGACCAAGATATTTAGACCAGTTGACCAAGATATTTTGACGAGGTCAAAAACACTACGTCGTTCTTCAGTATTTTTTGCCGCTACCACATGGCTATAGCTAGAATATATATCAAGACTCTTTATTGTAGGTACCTAACCTACATAACTAACTTTAATTCACAAAATCACTGAAATGTGATCTCAATTTCCGCAACGCCGCCGCCCGCCCCCGCCCCAAGACTCGAAATGTGTCGAAGTGCGTGTTACAGCACTCGCGATATGTAAGACTACCTCAAGTACCGGTACGACACATGTCGAGCAACCCCTGATCAAAAAGGTTCAGTTCCACCACGTTAAGTAGCCACTGTTCTCAAGAACCTAATTCTATAAATCGATTTTCTAACTGTAGAGATTACTTTTCTGACATGAACTTACTGACTACTTAACGATGTACCTTCTTAGGTATTTCGGAATTCCATGCTTAAAAGATTTAATGACCTGTCGCATCGGGGGTCACCTGAAAGGATCATTGTACGTGTACCTTTTAGCACGTGTCCCATCCCACATGCTAAAACTGAAGGATGTTTTAAAAGTCTGCAATTTTAGGTCTCATTTTTTTTTGTAGCTACTTAACTACAATACTTACTATTACCTCTCTACTGAAAATTTCAGAGCGCATAGAGCGATATATTTGTTACAGAAACCGTGCCGATTTTTTCTTCCTTTCTGATCCTACAAATACCTGTACACATACACGCTAAAGGATAGCTATTGCTGACCTATCTAGAACAACTGACTAGACAGTAGATCGTGGCAAGTTTTGAATATAAAATAAAGTAGAAGATTATTCTTCTTAGTGGCCAGTGCCGATCAGCAACAAAACAATAGTACTTACCTTACTTGACAAGCATTAAAAATACGTTTCGGTGGAATACACTTATAGGGCTTGGTGGAACAACCCTTAGAAAGCCACAAGGCACTGCTCATTAACTCACGCCAATACACATGTAAGCCGTCACAACGCTAATAACCAATTAAATAGATTAATAAAGATATTTACGTCATTCTGCCAATTTGCCATTGACGGCGGCTATACATTTCAATAAACCTTTGATCTGCGAAGCTCACGAACCGATTTGTAATTGTTTGACAGTTCTAAGACACTGTTCATTGTCGAGTGTTTAGCGAGGTTGAATTAATCGCAGAACAATTGGTTAGTTTATGAATCAGAAAGTAGATTGGTAGGTGCTAAGAATAGTATTTAATAGTAAAGGTCGCTATCGCCTACGCCAAGTATTACTATCGCCGAATATAGCTGGGCCCCAAGTGACTGATTTTTTTTTTGCCATTGTAATACAAGCCACACTCAACTGTCATTTTATTGCCACTATGATTTTCCATACTAAAAACTGTTAGTAGAATACAAAACTATCAAAACAATCCAACTGACATGGTATCGATACGCAACTGAAACGGTTTTTATGATGCACACTTCGGCCCCTGCTCCTATGCCAACTTCTACTAGCTGCAAGAGAAGATCTAAGAGTAAGTGAGTCATTGCCACAAAATCAAAAAATATTACTCTACACTACCGCTTAACATTAGAAGTAAATAACAAAACTTGATTGTATCACAAAACCATTTCAATAAAATTGGGGTAGCAAAATTTTCCTCAATATCCTCACAACAGCTTAAATACCTACATTCGTCTCATCATAAAATCTAAATATTCGCGAAATAAACTGTTGCTCGTCAGTTAAATAAAAATTACGCGAGAAAGTCCCGAGGGAGAGCCTCATTGTGAGACCACAATGAGCGCTCCTGATTGGCGGAAGGATGTTCTCACTAAATAAAAAATATCGACGCGTCATTTCGCGCAATTTTCGACGAATTTTCAAACGATAAAACCTGTCATTTCGCTGTTGACGCGCCTATAAAATATTCATGCAGGCGGCCGGGAGATGAGCGATTTTTTCTTCGATTTACGCCCCGAAATAAGATGTCATTTTCCGTATCATTAGCGGCGGCTCGGCGCCGCGACGCCACTATTTATACGCAAATACGATAAAATGATGCCCACCGATCGACTGTTTGACGCGCCATTGATAAATTGCGACCTTTTCAAATTTTCTTATCTTTTTTGACGGTTTTTATTCCGTTTCGCACAATACAGATAACATTTTACGGGGTCCTTTAATATCTTCAGCGTTTGAGTGATGATGTCGTAATAATAAAAACATTTACAGATTTTTAATTTAAACGGTTGTCATTTCGGTATTTGTGGCGTGACAATTTTGCTCGTTTTATATTGAAGTGGCGTGTAGCACACTAGACGTCAGGGGATAGATTGGTGCTATTTCCGAGGTAAATTCTATCGGGTAAAGCCCGATGGTGCGCCCGCTGAGCCCTCTCTTTGCTGCGAAATCGCGCGAGTAGTTTATCTGCCGCTCGCGAGCTACAAAGGAATCTGCTATGATAATCTGCAGATGTATTCGATAAACACTTTTGCAAAGGAATCGTTTGATATGTCTGTGAAGATCGACTGGTATTAAAAAATATTATAGACTTCGATTGGTCCCATGTCGGGCGACAAATTTACTGAAACTGATAAATCTGATAATTCAACTATTTGCTTGAAAAGGCAACTGCAGCATCAATATAATATTAGCAGCTTTATCAACCTTGTCATCATCTACAAAACGGTTTGCAAGATCCCAGACATGGCGCAAAATTTTGAGACGAAATCCCATAATCACAGCTAAAAAAGTATAAATAAAGTAGTGTCCTGCACAAGCCCGGCCTATTCTTGCGGACCCACACCGGGCGCCAATTTCAATATATCTATAAATTAGTATGATTACGTTTATCTTTAAGTATTTGCGTAAAGAAAAGCATCTACAGTATCTAAGCAATCTCATCATCTTTATCAACTTTGACACAAACAACAAAATTTAAAAACATCACAAAAATTTGCAGTCTGCAATATCTCGGAGGTGGCGCAAAATTTTGCGACGAAATCCCATAATCACAGCTAAAAACGTATAAAGCGAAAGTAGTGTCCTGCAGAAGCCCGGCTTATTATTGCGGCCCCACGCCGGGCGCCATCGCGACCCGCAGCCCGGCACAATATTGCGCGGCCGCCGTGTCCCGACTAATCCCCGGATTCATTTATTTTTGACAACGCAATACGATTTTATCTCACAGCTTCTGATGCTGTTTGCCTTCTGTTATTATGCCCCCGCCATATTCGGGCCACTTATTTATTTATTTAGCGACCCCTTATAAGCGCGATTTGGCTTTTAATACGACGCTTTTAGCGGCTGATTTGATTTGGCGACTGAATATTTGAACTTGTTTTAATATCTTATATCTTTGCTGGGGGTGTGATGGAATTGAAAAAATAAATTGGTATGAGTAAATTAACTATTTTCTCACACTGTTATGTTTGATTTGGCCACCCTAAAATATTGAGTGTCAGGTTATTATTTGCTGAAAAGATTTCGATGTGTGTCCTTGTGAACCGAAGTTGTGACCCCATAGTTCAAGTGTCTTTGAAATTCTCACACGTGTACTGTACAGTGACTTCATTCATAACTCTTGTAGCCCCAAAATAATACCTACCTTTAGAATAGATCAAGGTACAATATTACTCGTGTAGGTAAGTAAATGTTGGTTTTGTATGTATATAAGAAGTATTCAGTCACCTCTCTCTAACCGTATCCAAGATAAAGAGAGTGAAGGGGTTAAGATAACGATTAAGATTGGACGCGAAAACTTCGATATTTAAGAAATATGACGGGTGGAAAACATTAGAAGTCATATACCTAAATTTTAAATGCCTCGACAGGCAGGTAGAGTTTGCCATTATTTAATAATAGGTGCAAGCTCCATAGAATAGACGCAAGACGCGATGCGCATTAAGTATCACCTTTTATCAGACAAGCGATCGTCAGCCGTTATCGATGGGATGCGTGTCTATCGTGTGTAGCTTTGTTTAATACATTTTATATGGAAGCAGTTTCAAGCGTCGCGATGTCGCACATCTCACGTCTCCGACGATCCTTTGTTTGACAGGTGCCATCTTACGTCTTACATCTCATGTCTACTTTGTGGAGCTTGCACCTTAAAGTCAAAGTAGGCAGATGAAAAACTTCAAATGATAGACTAGGTAGGTACATACCTACATTTATAGTTATGTCGTTTTCTCACGTGGTGTCCTCGAGTCGCTCTCGAGCTAAGTGGGTCGCTGGAAGTGACAGACGTCCACCGAAAATTGGACCTCCCATACAAAATCGCTGATCAGCTGATTCGTTTATTATGATGGGTCAAAATTTTTTTTTATTTCGCCCCTTGTTCCATGGGGAAAGTTGGTCAGTTTCATGAGTTACTTTACCTTTTAATGATACTACGAGGTAGTTATATTTACCTATAGTTATGTCGTTTTCTCACGTGGTGTCCTCGAGTCGCTCTCGAACTAAGTGGGTCGCTGGAAGTGACAGACGTCCACCGAAAATGGGACCTTCCATACAAAATCGCCGATCAGCTGATTAATTTACTATGGGAGGTACAATTTTTTTTTCTTCTTTCGACCCTTGTTCCATAGAATAAGTTGGTCAGTTTCGTGAGTTACTTTACCCTGTATATTTTTATATAAGCCAACTTCTAATGATACTACGAGGTATTTACCTATAGTTATGTCGTTTTTTCACGTGGTGTCCTCGAGTCGCTCTCGAGCTAAGTGGGTCGCTGGAAGTGACAGACGTCCACCGAAAATTGGATCTCCCATACAAAATCGCCGATCAGCTGATTAGTTTATTATGATGGGTCCATTTTATTTTTCTTAGAGCGGTCCTTGTTCCATGGGGAAAGATGGTCAGTTTTATGATTTATTCTGTATATTTTTATATAATGAAACTTCTAATGATACTACGAGGTAGGTATATTAATCTATAGTTATGTCGTTTTCTCACGTGGTGTCCTCGAGTCGCTCTCGAGCTAAGTGGGTCGCTGGAAGTGACAGACGTCCACCGCCCTCCCCCCGTGCCCGCTGCCCACCCCCCGCCCGGCTAGTTGCATATACGATTTTAATTAATAAAACGTCTAAGCTGCCAGAGTGCCAGCTACGTGGAATTGCTGGCTGGTTTGGAAAACTTGTCAAGTAGGTAAATTAAAAAACTAACTAAGTATGCTTTTTGTATTTGAACAAATAATTTGGTATTTTATTTAGATTATACTTTTTTCCAATCGATGCATACCGCGTTAGGTTACCGATAACATGATGATTCTATGTAGGTTTATGTGATTTTACTGATTCCATTTTAACAAAATATTATGTATTTTATTATTCTTATTATTTATTGTTTACTATTATGTATATTTTTCTTTAAAACTGTTTTTATGATATTTTGTATGCGCACCCGCTTTGATTCTTTTAGTTTATCTTTTGGTTGGCCGACAGAGAATGCCTCGTGGCATTAGGCCCGCCTTTATCACTTTCTTCTGTGCGATAAAGTTTATTAAATAAATAAATGAAAAGGCTGTTGTTATATAAAATCTTACAACAATTTGATACAAGATGTACAAGATACTTACATGGACAATTCAAAACGGACACAGGTGCGAAAACAAAATAAAATATTTTTACCAAAGGACGATCGTTATCACCTCACCACCAAGTACCTGACGAGACATTTGACAACCGACGCGTCACGAAAATTTGCATATCTTATTAAAAACCTCGACGGCAGATAAAAATGAAAATGAGACACGTCAAAGAAAAAAATAACGGACAAAACGCGCACGAGACAAAAGATATTTTGGGCGATACGAAAAAACGAAGGTTTTGTCATGGAAATTTCGGGTGGACGTTTTGCATTTTCTTTATTCCCCCATTCCTTGGAGAAATCTGTTTTTTTAATTATCGTGTTTGGTAATTAGTTTGGGGAAACGATCTTTCTCTCCGCTTCCGCCGGCGGACAACTTGTCTGCAGCTAATGAGGTAATTTATAGTCTAAATACACGTGAAAAAGAGGATCACTTTCCCTTTTAATTCCTGAATTGAGACGAGTTTTGCAACTTTTGCTCGAAGACTTTCTTTTACATGGTGGGCGTTTGTAATGAAATTTTAATAGTACGTTTTAATGTGTTACCGTAATTTGAACTAAAAATGCCTATTTTCGGAAAATTAACAAACCTAAATAACACATAATGAAAACAAACATAATGAACACTACACATAATGAAACTAATGGCTCAAAACATTAAATTAGAGGTTTTTATTAAATTTTCTTGATTTTTCTCTTGCTTTAGATGTATCTGTCGCGGTTAGAGCTCCGTCTTTAATATTCTTGAGTCATCATGAAGGAGAAAAAAGGCATCAACAATTCGCCAACAAACGAAGTACCTAGCTAGATCATAATAAAAGAAACATAAATCAGGCCCAAAATCCGAAGCCCACTTCGAGAGTGGGCAAACAAATTGCTCAGGCAATTGACAGGCTTCTCCATTTCCAATGACACACGGCGACACGGCGGGGATTATATCGATTGAAGCCGCAGCATGGCCGGACCACATCAAAAAGACCTAGGCCCGGTTTGTCATTAAAAAGAAAACATACAAGGAGTGCCGGTTCGTCACAAGTTCCAAATTGCTTAGGCAATTGACAGGCTTCTCTATTTCCAATGACACACGGCGACACGGCGGGGATTATATCGATTGAAGCCGCAGCATGGCCGGACCACATCAAAAACACCTAGTACCGGTTCGTCATTAAAAAGAAAACATACAAGGAGTGCCGGTTCGTCACAAGTTCCAAATTGCTCAGACAATTGACAAGCTTCTCTATTTCCAATGACACACGGCGACACGGCGGGGATTATATCGATTGAAGCCGCAGCATGGCCGGACCACATCAAAAACACCTAGTACCGATTCGTCATTAAAAAGAAAACATACAAGGAGTGCCGGTTCGTCACAAGTTCCAAATTGCTCAGACAATTGACAGGATTCTCTATTTCCAATGACACACGGCGACACGGCGGGGATTATATCGACTGAAGCCGCAGCATGGCCGGACCACATCAAAAATACCTAGTCCCGGTCCGTCATTAAAAAGAAAACATACAAGGAGTGCCGATTCGTCACAGACATATCTTTCCTTGTAAGTCTGTCATGGACACCGCACAATGGATTTCGATGCGGTTTCTTTTGGGCGATTCAGGGGAAGGCTTATATGTTTAACAGGTACATATGTACATACATGCCGTGAAAACGTCTTATTCTTATAGGAAAATGACGCGCTGCTAGATTGCTTTTAATTTTTTGGTCCGGTTAATTCAGTTTCCTGCTCAATTTATTCAGTTTTTGATGTAGGTATTTCCATAAAACTGTAATGGTTGTCTTGGTTCCTCACAGTTTTTAATATGTTTAGTGCTTTATTTCAATGTCTGAACCCCTGGGTAAATTGTCGTGACGAATCGGGTCACATCTTTTTAACCGAACCGGCACTGTGGCAAACTTGCTCTAAATACATCACGCGACGCAGTTGCCCAAAAAAATGATACAGGATTAGTTTGATTGCTATTCCTCTGCGATTTGCCTCGCTCTGTGTGCAGCACTTATAGGATTTTAGGACTCGGTGGCGACAAAAGACTGAATCGGCGTGCTAAAAGGAATTCAGGTTTTATGGCACCGTTTTTGCGCGTATTTCTGATTCGTTTGGATACTTCTTCCTAAAGTGTTGATAGCGAATTTAAAGGTGCCCAGAATTTATAAACTTTTCTGTAGCATTCATGACGTCATCAAGCGAGCAGGTTTTGGAGGCCATGCGAGACAAGATAGGATACTTTAACATAGCAATTAAATACAATAAATTCACCCTCCACTATAAAGCTATAATGAATTCATAAATCGCTACACGCAATAAAAGACTCAAATAAAAAATGATCGTCGGCCGCACAAGTAGTTTCATGACCTCCACCCCCGCTATTAGCAGGAAATCCATCGCAGATGCTACGAGCACCGAATCAATGTAAACGACACTGTTTTGGACCCCTGTGCCCCTTGTTTTTTACCAAGGGTCGCTAATCCGTGAGACGTAAGCACGTCTAATACCAAGTAATTTGGCGACCCTGCGGCCTCCCGCAAGCTTATGCGAGCCTGGTAAATATGTGGGTAGCGGTTTAAAGTGTTAATGGAAAAGGACGGCTGTAATGCTGGATTTAATTAAATAGGTCATGCTGGGAACTGAAAGCTTAATTGATGTGCATCAGTAAATCAGATATTTCCCATCTGAACATACGGTTTAGTACTGTGTAAATTTTTCAGAACCGAAATGTCTTTGAAAACGTTATTTGAGCTTTCATTTCCTCATATTGTTGCTCGCTCCCAAATCAAGGAAATTAAAATTCCCAAGGAGGGCAGTTTCAACAAATCTCAGCACTAAAACTCCTATATATCCCCGCGAATGTTGTAAAAAATCATTGCCTCCGTCTACCCTCGGCCCTCGGCGAGGGGAAAAATCTAATCTGTGCATTTTTTGCGGGACCGCGATGCCACAAAGAATTTCATTTCCCACTGTTCATCTATCTCTATTTCACTGACGGCTCTTGTTCTTGGCCCTCCCCTCCCCGAGCCCTCGAGCCCCTCAGCCGTTTTTTAAGACTTCCTCGATCGGAGATAAGGTTAAGCGAGCTCTTCTTATTAGTGGTTTGTACGCGACATTCGCAGCCACGTTTTAATTTATTATGGCCGTATCATCCCGCCCCCTACTGTGCCTTATTTTACTCTGATTAATCCTGAAATGTGAAATTCCTTTCCATGTGTTTGGTTCTCACGAAATCGCAAGTTCTTTTTTGTTGACATTGAAAATAATATGTCGGTAACGGAGGTGTCCGAGGAATAAATTGATGCACAATAGCGTCGTGTTTATCATAATAATAAACGCGACAAAGAATGAGACGAGCGAAAGTCAACTCATAATTGTATTACTAGTGCCACAATCAAAATGAGCCTCCACAAAAACAGAATTATACAATTGTGTACAATTGACATTCAAATCTGTGGACATTGCCGCTTTGTGCTTTTATTGCCACTTATTGACGCGTAATTGTCAATAAATTCCTACGGGATCGGAGTTTAATGTGGGTTTGGGTGGAAAAAGTTATGTTTTATTAATATTTTTACGAGAACGTTTAGGTCGGTCGATAAGATCTGTCGTTTGGGAAGTTTTTTCTTTCAATTTCCGTCACGATTTGTAGAGTCATTATTAGTGCGTCGATGGGGGCGATAGGGGCAGTGGTCGCATGCCGCTCGATGCTATCGGGCCTGCTAAGAGCGACTTTCATCGGGGTCTTTGATTGTCCGACGCCCCTCTCCTACTTACGACTTGTGAAACATGATTTCAATGACGTCGGTGTTCGTTATGATTTATTTCCGGGGAAAATTTATTACACGCTCTTTCCGTGTGCTCGTAAGACAAATTCGTGACTTAATCATTGTAGATTTAGCGGTGATAAATGGCGGTTACCGCTAGGTAAAAGTTCCGAAGATCGTGTGTACTTTCACATGAGTCTCGAAGTTGGAGTTTGTAGGTCTTCACGGCCAGTTGGTAGCGTTGACTTGTGGAGTTCAAAGTCACATTGGTTGTAGCTATTTTAAGATTAAAATAACTTCGTAGTTCTCGGGTTTGAATTAATACCTACTATTGTTGTGATAATACTTTGATGGTTTGTATAAATACTATGAAAATGTCCTACCTAGAACTATTTAAATGACGTCTATGAGTACACCTACGCACATGATTGAATACTTAGTTGAATCTACGCACATGATTGAATGCTTATTTAAAGCCTCTAGCACTTTATTCTGCTGTGTGCCATGAAATTCTTAGGTATGGTCGGATTAAAAGAAAAAAAATTAAAAATGACATTTTTCGTTTAGGGATCGAACCTGGGTACCGTCGCTCCTGCTCTGTCACCGAGCTATCGACTCCTCGATCGACTTTTTCCAAATAATCTCTTCATGCTGGTCTCGATGCGTCGATTTTAGCACTTATACATTACAATAAATTCTTAGGCATGTTCGATTCTAAGGTTATTTACATCCACAGTCCACACCCGAAGGTTGCATTCTTTTTCGATTGGGACACCAAGGCGTCCAATGAACCGATGAACCCTGGTGTCAGAGTTTTTCAACCGACTACTGCAAGTAGCAGGAGGCCTCTGACATGGTTGTGAAACGACTACCATCACAGACAGCAATCGGGACCGACGGCTTAACGTGCCCATCTGAAGCACGGAACCATCTTGCTTTTTCGGACAATAAGGTGGTTCAGCCTGCAATGTCCTAACCAGACTAAGAACAAATTCACAAAGTGATAAATATCAACTTTGTAAGTGACCCCACCGGGAATTGAACCCGGTACCTTCTGCGTCGCAGGAAGTCCTACTAACCACTGCTTCACATAGGTTCTATTATGATGACATCACTCGCGGAGATTAATTCAGGGCACGTCTTCTGATATCTGATCATCAGTTCCGCAGGGGTCGCTGTTAGCTCTGACGTTATTGTTTATCTAGCTAGACGATTCGATAAATATTAATATCGGCCAAAAATATAGTATTGATGAGTTACGCCCTCTGCGTTCGGTATTAGGTATGTAATCTCTAAAGTAAATAGACAGATTCTTATCGGAGTTTACTGAAATCAGGGTTTTTCTACTTAGTGCGACATCGAGTCACAATCATTTCGTGGATCATATGTTATTGAAAAGCTTTAGGTAAGGACTAAGGAGTCAAGGGTTGACTACCTATATTTAGAGCAAGCTTGCCAGTTTGAAGGAACCTTGTCGCGAATCTCGTTCTACGACAATCTCCTCGCAGATAAACTTTGAAAAACATTTCAATCGCACAATAGTGGAACGCCTAGTGGCAGACCGCGGTTGCCGTCACAGCCGTCACGACCGTCACAGACGTCACAAGACAAGATAACGCTTATTAAACGCGTCACGCGGTGACAGTATCTACCCTCGATCGGCGCAGGCGGCGGCAGATAGAAAAATATCCTGTGACGTCATCGCGTATCTGCTGATGATGTTTGGTGCTGTCGCTTTAGGGGGTGCCTGATAGTGCTTTGATGTTTGAACCAGAAACTAGCTATACCTATTCTTAAGGTAGTAGGTATAACTTATCTACTACATCTGCGTATCTTAAAAAAATTTGGTACAGTTAGATAGCAGGTTTTTTTTCGGTTTATACCCATTTGTTCTGCACTCCTAGGCTAAAAGTGTAGCATCTAATGAATACAATAGAGGAGGTAAAGATCTTAGATGTGACATCACCTAGAGCGCAAACTCCATAAAAGAAACGTAAGACGTAAGATGGCATCTATCAAACAATTTATAGTCTGAGACGTGAGACGTGCGACATCGCGACGCTTGAAACCGTTTACATATAAAATGTATTTCGAAACTGTGACAAAGCTACAAACGTGAGACGTGCGTCGCATCGATAACGGCTGACGATCACTTGTCTGACAGATGTCATGTTGTGCGTCGCATCGCGCGTCTTTTCTATGGACCTTGCCCCTAGGAGAGTTAGTCTGTCGTAATATTTCTCGTCGCGATACTATTCACATTTTCGATATTTTTTTATAAGAACCACTGACTGAAGATAGGCTTAAAAACCAAGCGACGCGACAACGACGCGCGTCGTTGTCGCCGTCAAATTTTGACGGCGTCGTTGTCGCTGCGGTCTTGTAGAAAAACCCGACCGCATCCCATACAAACTCTAAGCTTCTCAGCGCGCTGTCAATGTGACGGCGTCGTGGCGCGCCGCAACGACGCCGTCGCTCGGTTTTTCTGGTTCCCCATACAAACCAGTCATTTGACAGCGGCAACGACGCGCGTCGTTGTCGCTGTCGCTTGGTTTTTAAGCCCACCTTTAGTGAGTGTTTCAAACATCATCAATACATTATCAAAACCACCACGCCTGAGAAGACTTTTCTATCCCCACCCGACCAATGCCCACCGAACGACAACATCAAAAAGTCCGCGCCAGGTTTTTTTGCAATCATCAAATTGATCTATCCGCGCGCCATCTGGCCCGTGAGTAAAACGCTTTTGGAACCTCTCGGCCGAAGAATTAATTCGTATAAAACACGCGTATATAGGGGCTGATTATAGGTTTGTGTCGATAGAAGTTGACATGTTTGTAGAAGCATACGGTTATGAAGTTAAGCGGGTACCTACTCCATGTCATGCTAGACGAGAAATCTACACTTCTACACTAATATAATAAAGAGGAAAACTTTGTTTGTTTTTTTGTTTGTTTGTTTTTTTGTATGTATGTAATCGATAAACTCCGAAACTACTGAACCGATTCCGAAAATTCTTTCACCATTAGAAAGCTACAACATTCCTGAGTAACATAGGCTACTTTTTACCACGGGAAAATTCCTCATTTCTACGGGAAAACGGTTAGCAGCAGGAAAAGCGGGAAATACAGCGGATATTACCCAAATAAGCCAAACCGCTTTACCGATCTTCGCGAATTTTGGCACTGATATAACTAGCATAGTAAAGATGGACATGGACTACTTTTTGTCAGCCCTCGAGGATCTGGAGTACGAGTACCTGATGAAGACCACCAGCATCCCATCTAAACTATAAAAGATACGGTCATGACTTCATAGAAAAAGTTGTTCACCATGACGGGCCGCTTCTGCTGGCACATGGTCATCGAGGATCTGGAGTACCTGATGAAGACCACCAGCATCCCATCTTAACTATAAGAGATACGGCCATGGCTTCATAGAAAAAGTTGTGCATCATGACGGGCCGCTTCTGCTGGCACATGGTCATCGAGGATCTGGAGTACCTGATGAAGATCACCAGCATCCCATCTAAACTATAAGAGATACGGTAATGGTTTTTAAGTAAAAGTTACTCAGCATGGCAGGCCGCTTCTGCTGGCACATGGTCATCGAGGATCTGGAGTACCCGATGTAGACCACCAGCATCCCATATAAACTATAAGAGATACGATAATGGCTTCGAAGTAAAAGTTATTCAGCATGACGGGCCGCTTCTGCTGGCAAATGGTCACGAGGGTCTGGAGTACCTGATGTAGACCACCAGCATCCCATATAAACTATAAGAGATACGGTAAAAGCCTCAAAGTAAAAGTTATTCAGCATGACGGGCCGCTTCTGCTGGCACATGGTCACGAGGGTCTGGAGTACCTGATGTAGACCACCAGCATCCCATATAAACAATAAGAGATACGGTAATGGCTTCAAAGTAAAAGTTATTCAGCATGACGGGCCGCTTCTGCTCGCACATTTACCTCTGCTGGATCGGAGTAATGGACTTTTTACTACGGGCAAAGATCCAATTTCTACGGGAAAACAGGTAAGTAGCAACGGGTGAAACCGCTGGGCGGGCTGCTAGTTTTTAAATAAATAGGTAGGTATGTTAAAAAATATGACATCAAAGATTTTCAGGAAAAGCTGTCATATTCATTATTATTATAGAGAGAGTCCAATATTTTGCTTTGCTACGAATACGTAATACGTTAGGTTGCTATATCAATATCACACATGTGTCAATTTATGACGTAGTACCTTACAAGTCATCACAGCCCTGTATTTTGACTAATTCCATGATCCTTTAAAAATGAATTTAGATGACTGATGATCAAAGTTGTCCATAGAAGTAGCTGGAACAAAGGCTTCAAAAAGGTCTAGGGGTAGGTATCGAAAAGGTCGGAAAACATCAAATGAATACCCAAAACTTGTCGGTCGAACACACATCACAGTTTCAGTTGTGTTTGATATCACCAAACTTATCCACGAAAACCCATCCAGTTCATTTGTGTCATAGCAAAAGTTCATCTTTCCCTAAAACTCATGTTCAAACCAAAACAAGCAAACACGTAAACACCGAAGTTCTGCCGGAAAATTCATTGTGCGTGAAAACGGTAGTTTTAGCGAAACTTTTTTAACAGTAAGCTGCAAAACATTTTCATATTCTAGCTGAAAATTGTTACTTTTCCCGTAGCTCGGCAGCCGCTGCTCGGTGCACGTGCGCTCATCAACTAATGGTCCGTGCGCGGCATTTGAACCGAGCCTACACTCGGCGAAACAACCTGCACAGCCCGCTTTCGGCGCAAAATTATAACGTGTAAAATACGCCCGCCCGCTCCTTGCATTCCGCGCACCGGATTTTTATGAATGCCGCGATTATTATACGCATTTTAAACACGAATACGGCGCTATTCTCCGCGAGACATAGTGTACCTAAGTAATATTCGTAACGAGTTTTCTCAGCGCTACCTAATTTCAAGGAGTGGTAGAGCCGCGGGTCCACTTGTCGCGAGTAGGGTAAACGCGCCGATTGTCGTCGCTGAAATCGAACGCGATTGCAAATTTATTAGCGGGCGGCGGCCGGGCGGGCGGCGCACGGCGCAGTTGTTTTTACTCTCCGCGTATTTTTTTCTCATCGAGGCTCGGTCTCCCCTTTTGTTCTCAAGTGGACCAGCTGTCATTATACGCCATGTTACTGTTATTTTTTTCGACGTTTTCATAGAGTTTTGCGTGGAGAGGGCGTTCCGTTCGGAAAAATGTTCGTTTTGCGTGCGTCGGGCAGAGTTCGCGTGTCGAGTGATGTCGGCGCCGGCCGCGCCGATCGGGAATGAATTATGAAATTTCAGAGTTGCCTCTTGTTGCATTTCAGTTCGAGTGGCCATTGTTTCGTAACTATGCGATATAAGTCAACTTTGCAGTGTCGTAATAACATTTTAAATAGTTTGCGCTATGTTGTTGTTGTTTAGTTACATGTACCCATCAGACGGAACGTTTTTTTTTTTTATGGAAATAAAGAGGAAATTCGCATCTTCCTTATGCATGCGTTACGCAGCGCTAAAGTAGACGTTACGTTACGTACGTGTGATCTCCGCTTAAACAGATCATCAAAATAATCTTGCTACAAACTCAATATAATTTCGTAACATGTGTCACAGCAGTTTTCAAGTGGCTCCTGTCTGATAATTCGGCCGAACCCTTTGAGGACACCCCTCCCTGTGTAATCACGAGTTGTAGTTTGCGTACTCATTTGGCTTTAATCAGTTCCCCTGCTATTTTGATTGCTATGCATTAAATTAACACACATTCTAGCGATAATAACATCTCATTAACAATAACCCCCAAGCTTAGTTTAGCTTAGTTTTATGTATAACTTGCTAACTTTGCTTTATAGTCCTTATATCATAGTTTTAAATACCATAATAATATTTGTACCTACACTATCATGTGATGGCAAATTATGAAGCACTGTATAAAAACCCAAAATTTGTATAGGTATTTTATTACCCATAGCATAGCCCATAGGTAATTACATTTTATCGTTGATTCTGATTCTTAAACCTACGTGATTTTGTCGACTACAAACAAAGTTTTAAGTATAATGTCAACTATGAAACCGCAACTATTTAAAATCCTATGCGAATATCCGTTGCAACTGAAAACAGATAGATAAGGAATATGAGAAGAGTCACTAATAGACAAGACGCGAGCCGTCGTTATTGGCCTGAAGACGGTTCTCGAGAGGTCTCAGCAATCTGACAGTCGATGTAGTATTTCAGAATATTACCAGTCTGTATTCAAATGTGCTGCTAAATATTCGTTGAAATATAAATAGGAGTATTCTAAGATTTGTTAATAGACAAGACGCGATCCGTCGTTATTGGCCAGATAAGACGGTTCGAGAGTTCTCAGCAATCCGACAGCCGATGCAGTATTGCTGATTATTACTCCTTAGCATTCAAATTCATAGCAGACATTGTTTTGAAATTCTGCTGCCTAACATACCAATATTATTGGCTACAATGACTCGCACAATATTTTCTAAGACTTGCAATTTGTATTGTAGGACGATTTTTTAATGATTCGACCTGTTTCTTGAGATTGTTGAAATAATGGAATAAAAGCTGTTGATTTTACATCCTGTATTAATACCTAGTCCAATCTCAGATATCCACGTCGAAGATAGCTAGAATATTAGCTAGATCGTAGTTCAGACAATCGGGCGTCCGTAGCAATATTGCAGGCCTTAGATCCAGACTAGGCTGGACAATGAGACTGAGCTGTAAGCACAGACAAACAGACGTGGGTTGTAATATAATACCTACCGGCTTCTATGTAGGTGTATTGTATGTAGGTATACCATAGATAAAAAATAAATGGTTGCATTTTTTGTGACTGTACGTACGCCCTTCCCTTAAACTTTATTGCGAGCCTGATATTTTAAGTACCTGCCTCGCAGAAATTACAAACAGATACTTTATGTCAATGATCTGTGAACATATTACTTAGTATTATTGTAGGTACTACTGACAATTAGTCATATTTAGAGATATACGTCTGTCTGTAATTTTGTCATTTTTTAACTAGGATGGTGCAGAAAAAATATTTACATACCTACATACTTAGTTTAATTAAAGTAAATACACAAGTTATAAAATAAATTCAATAAACTTCAATTCGTAAAACATCACCGAAAAAGGTCGAATTAAATAAATTGAACTACGCCGAAATCCCAATCCTTTCGCGTTTCGGCAAAATCGGAAATAGTTTTTCCGTCCCTGACCCGAGGTTTAATATAGTAAATTGACATCCCTGTGAGAAGTGAAGTCCTCAAATCGGGAGAAACGGTCACCTGTCGTCCCGATCCAGTGCATTTTAGGAAATTATTTCCCATCACATTAGCGGCGTATTGGTGTGCCGCCGACCGCGCCCTCTGCCGGTGCGTGAATCTTGTCCTTTCGGGATATTCTGCAAAACGACAAGTATTTTGACTACTGTTTACTGTTTACCAACAAAATAATAACCTATTATAAAACGGATGCCGTGTGATGCCGGCTTAAAATAGCATCACCCTAATTCTATTTCAGCAAGACTAAGGAATAATCATCCAGAGAATGGGCAGCAGCGTTCCCTGTCGATGCAACATCTTGCACTGCGCTCGCCAGTCCGCCTGCCAAGCGTGGTGAGTATGGCAATACCCCCGATTGGGGGAGGCCCATGCCCAGCAGTGGACTGTTGTGACTGTTATGGTATAAAACGGATAGTGACTACAGGATGATTTTTTGTAATCGAAGGGTAATATTGCTACAAGTGCTACGACATGGCTACGACGTAGCAACCACCCTATTCAATGAACTAGTTCATTGTTCATTTAGAGAGCGATGATAGTCTTTATTTAACAAAACAATTAAATGTGTTCATTTGGTAATACGTTTTACTGCCTATAATCAATCAGTTTTTTTTTTAATATTATTAGTTCCAGTATTCTCACTTTTCATTCATATTATTTTACGTTACCATACTTACCTTTCATTTTCAAGTTGATGTTTTGAATATTTGTTTAAATACATCATCATAAACTGAAAATACACTCTTAAAATGTGATAGAAAATATTTACCAATTCTAAGTTTAGTATACCGAATCACCCTCATTCTCATATGGCTTCCCTTGTAATAGTGTCACTCACCCCGAGTGGTCCGGTCGGATTTTCTTCTGAGTGTAAGTTGTATAGACGACAAGACAGCTCTACTTGACGACGTATTTCCAATTACTAATTTAGCAATGAAAAATAATACACAGAGTTTTTATCACTATCAGCATCAACGTCATATTCTTAACTTAAATACGGGGTCTTAAGGTGCACTGAAAACTTTGCAGGCATGATCTGACCATGAAACAGAACAACTTTTTCTTGGTATTGGGCTTTTTAGGGTTTCGTAGTCTACTAGGTGCCTTACATCTGGTATCATTTTACATGTAGGTAACCGAACTGTAGATCTGTTTTCTAGACGTTGATGAAAAGCCATAATTTTGGCCGATATACCTTCTACAGCTGTCAAATATGGACTATTCGAACACCGGTACTGTAGTGCGTTCCGTTCCTTGGTCAGTGGTATCTCACCGCTCACGTGTCAGTGTAATCCAACATGGCGGCATCTACGAGTACATCACGTCTTCTCAAGAGCCGCCGTAATCGCATCAGCGAGCCGTGAGCTGCCTTCTGACCAGCACCTTCCACTATACTGAACCCTGTACTATCGCCAGCATATCAACCTGCCTAAAGGGACCAACTTGTATTGATACCAGAACATCACCCTGACCACATATGGGTTCAACTTGTACTGATTTTTCTTATGTACAAATGCTAAGAAAAAAGCAGATAACGGTAAAAGTACCTACCTAGTACGAGGTAGGTGTATCTTCTGCCTGAGTATCAACGCCTCGCTAGCTTATTTGTATTAAGTTACGTACCGTATGGTTGGCCTGACCAGCCAAGAGACAGTGCCTTTTATTTTTATTTTTTTATCCCGCCCGAGCTGCGTTTATCCTATTATTGACTAATCCATTTCTGAATAATGATGACAACACTGAAAAAGGATAACTTAGGAAATGTTGACTTGACCATGTTAGCATGACAAGTCATCAAAAACTTGATAGATAAGTCATCAAAACTAAGCCCCAAGCTCCACAGAGAGGACAAGGAAAGGACATAGGGCGTAGGGCATGACGCTTGACGTTTGACATCGTGACGTTTCCATACAAAATGTACGAAAAAGTATTGACAAAGGCACGCACAAGCGTCGCCAAAGCGTCGCCAAGGCGTCGCATCCATGACAGCTAGCGTCAAAAGTTTTTGTCAAAAACTAAGAAGAATATTTGACGATCACTTGTCTGTCAACTGTCATTCTTACGTCCTATGCCCTCGTCTTTTTGGTGGAGTTTGCGCCTTAGATAAGTCATCAAAACTATGATAAGTCATCCAAACCTTACTCGTAGATCCGCGATTTTTGTTTTTAGTTTGTTCTCTCGGTAAATATGCGGATATTTACTGAGAAAACGAAACTAAAAACAAAGCTTCTCGAACATGTTGTTTGTCACACAGTCACACATAAAAAAGCAAGACAGTGTCCACAACTGGCCTAGATCAGGGTCACATGCAGATCTCTCTAAATGAACTAGTTGGGACGCGTACCATCACTTTACGGACTGCTGAGCAAGAGTGTCGTTGTGTGGATATTAAGTTAGTTTTATTTAGAGCCAGTTATGTTACTGTACTGCACATTTCTCTGTTCTTTTTCTGAGTTTATCAGATGGAGGAATTGGAGAGCTTAATCAAAATAAATAATTTAAATATTTTTTAGAGACGTACATACATATTATCATTATTATTAGCCAGGTTCACCGTGTGGTTAGCCTGGCCAGCCCCGAGGCAGTGCCTTTATTTTTATTTTTTTATCCCATCGAGCCGCGTTTATACTAGGAATAAAAAAATGTTATAAAAAAGAGAAAATTTTGCCTTGCAAATGTCTCTCTTTTACAATAATTATTTTATTGTAGAGGTACTGCTCATGTTTCTGTTGTTTTTCTGAGTTTATCAGTAAGTTGTTTAAGAGCGAAAGAATAGACAAAATGATTAAAATAAATAAGCCCCCGTAATAAATACCCCGCAAGGGATATCTAGGCTATATATGTTAGTATTTTTAACCTCCAACACGAGACCAATAAGGCCTCGTCACACAGGACTCGCGGTGTCGCAGCGCGTCTAACGCGAACGTGCCGCACATACTTATGCGTCGTCAGTCGGGAGTGTATTAGCATGAATTAGTGGTTAGTGGCGCGTGAAGAACGTGCGTCACGTGGCTAAGAGTAGACAGGGACGGATTAGTGCTACAATCGTGTAAACATACGAAAGTTGAGATTACTGTACGGAAATTGTCATCAAACTTATATAAAGTGTAAAAAAATCTGAAATTGAAAAATGAATCCTACTATGTGGGGAATCAGGTGAAAGGCTTCGAAAGCCAATTACAAAAATGTATCTGTCGCAGTACAGAGGAGGTGCATAACGTGTTCCTTCACTGCTCGTTTCTTCAATACTTAGTAAAAGCCATAATAGGTACTAAACAAACTAGGTTTTTGGCCAAAAACCTGGATCAGTTTAGGACGATGGCCGAAGGAAGTCTACGGTTTTGCCATATGCCGGCTTTTGGCCCAAAAACCTAGGATTTTGGCCAAAAACCTAATTCTGCCATCGTACTGCGACATATCCAAAAATTTTATTGATGTGGAATCCTATGTAATTTCTTCAAAGATGTCCATCTGACTCCGTTCAGCATCAGTACCCAACTAACATTTTAGTAATAAGAATTGGTGGCATAAGAGTTCTTCATAAGTGATTTTGGCAAACCAGAGTCCTACAAAAGCTTTAGCGATTAGTGTTAGAGCACGCTCTAACCCCTTACTACCCCTCGATTGGGCCCCATTTTTTAGCGCTATAAGTAAGTAGGCTGACAAACCTCCGTTTCGCTGACGACATTGTCCTCTTCGCCCCAACGGCACAAGGTCTAACCCACTTATTAGATAGTCTTAATACAGCTAGCCTCGAAGTCGGGCTTCACATGAACCGGTCCAAAACAAAAGTTATGACCAATAGCGTCAAACGTAAGGTAGAGGTAGAGGGGCAGGAAATTCAGTATGTCGACGAGTACATCTACTTGGGCCAGATAGTTTCCTTCCAGAACCGGCAAGACAAAGAAATCGAACGCCGAATAGAAAATGCCTGGAGGAGCTACTGGTCCATGAAGCATCTGATGAAAGGAGACCTCCCGTTATGCCTAAAACGGCAACTCGTCGACATGTGCATCCTGCCCATCCTAACTTATGGAGCGCAGACCTGGTCTCTGACCGGCTTACAGAAGTTCCGACTCGGGGCATGTCAACGAGCAATGGAGCGGAGCATACTAGGTGTCAAAAGGACGGACCGTATCCGAAACACAACCCTCCGCTCCAAAACTCAAATCACCGACGTGGGCAAAAAGGCCGCGAGACTTAAGTGGGATTGGGCTGGCCATGTGAGCCGTATGCATCCGGAAAGATGGGCCAAACTGGCTACCGAGTTTATCCCTGAAGAACGTCGCCGTAGAGGAAGACCGAGAAAACGCTGGCGGGATGACCTGGTTGAATACGATCCCAACTGGTCGGAAACAGCCGCAGACCGGAAAGCCTGGAAAGAGAGAGGGGAGGCCTTTGCCCAGCAGTGGGACAGTGTAGGCTAAAATAATAATAATAATAATAAGTAATAAAATTAGTAATAATATTCACTATTGTAACACTGAACGTTACATTATAGTTATACAATGGCGTTACATGCGACTAATTTCTTGTTTCTACAATGGTGGTAGATTTATAATCTTGCCACCTGGAGCTCCGTAAAGTTAGTACTATGGTTAAATAAAAAACAATTTATGGTATACAAGTTCTAAATTCTGCTTATATATATTTTATGGTTATGTATTAGTTCTTTTTTAGGTCCATTTATATCTCGGATTTGCTTAACGTATCTTGATCCGTATTGAGTAGCAACTCAAAGTTCTAGCACGTTTGATTCCTCTATAGTTTTGCATATAAATTAGACTCTTTCACTTAATTTGCGTTACTCTTCCAACATGATGGCGAAATATTAAAGTGAAAACAAAAACTAGTTACGGATTTTCATAACTCGGTAAGTGAAGTTTACATAACTAAAACTTATTGCGCGGGTAACTTTATTGAGAGAATCATACATGTTTCGCATCTCAATTTTGCAGGGACTTGAAAAGAAGTGGTATTTCAAGTAAAAATACTTTTTTATTTTATGAGGAGGGGTATGCTCTCAAGCTACATAAAGATAAAAACGCCCTATTGTCTTTGTATTTTATAGTTGTAGTGTATTTTAGTAAATAAAATTCATTTTAAATTCAGAATAAGATGTAAAAATTGCGTTTAAAATTATTGTTTTCATAAATTATTTTAGGGTTATGTTTGAATTATCATGGCGTCTATTTCTTATTACCCTAGTTTCCTCTTATTACTTTTATTGAATAAGAAGTGCTAAGAAGGTTGTAGTTAGAACTATTGTAGCAGTTGTTATACCAGAATAGAGTTTTAATGGTAATAAGAGAATAAGTTTGAAGTGATTGGTTTTACAATGGTTCGGCTTAAGTTTAATGGTAGTAGTATTTTCTTTTGATTCCTCCACATCTTTTTTGTTTTTTCCAGGAAATCATAGCAAAAATCAAGCAAGGAAGAGAAAACATACTTGAAAGTAAATGGGACTACACACATAAACACATTTCTGAAATTTTGCGATTGGCGATATTATACATCTATAGAAGCTTTATCTTATTTGTTATATAATTTCAAGTGATAATAAAAGTTACAACATTTAAATCGTATTTTCTTATTGTTTTAAATAACATAAGAGTAAATTAAAACACCGTTATAACGAACAAGGCTCTAAAAGTAACTCCATAATACAGACTAATATCATATTAAAGTGGTTTTTGATTCCTTAATGAAATTGCTTGCAAATAAGTTCCAATTACTTCTCATATAGCAATATAGGTAATAAAAATATTTTGACGACTACTTTCAAGAGCTTTTGTTGGTAGTAAAGTTATTAGAAACTTTAATATTGCTTTAAGTGTTCTGCGTTACTTGAGTATATAAGAGTAGTTTCTATAATAGTTGCGATTATAACCTTCATACCTTTTTAAGTAATACTATGGTTCTATGCAAGTTAAGTGGTATAAAACATTTACTTAGCTCTCTTGAAGATCACATGGGAATAGTTAGACTTACTAGAAACCTTATTACTGCTTAAGGTATTTATTGTTACTTGAGGTTACAACTCCTAGCGTTACTGTAGTTCAGCTTAACTCTTTTATAGCTTCTTAATTTGTATTATGTTTTATTGTTACTGAGCTTAATGATTTATTTAGTTATATTCATGACCATTAAACCAATAAACGTTTTACTAGACACTTTTATATACCCGTTAAAACAATACAAACGATAAGAGTGGTGAAAATTATGACTAAAATGTTTGTTGGGTACCTATGCATATTGTGGGCATCATCTGTCGTGTAATGTACCGCTCATGACGAGTTAGCATATACCTACATGATGAGTATTTTTCCAGCTAAGCCTTCAGGGCACTGAACTGCACTAAATAATATCTGATAGGTCAGGCACCAGCAACCATAGTGCTGCATAGTGCGGGATACAAGATCTCTTTTATAAACACCATGACTTTTCTTACGAATTGACTCTACAGTTGTAGCTCTGGGGCTATCAAACCTACACCTTTGGTGGGGAGCGAGGGCTCACTCTAAAGTATTAGTTTGGTTGTTCAAATGAAATTAAATTATAGCCAGCCTAATCGCACTCTTGGGCAAGGGCAAAGTCAGAAAAATAATTCCACACCATTTAATGGCAGCAATACATTAAAATATGCAATCGATTGACGAGTTTTCCAATAAATACTACTTTCCGATCCACGCGACTGCTGTTTGCTGAGGGGTGACTAGAAGATTTCTAACTTCGCCAAGAGAAATTGGCTAAAAAATCTTCAGCAAAATAAAACCGAGCAGCAACTTCCGAAAGTTATCCAACTTCCAATAATCCATTACACCGGGTTGAGCAAAAAATAAACTCGGAACTTATTATTTTGAGTGAAAACATCTTGGAGTTTTGTCGCCGAGTTTGCTGACGCGGTTGAGATAGCGGCTAAATATAGAATTTATTTGGAAATTATTACAGAGATTGCAAATATAGATAGCGTCCAAGTTATCAAATCGAAATATGTGCATTGAAAATCTTAATTTCTGCGGATAAGTTCAATTAGGTAGAGTTACCATAGGATAAGAGACTATTACAAATTGATTACAAAAACTAGCTGCCAGTTAGCGGCTTTATCCGCTGCAACTCGTTTTCCCGTAAAAGTAAGACGCTTTTCCGGCATGTATTAAGTACATACATGAACCTTCACTCCATCTATTTAAAAAAAACGCATCAAAATCCGTCGCGTTGTTTGGGATTAGTTAGCGGTGTTCATGATAGAAAAACGCAATGAACGACTATAAATTTTATACTACTTATGTATCAATATACAGAATGCCAGGTTGGAATCACAGACCACGGAACAATCACTGCTTGGGCATAATCGTTGCAAACGAAAGATAATCTCCATTGCCACCTCGGCACTCCAACGGTAACATTAGCGCTCCAAATAAGTTAAACTAACAGACTCCACGGCACTAAAATCGCCACTTTTAGTGCCGAGCGGGCACTAAACAATAGTGATGAGAAAATTTAATTATCGATATCGATATATCGAACCAAATTGGTCACGGCTCGCGTATAATCGTTGCAAACGCGAGATTATCTTTGCCACCTCGGCACTCCAACGGTAACATTAGCGCTCCAAATAAGTTAAACTAACAGACTCCACGGCACTAAAATCGCTACTTTTAGTGCCGAGCGGGCACTAAACAGTAGGGATGAGAAAATCAAGATATCGATAAATCGATATACTATCGATATTTTTTTAACTTTAACATATAGCGACATAATGATTTTAAAAAGACCCACCAAGTACCTACTTAGTCTAATGACAAGTTACTTTCGAAATTCTTCAATAGCACACCCAGCTTATGTGAAATTTTACTAGTGACCGATAGCGAAAACTTAGAACCGACTGGCGATAAGGAACAAGGAACATAGTTCGAAATATGAAAAATTAATTTGGACCTCCAATACAAAATTGATTTGAGTCACTACGGGAGGCCCAACCCTTTTTTCTTTTTTTTTTCATAGACCTCTACTTCCTTGGAGAAAGTTGTTCCTTGCGATGAGTAAAATTTAACCCAGTATATTCGATATACTGTTTCATCTCTACTAACCAGCAAACAAAGGCGGCGGCGTCGGCGAGCGGCGTCCGGTCCGCCACAAAGGCTTTGCCCGCCACACTGACACGCTTTTTGCGCCGCTATCGCCCGATGACGTCCCGTAGATCGATAAGAGCCTCCCGCTGAATGTTCAGATGTTCAGAATGCCCCATTGTATCATTGACACTAGATGTCTCTGATGTACAGATGTGGAAAACCGTCCTAAACTAGCCTAATCGTGCTAGCATCGTTATTCAGACTTAAAGTCCGTTGCTACGCATTTTTAGCGCATCCATCTATCAGATGCTAAAGAATCTTGAATTTCCGCCACACTGACACACTTTTTGCGCCGCTAATGCCCGATGACGTTCCCGTAGATCGAACAGAGCCTCCCACTGAATATTCAGACACTAGTTGTCTCAGATGTACAGATGTGGAAAACCGTCCTAAACTAGCCTAGTCGTGCTGTTGTTGATTTTAGCGCATCTATGTCCGATGCAAAAGAATCTTGAATTTCCGCCACACTGACACACTTTTTGCGCCGCTATCGCCCGTTGACGTCCCCGTAGATCGATAAGAGCCTCCCACTGAATGTTCAGATGTTCAGAATGCTCCATTGTATCATTGACACTAGCTGTCTCAGATGTACAGATGTGGAAAACCGTCCTAAACTAGCCCAGTCGTGCTACCTTCGTGACAGGCGGATCTCACACTTAACGTCCGTTGCTGCGCATTTTAGCGCATCCGTTACGCGTGCGTCTGTCAAAATAAAGAAAATTATAAATTGCCCATAAATTAAAAACTGATGTTGTCACAGGAGCAGCTATTGTCGATTTAAAATTTCAATTTATCTAACGGGCTTCAGGTGTGGTATCCGGCATAGCGTGTCGCGTGCGTCACGGGTAATTACGGCGGGCATGGACGGTGGGAAGTTGCGTGCGCGTGTCACAGCTTGGTGACAATGTTCACGGTTGATTGATTTTCGATCCTGCATTTACAGGTGTATGAGGGTACGGTGTCATTAAATGATGTTTACCCTAACAATGTGTGATGCTGGCTGAGAACAGCATCACTTCAATTCTAACCGTGGTTATCGTAAAAAGCGACTAGGACCAACGAAAAAACTTGCACGTGGTGTAAATGGCCAATTTTACAGCCGTTTACGCTCTGCCAAAAATATAGGCGTGATATACGTACGTATGTCTTATTTAAATACGTATGCAAAACTAAATCTAATGTCAAATATAAAGGTGTGTACACAGTGTGTGTTTCAATTAACACAGTTTCGGAGTGAGAATTAAACGAATACGGCAAACAAAGGCACGGTAATAAGACATTAATGAACTCAGTAAACAAGAGTCAAAATAGCGTGTCACGCACAAGCCGCGTAATCGAATCACTGTGCTCGCATGATGTCACAGAACATAGAATACCAAGATAGAAATAGCTTCCTAACAACGAGTCAAAATAGTGTGTGACTTGAATGTCCACACACAAGCCGCGTGATCGAATCATTGTCGTCACGTGATGCCACAAAAGAAGAAAATCAAAGATAGAAGTGACTTAGTGAACACGAGCCAAAACTACACGCACAAGCCGACAAATTAAAACAACAACAAACGACTACAGTCAAGTGCGCTCATGTGATTCCACAGAACAAGAACAGTAAAACAAACTATACTAGATTCAAAACAATCATGCCTGCATTTTTGCGTGATAAAACAGAGAACGGAACAAGGAAGAATTGGAATAGTGCCTTCATTCTGTTCTCTTTACATTTTTACGCGCTTGATGTCAGTATTTCTTCGCAAGAAGTGTGATTTTGCCTTACTAGTCCACTGTATTATTTTTTTACAAATCGGATCCGATTCTTCCGTTCCTCGTAGCCCATTTGCTACATCACTTCCACGATGCCACACTTCTGTCCGTTGCGTGCTCCTAACAATTTCTTTCAAGTAAAGCTAGTTTTCCTACATGGCATTTCAATTGCTTCTTGGTTTATCTAAACAAATTTTTTTCTATTTCTCGTAGCAGATTTGCTACGGCTCTTCTACGCTCTTATTCTTCTGTGCATTGCGTGATCCTAAGAATTCCTTGCAAGTAAAAATTATTTTGCTTATACAGACTCTCTTCTTAGCTTCTTTCTTTACTAAAACTGGTCCTGTTTTTCTGTTACTCGTAGCAGTTTTGCTATGCCACTTCTACGCTCTCCCACTTCTGTGCATTGCGTGCCCCCAACAATTTCTGTCGGTGGCACATTGATGACGCGTAAAACAAATACTATAACACTCCATCCGTCAGGGTCTGGGGAGGTTAATAAAATTCATGTATCGGAAACTTATAGCCGTGAAACATCGTTGCGGTGAGGGGAAAACCCCTTCAGCTCAAGTTATTTCAAGATTTTATGAAGTTTTATTAGTTTTGATTGTTTTTTTCGCACCCTCTTCGTAGTTCAAAGATACAGTAAAAGCAATGAATTTCGAAGCACCTACTATTTCAAGAATTTATTTAGTGTCAAATATCTACACGCTACCGCTACTGAAAAATATATCATCTCTACGATCGTTCTTCTAGTGCTACGCGTGTGATATAAGTACTTAGCGATAAACAAATAAATCGTACTACAAGAAAAACTGTATGTGCTCTAGGACAAAGTTTACGAGCAGGGTGTCCACAAGATTAGCCGGCTGCCGAGACACGGCGGCACCGGTCGCATCAGCATTAAAATAAAAATAAGGGTGGCCATAAATACTCCGTACAAAGACAAGATATACGGTTATAGCGGTGCCGGACTCCGCAGAACGCAGCCACAGATTATACGAATACATATGTGTTGCCAGAGCAAATAATTACATGGATGGTTAGTTGGGAAATTATAAGTGTAGTTTCGTAGAAAAACGGGGACTTTAGTCGTGTATTTTTCAAAGCTATTTTATTAAGATAGTTATCTACTTTTCTATGGTATTAAATATCCAATAGCATCTTACTATAAACGATAGTGGAGATCAGGGTATATCGATCCACATTTCAAAGCTATAAAGCGGACCATATTTTATTTTATAGCTCGTCCATCAATACTCGGGTCGCTGAAAAACAAACTCATAAAAAATCACTAAAGCCAAGTTACCTGGCTATCGGTCATCGTAACCCCCGCACTTAAAGGTCGTGCTGCCAAGAGGGCAGGGAATAAATAAGAAAGGCTTCAATCGCGTCACCCTTCCAGACTACCCTTTAAAAGCCAAATGATAGATGAACGTCGTTCGTTATGCTTGTAGAAATTGATGGAGGCTAAGAAATTAGGAAAAAACGATATGCTCTAGGAGCTAGAATGTAGGAGCTTATTGTTGGTCATTTTGGCAAGGACTAACAATCTATCAGCCTAGATGATCACGGTAGATGATTTTCATATTTCTCAATAAGTACTACTCAAGCCCACACACATAAACATAAGGAATTGAATACCAAATCCCGCATACGTTGGAAAATGTTGCAAGTTTTCCAAATATTGACACAGGCAGTGATTTATAATTAAGTATTCAAGTTTTCCAAAAACGCAAGGTTTACGGGTAGGTGAAGTTCTTCTTTCATAAATAAGTACCTATAAAGAATCGTTAACGCTAAACAATAACCTCGCTTTTGAAGCTATTTTATCGACTTTAAAATAGAATGACATAAGTGAATGAACAAATTTTGAAATTTCTAATCGTAATAAATTGTATTTACCCCCTTGAGCGACAGTAAATGGATAAAACGTGTCGCGTGAAGCTCGTTTCCGATTGTGTTACTCCATGCGTTCAACTTGGAAAGCAGTTTTTATATGACGCATATAATTTCGAATACGCACGTAGCTATTAATAAAAACTATTCTTGATATAAAAACATTAAAAGTTATCTTTGTTTCAAACAAGAATAGAATAAAAGAACCAAATCATTATTTCATTTTCATCTCCAATGCTCAGTTTCAAATTTCTTCCCGCTACTGTAAGTGCGTAGTCCGCACTTGAAAATAACGAAGTCACTTGAAAATAATGAATTGAATTGTTCCTCCTCTAGTTCCCTCCAGTTGGAGTTATTATCCCTAAGTTGGGAGAGGATAGCAAACGGAACTACCGGAGGCCATTACCGCAAGTGGGTGCTCGAAGGCGCGTCATTAGGGCACTCCGACTGACCTGCAAAAATGAGGCAAAACGCTGCGAGCGCTAATCGGCGGTAGTTCCGACAATTGTCGCCAGTTGTCGCCACTCTCCCATCATCGGCCATCGGCGCACTCGCCAACTAAAATCATTATTGTTCGCGCTAAAAGTAGCCATTTAGCCGATCGCTGAGTGGTCAGCGCAGGTTTCCTTGAAAGTATCCGATCGGAAATGGACTTCGAATTGTAGCTCGAGATTTTTGCAGTACTCATTCCGTTGGAGAAAATTGAGCCATCAAACTAAAATCTTCAGTAAATGAGCACGAAAAATACCTTCTCGAGTAAGGCAGTTTAAGTAATGGCGTAGCATAATTCGCGGGAGACGCCACGTGTAATCAACGCTGGAGGAAGAAACTTAAAAAATACCTCTCAGTTGACATTACCCTCCGTCCTACGAGCCCTCGGCTTCCGGTTATCGCAACACAAAGAGGACCCTCCCGCCCCTCCCGCCCCTCCCGCCGGCAGGAACAGGAAATACTACCCTTCTATCGCAAGGCCCACCGCTACCCACGTCACTCTGATTTACGCATACATTTTAAAAGTATTTTAAGTTGTCCTTGAAGGATGTTAATGACAAACTGTTTCGCTTCTGGTTTTCCGGGTAGATACGTAAGCTCTTTACGACCCGGAAAAGCATGTTGAAATAAGGATATTTTTCGTAGTTATAAAACAAATTACTTTGACGTCACGGCGTAGAGAGTTGCTACGAAACACCTACACGTAGATATCCTTCCACATAAATTTAGAAAAACTTACAAAGTTTTCTCTGAAAGGTCAATAACTTTTCCATATCATAAAATTTCATTCCCTCTCAGAGATTCCACACTGAGTAAAACGTATACTTAAAACCTTCTGGCACCTTAATTGACCACTATCCCAACGTAAAGTATTTTTATCTACACTCAGTTCGTAATATTCGTTTTACAGAATCGAAAGTACGAACGTAATGAACTGCGTTACGAATATACAGCCTTTAAAAAAAAACTTTCATACTACTGGCAGCTACATAAAGTAACTCGATTTCTAGTATTTGAAAAAAAATTAAACGAATTGACCCGCGTACCAAATTGTAATCTGTTCCAATTTGACACTGGCCATCAGTAAGTCGAATAAAAAAATAAAACAAGTGTCACCCGCGGCGGGGCGACACTTGAAATTATGAGGACTTATTTATTATTAAATCTTTGCTTCAAATCATTTTTCGAATTAAAATTCACCGATAAATGCTATTTAATTTTATAAGTTGTTCTGTTTTTATGAGCCTCCATTTTAACGTTAAGTTAGAATGTTACTTATGTATAAAAGTCGTTCAGTTGGTGGTTCAGTAGATAGGCTTGCAATCGCCATAGTGCAGTGCGGAGGTTTGAATTATTTTTCATAGTTTTTCTTGTAGAGTGTAGATAAAATAGTGTATGCAACTGCAAATAATTAGGCTTTAGAATGCTCGTGTCAAACTATTATCACACTCGGCTGCGCCTCGTGTGATAAACAGACACTCTCATCCTAAAGCCTCTCATTATTAGGCAGTTGCATAAACTACTATTATTTTCCTTTTGATTAAAATATGTATAAGTACGTATCGCCAGAAAATCCACATAAGTAAGTATCCATTTTAAGTATCAACTTTTACTAGTTTATTTTAGTATTTCTATGAAAAACGCGTATAATTTGGTTCCATAAATGGGTGGATTTGCTGGCGCTAGTACAAGTGAAATATTAGACCATCTAGCTACCCAATGCCAATTAATTATTAAATAACAAATGCTTGTTACCTAATGTCAATTTATTTTACTTCGCATTATTGTCACGTTTTTGAAAGAATACTTTTCAAAGAAATGCGACGACGTCAACGTTATAGAAGAGTGTTGTAAGTCTCGCGATTTTTGGCATCATGTTCTGAAAGCCGCAAATAGAATACTCGTAATAATATTATCCAAGACCTTAGATAATTTCTTAGACCTTTCTTTATTTGCACCGATTTTTATTCATTCGTTCAGGGCTTTAGTTACTCATACATTTTAATAGAAGAGCTTATTTTAAGTTTTCCTTGAGAGATGTTAATGACAAATTGTTTCGCCTCTGGTTTTCCGGGTAGATACGTAAGCTTTTACGACCCGGAAAAGCATGTTGAAATGAGGATATTTTTCGTACTTATAAAACAAAATACTTTGACGTCACGGCGTAGAGAGTTGCTACGAAACACCTACACGTAGATATCCTTCCACATACATTTAGAAAAACTTACAAAGTTTTCTCTGAAAGGTGTAACGACCCTAACCTATGCAGCCTAAAGAAACCTGAAAGCTACGCACCGCCGAAGAGTCCTAAGCTAAAAATAACCCTAACTACAAAAGTACTACAAAGACCCTATATCCAACCTACAACTAATCTCATAAGTAACTATACGACAAGCCTGCTAACCCTTAAGTCGACGAGCTAATAATCGTAAGAATGTGATGTTCAGAAAACTCTACCTATTGTGTCCTACTAATCTAAGAAATGAGATGGCCAGTGAAAACGTCAGAGCAGTTAGGAACCTACGTTGCGATAACCCAGAATAGAATGAAGGAAAGCAGTCTCATTAACTCTACCTACTAATTTTATACCCAATCCGATATCCCTACACTAGAAATTCCTAAAACAAAATACGTCAACAAAATGCTAAACATATTAAAATGATCATAGAAGAACAGCTAAGTTTGAACTCTATAACCTGAATTGGAACTCTAACTATCATAATTTCATTTTGTTTTTTTAGTAGAATAATACTGTAAATAAATGTAAAGCAGATCTGAATAGTCGATTTCTAGCACTGAATTCGATAGAACAACAAAGGTCGGAAAGATTGCTTCATGGCTAAGTCTTATTGAATTTATTTTGACTTGGACTAACTCTGTAATGTACTACTTTTGTGAGTGAGAAGCTCTTAACAAGAGGTTCCACCACCGTAAAAAAAACCCCTCGAACCTTTCCTGACCACTCCAGGATTTTATAATAATAAAGCCAAAGGTGTGCAGTTTATGCAAAAATTTTGAATTTGGAAGAATTTACTTACTACTGAGTCATCTTTTTCTCACATCAGTAGTTCACTGCCAAAAATAGGTATTTATTTACAACCTTCCAGTCTATATTTATGACTGACAAATGTTATTTATAAAACAAACTATGTGTCCATAAAAGGTAATGGTAAAATATAACCAAACTTTCTGATAGCATTCCATTTTTATTTTTTAGAATAGCTATAGAGGCACTGACTTCTTGGCCAAAGTTTAATCAATTTCAACATTACATTCTAGTAAGCATCTGAATCTTAACATACTTACAAGAAATTGAAAGCAATAATACTTTTTGTCTTTAGTACTATGCAAATAATTCTATTACTTTAATTTCTAAATGGCTGTAGAACCAGAAGGCTGATAATAAATATCAAAATTGTTTTGTGATGAATATAAATACATAAATATATTCTTTTCAAACTATTTACTTTCAAAGGTAGAAAACTTTACCATGAAACAAATCGTCCATCTAATAAGGAACTTCAAAAATGTTTCAAAATGTTTAAAGCAAATGAATTCAATTTGATAAGTCAAGAGTGATTTGTAAAGTGGAACTCTATTATAATTATAAGAATCCACAATTAACTCTATTTAAGTATTATTCGAGCAAAAATGTAAAAGTTCAAGAAAACTCTATTAGGTTTTTCCCAAACTATGAATTCCAATAGTTAATATTTCCAAATTATTACTGATAAAAAAGGTGTACAAATATGACTGAAAAGGATCATATCTAGTCCAACATCCAGACATTAACAAAGTTCGAAATATCTCCTTTATTTGAGTTCTAATTTAAAATGTTCAGCAATACTTTATTTAGTAGTGGTCTGATCTAGAACTTCACTACGATAAAAATTTCAAAGTAAAATAAAATACTAGAAAGAAAAATAAATTTTCAAGCGGATGATAAGAATCTCGGAAAACAAAAGTAATATTTACAATTCAAAATTACCCCAAAAATAATAAGGGATGAAATCTAGACATTATTTCGAATGTGAAGACTACTGAAAATTAAAAATATTTTTCCTACAACGCAAAGTTGTCCCAGAAAGATTAAGGATAAAATCCAATCAATGTTTCGAATCTATAAAATCTCGATAAATAAAACTATTGTTTCTTACAAAGTTCCTACAAAAGGACTAAGGGATAAAATCCAGTCAAAGTTTCAAAGGTTCTCGGAAAACGAAAATATTTTTATTTTACAACAGACTCTAAGTTGCTACGAAATGACTACGGAATAAAATCCAGTCAATATATCGCAAGCGCTAAATCTCAAAAATTAAAGTATTATCTACATCTCAAAATCGCCTAGCGAAACTAAGGAATTAATATCCAGTCAATATTTTGCAAGCACTGAAAATCTACTACGATTTGCTAAGACCTACGCTACGGCGCTCGCTAGTCTACCTGTCTTACGATTTACATTTTGCAATAGAAAATCAATACGAGAACGTAATATGCCTTAAAACAAAATTTCCAAAAATCTGATATTGATCTGAGACGGTTTCAGCAAGAAAAGTTCGTTTTGGGTGTTTGAAAGATTTTCCTTAGAAACTTGAACCGATTCGGCTCCGAAAATATTTCAATACAATATGTATGGCTAGAAGCAAAATTCGAAATTTTGAAGTCTAACTAACAGCTAGAGTCCGTCCACTGGTGGACATCGCCTCCCCAAAGCCACTCTAACTATCCCCGACTTTCGGATTGGCGAGCGCAGTAGAAATTGTCTATAAAAATCAAAATATTTCAAAATCTCATCCACTGAAAGTACCAGGAGAGCAGTAGTCCCTAGGAGATTGGCCTCTACTAGCCCCCATACAAATCCCATAGAGTTATTTAAGTATTTATTCAATTTAAACTGAAATTATTTGTATCGAGGTACCAGGATAGCAGCATTCCGTAAGAGCTAAACATTTCCTAAGCCTCCTACAAATCTCATAGAAATTATCGGCTTTCGATGGTTCCGTGAATTAGTTCTACACGAAAATATTTCAGACTATTCCCGATTGCTGGAAAAATTATTGATTTTGATTTAGACGGCCTACTTGCAATTTTATTTTCGATACAAATAAATCTTGCAAAAGGAATATTTTTGAAGAAATGTGATTTTCCTTCAAGAACCTATCAATATCTATGACCCGACGGAAAAAACTTTAAGTTTTCACAACTCAAACCGATCCGCGATTTGGATTGTACAAGAAGGGTAAGATTGGTCTAGGGTAAGATTGGGGTCAAGAGTAAGCCCATCATAGATAAAAAAAAAAAAAAAAAAAAGAAGGAAATCTAGGTATTTGAAGCAACTTAGAAACGCGATCAAGCTATTGTATTTAGCTACTACATCAGTCCACTGTTGGACAAGATCTTCCCAGTTGCGATTCTAGTTAATTTTGAAGCACTCCCGACTTACGGAATGGCGAGTGCAGTAATAAAACTGAAATAATTTGCTACCAAAGTAAAATACCAGGATCGCACAACTCCCCAGAAGCTGTTCTATGAAATCTAGTTGAGAATTTTCTTAGTTTTCCCTCCAAAGTCTGAAATTGATTTTGTAAATTTAAAAATATCTACGCTACTTCCAATCGACTTTTGATAAAAATAAATATTCTCAAACAAACAAAACATTTCTGAAAATCGAAAGTTTTCTTTTAAGAAAAATGCTTATCAAAGATTAAGCCGCCTGAAATATTGCAACGAGAACGAATCGAACTTTCTCGAACCTTCCCACCAAAAACCTAAAAGTTTTCTGATATTGTTTTTGTAAATTAAACAGAACTACGCTACTTCCAATTTACTTTTCGATAAAAATAAATCTAGTCAAGCAAACAAAATATATCCTAAATAGTAATTTTCCTTTAAGAAAATTACTTAAAATCTTTTTAGAAGCCTGAAATATTTGTTTGAAGTCTTACAACGAAAGAGAATCGAACTTTCCCGGTTCTGTACAAAAATATTTGATACCTTGTAGCTTTTAGAATAATTTTCTTAGCGAATTGTCTCAAAATTTTAGCCTAGTACCCGCCCTGCTCTAGACTTTGATAAAAACATTTTGTCAAAAACTTCCAACAGAATTTACTTTTCCCGCGCAAAATGTTACGAAACTTTAAATATGGAAGTTCCCACGATTGTGTGTTTTTACAAAATAGATCCTAGATGGGTTTACCTAGCTCATCATACGTTTTGTGGAAAACTTCAAGCTAAATTTTACTTTTCCCGCGCGAAATATTATAAAACTTTAAATATTAGAAGTTCCCATGATTGTGATTTTTGTAAAATAAATCCTAGAAAGGTTTACCTAGTTCATTGCCCAAGATTTTACTAATCTACGATATTGAAGTCAATAAAATTGTCTGTCAGTTTTTATGGCGTCAAATTACGTCGATCGTTTGTGCAATGACCCTAATCTAAAAATGGGAATACGGAGTGGCAAAGTCCGATTTCCTAGAACTACCTAGTGCCCCTAGAGCCCTACTTTCCCTAAATATTCAAACACATTATTCATAGAGTTTACTGTATCGTGATTTTTGATACGCAAACCCACAAAACAATGCATCCGAATCCTATGACAAACACGTCCAATCCCTCCAAAATCCAAAAATCCCAATATTTATTTAGAAAATTATTGCGCAACTCATCTAGACCAGGTTTTTTAGTCCACCCCGTCAATCGAATGAATCACACAATAATTTCCCTTATTTCAAGCTAGCGATTCGATGCGGGACTAGGTTTTCTTTCGTCTGCCCAGTCGCTAACCGAAACAACTAACTTTAACCTTATTTAGATTTGCAAAAGTCTCAACTAAATATTTTATAATCCAGCCAAGGACGTTTGCAAAGCTTTTCCTAGCCAAAACTTGTGAAGACAGCTCAGCCCGTACTAGGTACCAGCCTGCTGACGTTCCACAAATTTTATCAAAAACAAAAATATTATTTCGATCGAAATGAATTTTGCCCCAAGCTAATAAAGGTACGTGTCTATCGAGAGAGAGCTAAAGCTAGAATGAATTCCCGCCAAATCGTTTGTATGGCTTATATAGGGTTGCCTTTATTCTTTTTAATGAGGAAAGCAAAGGCTTTCCGAATTATACAGCCATAATTTCTGCAAAACATTAATTCAAATTTCGAACACGTTCGTCTAGCCGAGCCTCGAGCCGAGCCCCGTCCCATACTTTTTAAAGAGTAAAAGCGATGCGCAAAGGCAATTCAGCTATACAGCCTTATCATTTTTAATGCCTTTTTCGCCGCTGGAGTACCAGGGTCGCATTAGCGCCTAGGAAGTAAGTATTGAATCGAAATCCAAAGTAATTTCGTTCAAATAACGAAATATTTAGTAATATTTATTAAGGAAAAGTACCAGGGCAGCATACTGCCGTAGGAGATTATTGAAATAATTTACTATGGACTTGCTAGAGGCAGTAGAAATTGCTATTTGGATGCGCCCGCGTCTACTTCCATACATTTTCATAGAGCAGCGCTCTATCAAGATAATATTTAGATGAATATTGACAATCCACGCCTATTCAGACCCTTTAGATCAGTTTAGTTAGAATACTCTACATATTTGTGACGTAAGTGAAAAGCTCTACAAATGGAGAGGTTATTCACTACAAAGGTCAATAACTTTTCCATAGGTATCATAAAATTTCATTCACTCTCAGAGATTTCACATTCAATGAAACCAATACTTTGAACCTTCTGGTACCTTAACCGACCTTTAGACCAACTATAAGCATTTTTATTTTCCTTTTGATTAAAATATGTAAGTACATCTAAAATCAGACCAGCCAGCTACAAGCAATACCTAGGTAATGCTTGTTACCTAATGTCAATTTATTTTACTTCGCATTATTGTCACGTTTTTGAAAGAACACTTTTCAAACAAATGTGATGACGTCAACGTTATAGAAGAGTGCTGTAAGTCGCGCGATTTCAGGCATCATGTTCTGAAAGCCGCAAATAGAAAACTCGTAACAACATTATCTAAGACCTTAGATAATTTCTTAGACCTTTCTTTGTTTGCACCGATTTTTACTTTTTTGTTCAGAGTTTTAGTTACTCATACATTTTAATAGAAGTTCTTATTTTAAGTTTTCCTTGAGAGATGTTAATGACAAATTGTTTCGCTTCTGGTTTTCCGGGTAGATACGTAAGCTTTTTACGACCCGGAAAAGCATGTTGAAATGAGGATATTTTTCAAACTTATAAAACAAATTACTTTGACGTCATGGAGTAGCGTGTTGCTACGAAACACCTACACGTAGATATTCTTCCACATACATTGAAAGAAACTTACAAAGTTTTCTCTGAAAGGTCTAAATTCAATAACTTTCCTATAAAACCAACTTAATGTGTTCTTAATTCTCTTTTGATTAAAATATGTACAAGTGGAAAATGACCAGCTAGCTGCAAAGAATGCTTCTTTGTTACCTAATGTCAATTTATTTTACTTCGCATTATTGTCACGTTTTTGAAAGAATGCTTTTCAAACAAATGCGATGACGTCAACGTTATAGAAGAGTGCTCTAAGTCGCGCGATTTTAGACATCATGTTCTGAAAGCCGCAAATAGAAAACATGTAATAACATTATCTAAGACCTTAGATAATTTCTTAGACCTTTCTTTATTTGTACCGATTTTTATTATTTCGTTCAAAGTTCTAGTTACGCATACATTTTAATAGAAGTACTTTAAGTTATCCTTGAGAGATATTAATGACAAATTGTTTCGGTTTTCCGGGTAGATACGTAAACTTTTTATGACCAGGAAAAGCATGTTGAAATAAGGATATTTTTCATAGTTATAAAACAAAATACGTTGACGTCACGGCGTAGTAGAAAGTTGCTACGAAACACCTACACGGAGATATCCTTCCACATACATTGAGAGAAACTTACATAGTTTTCTCTGAAAAGTCTAAATTCAATAACTTTTCGATGTCATAAAACATCATTCGCTCTCAGATATTCCACATTCAGTAAAAACAATACTTACCTATACCTTCTAGAACCATATCACCGACTTAATGTATTTTTATTTCCTTTTTGATTAAAATATGTACAAGTGAAATATGACCAGCTAGCTACAAGAAATGCTTCTTTGTTACCTAATGTCAATTTATTTTACTTCGCATTATTGTCACGTTTTTGAAAGAACTCTTTTCAAACAAATGCGATGACGTCGCCGTTATAGAAGAGTGCTGTAAGTCGCGCGATTTCAGGCATCATGTTCATAAAGCCGCAGATAGAAAACTCGTAATAACATTATCTAAGACCTTAGATAATTTCGGAGACCTTTCTTTACTAGTTCCAATTTTTATTTATTCGTTCAGGGTTCTAGTTACGCATACATTTTATTAAGTTATCCTTGAAGGATGTTAATGACAAATTGTTTCGCTTCTGGTTTTCCGGGTAGATACGTAAGCTCTTTATGACCCGGAACACTATGTTGAAATAAGGATATTTTTCGTAGAAAACAAAGTGCTTTGACGTCACGGTGTAGCATGATGCTACGAAACACATAGCTAGGTATAATCCTTCCGAATAAATTAAGAGGAATTACAAAGCTTTGATATCTTTTCTCTGAAAGGTCTACATTCAAAAACTTACCTATGTCTAACATAAAATTTCATTCGTTGTCATTGATTTCATACTCAAAAATGCCAAAACAAATCTGCCTTTAAGTATAATAAACGTAATAAATGTTACTTTTATCTTCCTTTAAGTATAATAAAATGATATAAGCCAGCTAAAATGAATAATTCATATTGTTATTATCTAATATCTATTACCTCGCATTATTGTCACGTTTTTGAAAGAACACTTTTCAAACAAATGCGACGACGTCAACGTTATAGAAGAGTGCTGTAAGTCGCGCGATTTTAGCCATCATGTTCTAAAAGCCGCAAATAGAAAACTCGTAATAACATTATCCAAGACCTTAGATAATTTCTTAGACCTTTCTTTATTTGTACCGATTTTCATTTTTTCGTTCAATGTTATAGTTACGCATAGGTACCTACATTTTATTAAGTTGTCTTTGAAGGATGTTAATGACAAATTGTTTCGCTTCTGGTTTTCCGGGTAGATACGTAAGCTTTTTACGACCCGGAAAAGCATGTTGAAATAAGGATACTTTTCGTACTTATAAAACAAATTACTTTGACGTCATGGTGTAGCGTGTTGCTACGAAACACCTACACGTAGGTATCCTTTCACATACATTGAGAGAAACTTATAAAGTTTTTTCTGAAAGGTCTCAATAACTTTTTCATATCATAAAATTTCATTCACTCTCAGAGATTTCACATTCAGTGAAACCAATACTTTGAACCTTTTGGTACCTTAACCGAGCTTTAGACCAACTACTTATAAGTATTTTTATTTTCCTTTTGATTAAAATATGTACAACTTAAATATTAGACCAGCCAGCTACAAGTAATACCTAGGTAATGCTTGTTACCTAATGTCAATTTATTTTACTTCGCATCATTGTCACGTTTTTGAAAGAACACTTTTCTAACAAATGCAATGACGTCAACGTTATAGAAGAGTGCTGTAAGTCGCGCGATTTCAGGCATCATGTTCTGAAAGCCGCAAATAGAAAACTCGTAATAACATTAACTAAGACCTTAGATAATTTCTTGGACCTTTCTTTATTTGTACCGATTTTTATTCTTTCGTTCAGGGCTTTAGTTACACATACATTTTAAAATAAGTAATTTAAGTTGACCTGAAAGGATCTTAATGGCATTTTTTTCGCTTCTGGTTTTCAGGGTAGATACGTAAGCTTTTTATGACCAGGAAAAGCATGTTGAAATAAGGATATTTTTCGTACTTACTTATGAAACGAAATACTTTGACGTCATGGTGTAACGTGTTGCTACTAAACACCTACACGTAGATATCCTTCCACATACATTGAGAGAAACTTATAAAGTTTTCTCTAAAAGGTCAATAACTTTTCCATATCATCAAATTTCATTCACTCTCAGAGATTCCACACTGAGTAAAACGTATACTTAAAACCTTCTGGCACCTTAATTGACCACTATCCCAACTTAAAGTATTTTCATTTCCCTTTTGATTAAAATATGTACAAGTGAGTTAGGACTATAGTCTGATTTTTATTCAGATGGACTCAACTGACAGCTAAGAATGACCTATTTTTTTTAAATGTTGCAATCATTTGTCTAGTGTTGTGGTTTGACTCATTCATTTGATTCTTTGAACTTTAGTGACATGATTCCTCGATGTATTTGTTTTCGTTAATAAATAGCTTAATAAATACTTGCGTATTTATTACGCATCTTTATTTTACGTAAAAGAGTTTACATTACGCGTATATTTTATATTTATACGCATAATTTTTTTCTTATTTTATAAAATAAAATTATAAAATAAAATTGTTTGTGCAACTACTTGTAAATTTGTTTCAACTATCTTTTTCAAGGTAAAGGTTGCCTGGAAGAGATCGCTGCAACCGCAAGCGATAAGGCTGCCTTTGCTTATTTCTAGCTGTAAGTTTTCTGTATTGTTGTTTTAATCATTTGTGGTGTATGTTCTATCTATCTATAAAAACATCTGGTTGATTTGAATTTTTCCCCAGTCAAAGTCTGAGTTACGACCAAAGTTACTACATGGCTGCGTTCTCCTTAGGTGTAAGGAGGTCTGATGTCAAGTCATTATCGATTTTTCCGTAAGAAGAAGTTTATAAATTAGATTTTATTTTAAAAACTAGCTTTCCGCCCACGGTTTCACTCGCGGTATTATCTGTTTGGTCTAATAAAAATGATTTAAATACATTGCATTTAAAATCCAAAATTTTGAAACAGATTGCATCAAAGACCACAAACGGTGGAGTTCGACTACTTGACAATAGATGGCGTCACTACTTGAGGGATAGAAAAAGCCCTTATAACTTTAAAAATACGCCCTTTAAGTTAAAACGGGAACTTTCTTGTTTGAGGGGAGATAAAGGGCTATTGCACTATATAAGTCCCTTAATCGTACCGGAAATCCTTTTAAAGTTTTATCGGCATTGTAAATTTTTATCAACTTAGTTTTATTATATTATAATGATTAGATTAAGTTTATAAATTAGATTTTAAATTATGAAATGTTAGGGGCTGTATCAAGGGTGATGTACAGGACTGTGGCAACTATCGAGGAATAAAGCTCATGTCACATACGTTAAAAGTATGGGATAAGGTGATAGAAAGACGATTGCGAGTGGAATGTGAAATTACTTAAAACCAGTTCTGGTTTATGCCGGGCCGGGAACAACGGATGCCATTTTTGCACTTCGCCAATTGTGCAAAAAATACAGAAGTGCCCAAAAGAACTTGCTGCTTACCAAATAAATGCTGTCGAAGAGCTCGCTGCAGCTTACGGTGTCACCATTTTAAGACTGCCCCCTTACCACTGCGAACTGAATCCCATAGAGTTAGTATGGGCACAGGTAAAGGGGCATGTCGCGAGATATAACAAAAATTTTAAAATGGCCGACTTGAAACAGTTATTCAATGAAGGGCTGCAATTGGTGACACCAGAACGGTGGTCGAGCTGTATTGATCATGTTATAAAGTATTCAAGTATTCAAGTATTTATTTATTGCACACCATGTTACATTATATACATTTAGTAGGTCTTATATATTAATAGGTAATGCGTTTCAAACATGGACCCGGATAGGGCATAACAATAATTTTAAAAGCAGGTAAAGTAATAAAATTTACATTAAAGGAAGAGACCAAAATGATGCAGCTCGACCGCCTAATTGATAACGTGACAGAAACTTTTATTATTAATGTCACAGATTCGGATTCCGATACCGATTCTTCAGAAATAAATGGTAATTAAGATAATTTATTGCTTTTTTTTTACTTTTTCGTACATTTTCCACCAGATTTTCAAAAATCTGTAGGTAGGTCAGATAGAAGACTGTAACGTTTACCTATAATGTAAACAATCTTTACAAGTTACTATGCTAGTGAACCTGGTGAATAAATAAATTCAAATCCTCTGACAATAACGACAAAAACGTAATGTGGTCGGTCGTCAGACAGGAAATAAATATGAAGTTAGTTTGTTTGTTTTTACAAAATAGTAAGTTTGTCTTTTAGAACAATTAATTAATGAAAATTGAAATTAACTAAATTTATTTTCAAAAAGATTCAATCACAATCTTTGAATCACATAACTTAATCATTTGGGTACAACACTATTTTTTTTACCATTTTTAAATACAATAACGTGGCAACCCACCAAATGTCAGTTTAGTCCATCTGAATAAAAATCAGACTATAGCTAGCTACAAGGAATGCTTCTTTGCTACCTAATGTCAAATTATTTTACTTAACATTATTTGTCACGTTTTTGAAAGAACACTTTTTGCGATGACGTTAACGTTATAGAAGAGTGCTGTAAGTCGCCCGATTTTAGGCATCATGTTCTGAAAGACGCAAATAGAAAACTCGTAATAAAAATATTATCTAAGATTTTTCTTTTCTTGTTCCGAGTTTTTTGTTCGTTCCATGATTCTAGATTAATCTTCGTAAAATATAAGAGCTAGACACGAAATCATTTGTGTATAAATATGACAATTGATGCATATTATTATCTGAAAAGATATACCTACCTAATTCATAGCGTTAACTGCGCAGCAACAAATGTTTTTTTTTTTTTGTATGAAGTTGTTGATGATACACTTTAAAGCTAATATTAATATGTAAGCTGTGGCGAAGGGTGAAATTTTAGCGAAAATAGGCCAGAACAGAAAAATGTACAAAATAAAAGTACATAATAATTGATGTGAGAGTATGGATTTGTAAATTTCTGATCGAGAAGCCGGTGGAAATCAGCATGTATAAGTACACAACATACTTATTTTATGTCATGTTCTTCGTTTGAAATACCTAAGTCCGTGCCATTTCTAAAAGTTCGTTAAAAACCGTCTTATGAAAGTATGTTCAGAAACATTGTTTATAGCAAGTACTTCACGTTTCCAACACGTTTTCCTTCAACGACCACGTCCGATTTTTATGTAAGTGTAAAATTAAAAACTCCTTAAGGAAATGCCAGGCAAATTGTTTCTTCGCGTTTTTGTCACGTTTTCCGGGGTAGCTACGTAAGTCAATTTCGTCAACCAGGAAAAGTGTGATAGAATAAGCAAGATTTGTTTCCTGGAGGTAACCAGTTCTCTGACGTCGTGTCTCGCGTGATCGTAACACGTTTGAGAAATTCTTCTAAAAAGTTTTATGACCTTTTCTGAACCTATTTTTATGAAATTTAAGCATAACACAATGACTACGAAATACATTTAGGAGGACCAACAAATACCGGGCGTAGAGGACTGCTCTCCGAATATTGATAAGATACATTCAGACCATCTCTCTTCGTGTGGGACATCCTATAAGAATAAAATTCAGGAAACGTAAAAAAAAACTACTTCCTATAATAAATGCAGTCAGCTGATTGCTGATTTTGAACGGGAAGACAATTTTTTGGCGTTTTTGTCATGTTTTCCGGGGTAGCTACGTAATTTTATTTCGTCAACCAGGAAAAGTGTGATAGAATAAGCAAGATTTCTTTCCTGGAGGTAACCAGTGCTATGACGTCCTGTCTCGCGCGATCGTAACACGTTTGAGAAATTTTCCTCCGATCAAAAAGTTTTATGACCTTTTCTGAACCTATTTTTATGGAACTGCGAGATACATTTAGGACCAATGAATACCGGGCGTAGGGGACTGCTTTCCGTGTACTGATAGGGTGCATTCAGACAATGAAATTGAACAACATCCCAAAAGAAAATATTTTAGTAAATTAAAAAGTGTTTAACTTTCCATAAAAGATACAGTGATTTTGGCAAGTCGAAATTCTTTGTCGTTTCCTATTTCTAGGAGAAAGTTATGCAGTTTCATAGTCTGTATGCACTTTATCCCTTACACCTCATGTAGATGTAGGTAATCATAACAAAGCTTAATAAGGAAACAAAATATCAAAATTATCTACATAACGATAACGTCCAAAAACAATTTCTCTTCTGAGAAGCAGAAGCTTGCCTGGGGCGGTACCAAGATATCAATATTCAAAACATTAGTTCCTCCTTGTGCGCAAGGAACAAAAACTCTCGTCCCCGGAAGCGGTACTAATGCATCCGAATGCACTGCTACCCCCGCAGCGCACGCGATCAATTCATTAGCCGCCATTGTGAGTGATCTTGGCGGGAAAACGCTGCAGGCTATATTTGAACTATCGATTTTCATATTTTTTGGTGTTCTCTACGATCGTTCTCTGGCTACGCGAACGGTGGCTTGTATTTTATTTACGCAATTGTACCCGCTGGTTTCAGTTTCACGATATTAGGTTTTTGAAGAACACACAAACAGAATCGACTTTAGTTCTATCAAGATTCTAGAAAGACTAGTGATTTGCAGGGATGTGAAAAAATAATCGATTATTTTAATAATCGATTTTTATCGATTAACTAAAAAGGTAGAAATAATCGATTAATTATAAATCGATTATATTTTCAAAATTTCCAAAATTATTGAAGCCGATTTTTTTTCGCCTCTATTCTTTTACCAAACGTCTTGATTATGCATGAATTATAACTGTTTGATTCCGAAGCTGATCTTAGCGCAGTGGAAGCAAATTAAAGTTATCTTAAAATCTAAAACTAAATGGTCGATCAGCCTCGGAACAACATTTGACTACGATTCGTAGTGCTCTTTACTATAGCTAAATAAAATAAATTTAATGAGAGAATTTTGTTCCGGAAAGTTTCCGGCCGAGAAATTCTTGTGTCCAAAATCTACTTAAACAGGGCCCAGCAACAATTGCTTACCGAGCGAACGATGACGCCGTCGTTTCCTTGTAAGTCTAGTTTTTGACAGGAAAAATAGGTATCAGGTTTGAGGAAGACTTTTGGATTGGGACTTAGGTACTAGACTTACTGTACCCGGGCACCAGCTCGCGTGGTACTCCGTCCAACAAGTTTCACAAGCACTTGAGTACTATTGTTCATAGTTCGACATCAAATAATGTTTAACACACAGTAACAAAGATTTCTCCCGCACACCACTGCTCGCGACAGCAACACGTTTTACTGTACAATACGCGAACCAAAGGACACTGGACGCGCGGGTGACTAAAAGTAAGGTTATTTTTTCCGACGGCCGCGTGGTTATCGAACCGACTGACAATCAAAGCGCCGGAACCAAATACACTTGGTTCTCTTCCCCACCGAACAGGGAAAACCACACGAGAACACCGAAAGCACACTAAATTACACCATTTATAATTACAATTCGCATCAACCAAGCGAGCGACGGCAGAGAGACGTGAATGACAGGACAGTGTTGCCAGCACCGCGCGCCCATTTTATACGAAAACTAAACATTCACCCGCCCCGGACCGACCCATCGGTCCGCTCTATGCATGGCAGGCGTGATAATGTAGCTACTGCTCGCTTAAGGACTGAATCCCCCACCTGAACTTCTGCAACTCGAGGAGTGCCATCACTACCCGGAAACAGGTTGAGAATGCGCCCCCGGCGCCAACGCAGTGGCGGTAGGTTGACATCCTTAACCAGAACGAGATCCCCAATGCAGGGGGGTTCAGTCCTGTCCGTCCACTTAAGGCGTTGCTGCAGAATGTGCAAGTACTCAAGCGACCAACGCTTCCAAAAGTTTTGAGTCATTTGCTGCAACAACTGATAACGCGACAAACGATTGCTATTCACCTCCGTATAGGGATATTCCGGCAAGGCGTTAAGTGGGCGGCCAATTAAGAAATGCCCTGGCGTCAGGGCCTCTAAATCATTTGGGTCTGAGCTGAGCGGACACAAAGGACGCGAATTGAGTACAGCCTCAATTTTACAAAACACGGTCGCCAGCTCCTCGAAAGTCAAAATTGTTAACCCTACAACGCGCAACAAATGCGTCTTAGCGGACTTTACAACCGCTTCAAAAATACCACCCCAGTGAGGGCACGCTGGTGGATCGAACACCCAAGTAATGCCCTGACGGGAGAGGCCCGTGCTGATGGCTTCTTCGTTCTCCCTTAAGAACGTTACAATTTCCTTCATACACCGATCAGCACCCTTAAAGTTGGTACCACAATCCGACCTGATCAGCGCTGGTCGCCCTCGTCGCGACGTAAATCTCTCCAGCGCTGCCAAAAGGCCTCCGTAGAAAGGTCGGCCACGAGCTCCAAGTGGACGGCCTTGGTGGCTAGGCACACGAACACGCACAAGTACGCCTTGATAGACTTTGCGTTCCGCAGGCGTGATGCCTTCACCATGAAAGGGCCTGCGAAATCCGTTCCCACACCTGCAAACGTCCAGGCCTCCGTCACCCGGTCCGGTGGGAGATCTCCCATCTGTGGCTGCATTGTGGCTGCCTTCAAGCGGTAACAAGGCAAGCACCTAAACACAACGCTACGTACCGTTCGTCGTCCCGATAAGATCCAGAACTCGCGCTGTAGGATGGCCAATAGCGCATTACAGCCCGCGTGCGAGTTTTTCTCATGACGATCCCTGACTAAGAGCTCAACTAAGGGTCCCCTTTTGGAAGTAACAGTGGATGCCGAGCCGAGAAGGGCAGGCTAGCGTTCCGAAGTCTGCCTCCAACCCTGAGCATACCTTGCTCATCCAGGAATGGGTTGAGGCGCACAATTCCTCCCTTCAGCTTTCCACGTCCATCCCTGAGCAGCCTGACCTCCTCTTCAAAATGTTCCGCCTGGACGACTCTAACCAATGAGCATAGAGCCGCATTCCGTTCCGCAGGCGAGAGGACAGGTGTAAAGTTCCGTTCTGCTTGAGGCTTCCTGCAGTTGTTCACGAACCGTTTGATCCAACCTGTCACCCCAAGAAGTTTGTCGAGGGAGCTATACCGTTCCAGCAAGAAGGCTGGGTTAGGCTTCGGTACGAGTTGCCCCACGTTCACTCGCAAACCTCGATCAGGTGGCCCAAGCGGCGCCCTGCACTCGTTGAATGGCCATTCCTGCGGCGACTCAGTCAGCCATTGAGGTCCCCACCACAGTGGGTGACTCACCAAATCAGGTGCCCTGCACCCGCGCGAAGCGCAGTCCGCTGGGTTCCATTCTCCCGGTACGTGCCTCCACACTAACGGAGTTTCCGACCCCGTAATCTGTGACACCCGATTTGCCACGAAAACCTCAAGTGTATGTACCGACGTCTGCAACCAACACAGAACTATCCGACTGTCAGTCCACGCGTACACCGTTTCATCCAAGTTGATGGTACCACGCAGATTGCAGGTTACATGATTTAGCAAGCGCGCTAGAAGAGCTGCCCTGCCAATTCCAATTTGGGGATGGTCCATCTAGTTCTGACTGGTGCCACCTTACTTTTGGCCATAACCAGACGCACGTGCACAGTTCCCGTTGAACTTGCTGTCCGAAGGTATACAGCTGCCGCGTACCCTCGCTCCGAGGCGTCACAAAACCCATGTAGGGTAGCCTTACATCCCACCGATGGGACTAACTTGCGGGGTATCGCGATGTGCACGATCCCTGGTAGGGTGGTCACAAACTTGAGCCAATCCTTCAACAACTCTCCGGAGAGTTGGTCGTCCCATCCTAAGTTGGCTAGCCACAACCTTTGTAAAAGCACTTCGCCATGAACGTAACCGGGGCGATCCATCCGTTAGGATCGAACGTTCTAGCGATTGTCGACAGTACCGACCGCTTAGTCCAAGTTTTCTCCAAAAGGTCGGGCTCGATCTTGTACGTGAATACGTCATGCGTTGGCCTATATTGCACCCCGAGGATGCCCAACGTGTTTGGATTGTCCGGGTTCTCAAAGAGGTGCGGGTCCTGATGGAACTCGCCTGGCAAACCGGCCAGGAGCTCTGGGCAACTGGACAACCATTTCCGCAACTCGTAACCTCCTGAACCCATGATCGCGATCAACTCGTCTCGTAGAATTAGCGCCTGCTCCACGCTATCAGCACCCGTGCAGATATCGTCCACGTAGACGTCGCGATCCAGTACTGCTGCGGCTCGAGGGTATCTTACCCTTTCCTGTGCGGCCAACTCTCGCGTACGTACTGCCAAATACGGACTTGGCTTAAGTCCATACGTCACCGTGTTAAGTTCGTATGTGACCATCGGCTCATCTGGGCTCTCACGCCACAAAATCAGCTGATACCGACGGTCATCCGGATGTATCATGGTTTGGCGAAACATCATTTTGACGTCTGCGACAAACGCTACCTGGTGTAAACGAAAGTCTGTGAGAATGTCCACAATGTCCCGGTTCAATTTAGGACCCGCGTGCAAACATTGGTTCACAGACACACCATTCGAGGTAGGAGCAGAACCGTCAAACACCACCCGTATTTTCGCCTCAGGTGACTTCAAGACAGCCAGGTGTGGAATGAAATAATGCTCGACACACCTCCAATCCAGGCTGGACACCGACATGTGGCCCAATTGAATATATTCCCGCATGAATTCTATATACTTCTGCCGAAGTGCTGGGTCTCGCCTCATCTTCCGCTCCATTCCGAGTAGTCTCCGTTCCGCGAGCTGTCGCGAACTACCTAAAGCGGGGCGGTTTGGGAGAAAGGGTAGCCTGGTCACGAATCTGCCTGACGGGCATCTCTCAGTGTTGTATTGATAGAACAACTCGCACTCGTCATCCTCTGGCTTCCGTCTGTCCGCCGTGGGCGGCTCTTCAGACTCCCAAAACCTCTGCAGCACCTCTGACAGCACACTACCATAGAGGACCGGATCCCTTCTGGTAGGTCCTGAGGTCTCCAAACTGGGCCGAAAACAACATACCCCCCTGTGGTATCTACGGCCACCAAACCAGTTTCCTGGAGTACCTTCTTCCTACCGCACCATAATCTCCCGAGGACGTCTGACCCGAGAAGTACGTCCACCGTACCAGGAGTATCAAAATCAGGATCAGCTAACTCCAACCCTGTGGTTAACCCTCTTACCGTTGGTGGTAACCTAACCTGAGGAGTTTCCCAACCACTTCATCTAGCACCACGGCTGAGACTTGATAGCTGACCCCTGTACATGTGCTACCTAATGTGAACTCAAAGTTCGTCTGACCCCGAATGTCAGGCACATTTAGGCCCCGATGCCTACAGCTTCATCCTCACTTGGCCGTACATTTAGGCCTAGCCTACTCACCAGCTTACTCGATACAATACATCCCTGAGCCCCTGTATCCAGTAGGGCTCTTACTTGAATGGTCCGGCCACCGTATCCCCATACCCAAATCTTAGCCGTTGGCAAAAGTACCGTGATTGGACGGGGAGCCGAAGCTGATGAGTAGGCGGCGATTACCTAGCGGGAATCTAAACGCGGTGAGGCCGCGTCCCGCGGGGTATCCTCACTACCCAAACCTGTGTATGGGTCCCACTCCTGCTGGTAGGGAGGTCTGCCCATAAAGGCCATGGCTGGAGTTCTATAGTACCCCGATGGCAAACGTCCGTACCGAGGTTGCGCCTGTAGCCGCGGGTACTCAGGCATAGGCGGAGGCATGCGTGGGTCTTGAGACCCAACCAGGTGGCTCAAGCCCGCAGAATACTGCATGTACCCTGGTGGCTGCCTAGTGCTCCCCTGACACCCGCCCGTTGGATCCCGTACCTGGGATGGGTGTCCTGGCCACGTTCCTGTGCCGCCCTCCCAATCCGGCACCTGCTGCCGTGGTGGGGATCGTCCCCACGTCCTTGGGTAAGTGGGCTCCGTCTGTTGACGTCCCCCTGCCTGTCCCTGTGACCGATGCGGAGGTGGGCTCCTCCTTGGAGGGGGTGGGGAGCGTTGCTCCCTCCCTTGGTGGGCAGGCTCCCTTCGCTGATCCGATCCAGCGCTGCCCCCGGCGCCTCCGGAGCGATTCATGCAAAGCAGCGGATGGTGTGCACCCTGGCAGTACCTACAGTTGGTGCTTGAAGGGCACTCGCACCTGATGCGGCCCCAGGCACCGAAAACACCAACGCCTCTGCTGTGCCACACCCCGTCTCCTCTGAATCCGCTGCGCAGCAAACTCCTGACACGCCGTTACCCTGTGGCCTGTCTCCTGCAGTAGGCACACCCTGATTCCAATGCGATATTGTACCGCTTGGGTTGCCCACTGTTGCCTCCTCGCGCCGGTGCACCCGGCCGTTCCGGGTGGCGAGGGGCAGAGGTCTCCTTGCGAGGGGCTTCACCAGCCTGGACGTCCACTCGCCTGCTTTCGGCCTCGAGGAACGACTTCAGATCCTCGTAGGTCGGGAGGTGGTCCGAGGACTTGCCCCCATATAGCTGCTCGAATCGAGCGACCATTTCGCTCGGCAGGCGGCGAAGCACTGTGTGGACCAAGATATAACCGTAGCCCGCCACTGGCAAACCCTGTCGCTCTAGTGCGCTGACCGCGACACTGACTGGGTGGAAGATTTTCTCGCGGAGGTCCGTACCTCGCGTTATGGTTGGTATTGACAGCCACTGGTCTAACAGCCTGTCTACAATCAGGCGCTTGTTCCGATACCGGTCGGTAAGGATCTTCCACGCCACCTCATAATTGCTATCCGAGACAGCCAAATGCGTCAGCAATTCATGAGGCTCTCCATGTAGCCTGGACATCAGCTGAGCCATCTTGTACGCCGGCGTTATGTCCGTCCGTGTGTGGACCACACTGCTATACAGGTCCTCAAACGCCGGCCAGTCGGCGTAATCGCCTGCAAAGACTGGAACCGTAACAGGCGGAAGAGGCACCTGTAATCCTTGTCCCACTTTACCACGGAATGGCTCTCCTTTCCGTCACGTCGCCTAGTTATGTTCGCAGCTGCCTGCTCAATGCCCTGTGCCAGCTCAAGCACTGGCTTACATCGGCCTCGACCCGCTCCTGATCTTCAGGGTTAGGAGTCTCCTCAAGGAGAATGAGGCACTCTGTGAGTTGATCCGACACAAACCGAACCCGTTCATCTACCTGTTGTGCACTTTTCAAGAGCGCGTCCTCCCGGTCCTCGCGGCCGATCATTGCCGCTGTGGTAGTAAACCACCTTAATCCTGACCCTATAGCAGCCTTATACCTGGCGATCGAGGAGCCATGGTACCAACTTTTACACACTCGACTTAATAAAACGAAAACAATAAACAAATACCACAAAACAAATGTTAGTTGACTGGCCTAGACCTTACCGATAAGGTACCGTTCACTAGGCAAACAATACAGTCACAAAAAACCGAAACAATATTTTCCAAAAATAATAAAATATGTGGGTAATATAAAAACACGCTTAATACTAAATTACGGCTAACTATGTTGCAATAAAGCAACCACGCTCTGCTACCAAAAATGTTTGATTCCGAAGCTGATCTTAGCGCAGTGGAAGCAAATTAAAGTTATCTTAAAATCTAAAACTAAATGGTCGATCAGCCTCGAACAACATTTGACTACGATTCGTAGTGCTCTTTACTATAGCTAAATAAAATAAATTTAATGAGAGAATTTTGTTCCGGAAAGTTTCCGGCCGAGAAATTCTTGTGTCCAAAATCTACTTAAACAGGGCCCAGCAACAATTGCTTACCGAGCGAACGATGACGCCGTCGTTTCCTTGTAAGTCTAGTTTTTGACAGGAAAAATAGGTATCAGGTTTGAGGAAGACTTTTGGATTGGGACTTAGGTACTAGACTTACTGTACCCGGGCACCAGCTCGCGTGGTACTCCGTCCAACAAGTTTCACAAGCACTTGAGTACTATTGTTCATAGTTCGACATCAAATAATGTTTAACACACAGTAACAAAGATTTCTCCCGCACACCACTGCTCGCGACAGCAACACGTTTTACTGTACAATACGCGAACCAAAGGACACTGGACGCGCGGGTGACTAAAAGTAAGGTTATTTTTTTCCGACGGCCGCGTGGTTATCGAACCGACTGACAATCAAAGCGCCGGAACCAAATACACTTGGTTCTCTTCCCCACCGAACAGGGAAAACCACACGAGAACACCGAAAGCACACTAAATTACACCATTTATAATTACAATTCGCATCAACCAAGCGAGCGACGGCAGAGAGACGTGAATGACAGGACAGTGTTGCCAGCACCGCGCGCCCATTTTATACGAAAACTAAACAATAACACACCATACCCGATTTTGTCAGTCTTAAATTTAAGATTTCGGCTATTTATACATACACAATTTTCTCGGTCTTGAATTTAAGAGTTCGGCTCTTTGACAAAACTAACATTTTTTTGATAAAATTAAGGAGCAAAACGAAAAAATCGATTTTTAATAAAAATCGATGTTTTTTTAAGTAAAAAACGATTTATTATTAATCGAGTTTTTTGCGACCAGAAATAATCGATTATAAAAAAAAACGATTTTTCATTACTCAAGTCACATCCCTAGTGATTTGTGTAGTAAACACTTGTTGTTCTTTTCTTAACAAGTCGTAGGTATCCTGGAAAATATTGTAGACACTTCCTAGCCAATTTCATCTTTATTCATTTCATGGCAGATGAAACTTCCTCTCTAATGTATTAGCAATCTGTATGTCTCTCCATAGCTACGTCTCTCCACCCGCATCCGAAGTGGGGTTGCGTTTTGATAAATATTTCCAATTTATTTTATTCCTCGCGCCATTTTTTGAGGCCGTCCGTGAAGAGGTAAAATGGCCGTGTGCTCAGCCGCGCGAAGCTGAAGTTTGGCGGGAAATAAAAACGCGTTTAACTTTGTGTTAATATTATATTGTGCCATTATTGCGCCATTTATTATGATCCCGCTGAAGGGATGGGGTTGCGTTCGGTTTAATGGACGTTTTGTTTGGCCGAAAACAATTTTTAACCAGTCTAACGTTTTTCCGTAAACATTGCGGGCAATTCTGATGGGAGTTTTATGCACGCGAGTGACCTGAATTTTGACGAGGCCCAATTTTGTTTTCATTTTAGAATGAATTGGGTCTACCGACCGGATGCTAAAGAAAATGAACGAAATAAATATTATCCCGGTCATAATGTCTGCCGTGCCTACTCAAAATTTATTTATGTGAACCTATAGGTAGGTAGGTATTAAATGGAAGATATCGACCTCGACGACCCAGTTCCAGTGGGTCGCTCCTTTTGTACAAAAACCATTAATTATAGAAGCTACTTCGTAGGCAGCTAACGAACAGCGAGCTAATGGTAAACGGTTAAAATTTAAGACCATTAGATTTTGAAGTCAACTTAGTCTTACACCTTAGTATATTTTTCGTAAATTTTATACAAGTATCTCAAACTGACGCTATAGTTATAGCCTAAGACATAACTTGGCTGGTCAGTTCTGTGCCATTTAAGAATGGAAGGTTTTGCTCAGAGGTTTTGTAGAAGGTTCCAACTTCTTACTGGCCAAACTGACGTTACTGGTAAAAATAACTTCTTTTGGTAGAATCCGTTACACAGCGTGGCCTAAAGTGGCACAGTATAGAGGTAGACAATGTTCGTCCACGTAACATTTGAAAATGGAATATTTCAAACTTCTTGCTAACCGAAAATTATAAAAATCTTCTAGAACGTTTGGTAGCATCGTTTCACAGTGAGGGCTGAAGTGGCCCAGTGCAGACAATTTACGTCCATCGATGGCCCTCCACTGTTCAAGAGCGCGCCAAGCGTCATCCACCGCGCGCTACCACGGGAAAGCGGAAAAGCGTAACATTTGAAAATGGAATGTTTCAAACTTCTTGCTGGCCAAAAATTAAGATACATACTTGTAAATACCTTCTAAAGTTTGGTAGCATCGTTCCACAGTGAGGGATGAAGTGGCCCAGTGCAGACAATGTACGTCCATCGATGGCCCTCCACTGTTCAAGAGCGCGCCAAGCGTCATCCACCGCGCGCTACGTGTCAATGTCACTGGCCACGGGAAAGCGGGAAAAGCGCGTAACATTTGAAAATGGAATGTTTTATACTTCTTGCTGGCCAAAAAAGATACATACTTGTAAAAAGTCTTCTAAGCTTTGGTAGCATCGTTCCACAGTGAGGGATGAAGTGGCCCAGTGCAGACAATGTACGTCCATCGATGGCCCTCCACTGTTCAAGAGCGCGCCAAGCGTCATCCAACGCGCGCTACGTGTCAATGTCACTGGCCACGGGAAAGCGGAAAATTTGAAAATGGAATGTTTCAAACTTCTTGCTGGCCAAAAATTAAGATACATACTTGTAAAATTGTCTAACATTTGGTAGCATCGTTCCACAGTGAGGGCTGATAAGTGGCGCAGTAAAGACAATGTACGTCCATCGATGGCCCTCCACTGTTCAAGAGCGCGCCAAGCGTCATCCAACGCGCGCTACGTGTCAATGTCACTGGCCACGGGAAAGCGGAAAATTTGAAAATGGAATGTTTCAAACTTCTTGCTGGCCAAAAATTAAGATACATACTTGTAAAATTGTCTAACATTTGGTAGCATCGTTCCACAGTGAGGGCTGATAAGTGGCGCAGTAAAGACAATGTACGTCCATCGATGGCCCTCCACTGTTCAAGAGCGCGCCAAGCGTCATCCACCGCGCGCTACGTGTCAATGTCACTGGCCACGGGAAAGCGGAAAAGCGTAACATTTGAAAATGGAATGTTTCATACTTCTTGCTGGCCCAAAATTACGATTCATACATGTAAAAATCTTTTGGTAGCATCGTTTCATAGTGAGGGATGAAGTGGCCCAGTAGGTAGAGACAATGTACGTCCATCGATGGCCCTCCACTGTTCAAGAGCGCGCCAAGCGTCATCCAACGCGCGCTACGTGTCAATGTCATTGGCCACGGGAAGGCGGGAAAAGCGCGTAACATTTGAAAATGGAATGTTTCATACTTCTTGCTGGCCGAAAATTACGATTCATACATGTAAAAATCTTTTGGTAGCATCGTTTCATAGTGAGGGATGAAGTGGCCCAGTAGGTAGAGACAATGTACGTCCATCGATGGCCCTCCACTGTTCAAGAGCGCGCCAAGCGTCATCCCCCGCGCGCTACGTGTCAATGTCACTGGCCACAAGAAATCGGGAAAGCCGCGTAACATTTGAAAATGGAATGTTTCAAACTTCTTGCTGGCCGAAAATTAAGATACATACTTATAAAATCTTCTAACGTTTGGTAGCATCGTTTCACAGGGAGGCCTGAAGTGGCGAAGTATAGACAATGTACGTCCATCGATGGCCCTCCACTGTTCAAGAGCGCGCCAAGCGTCATCCACCGCGCGCTACGTGTCAATGTCACTGGCCATGGGAAAGCGGGAAAACCGCGTAACGTTTAAAAATGGAATGTTTCAAACTTCTTGCTGGCTACATACGACCATCGATGGCCCTCCACTGTTCAAGAGCGCGCCAAGCGTCATCCAACGCGCGCTACGTGTCAATGTCATTGGCCACGGAAAGGAAAAAAGCCGCGTAACATTTGAAAATGGAATGTTTCAAACTTCTTGCTGGCCCAAAATTAAGATACATACTTCTAAAAATCTTCTAACGTTTGGTAGCATCGTTTCACAGCGAGGGATGAAGTGGCCCAGTGCAGACAATGTACGTCCATCGATGGCCCTCCACTGTTCAAGTACGCGCCAAGCGTCATCCACCGCGCGCTACGTGTCAATGTCACTGGCCACCGGAAAGCCGTAGCATTTGAAAATAGAATAGCCATGGGAAAGCCGCGTTATAATTTTGAAAATGGAAGCTTTTCGAATGTTACAAATAGGTACAATTTCGTAGACGATGACTACTAATAATTTAATTTCGTATTCACTAAAATGTATATCTTTATAGTCTTTCCTTATGTTAGCTTTTGAGGCAAAATCACATTATAATGAGTGACACCGCGAGTTAAACATTTTCCTGAAATCAATGTGTTACATTCCATGGTGATATTTTCATCTGAAAATTCTAATAAGATTTTCTGTTTCTTATAGGTACCTATCAGGATTGGATTTCATACTTTACTAGTGAGGAGGTAAGTTCCAAAAACAGTATCGACCCACCAAACTCAAAATTATTTACCTGTCTATTTACAACGTCCAGATATACAGGGTTATTTTTTTGTCAGTGCGCAAACTTTGCAGGGTGTTTCTACTCGTGATTATGAACAATTTTTAATATGGGACCACCTGAGAATTCGCAAAAAAAAAATAGGTATGGATGTTCGATAGAAAAATTCATACCTACTCGGCAAAAATGTATGGAACACCCAAAATATTTTTTTAGATTTCTCAGGTGGCTCCATAGTAAAAGTCTTTCAGAATCATGAGTAGAAACATCCTGCAAAATTTGCGCACTGACTAAAAAATAACCCTGTATACCTACTCTAAGGCCCAGACAGATCCGGCGCGAGTCTAAACCTGCGACACTTGTAAAATCGATAAACCCGATTGCTCCGCCGATTCTTCCACAATGGAGTGTCAGCTGAGCGACAAACAAAATGAGCACCGTCTGCTGCCCTATCTCCGGGAAACGTGTACCGACTAGCGGCTAAGCTAATTCATCGGGGTTGCGATCTCGAGTAGCCGACAAGATAAAGGAGCAGGGCCGTCCTAGGGGGGCACACCGCACATCGCCTCCCCCCTTCCCCCCGTCACCTGCCGAGCCGTTAATTGAATAATCCCACTCATTAATCATAGCCCCCCCAGTCTGGAGGTGAACTTGAATTATTTTGCAGCCAGTTCTTGTGAGAGGAGATGGAACGCGGAGGTGATTGACTGGAGGCAACGTTCTGTGAGCGTTTTGAAAGCTGCTTTCACTTTTACAGGATTTTGTATGGAATTCTTACTAAAATTCATAATTTGGCTTGTAAGTAAATATATAAGTTTTTTGGTAATCTTTTTACTTATTACGACTGTAAGGTAGTTTCAGAATAAATTGTTTATCTAGTGCCTACCTAAGTAGGTATGTATTTTAGTCACTTAGGTAGTTTAAGTTATTTCATGTTTTGTTATTGAATTGAAAACTAGAGTATTCATTATTATTGTAGAGACCTTCTTCAAAGTCGAAAGGTCAATGGTAAAACATGCTTGCATGCTTTAGTCCCACTCCATGCATGCTAAATTCAAAATCATCTCTCGATGTACCTATATTAGATACCTACCTACAGTATCAATAAAAATAAACAACGTTCTCTCTCTCCACCTCACATAAGGCCGATAGGGCGCACCTACATCAAAATCAGGACTCAGGACACGACCCTACTCTGGCACTACCCACATGACCCCAGCCCACGGCCCACGTAAGCACATCAACCCTATATGTATCTATCTACTTATAGGTCGTCTATTGATCCCATATTACGCAAAACAAACGGTTCAGAGCATTTCCACAACTCAACGACTCCACTACTTACTACGAAATTACCTAACGGTCATGTCATAGAATAAAAATAAAGAATAAACACTTTTAAGAAGTTTATCCGATGACTGTGCACGCTACAGGAAGCCCCAACTCCTTAACGCACACAACGTTGCAATAAACACACAAACTAAATCACACTCACACATGCAATCTCCCCTTTGTCTTAGCTAAGTGTCAACCAATAAAAACAAAGGATTCGAAAATGGAACAAAAAGAGGCGGCCAATCGCGAGGCGCGTCACGCGTGTTGATGCGCAGCTATTGGCTTGAAAAAAATCCGTTTAGCTCCGATGACTCCGGCTAGACGCCGAGATTGATGCCAACGGACGACTTCTATATTTACCTCCGTTTATTTACACAAGACACAACTCCAACTCCAATCTGAACTAGAACTACGATGCTCTACATAATACTCAAACAAAACTTCTTCGGTTTGAATGTAGGTATATATGAAACTTTTACCCAGACTAGTATAACTGAAAATGACTAAACTTGAAAGCTTAAAACTTCGACTGCTCGTAAAAACTTAAAAGCAGTTCCCAAGTGTCTTATAAGTTGTATAAAACGTATAGGTAGAGATCATACCTATAACTTTGGTATACTGAGTGCTCTATTAACTTGCACGTTTACGATATCAATATTCGTCACGAGTTCTTTCGCCATTGAAGTGGTTATCACTTCTCGGCATTCACGGCTCAGACTTAAGTAGATATCCAGAATGTGGAGAATACCTCACGGCGTGTGTTCACGTGTGAAGGGGGTGCGGGAGGGCGCGGGCGGGGGGCGTTCAGAGGGTCATTTATCATTCATATCATCTTCGCTCCACTTCGCTCGCCGCACCGCCGTAAATAAATAAGAACAGACTCATCTTTTACAGCCGCTTCCTCCGGCCACACTCAAAACCCTTCTCTAAAACTTCTCGCATTGATCCCTCTTTCTTTCACACAAAGTCTTAGGACTTAAGACTTTTTAGAACTGAGTCGTGCAGTTAGTGAGCGTGTGGAGGTAACTATGCATGTGTTCTAGATGTGTGTAGATAATAGATGCCCCGCGCTATATAAATACCTGTGCTGCGTAAATATGTGCCTATTTGTCAGATTCAGATTCTAGTCACGTGTTAGATGAAGTTTGTGCTAGTTGGATGTTTTATTTGTAGGTATAGATATATGATAGAGCTAATCGTGATAATAACTGTTGTGATATTATTCTTTTCTTCTAAAAGAGTAACCATAGAGATAAAAATGTTCTTTAGGTAGGTAGGTAACATTCCAAATTCCGCATAGCAACAGATGGTTAATTTAACAAAACAATTGACGGTATAATTTCGAAATACCGAGTATTGAAGACACGTGGCGGCCCCCAACAATTGCGAAACCTTTTATTATCTGAGCATATTAGACGGTTAGATTCCAAAATAATTCCGTTCGTAAGAAGATTAAGAGCGATTGGATGTTCCGGGAAGGTCTCTATATAATGGACGAGGTATATAATATAAGGTCCTATTAAATTCACTGCAAATATTTTAGGGGCAGATCAAATAAAATATAAGTATGTACTAGGCAAATTTTTTAAGAAATCTACACGCTAGTTTTCGAGAAAACTGCATTTAACTAAAAAACAACAAAACGAAAAAAGTGCACCCTGTTTGTCCTAGAAACACACACTTCGATGAATTTAAATTACGCGCCAAAAAAAGGTGCTGTGCTTGGTTGGTTGTAAGTGTGCGTGCCGTGTAAGTGAATCTTGTCTACGTGGCGGAACGTCAGTCGGGTCAGTCAAAGGGTGTTCACATAATTAATTAAAAAGTTTGTTTGAAAATGAAAAAAAAAATCTAGCGTGTAGATTTGCCTGAGATGTTTTTCTTATGCATATTTACGCATGTCCTTAAAATATTTGCAGTGAATTTAATAGGACCTTATATAGGACGGTAAGGCTTAGAGAATAGCTTGGCAATCTGCTGGTCGGTGCACGGTACATACTGCTTATTCTATAGTAGGTAGGTATAGTGTATCGATAGGTGATCGTCTTGGAACCGCTACGCAGAACTCTATTAGGTTTAAGATAAGTACCTAGTTGTTATGAAGAGACGAGGTACTCTTTGGAAATACGGGAATGTTACAAGCATACATGTATCACGCCTTTTTCCCTTGCGATAGCAAACAGGTACCTATTTGAGGACCGTTCAAAAAAATCATGTTCTTATCAATAAAGTGATAGATTGTGAACCTGTCGCCTACAATTGATACACACATAAAACCCTCGAATCCCTTACTTCCTTAGTCGCAACAACACTCGCAGGAAAGAAATGAGGTGATGCTATTCTAAGCCGGCATCACTCGGCAAATTCTAATACGAAAATTAATATTCTTTGATAAATCAAGGAGTCTGCAAGATTTTCTCCCAGATGCCGCCAAGTTGGAATATTTCGGCAGGCAGTAATTGAAAGGCAGTATTCGTTTGTTTAGTCCGTCATAATTGCTCGGCTGCACCTCGTGACGAGTCGTCGGCACAAAAACTCCTAAATCCAGTTCATTAGGGCTCTATTCACGCCACCCCTGCCGCCGGCCCTGGTGCAGATACGCGGTGATTACTGCAACCGCTCCCGCCGGCTCACGAATAAAGACTGCATCATAATTTCACCAGATACAACCCTCGTCATTACCCCAAAGAAACGTCAACTCTACTTCAATCGCACAAAGTCACTTTTTCAGCCGCGTCGAGTCATGTCACTTGCACAATGACATGTAAAAATAATGAACAAACTTGGTTTCGTGGCGAAGGAAGTGCGATCTTGGGTGGTTCATGGTAGGGATTATTTTTGTGTGGGCTAGTTTGGCGGAGATGTTTTGTAAATTAATAGGAGGTAAACTTTGTTCGCGCCGGCACGGCAAGGTTGTCGCAGTTGTGATTCAATTTGGACGCTAATTTAATGACGCTGTCGCGAAGGCAAACAAATTGATATTCATATGGGACCTTCCCTGGTTTAATGCTATTTATGTTTTGGCTTCACGGCGATTTTGTTTATTCGTTGGGAAAACAGGTTCAATGATTGGCTTTTGAAGTGTATTCTCAAGTGCTTTGATGGGGAATTATACATTGTTGATACATTTCGCTTAGCTTCAGAGAGAATATTTAGTAACTTTGAGTACATCTACTTTGAAACTTCTTAAAACAAAAATAGATAAGTTGTTAATAACGTAAAAATAGACACCGTGGATACCTACTCCTAATGATAGAGAGAACCAAATTTCCCAAGAAGCAAAGTAATTACCTACTTTCATATGATCCCAGCTTGGCCTAAGAAATCGACTTATTATTTGAAGTCCAAAGAATCTAAGAATAATTAAAATACTTAATTTTATTATTGCATATCCGTTTTTCAGTAATTTCTATGTCTAATAGGTATTAAAATCTCAGTCTTAGCGTGTTGTAGGACCGTAGGTCAATATTCACACACCCTGTCTTGTTTTCAATGCTCTTTTCTTCATACCGTGTGACATTGGGACATCAAGACGACGAAGGATCTGCTAAACCGTCACCGGCCGGATATGCATACTCAAGCGAAATCTCAGTCTTCGCGAGTTGTAGGTAAATATTCGCGCACCCCGTCTTATTTTCAATGCTATTTTCACCGTACTGTGTAAGATTGGGATATCGAGGCGAGGAACAACCTAAGAGACCGTCACCGGATATGACTAGTCAAGCAAAATTTCAGTCTTAGCGTGTTGTAGGTCAATATTCGCGCACCCCGTCTGTTCCCAGTGCTGCGCGGGCGCACAACGAGATGATTGGCCGCCATTGTCGCCGCCATTACACCCTTGTTATTCAATTCAACGACGACGCTGATTCTAGCACTCGTTTCTAACACAAGTCGTTTATAAACCAGATTAAAATAGAGCTTGGTCTAAATGCTTTCGCGAAAAAAGTCTTTTGGACCTAAAATATTATTCATCTGAAACAAATACTGACGCTAAAAAAAGAAATGAATTAAAACAGCTGACCCAAACAAAGAAAACTGGAATTACCTCTGTCACTGATAAAATGTTAGCCTCAGGAAAACCTCCGAAGTAGGTAATACGTTTACAGCTAGACGTAGACGTAGTCAGTCAGTGCCAGTTTGACTTTGTCTGCACATGCCAGTTCGACTTTGTCTGTACATGTCAGACTGGTTAGGTAACCAAACCATTTATTACGAGAAAATAATCACCAGAATCACTGTCAAATGCTCGTTGCGCCGAGACGCTGCTCCTTGTTTCGTTCAGGAATTGAGGCTAATCGGAGCAGTGTCTTCCTGGGAGCTACTTCTCAGCACATATAGTTTAGTCTAGAAGTCGTAGTCTGGTGCGCAGTACCTAGTAGCTTCTAAGGGACAGGATTTGGCATAGGTGGTTCTGATTCGACCCAATTTCGATTGTACCTGTTTTGATTCCACATTGTTGCAAAACGACAACGAAAATCTGGCTATAAAGTAAACTGAACTAAAAAGTGGTTTTGCTTCTGATTGCAGTACATAACAACAAGTCTGCTTTCTGAGTCCACGAAATGAGAACTTCTTTATATACCTGCTCACCTATTCTATACACTTCAATCACCCCACTAATATTATACCACCCCACCAATATTAGGTATACATCAAAATCGTACGACAAATCTTCCAAAAATGCAATAAGATCTCCCAGTAAACATCAAAGCCTGAAGACAGCGTAAAACGCGTGTGCATTCAGAAGGTATTTAGGAGCTCAGACTCGCTGTAAGGTGCAGATAAACCGGCCCGGAATAATCCTCTTTGTGTAAAAATGTCCCCCACTAGGGATGGGAAAAATCGTATATTTTAGAAAATAATCGATTTTTAAACAACATTTTTTGTTAATATCGATCGATAATTCTTTAAAAATGCAATAAGATCTCCCAGTAAACATCAAAGCCGGAAGACAGCGTAAAACGCGTGTGCATTCAGAAGGTATTTAGGAGCTCAGACTCGCTGTAAGGTGCAGATAAACCGGCCGGGAATAAAAAAATATCCCCCACTAGGGATGGAAAGAAACGATTTTTACTCGTAAATAATCGATTTTTGGAAAGCAGTTTTGGAATGAGAATTGATTCAATAATTTTCACACCTGTCTTGCCGTTGCCGTAAAGTAATGCAAGGTCCGGAAATAAAACGTTCAAGACCTTAAATCGTGTGCATTCAGAAGGTATTTTGAAGCTAAGACTTCGACTTGCTATAAGGTGCAGACTGCAGATAAACTGGCTCGGAATAGGTGTGTAAAAATAGGTTATGATAGGAAAATCGATTTTTACAAAAACAAATTGATTTTAACAGTTTTTCAAATAGGATGGATGGATTTTTAAATAATCGTTGCACCTGTCTTGCACCAAACGTTTTATTTCAGGCCTTGCTGTAGCACCAATCAAAACATGCCGCTTACAATTTTATATCCATATTTTTTGGAGCTACGAGATAGCGCTGATAATAAAGATTTTGATAACACTTTCATTGGAGTACACTTTTATTATTATCTGTCCCTATTTATAAAAAAACTAACATAATATTATGACTCAAATAATCATTTAATTAGTCAAACTTTTTTTAATCGTTACTTTTATAATCAAAAAACAATCGATTTAAAAAATATCGTTTCTTCTATAACAGTCACATTCACATCCCTATTTCGCACCCCCCACTCCCTCCACACCTCGCACCCCGCTGGGACTTTATTAAAAAGCAAGTAATCCCAACTAGTGGACTGGGTAACGCGATTACAGTAACAACTCAATATGGTGATATGAAATTGAATTTAAATCTGTCTGTGTCGAGTTGATGACACCGCCGCTGGTATGTTTGAGTGTTGATAGAGTTCCGTTTATTGGCAAGGGTTGATAAAACTATAATTATTTTAATAGGTAGGTACGTTTTTCAGATACGATCAACATTAATAGATAGGTACATAGAGCTGAAACTCAATGCTATAAGGAAAGTTTCAGATCTTTCCTCGAGTTGAGATCAGTGCCCAAAACGACAAGCAAGAAAGCCCAGACGGACACCTTATTACAAACGACAATATTTTCTACGTTTCTCACTTTCTCAGCTGGTCCTTAGTTCCTCTTCTCAAATGCTTAATAATAAACAGGAAGTTAGTCAGTTGGCACTTTGTATGTTTTGGCAAAAATTCAATTTGTTTCGTTAAATAAGGCAAATTTATGAGTATGATGTCCGACAATTATGGTCACTGATTACGCGTCTTATTAGAAAACAAAGTAGCTGTAGATTTCCTGTGTCTCTATTTTTACTCATAGATGAAGATGAGAAAGTATGGTGTTAGAACGAGTCTATTATCTTCCAAATATCACCAGACTGAAAAGTAAGCTTTCCAACACGCAGACAGCCAGGCCGGTATCTTGACACGCGGAAGCGACAGACACACTTCATTACTCGCACACTTAGAGTTTTTATAAGCAAGCTATAGAGTGCGCCTAAAAAGTTGGAACTGTTGGCAGTTCTTAGAACACAACCTCTCTGTCTATCAGTAGCAAAACGCCAGTGACAGCACTATTGAACCTCTATGACTTCCCTCCCATAGATTTGACGTCTTTATCTAAGGAGCAACTGCTTACGCTTTGACAGTACGGCGCGGGCCGATATGCGCACTCTATAGCTTGCTTATATATACTCTAAGCTCGCACATCAAACAATCGCGCCGGCGCCGCCATCTTGCCGGAACTGACGTCACCGTGATGACGTCACGTGCTTTGATCCTGAGCAAAAATAAACTCTACCTACAACAGGGCCCTCTGACTTTGCGAGGATACGTGGAAACTTCTTTGTTCTGTGCGAGGGTAAATGTAATTAATTTTCAGGTATAAGGTACGATTTAGATAGAACTGAAATTTCCCTAAAAAAATAATTAGAATTACTCTAAAACACTTTTGGTTAAGTTGGATAAAAAAGAATTCTGTCCTGAACAATCTTATTTGTGGACAATCCATTCCTAGCGTACAAAGTTGATAAATTCATAATAAGTGTAATTTCAATAGCTACCGAGGGCAGACTATTTCTATCGTAACGTCGAAATACATATTTGATTTGCAAAAACTCCTACACCCTCCCTTCAAATCGCTGCAACAATGCCAAAATCAGTGTAAATATGATTTGTTCTCGCAATAAACGACCGCTCGTTCATAGTTTTATTCAATAACGCCGACAAATTGTAAAGGGAAGCTATCGAATTACCGATAATAGCAAAACACCCGCTCGGTTTCGATTTCCGAGCGTAGCCTGAGAAATTGACCTCGGTATCAAAATTCAAAAGTTTCAGCTGACTTGACTACTGTGGATGCCATAAAAAAGCTTCTTTTCATTTCTTTTTATCATTTTCGAAAAGCTTTTTACCATAACCGCAGCACCGTCTCATTCAATTGTTACCGAAAATCTTGACACCCTTGTACCAATAAATCGCCAAAACAACAATACAAAAGCTTTAAATCATGTTACTATTCAGAAACTTTAAAAAATCGGGGTTAAAAAGTGTGTCACATCCCGTCAGAAGACAAAGGGTGATCCTTAATTGACGGTAAAAAGGTTTGGAGATCACAAAGGCGTTAGATGTCATGCCTTATCAGAGGAATTAAGGGCATATTATGCCGATGAAAGGATTACACAGGTGTCCTGCCAGGCGTCGGCGTAGTTATAAATTTTTATATTAAAAAAAGTTCTAAACAAGGCTTTGATCAGGAGATGATCGCAAGTCTTTTATTTTGATATTTTTGACAAATGTGAGACAAATGCCTTTAATTGTAACACCCAGTTTTTCGATTGGTGGCCTTTGTAAAAAATCTAGTGATGAGGTGATGGGTTTCATTTTTTACTCCTCAGCTTCGACGCCGACAAGGCTGGGTCATCTAAAATTAGCAATAATGGAGCCCTTTCTAACAAAGCTTTCTGTTTATTTAAATCTAGTGTTATCTATTGAATCTTTTCTTTCTCGATGGTGAAATAGGTCAGTTTTAGATACGAGAAAGCTTTTCTTGTATCCTGAAAACCCTAAGCACCACTTACCTATATTCCTCAAGTTACACACGTCAATAACGTGGCTGTAACAGGTACTATTAACCCCCGTCATGCCGCACGCATGTCGCCCGCTGCACTTTGTCTCCGGCTCACATTACCTGTCACCGCCAGCTATTAGTGGCTGACCTCATCACCTCACCCCCGACTTAGCCCACGTCTTGGCTCCTCGCCAGCGCAGCTGACCGCCCAGAAAATTTGCAACACCCCTGTTTTATCCGCAGTAGAGTCGCGCTTGCACTGACATTTCAGGTTGGTGTGGAAACCGTAATGTGGCAAGACGGAGTGGTGACCCAAAACTTCTCATTTGCTCCGTGATTACTCGCACTATGCTCTCGCTACTCGATTTGACAGTTGACATTTGTTATTATTTATTGGTAGGTTTGACTTCTACCTAGCTTATTTAGGGCACCGTATAGAGACTCGCGCACAAGAAGACTTCAGACGACGCGACATGCAATGGTATTTATTGACTTTTTAAACAAGTGAAGAACTTTGACATAAAGGTGTAGAGAAAATCGAAATCGCGCTGCATATTAAAAGACCACTAAAGGATAATAGCACGATTAACTGTGTCACAAAATATTTTAAGACGATTGTATGAATACAGAAGGTAGATTGCGTTCATTTGGACAAAGGTACAGCCCGAGGGTGCGTCGTCCGTTGACACCGACATAACGTCCCCGACGTTCGTGAGATATGTCACGGCACCGTAATGACAGACTGGGCCACTACTGAACACCCCGAGCGCGTCATTTGCGTCACTTAAGTCCCAGTAATCGACACGCGAAAGTGTTCAAAAAGTCCCGAAACTACACGCATGGCTATGCTGGCTGAATAACAATAATTCCGCGGTCTTTACGTCTTTGCCGCAGGAAATGACAATTATTTTTGGTCCGATCCTCAGGGCGGAGAGAATGGCTCGTCTTTCATGTGCGCAGAATACCTTGAAGGACACCTTTGTATGCGCGGACACGGTGCAAGCAAAAAATGTCCATTCACAAAAATAGGTTAGTCGTGAAACCCACACCCACCGCTTGCGATATTCAATGGGATTTAAGTATGGTTTATGTGTAAATTAATTAAAACTTACATTCATAAAAATACCTTTACATTTTGAAAAGGATAGATGTACCTAAAATTAATTTAATTTATTTATTTTTTATTTATTTAATAAACTTTATGCGCATCTGTACAATGGCCATCTGTAAATGTCAATTATTAAAGTAAAAAGCAACAAAAATACCTACCTAATCATGCAAGCAAAAGTAAATGTTACCTGTCTACGTATAAGTACCTTCAGAAGATATAATTTAAAATTTAACTAATCCTAGCTGTAATAGACTTTCAAATTGGTTAATAACCTCTATTCGGTGTACAAATTAAAGACTTTGAAACGATTAACACCGTAATAATATAGGTGCAAGAAATTATTTAATAATAGTCGGTACACAGAAAGTTTTTCATATCAGCCAGTATGCAGCGTTCGAGATTTAAAAAGGAAAAAAACAGGCGAAGGAACAAAGCCACGCTGTCTGGTGCTGGACAGGTATATGACGGGGCACATTTTATTGGTTTTCCGAAACATTCCGTGGCCTATTAATAAATGAGAGAGGGAAAAAAGCCGAAGAATCCATTTGTCAGGAGCCATGTGATTTATGGGCAAGGACTTTCGGGGGTTCCTAGAAGACGCGTTTTGTTCTATTTGCCTACCTGTCAACTTGATTTAGATGGGTAATGGCCGCCTGGCCTTGGACTTGGCTTAATGTACCTACTTAACTCAAGTTTCAGGTAACCAAGTAAACTGAGTAGATTATACGTAGGTATATATCGTTCGAAACAACCGTAGGTTTGAGTAGGTTAGGTACCAGGGAATGAAGTTACTGTATGAGGTAGTCTTTTTTTTATAGTAAGTAGACTACAAGATTTGCCGAAAGAAAACTGGTTTTGAAAGCTTATAATATGCCAAAATTAAACAAATTGTATAGAAAATAAAATCTTTTGAAAATTGTTATCAAATGTACATAATTTTTTTTTGTTTTTGCTTTACCCATTGCTACATGATTCTGTGTTCTAACAAATTATGTTGCGCCGACCCCAATTGTTTTGGGATAAGGGCAGGAAGATGATGATGGATGACTTCACCTACCTAACTACATAAAACTTCTCCAAACTGTTCCTAGGAACATCGGCGTGTCTATGTCAGCATAGTTTCAATTTACCCACGTAGAGCTTGTAAGGGCTCAAATCTTGTCAAAGCCAAAATAATTAATGCCAACGGAGACACATGATCCCATTTCCCTAAACGTGCGCTCGTCAATTTGCACGTCCTCCTTTCCCACGTCTCTTTGTCTGATATTCTGTGAACTATAAATTCCACGCATAGTTCGCAGGTAGCATAAAACCCCGATAACATCATCCATGTATCGAAATGTTTCGATACAGTTCGGCATAGTTGGAATATTTGGTGCCGCCTCCTCTCCACAGCGTGAGTCGACGAAACTCTTGACGAGAGAATCATTGTTATTTATTAGGTTATCTTTCTTTAGTTGAAGCGTCTAATTAAATTAATTTATGGATAATGTTAATATTTTTTTGTAAGTTGGTATGACTTGTTTTTAAGGATGCTATTAGGGTAAGTTGTTGTAGAGATAGAGATACGGCTAGATGCTTGTGTGGAGGCAATGATGTCAGCTTCTTTCTTTTGATGATACCGGTTCAGCAGCTCAGAATCGTGCTGAATCCGTGAATGCTCTCAAAACAGTTTTGATCGAACAATCTCTGCTCTGCTCTGGTCACGGTCAATCACTAGGTCTGATACGGAGCTTTCTAAACTTCATCGGCCCAGCAGACACGGCGGCGACATCACAGCGATACGATTCGATCGTTACTTTCCATTTCTAGCTCGAACTTGCCGATATCATGTCTCGAGCGTTCCTTTTTCAAAAACAAACTGAATAATGACAGGTTCGATATGAAGCCCCCTTTCTTTACGCGGGCAGTTCACGTCGGAATTACCGATATCGCCAGAATCGCCTAGTCACGTCGAGGCGATACGATCGATGCGCTCGGTATCACGCCGCGATCGCGCCGCGAATGTGCTGACCTCATGTAGGTGTTAGCTGTCCAGAATACGCCTTCCGCTGCGGAATTTTGATTGCTCGCTAAAATGGAAATAGTGGATAGTGCAGTTTGATTGATTTTCGGCGATATTGGTGAACGGTTGCGGGGAGGTAGGGCTTCGTATTTGACCTTTGTGTTAGTCTATGAATAGAATACCAATGAGTTTCAGGTTGGTGTAATTTCCCAGTTACTCATTCGCAATGAAAAACTCAAGGATTCATTGGGTTGTTCGTCGCTTCTGTGTCGAAGAAAAACTGAGAACTCATTGAAGTTTAAGAGGTGTAGGCTTATGTTGCCAGGGAAGATGATAGTGGGTGTTAGATTATACAGTTCCCAAGAAAACTTGATCTGGGCTTATCCTCGAACGCAATATCTCGAGTGCGCAGTCCCCGGAAGGCCATTGTTCGCGAGGCCGAAACATCCCGACCCGATGCGCCAAATCTCTCGTTAAATCGAAAACGTTTCACATTCTCCCCAAAAAAATAGTTAAGCTAATCCGCGGCCTCTTTGATTTCAACATCGGGATCGAATATTTGTTTCTGAGAGAGTTTCGTAAAAAAGCGGGATTATTGATTCTGCGAAAAGTCGGTGGGCCGTAAGGATAACGTTCCCTTGCAGGCCGGGAACGAATTACCCGCTGAGGTATAAACTCACGTACATACATACCTATACCACGCTTAAATCCCTTGCGAGGTAGGCAGAAAGTAAACGGCTGTAAGAACGGCCATCTACCTACACCACATCTGAAACCTATCAGAGTCATTCAGAAGATGGTGTATCACTATTAGAAACAGATTGTCAGCCTATCGCCTGAAATTGCAACCTATCGCCTGAAATTACATCAACTTGCAAATCTCTTATTTTCTTCTTACGACACCCACGGGAATAGTATGGGGTGATGCTATTCCAAACTCACGTGAATCTCAAAAATTGTTCCCGTAGTTCTCCGAGTAGGTAGGTACAAATTACGAAAAGAAATCTTACGAATCATCTCGAAAATCAAGGTTCAACCGCTCGGTATCGATAACCTCATCATTACGAACTGCACAATTAATTATATCGTCGCAGTACGATGGCAGAATCAGGTTTTTGGCCAAAAACCTAGGTTTTTGGCCAAAAGCCGGCATATGGCAATATCGTAGACTTCTTTCGTCCGTCCAGGTGTCCGGATTTTGGCCAACTCGACTGGTACACCAAGTCGCCCAATGACCCGATGAACCCTGGTGTTAGAGTTTTTAAACCGCCTACTGCAAGGAGCAGGCCTCTGACAAGGTTGTGTAACGACCGCCGTCTAAGTGATCATAAAGAGCAATCGGGACCGACGGCTTAACGTGCCCGTGTAGTTCGGGCATACACCTCGAATAGCAGGAGGTAGCATTGGACGTTCTGGAGGGTGGGAGGTAGCGTCAGACGCTCTGGAGGGCGTGGGTAGCGTCGAATACTCTGGAGGGTGTAAGATGGCGGGCGTTGGATTTTCTGGGGGTCCGACGCTACCTCCTGGTCTCCAGGGCGTCCAACGCTAACACCAATCCTTTAGAGCGTTCAGTGGTACGTCCTGCTTTTATGGTGTTTGATGCTCCCCCCTGCCCTTCAGGGAATCTGAGGCAATCCTGCTGTTCAGACTGTCTGATGTTACCCCCCGTCCTTCAGGGTGTCCATTTACGGTGTCCAAGTCTACCCTCAAAAGATCAGAGGGAGGTGCATAAAGTACCTCTCCACTCCTCGTTCCCCCGAACCGCACGGGCACGGTAAGTCCCGGTCCCGATTGCTCTCTATGATCACTTAGACGGCGGTCGTTACACATATTACACAACCATGTTAGAGGCCTGCTACTTGCAGTAGGCGGTTGAAAACTCTGATACCAGGGTCCATCGGCTCGTTGGGCGACTTGGTGTACCACTCGAAGACGAAGAAGTTCCTCCGAAATGCAAGAAAAGCCATAATACTAAACAAACCTAGGATTTCGGCCAAAATCCTAGTTTTTTGGCCAAAATCCTAGGTTTTTGGCCAAAAACCTGGATCAGCTTAGGACGATGGACGAACGAAGTCTACGATTCTGCCATATGCCGGCTTTTGGCCAAATACCTAGGTTTTTGGCCAAAAACCTGATTCTGCCATTGTACTGCGACATATTGATACGAACAAAAATCTACCATCGACACCTAATGAAATAAGATGGAGCGTGATCGATCAAAATAATAATTAATAATAGATCGTCTTCGGCCGGTGATGGATCCTCGCACTTAGTCATCGCGTTTAATTAAAAATGGCCGCGTAAATTAACGGTTACGTTCTAAATTTAAACCGCCATCTTGTCATTAAGATGTTATTCTATTGGTTGCGCAATGTCTGTCACGACGTCGGTATCGATTTCTGTGCATGGACAATCGATATTGCGTATTCTTTGACCATTAATCAAGTAAATATTAGCGTCTCTATCATATTAATGTGTAATGTCTATGTAAATTGCGTAGTACATATTACCGTCTTGACGTTTTGATGAGTTTTGATATGGTGTTATAATGGATTTGGACAAATACGGCATAGTACTTTGATGTCGTTGACTTCTTTAGATGTCGATACAACTTGGTGACTGTCAATCACCAGTAGAAGATCAGCATAAATGATGAGATGATCGTGGTTGATTTATAAACTTTTTCCAGTACAAAATAATAATTTATCGTAAGTATTTCGACTTATGTCCCGTGCGGATATTTGTTCAGTTTTATGGACTGGTATACCCCAAAATATATTTGCAGTTAATTTTCTTATATCCTTCTTAATAAGTACTTAAATACTAGATGTAATAAAAATACTTTAACATAAAACCAGTTGCAGCACCAGGCTACGTACATAAAAAAAATGTAGAGCTTACAATCATAAAATTAAATTTAAAGCTGATCTCCCCTCCAATCTGAATGAAATCAGATTACCAATCGTAAACACATTTATCATTGATTGCATTCCTATATGTCATCAGTCTATTAAAGACTAATGCTGATTGTGACGTAATTATTAGAGATGGGCCGAATATTCGGTTTATGTTCGGTTTTCGGCATGTTCGGCACATTTACCGAATATTCGGTTTCGGCCGAATGTTCGGTGAACTTTGCCGAATATTTGGCCGAATAAAAATGTATCCTTTTTATTTAAATTGTGTGGTAAATTTTTATGTCAAGACAAGGCAGTGAAGCAGATTTATTTTAATTTGTTGTGAAAGTTTCCAATGTAACAATTTAGAGGGTAAAGAGCGGAGAGGTCTGGTGCGAATCAGCGCGTAATTCGTAAACAAGTGATAATCATAACTATTTTATATGGACATCATGTCCTGCCGAATTATTCGGCCGAATATTCGGTTCGGCAAACTTTATACCGAACATTCGGCCGAATATTCGGATTCGGCAAAACCTGTGTTCGGCCCATCACTAGTAATTATGCTGGCTTTAAGAGTATTGTTTCATTGCGCAAGAGTTGAATTGAAAGTAGTTCACGTCACCCCAAGGGATTTGTCTACGTTTTTGGTGACGCTACTTTTCTTGTTCTTTTTATCTTAAATAGGTATAATAAAACTAGGACTTTACCCCTTTTGAATTGCAAATTATTGTATATCGTTGCGCTCACTTCTTATTCTGCCTAAAAAACAAATATCAAATCTTATTAATTTTCCAATACATGCAAGTTCGCACATTTTCGTGATAAGATTACAGTGCGTAGGTACGATACCTACCTACGATACAGAGTTTGGTATTAATTGGTGCGCCTGCGCAGACTGACGGACGCCGCGGGGGCTCTTTGCGGGCGCCGACCAATTATATCACTTCTCACTACGCTTAAGCTGGATATGGCTAGAACAGAATATATTGAAGTTTCATCAAAATTGGATTAGTACTTTTAATAAACTCGTACTTAAAAACATTTTTGATCACTTCTATCACTTCACAATTTTTCAAAGGCAGTTTGTAATCCTGATTCGCAATTTTGGTTGAAATAATTGCGATCCGAAACCGGTATTTGTACATTGTTTTCAGTTCATTTGGGTACAAATATAATGAAAAAAAAACCTGCTGTATAATTTTGTCCAGCCATCAGCTGACAATATACAAAATTCATTTCACTTTACTTGCAGTAAACCTTTCAGTTTTACTATTCAAGGGAAAGACGCTCGTTCAAAAGGTAAATTGCAACGACTACAGATAACTTGGTGCCGCATCGTGCTCGCAAACAAGTCAAAACCAGGGATGCGACTGTAGTTAAAAAATCGATTTTTCAATAATCGATTATTTCAAGGCAGCCCAAAATTCAATTAAAAATAAAACGATTTTATCCAAAGTAAACATCTACATATTTTTAAAATAATAAGTTTTACCATATATTTTACTGGATTTTACGCTATAGGAAGAAAAATAAACATCATGTTACAAGGGATCTAATATAGGGTGTCGTCTGTCGTGTATTTTTATTAATATTACAGAAAACCCGAAATGATACTTTGAGCAAATAATATTATCAAAAAATCGATTTAAAATTAATTATTATTAAAAATTGTGTGACAACATAATCGTTTATAAAAGAAACGATTTTTTTCGGAAAATTTCGATAATTTTTCACTTCACTTGTCAAAAGGAAAGCTCTTATAAGCTGAATTCCAACTGGTTGGACACTTCTAATTGCTATTGCTATTTTCATAAAGGAATCTTGCTGTAGGATGAAGAATCGACTGTAGTTCGATTTCCTTATTTTAAGGAATTTCTAAGTACATCTAATGAAAAAATGTTAATGAAAATATAGTAGGTATATCCCTTAAAACCGGAAGAAAACTGCGTCTTATTATGATACCTCAAACTCGTAGTCGGTTTACATGAATCTGAATTCGACGATCGAAATATTGGTATGTTTCAACGCTGGAATAGGTGCCTAACTGCATTTTTGATACATGACTTACTCTACAAACGAACATCAACTTAAAATTTTCACTGGAAAATACAGCGAGTAACGAAAAGGGTATAGGTCAAAGGAGGTCAAGTTACTCATAAAACTGAACAACTTTCCCCATGGAAAATGGGTCAAATATAAAAAAAATTGGACCTCTCGTAGTAAATCTGATCTAAGCTGATCGAAGAAGTTGTACCTATGGGAGGTCCAATTTTTTTTTCACATTTCGCCCCATGTTCCATGGGGAAAGTTGTTCAGTTTCATGAGTACCTTGACCTCCTTTCGGCTTGTTATGCCCTTTCTGTTACTCCCGGTATAATTTATTAGAAAATTTGTATCGTAACATTGAAATGTAGAGCAGAAACGCACTGTCATATCCACATTAAGACAATGTTCGCAGGCAATCTGCGGGCCGGCGGGAGGTGCGATCAGGCTAATGATAACGCGCGGGATTATTACATTAAACCCCGATGTTTTATTATCTATATCGACGCCGCCATTGCCACTTCACACCTCGCCGGTTCGACAGCTGGCGAATTTTAATGCTATACCAACATTCCAATGCGCCTTTTATTGAAGCTGTATAGTTTTATCGTGTGTTTGTTATTCGATGCAATAGCTCGTAGGGTGGTAGAGATATGGTGTGGTGTAGCGTCCAGTAACTCAGTAAGTAATACGCAGATTTGGAAAGATGACTAAAATGCTACTAGTCTTCTTCTTTTCGAGTGGGGGTCCAACGACCCGATGAACTCTGGTGTCAGAGTTTTTCTACCGCCTACTACAAGTAGCTAGCCTCAGACATGGTTGGGTAACGACCGCTGTCTAAGTAATCATAGTTATTAGTAAATAATGAAGAAGACTTTAGCTACATATACATAAAGGAGTCAAGGTCAAAATACGACACAAAGCCTTCGAGGATTCCTAAAGCCCATTCAAATGAGAGTTCATATTCTTAAGACGGAAAGTATTGGGCGGAATGAGCGTTGATTAGCGCTTGGCGTGGCGATGAATAGCGTGGCGGGTGCGTGACGGGAGCGGGGCGGGCGCGGGCCGCGAGGCCAGCCCGACAAAGACTCACGCACGCCATCCGCAGACAATCCGCCGGTATCGATCTCCCGCGACCCTTCGAACGAACGCCGAGGCTAGCACAATGCCGCGGCTCTTTATTATAGCATCTCACATTGTTGTCATTGTTATTATTATGATTCTTTACCGCTTTCCATTGTCGGTCGTCGTTGTGGCGGTGCTTTTTCACAGCCCGCGTTTAGTCTGGGCACTGGGAGCGCGTCGCTCGCACGTTTAGTCGCGGAAAACGCGTGTTTTTCTCGTGGAAATTTGGATAGTTTTGTGCGTTTTGGCGTGCGGTGCGTTGCGTGCGCACGGCGGTGTGACGGTGCCGAGCGGATGGACGCTGCGCTCCGCTTGGAGCGGATCTACAGTCAGCTGACCGAGCTGTGTGCACCTACCTATGGTTGTGTAGATATGGTTATGTAGGCCTCGGTGGTGACTGTGACGAACGCGATACGTGATGTTGAAATATACAAACTTTTCCGTTCTAAGGACTTTAAGTGACAATGTTGGAGGTAAAGTCAAAAGTTATAAGGCTAATTTTTAAAATATAGGATACTATTAAACTATAAGTTTATTTATCGAATACCAAAAAATACCACTTGAACTTGCCGTCGGAACCAGATAAAGTCTTTCATAAATTCTTATAAGAACCTATAAGACTTGCATAAAACGTACCTTATAATTTTATACGTGTTAAAATATGTTAATTTCTGCCTTGATTAGAAATGTGCTTAATTTTAAACCATGAAATGAGTCAGCAGAAAGTTTAGTAGATTTTTAATGTGTGTATTTACTCATGTGTACACTATAACGGGTGTTTCCAATAAGATAGCACAAAGAACATAATTGCAGATGTCAAAGGTCTTTAATTTTAGGTGTTAAGATACAGCCTATAATTGATATGTATGCTATTTTATTTTAACGGTAAATTGTAATCAACGCTTTATTTTGCTGATGTAAAAGAAATACAGATATAATTAGATGCTTTAAAGTTTAACTTTAGATGCTGCAAAGGAGCTATATTTTTTATGTATTTAAATTCTTTGTCCTCTTTATCGCCATTTGATATTTAGTTATTTTTTTACTAGATACTGATTATACTTACCAAAAATATATATTAAAGTCGATTCAGAAGTTAGAACTTTTAAAAGTGTGCTTCAAAAGTTCTAACAAAATTTCTATATGTATAGGTGTGTAAGTATTCTTTATTAATTTATTGGAATAAGGATGTCCACGATCTTTATAATAATATCCACCTTATATTTCATTATTTATATTTGCTCAACTTTAAAAAATGTTAGTTACATAGGAATATAACCTATATAGTGTTAGTATGTAGCATCTATGTGTAAGTACATCAAATCAGTTATGTTTCCTTTTATAAAAGAAATTGTGATCATACTTATAAAGTGACTCTACATTCATAAAATATTACTATACATACAGAAGAAAGTTATATAAAATATATTGTGATAATTTAAACTAACTCTACATTCACGAAATATTATAATACCTGTTGTAGAAACGTGAAACTCAAACCAAGCTGCAATGCCACAGACTAAGTATTGAAACTAATTAGTCTTCAATTTGTATCTAGGAATTTCAGCGTAGCGATTCACCTGACCATGCCAATACTAGCACATACATCTGTACCTATATGTATCTATGGTTCTATCTATTACATAAGGGTGTGTTCACACATGGCGCCCGGTCGCACGTTACTGACGTTACTATTTAATTTGCGGCCAGCTGCCTCCAAGATAGGCCTGATGAGTCGGAGACAGCGGCCGGATGCGAACCCTCCCCCAACTCCCCTCTCCCCCTATGGGAGGACAGGGGGGACTAGGCCTATTCAAGTATGGTCGAGTGTTGGAAGTGGCCGAAGTTTGAGGTTTCGGTTTGTTTTTAGTTGGGGTTAGTTTTGTAACTTGTTTTTAGGATAGTTGGTCTGTACTCGTGTTTATTCTTATACTTTGAATGTAAATAATTTCCTGTTTAATTTGATAGCAATTAGTTTGATCATTTCAAAGTAAGTCATAAGTCATATCAAACTAAATACGTGGCCTTCAAAAATAAACTCCCGTGACTCTATCTTTTCTGTTCACAAATATGACTGGCATACTTCGAGACCAATATTTTTTTCAATTTTTATACCTCAAAGAATGATTTTATTTGATAGAGGTGGCCAACTAAGCAAGGCCCGATGATGATAGTTCCTACGTATGCGGTGTTGTTTGTGCCTAAATAAACTCTCGCAACTCTATCTTCTCGGTACAAAACTGCGTCTCTATGTAAACAAGACAGGCATTTTTGTTTCAAATGAGGTCCCAAAAAGGCTTTAGCCAGTTCTAGAATCAGCCTAGTTCTACGTGTCTTCGATAGAGGGGGTCAACCAAGCAAGGACCGATGATGATAGCTCTTACGTATGCGGTGCCGTTTGTGTATATAAACTCTCGTGACTCTATCTTCTCGGTACAAAACTGTATCTCTGCGTGACAGGCTCGACTCGAGCCCTATTTTTTATCAAGCGAGTACATGACAAGTCTTTTGCCAGGTCTAGAATGTGCCTAGTTCTACGTGTCTTCGATAGAGGGGGCCACCCCCGCAAGGAGCGATGATGATAGCTCTTACGTATGCGGTGTCCTGCGTGTCCCACTAAATAAACTCTCGTGACTCTTTCTACTCAGTACAAAACTGTTTCTCTGTGTGACAGGCTCGCCTCAAGTCCTAACTTCTTTTCAAGTGAATAAAAAGGGCTTTGTCAGTTCTAGAATGTGCCTAGTTCTGCGTGTCTTCGATAGAGGGGGCCACCCCCGCAAGGAGCGATGATGATAGCTCTTACGTATGCGGTGTCCTGCGTGTCCCACTAAATAAACTCTCGTGACTCTTTCTACTCAGTACAAAACTGTTTCTCTGTGTGACAGGCTCGCCTGGAGTCCTAACTTCTTTTCAAGTGAATAAAAAGGTCTTTTCCAGTTCTAGAATGTGCCTAGTTCTACGTGTCTTCGATAGAGGGGGCCACCCCCGCACCCCCGCAAGGAGCGATGATGACAGCTCTTACATATGCGGTGTCCTGCGTGTCCCACTAAATAAACTCTCGTAACTCTATCTTCTCGGTACAAAACTGTGTCTCTGTGTAAACAAGACAGGCATTTTTGTTTCAAATAAGGTCCCAAAAAGGCTCTAGCCAGTTCTAGAATGTGCCTAGTTCCACGTGTCTTCGATAGAGGGGGCCACCCCCGCACCCCCGCAAGGAGCGATGATGATAGCTCTTACGTATGCGGTGTTCTTTGTCTCCCACTAAATAAACTCTCGTGACTCTATCTTCTCTGTACAAAACTGTATCTCTGTGTGACAGGCTCGCCTCAAGTCCTAACTTCTTTTCAAGTGAATAAAAACGGCTTCTCCAGTTCTAGAATGTCCCTAGTTCTACGTGTCTTCGATAGAGGGGGCCGCCCCCGCAAGGAGCGATGATGATAGCTCTTACGTATGCGGTGCTGTTTGTGTCCAGAACCGCCGGAGCCTGTCCACTGCCTAATACGGTTCTCACACATGCTGCATGGTTCTCCGGTGTTTGCCGGATCTGGGTGCTTGACGAAAGGAATTTGTACAAAATTGGCATGCGGACGCAATAGACTGAGACTAGTGGCGCACAAGAGGAGAAGTCTTTGTCCTGCAATATGACTAAGGCTACTTATAAAAAATCTTATATAATGGCAGACATCTTCTTTCTTCTTCATCATTGCCTTGTTTCGTTAACGTCGCTTTCTTGATCTTGAGGCACCATTTGTTAGCAGGCAGGCATCGTTTTGAGAATGTGCACGTGCAGTTTTCTTGTATCATGGTAGGCGCGCTGCATCAAAATACGACTGTCGCAACTTGTCATTTGTATGGTGACTGTCAAGAACCGCAACTTCATCCGGTGCGTTTGCAATTCGCCTGCCTAATACTGCCTTTCATTATGATGCACCGCCTCTCTCCCTTCCGACTTGCGATGCATGCTTTGTGAATATATTGCCAGCTCTGTACCGGTAGGCTTCGAATTACGTATTGGCTTGTGCAAGACGTTCATTGGTGCGTTACTTTGAGGTCTTCATTAGGCACCTAGGGGTATTCTGTCCTGCCTGTCCCATCTCAAATTCTCCATAGGTACAGTACTGCCGTTCGAATTGGCCATATTTGACAGCTATCAAACCCATACTGCAAGACATTTCAACAACATAAAAATTACCTGATGTCATGATAGCATTAATATAATTTTGACAGGTCAAATATCGTCTCTTTCCCTTTTGACTTGCGAATACTTGCGATGCATGCTTTGTGAATATATTGCCAGCTCTGTACCGGTAGGCTTCGAATTACGTATTGGCTTGTGCAAGACGTTCATTGGTGCGTTACTTTGAGGTCTTCATTAGGCACCTAGGGGTATTCTGTCCTGCCTGTCCCATCTCAAATTCTCCATAGGTACAGTACTGCCGTTCGAATTGGCCATATTTGACAGCTATCAAACCCATACTGCAAGACATTTCAACAACATAAAAATTACCTGATGTCATGATAGCATTAATATAATTTTGACAGGTCAAATATCGTCTCTTTCCCTTTTGACTTGCGAATACTTGCGATGCATGCTTTGTGAATATATTGCCAGCTCTGTACCGGTAGGCTTCGAATTACGTATTGGCTTGTGCAAGACGTTCATTGGTGCGTTACTTTGAGGTCTTCATTAGGCACCTAGGGGTATTCTGTTCTATCTCATCTCAAATTCTCCATAGGTACAGTACGGCCGATCAAATAGGCCATATTTGACAGATATCAAAGCCATACTACATGACATGTCAACAAAGAAAAATTGACTTTATGTCATAATTTTGACAGCTGTCAAATAACGCCCCTCTTCCTTCCGAAATATTACTCTTATGTCATGATAGCATTAATATGATTTCGAAAGTGTCAAATATCACCTTTCTCCCTTCCGACTTGCGATGCATGCTTTGTGAATATATTGCCAGCTCTGTACCGGTAGACTTCGAATTAGGTACGTATTGGCTTGTACAAGACGTTCATTGGTGCGTTACTTTGAGGTCTTCATTAGGCACCTAGGGGTATTCTGTCCTATCCCATTTCAAATTCTCCATTAATACAGTACGGCCTTTCGAATATGCATATTTGACAGCTATCAAAGCTATACTACAAGACATGTCAACAAAGAAATATTGACCTTATGTCATGATAGCATTGATCAAATATCGCCTTTTTCCCTTCCGACTTGCGATGCATGCTTTGTGAATATATTGCCAGCTCTGTACCGGTAGGCTTCGAATTACGTATTGGCTGGTGCAAGACGTTCATTGGTGCGTTACTTTGAGGTCTTCATTAGGCACCTAGGGGTATTCTGTGCTATCTCATCTCGATGTCTCCATAGGCACTAGTAAACCTATAGCAATTAGAAAGAGAATTCTGAATCGTTCTTGGTAGGGCTTAAAAGAGGTAACTTTATTACTCTGTGCTATAAAAAATGACTTTGAGGTCTTCATTATGCATCCAGGCTGCCCTTAGGTAGATATCTCAAATTCTCCATAGGTACGCACCTAATTACTAAGTTACAAATCACAGGACGAGAATTCTTTGTTTAATCTTATAATTTTAAATATTAGGTATTGGTATAGCTGTAAATGAAAACTAGGACGCGTAACTAAGAATTTAGTGAAGTGAAACAAAGTTTATTCATGAAATTAGGTATAACTTTTTTCAGTCGTGTTGTCGATGGATAATTCTCAAAATAGGTAATGAAAGCGGGTACCTACGCAATAAATTGATAAACAGGAATAAAGCGCGATGTTCGCACCAACAATGTGGCGGCCATGTTGCTCAGTGTTGCCAGGCGCGATAATTAATAAATCCGCGAAATTGTGCCACTCGCGGCGCGTCGTCATTAGCGAGCAATGGCAACTCTGACACCTCCCGCCAATTACGACGAGCTGAGTGTTTCGCCATTTTCACATGACACGGAAATGACAAGCTTTCATATCCATTGCAGTTCGGCATCCGCTTTGTGCGTGACATTTTCAACTAACGGAGCATTGGTTAGGCTTCGAACTTCAAACAGTAGGTGTGGTGTGACACCTAACGCAATTTCCATGGAAATGCCTTTGATGCGCACTTTTTATTTACCGCAAGCATTACTCCGGCAATTATTTGATGGCTCCCGATGTGTAGTGGCATTGTGCGGAAGTGTGGGAGGACGTCATCGCGCCACTTTGAGCTTTCCGGCCTGTGAGCATATTTAACAACTAAACTTGTCAACTCTGCCTTGTACTATCGTCTGCATATCAGCCTACCCATTTATGGAAGTTTTTCTCAGTATTTGCCAAGTGATTCCGTCTTAGAATAGCATCACCCCATATCTTTCTCGTAGGTGTCATAAGAAGCGACTAAAGGATTTGAGGTTTGATATGTTTTGCGATTTTAGGCGACGGGCTGGCAAGACGTCTGAAAGTCTCGAAACTTTGGCAAACGGTATCAAATAAATAGCCGTTTTTATAGTATCGTTTACGCTTTGCTTATCCTGCAAGGGATATATGCGTGATATATGTACATAATGTTCTTAGTATTTTTATCACACACCAGTATAAGTTGAACCCTTAAATGGGTAAGCTGATGTGCTAGCGATGAATCTACGTCTCTCGACGCCAACTCTCTTTGTCTGTCTAAAACATACCTAGCTACAGCTAGACAGACATCACTGTAATCTGCAAAAAGGTAATTGCCCTAAGAAGATAACTACAGTCGTCCTATTCAGAATAATTTAGACAGTCTAGCTTCAATTATAGGCACCCAAAGTTCATAAAAGTTGAAAGTCGTTGTTGAAGTTAAAAAGTTTGCTAAGAAAGTAGTATAACGTATGGTAAGGTTTCATTATTTGTTAAGAGTCAAAAATGTCTTAAACTTTCGCGGTCACACAACTGACTTAATTAAGAATAGGTAGGTAGTTACAGGTCAGGCAGATGATAATGTCTACCTACCCAGCTATTGTGAGAAAATGGTGTAACTATAGGCATTTTTATAATACGTATAAATATGAATACATATTTATTTTAGGTTCGGGTAAGAGTTTCGTATTAATTGATTAATTTGTAAAATACCTGTGATAATATTTATGTGATTCATATTCGTACAATTTAAAACGCTGTCAAGTGTCGCGGTAAGTCAAAAACGTCAAAAACGTCGACTTTGGACAGAAAAACAATGTACAGTCACATTATGAATAAGCCACACAGGGGTAGTCGAAACGACTGAAAATATTTTTATTTCCATTAAAATTATTATAATTCATAAAATTGATTCTAGTACAAAATGACTCCCTCCACATGATTCTATTTTGAAAACTAAGGTTTACCTAACTATAAGTCTGAATACAACCTAGCTTACTTGTATTTGTGAAGATAGCATAAGGCTGAATATAATCATTCTTTCAGTATTTTTGATGTAAACATAGAAATTATTTACTAAAACTTAAATTACTGCGGTGCACCTTAAAACAACCTAGCCTACCCGTATTTAGTTAGATTCAAGCCGGCCCGAACACCGTCCGTAAATTCTAACATCTGATTAAAGGTATTTGTTTGTTGAATAAAGGTAATGATTAAAAATTGTAACAATCATATTTTTACGGCCATTAACGCACTGCCTACCCAGCAAGAAAAGCGTGATGTGTACATGTAAAAATGTGTAATACCCATGGTAATATTTAATAATTTATTTAAAGTGGTTGGTATTTTTATATTTAGTTTATAATTTTATATGTAGATAGTTGCAAGTATTCTGTAAGTAGGTACATTATTTTGTTGTGTTACGGTTTTATGCATTTCAAATTCTGGCTTGTTACACCTACCTATGATTTGTTTGCTTCCATTTATCTGTTTAATTAAGTATTTTGCTTCAGAAAATTTTGTCAGCATTTTAAATTAAGTATGAAAATATTGTTTTAGTAGTAATACGTCTAGTTATTTAGGTATCTAGTTAATCTTTGATGTAAATGTTTTTCGCAAGTTTTTTAATAATAATTAATTACCTAGCACTTGTAAAGTCTATTATTTTTATCAATTTATTTCTTACCCAATTTATAGCATGACGCCTAGGTACCTAACTGCAGGATATTTTCTGTTTCTGCTTTTAGTGTTTATTTATCTTCTTATTTATTAAAATTTGTATTAAAATATTTATATTGTAGGTACTTACAGCTAATTATGTTAACGCATATGTAATTATTTTGTATCTTACCTCCCAATTAAGTGGCGTTTACTAATTTGTTCATGTAATTAAATAAACATGCTAATTTAGATAATATTGTTATTATTTTTATTGCAATGTCCTAATTAATGTTATTAAATTAGTTTTACATGTTATATTATAACGGATAATAATGTTCATTATATTTTTTATAAATAGTTTTCAAATATTAAATGTTGTGTTTTATTTACCACCCCAATTAGGTAATACTAAGTGCAAAAGTAAGCCTTGTAGGTCTTAGACATCTTGCGAAATTAAGGTAAGTACTTTTTACATCACGTGTTAAATAAAAGAGAAGTAATGGGAAATTTCTAGAAAATGTAAAAGTTGCTCTAATAAGTAGAATTTACTAATCTTTAAACAAAAGCAATTGCAGACAGTTATCAGCGCTGAGGAATTAAGGTTTTCTTAGAAATTTACCTGACTCCTACCCTGCTGCTTTTGTTTAAAGCCGACTCAATACTTAGAAAGTCGCAAAGTTTTGAAACAGAAAATTATTAGTTGGTAGGTACCGGTGGGAAAAAATAATATTATTGACGCTCTTGTAATACACACCAGCAAAATTAAAATTAGTGTTTTTAACCGAGTAAATTTAACCTATCATACAATAGGTAGGTAGTTAAAAGTAGGTATGTAAGAGACAGATCATCACTTTAAATCAAAAGATACATATGTAGGTGACAAATAAGTACTCAAATTTCTTATTCGCTTTTTACGACACCCACTGGAATTATATGGACTGATGCTGTTCTAAGTCGGCACCACACGGCTACAAAGCTATAAAAAACAACATCTTGCCTAGTTACATGATGTTTCTATGAATCATCACAAAAACAATAATGCTTGACAACAACAATAAGTAGGTACCTATTTGCAATTAATTATTCACAGAGCAAACAAAATTCCTACCTAATACAAAAGAATTGAGAAAATTCCGTTGATATTTTTTTTCTTGAATAATAGAAAAATTAAGGTGAAAAAAGTTTGTAATTTAAGTACATAAATGGTTATTACTGCCGGCTTTAGTGTTTTGAATCTATTTTAGTTAAAAAAGTAACATTCTAATAAAGTTTAAATTAAAAAAAAAATTTTTTTGCTATGGAATTGAGATTTACACTACTTGATTTGTAAGAAAAACTAAATAAAATACTTACTTTACATTCATTTTGAACCATAAGTGCGTTCTACAAACTCAAGCCAACATTGGTAATCATTCACGTACTTAAATAGATAACTCTTTATTTTTTTCATTACTCAAGAAAAATAAATTTTACAAGGGATTCTCTCAATTCCATAGTAAGAAGAATGATTCAAAGTAGGTATCCATCCATAAAAAGTAAATAAACAAACAATCACTCATGCATTATGAAAAGTTGTACTCATTGTAATAGATAGAATTAAAAATATCATAGGTATATATTATTTGTAACCACAGCAACAGTCAGCCGAATAGGCAATTATGTTAGGATGATTAAAATACAGGCATAACTAAAAGGTGCAAAGAATACAGGTAATTTTTTTATCAAGAGGAAAAGTTACTTCTGCAAAAGTGCAAATAAAATAAATTAGGCAAAAGAATGAGGTAGCTAAACATTGTAGTCCAACTACAAACGAATGGTATCATTTCTGTTATCTATGAAATACATTCATAGGTACATAGTACATAAGTACATTCATCACGCCTATATCTCTATACACGGTAGTTAAATTTCAAATCAATTCTCATAGAGAAGGTAATTTTCAAACCTACTGAGTTTTTATTTTTAAGTCGAAAAACAAAGAAGTTGAGTCATAGAATTTTTAAATGTATAGAAGGTACATTAAAATATATGACATCACATTTTCCGCAAAAGTTGTCATATAGGTACCTACTTATCATTAAAATTTTGAGGCAGAACTCTATACCACAAACTTCACACGGCGCGCAGACTCTACATTTTCTAAAATTAAATATTTGTCACTTAAATATGCTGGTAATAAAAAGAGAGAATCGTTTATTTGAAAAACTATTGTGCAGGTTTATTATTATTCGTAATTACAATGTACAGTAGAACAGTGGTACAGCGTTGTCGCAGGGCCTTGAACTTCTACTACAGCTGAACAAACTCTGAAGATGCTATACCTACGTAAGTAAATGTGGTTTGTATTGTACTGAACTAAATTGAGCCGGCTGACGGCAACAGTAAGCAAGTAAGTTTTGGTAAAATGTTATCCCTACCAGCTGATACCAGTAGTTATCGAAACTGAAAATTATGGTAGAAGAAATCGATAATTTTAAGAAAAGACGGAGGTAGATGAGTTTCTAAGAGGTAGCGTAGCTATTGTAGCCACATAAAAGCATACGTTGTTTACCAAGAACATAAACTATGAGTGAGGTGAACTTAAGGTGCAACCACCGTCGGCAAACAAAATTGAGATTTGCATGAGGCGGCGGCGGCGGCGGCGAGGCGTACGCTCGGCTCGCTTGCCACGCGATTAAAAATGCAGGCCGCGGCGGGTGGGAGCGCGCGGGCGGGGCGGGGCTGCACGCCGCGCGCCCATTGGCCGAGCCGGCGGCGGGCGCGCCTCTGCGCGGGGCGCGCGGGGGGAGCCCGCAGTCGCCGCGCCCGGCCACCGAGCCTCCTCACAACGCACGTAGCCTCCGCGCCGACCGGTACCGCGAGACGTTACTCTGACGCGCTCCGCCGCGAGTCCATGTGAGCGACCGACAGTTCTCTTGTTGTGTACGGTGAACGAAGGATCGGCAAGCTGTACGCGCCGCAGGAAGACGACATGTTGACGATGGAGACGGATCTCAAAGGCGGCAGCCTGCACGCCACGGTGCCGCCGCACCACGCGCTGCAGCACGGCTACGGCTCGCTGGGCGCGCTCGGCGGCATGATGTCGCTGCCGCAGCAGCAGCAGCTGTCGCAGCACCAGCCGCTGCAGCACCAGCACCACCAGCCGCTGCCGCAGCACCACACGCAGCCCCAGCAGCAACACCATCAGCCCCCCAATAACAACAACAACACCACTAGCAAGAACTCCAACACTGATCGTGTGAAGCGTCCTATGAATGCTTTCATGGTGTGGTCGCGAGGGCAGCGTAGGAAAATGGCATCCGACAACCCCAAGATGCACAACTCTGAAATCTCTAAACGGCTCGGTGCACAGTGGAAAGACCTCTCGGAATCCGAGAAACGACCGTTCATCGACGAGGCCAAGAGACTTCGCGCCGTTCATATGAAGGAACACCCGGACTACAAATACAGACCGAGGAGGAAAACGAAGACTCTCGCCAAGAAACAAGAAAAGTACCCTCTCGGTGGAGGAGGTTTATTAGGATCCGGCGACGTGCAACGATCATCCGCGCCGTCGGCACAACAACCCCGTGATGTGTATCAAATGACGCCAAACGGTTACATGCCCAACGGATACATGATGCACGACCCCAGCGCGTATCAACAGCAAGCTTACGGATACCCGCGCTACGACGTGTCTCAGATGCAGCAAGGAGGGTACGGCGGCGGTTACTACGGCGGCGGACAGGGCTCGCCTTACCTGCCGCAGCCGCCTTCTCCGTCAGCCTACGGCATCGGGCCCGGTTCCCCCGGTGGCTACGCCCTGCCGCCGTCGTGCGCGTCGCACTCGCCGAGCGGGTCCTCCGCCAAGTCGGAGCCGGTGTCGCCGGGCCCGCCGGGCATGAAGCGCGAGTTCGCGCCGCACGAGCCGGCGCAGCTGAAGCGCGAGTTCCCGCAGCACGCGCACGCGCACGAGCAGCTCGGCATGAAGCGCGAGTACGGGCAGCAGGACCTGAGCCACATCATCAACATGTACCACGTGCCGGACGAGCAGCGGTACGCGGCCGCCAACGAGCGCGCGATGCCGCTCATCTGAGAATCGCCCTTCGCGTGCGACATCGACATCCCGCCGCTCTGAGCGCGTCGCGTCGCCGCGCCCGGGCCCGCTCCGGAGCCCTACAGTGACTTTTATGCGACCCGGTTCGCACTAAGACAGTGATCGTTATTTCCCGGCCGAACATACTGCTAGGTATGTCGTTTTATTTGTTTTGTATGAGCCGCTGTTAGTGTTGCGCGATGTTGACTTTAGCGTGTGCTCGGCTCGCGGCCGACGGCCGAACGTTCAATTAATGTTGTTGATGAATTTTCTGTATTATATTACGATTATTGTATTTTTTCATGGTTTAAGTTAAATCTTGTAAGTTGTGTCGTGCGGACGAATGCGAGGTGGAGCGCGAGGCTGTGCGGCAGATGATGAGTGCCTGAGGTTATTTGAATACCAAAAAAATTTGAACAATTTGTAAATATTAGTGTTATTAAATGCTAGAGTCGAAGTGGAGTTAGTCGGTAAAACGTAGTTAGATAGAATAAGCGTGCCACGACGGCACTCGCGTACACGTCGTGCGTTGTACAAAAATATTTGTTATATGGAAAACGAAAAGTTATAAATCCCCGAAAGACTAAATATTGTAATACGAAAATGTACAGTGAGTGTTATATAGTCAGTGGACACAAATATATTGAAAAAAAGAAAAAGTTATCAATAAACGACGCGTTAACATTGTATTTATGCTGTTTTGTTGAAAAATCCCATAAACATAAACCCCAAAACAAGGAATTTTCATGTGAACGAACAAACTTAGTGCTAAATTCTTTGTTAACTCTGATCTGAATGCCAATCCACCTTTTAGCTTATCTATCAGCTATTTGTGCAATGAATCATCATAATCTTTCTTTCAAATATCTACTCACATTTTTGGAATTCTAATGAAAAAGCTTGATAACAAAATTCCGAAAAACGGTGATAACAATTTGAACAAAAATATAATTCAATTGCTCAGGTTTCATAACTTCATAGAAAAGACATCAACGAGCGCTAATCTTAAAAATAATTTGCTTACGTTGATTACACTAATGTATTTATCAATATAACTTTATTATGTGGATGGTACAAAAGAAGATTAAATAAACCTATAAATTTGTTTTGGATATACATACATACACCTAAGAGATTTCCCAAAATCTATTAAAAAAACGTTTAGTTAGATACACACATGATATTTTAGGTATTAACAAAGTGAAATGAGGAAGCTATTTACTTACATTATGAGATTTATTACATTAACAAATGTTTGTATCTAATATCTAATGCCAAGCACCCACGATTTGGACGTAAACATAATTATGTGATTCAGGTGATCATGCAAATCATCAAATTTGTGTAACATACCTATTTCATACGTCGATACTAATATACTGATAGGTATGTACAAATTGTGCATGTGTGGTATACTTCATTATTACAAAAGATTCGTCAGTATTGCAACGTCGATTACTTATTTGGTTTTTTTAATTGTAGGTAGGTACTATGTAGGTATACTTAGGAACCTAATTTTGTAACGTTAATTATACGTTACTAATAATTTGCAATATAATAAGTCAAACATCATGTCAGTACCAGTGATTAAAATTAAAAGTGACAAGAACAGACGGGCTTAACCCATGATCATAATTTTAATTAATTATGAATATTTTTTTTTTTTTTGTTGACCGTATTACGGATTTTCATTTATCTTTCACCCGTATACGGCTACAATTTGCATTTCTAATAGATAAAATATGTCAATTATCTGTCAATCTCAGACATTAATACCATTATTATCCTCATAGCGATAGATACTATTTCAAAATCGAGTCAAAGATAGATACAAATGTCAAAATTTTAATTTTAGCATTCTTCACGCGTAGATATTTTAGCAATCTTAACGCTACGCGTTTCAATTTTAACAATCAATACGCCTCAGTAAGAAATATTACACTTTTAAGTATGCCAAGTATTATTTGTTATGCAAATCTTTGGAAGTAATATCAATTTAATTACAATTTGGCAACGCAAATTCACAACGCACATAAATTTAGACAAGTATGAAATATGACAACGCATTTTCCGCATTTGGAGCATATTATGTCTATGGTTTGGATTGTCATATTCATACAAACTAAATTTAAACTTGTTTCATCAGTCTTCATAAAACACACACACAGTAAAGGTCTTTACTTTATGAAAATCTTGCAATCAGGGGCCGAAGTCTACTAAATAAAAAATCTTTTCAGTTGAGTGTCGATGGCATGTCAGTTGGATAGTTTTGGAAGTTTCGTATTCTGCTGACAAATTTTAGTATAGAAAATCACTGTGGCAATGGAATGTTCGTTGAGTGTCGCTGGCATTGCAATGGCAAATTTTTTGCAGACTTGGAGCCCTGTACTGGCGACATCTCTTCCACCTGGACTACCAGCAAAATTGAGTAAATATACCTTGCCCACTAACGCGTTTCAGCGTAGGTGCCAGGCTTTACCTGCGGTGGAAAATTATGCAGGTTTTCCTAAAATTGTATTGGTACCAAACACGAGAAGTGTTTTAAAATTGGTATTAAAATCCTTTATCTCAAACTGCGTAGGTACCTACCTATCATTAAGTCAGGCCTCAAAGAGGCTTACACACGCGTCTCAATCAATCGCTGTCGTCACACAGGGTAGGGGGTGAATTTAATCAAATCCAGCCCATGATAGACTCACAAAATAGAGAATTTACAGAAGGACTCCTCGGCCCTTTTACCGATCATTTATACCTACGCTCTAGGGTTGTTACTTTTTCCTTCTAAATTTTTTTAAATGAGGTACCTGGGTTAAATATACATTACTAGCTGCCCGTCAGCGGTTTCACCCGCTGCAACCTATTATTCCGCGGGAAAGAAGCATTACTCGCCAAGAGATGTCGCTGTTAGTTTTCGGCGAAAACGTTTAAAACGCGAATCGGCTCAGTCACGCCATCTTTGCAAAAATATTGGAATATGCGTGATCCCGTAGGAATAAGACATTTTCCCGTGGTAAAAAGTAGCCTATGTGTTATTCTAGATACTCTTCTATATTTGTGCAAAATTCCATGTCAATCTAATCAGCCGTTTTAGCGTGATGTCGTAACAAACACACACACAAACATCCGCTTTTATAATATTAATAGGATTTACATTACTTACATTATATCAAACTTACACTTTAACACACCACACAAAAATATTTGCGCTTGCGAGTTATCATTTTGCCGTCCGCCTGCACCGAACGCTGTTGACACTCGCTGCTAGCCGGTTCGAGATGGTTCGAGAATGCGCGTAAACGACGGCGTGTAGATGTGTGTGTGAGTGTAGTGACAGTTCCTTGTAGCCGTCTCTCTGTATTGGGTGCCCGCCAATACTTAAGTACTTTGTGATAGAGTTGAGTTCTTTCTCTCCAGGGATGGGATTAACGCCCTTGCGCCCAACAAGGCCCACCGCCCTTGCGCTCAACAAGGCCCATTTAAACACTATTTTCACTTAGTGCGTGCCAGGGCGATATTCGATTGCAGGGATTTAGAGGGCGTGATTTAATAAGTGACGGTAATTTTGTTTGTTCGTTTAATTTAACTGGCTATATAGTCGGTTTTTTTATTTCGATAAAACTTAGTTTATGGTAAATTTTTTACTTACCTTTGTAGACCTAAGTATTATACGTTTAATAACTAACATAGTAACATTTATTCACTTTTATTTTAGGAATAAACCCAAACAGAAACATTTGGTAGATAAGTCAATGTAATAAACAATCCTATCCAAATAGGTAGGTATGAAAATAATCGTATGATTATGATTTATAACAGGAACAATCACATTATACCTACTTAACTGTCAACATAGCTACCTACTTTCATACAACTTAGGTTGGCATCTCCGAGTCTACCAATACTATTGCTTATTTTCTGACTACTTGTTATGTATGTACTGACATCGACTGACTAAATAGTGATTGAAATCTGGCATTTTTGATCTTTTAGGAGTTTAGTTCGTTTTGTGGCCTAGTAACAATAAAATTCATCAGCCAAACCAGCAAAACGGCCGTGACCGCACAGTGACCCGGACCAAAAACAATAATATTAATAATTTACCGTTCCGGATGTGAGAGCAGTCATTTCGCACCCCCCGTTCCAGTGCCCGGGCCGGGAACTGAACCTGCGACCCGCGGGGTGCGTGCAATCACGGCGGGTTCCCACGAGTGGTCCCACGGTTCGCGACATGCCATGGCATTCCAAGGGACCCACATGTAATGTACGTTGCTGCGAATATTTAGTGCAGCCCTGACGCTTGCGTCTGTCAGATGCAAGGAGATTTCGAATTGCTAAGCTAAGAACCGATGTTAAAACATCCTATCGCAGAAACTTGCGTCGGCGGACAAGTTTGTCAAAAAACGTAAACTTCTGCGTTGCATGGATTTGACGTTGGCATTTACAATGGCATTTACAAATTTCCCTTAATTTAATTATCAATTTATTGCACACAATGACGCAAACAGGAGATATGCAAAAATAAATAGGACACTGCTTATTTCTAGAAATAAATATCTATTTTACAGCAAACCCAATTCCTTGCATCTGACAGTCGTAGCACTGCGATAAAAATGCGCAGTTGCCGTCATTAAGTGTGGGCCCCGCATTCCTCTGATTGTACGGTAGGACGGTAGCTTTCTAATCATATGCTAGAACAAGGGAAAGGTCAAGGGAACACCGTTTTCTAGTGTCATCAAGTCCTAGATAATTCTATGTCGATTTTTAAAATTCCATTACTTTTCTACTGCTAAGTTCTCTAAGTAGGCTTTTATTCCAAGCAATAAACCAAATATGCAAACGATGCGTGGCACTTACCTAAGTTATACAAAATATCAGTCATCCTTCTTCTTCTACAAGTAGGATACCGAGTCGTCTTATGACCCGATGGACCCTGACCAGTCATTTAAACTTGCCCACATTGAGAAATTTGGCTAAATGTGTGTAACTTGTAAATCGGTAAAAAATTTAGATTTTCGAAGGTAAATAACCCATTATAACTTGTGTGACGTAAGTACTTAGGTACCTAGTAGGTACCTAGGTACTAGTAGGTAGTACCTACTAGCCAGTCTTATTACATACCTACTCACCTGTTCTGAAATATCACAATAATGCCAGAAGTACCTACATCTTAGATTATACTGTTAACTAACTGTTAACTAAGTACCTAGTTAGAAGTATGTAGTGACGTAGGTACTTGTTTTTTATTACTTAGGAATGTTTATGAAAACACATAACATACCTAACATACTTCTGTTTTCTTTAGAAGTAGGTAACTTGGCTTACGAGTATGTTGGGATAAGTGAACATTTTCTTGGCACTGGGTCTAGAAAATTGGGCCAACACACTCATTATTTCAACTTCATTTAGGTATTTTAAGTAGTGGATTATATTTTATTATAAAATAGGTACTTTAAACTACTTAGTATTGTAGATAACTCTGGAGTTTTATTTAACCTTAGGCTTGTATTTTATCTTTGTATAAAATTTATGTATTTATCTTTCTTCAGAAGATCTTTGAACTAAAATGTCAATATATGCACATATTTTACTGTCGTGATAGCACTGATGAATAAATTAAATTAAATATGACATGACATAGATGTTTTCCAGTGTAAAATACATAAACATAAACCTAGCACACGTAAATAGGTATATGCAAGTATACATAACATTAATTTTACTAAAACACGAAAACTACCTATATCTCTTACTGACTTCGTGTCAAAGGTACTTATTTCTTACAATGTGATTTGGTAACTTGATTTCTAACAAAATGTTTCAAACAAATTTCACCAAGATTTTTTAAACAATTTATGTGTAAGTATATATCGAGTTGCACGAACAAAATATGTTTGAGAAAGTCCTACCGCCAAACTTCACATCTGCCCGGGGCTCTTCCGGCGCGGCCCACCACTTTTTCTACCGTGTCGCAATTTATTTCCTACCCAGCTACAGAGACTCGTCATGTAATTCGTTCGTCAAACATTCTTGTTTGTTCTCGAGATTGACACCGGCACCGCCCGCCGCGGTACAAGCTTTGTTTTTATCCCGGCTCGGTGTCAATATTTGGTCTCATTTGTCACCCAATGGTTCACAGATTTGAAAGATAGACGCCGATTCGTCGGTAGAAGTGGGTGGCGTACATATGGACAGAATACGGATGTAGGGAATCCCGACGTGCTTTTGTTTTTATGCCATTCGGAGTGTTTGGTTTTTGTCGTTCTATTTTTTATGGTGGCGACGATCAATCAAGGAGTCAAAGACTTGTGGATGTTTATTTTTGTTACCTCTTTAGGTTAAAATTAGCATAAAGTGCCTAGGTAAAAATGAATAATACATTTATTGACAAAAAACATGTGTTTGTAACATCTCAATTTCTCCACTTTACCTGTGACTTTACTTTGTATATGCGTACCTTAAATTTCTACACATAAGTACCTACCTACCTACCTACACATGTATGTTTTAATAGGTATGAAGTACTAGAGGGCCTCCGCCTACGCATAATTACCTACCTGTAGGTTCAACTTTTCCTTCGAAATTTAAATGGCAGCCACGGATGGCGGCAGCAGGCTTGTCGCATGAATATTTTACACCAAGTTTAAGGCAATATTTTCTTAGGAATCTCGTGGTTTATGATTATGAGACGCGTATTCATATGCCTGTCAAATTCCTATGATAGCTAACTTTGCTATACCCAACCTACAAGCTACATATATAATATCATATTGTTGGCAAAGATAAGAATTTGGGCTAGCATAATGAAAAGGTGACTCATATACCTTGAGATCCCTGAGAAAACAGGTAGGTATTGCCTTAAACCTAATGTCAAATATTCATGCGACAATCCTGCTACCATCTATGGCTGGCATTTAAATCTTCATAATTTTTTCAGGCATGTTTTTCATAATTTCATCACCACTATTCAAATAATATGAGTATTAAGAGCATGCATGACCTAAGTGTTGAGATTTGCCTGTGGAAAATTCAGTAATTTTTCAGATTATTGTGTGTAGGTACAAACCGCATGAACATTTCTAACTCAATGCAGTGTAATATTTTGATCAAAGTTTAGTCATAAAAAATTTGACTCCATAATTATAGGTAATATATGAGTGAATTTTCCGTGAATTTTAAAACTTTGAGTAGGTAAGATACCTTCTTTTCTAATAAGGGTAAGGGCTTAAATTCACCATGTACCTAATCTAAATACTTCAATAACTTTAAAACTTACTAAAACTCGGCATTAGCTACCCGCAATACCGAGAAAAATACAGCCTCCGTCCGTTCGCAGCGGACGCGCAAAAAACGAGTCGTAATGGAAACTTCAGTCACAGTTAGAGATGAAAATTTCTGAAAGTTTCCGAAACATTGAAAGTTTCAAGGTAATTTTCAGGTAATTTACCCGAAAGTTACTTGAATGTTTCCTCGCGAGGAAGTTTTCAAAAATGTCTTTTCAACGTAAAAAGTTAGTGATAATAAGTATGTTTAAATGAAAATAAGGTTAAAAATAAGTATATTGTATTTTATTCATTAAGTAATTTCTTTTTTCTTAAAGCTGGTTGTTTTTTTTTCAAATCTTCAGATAACGCCATCTATGTTGAGATCAATGTACTTAAGTCCCCCTAGCCACCGAGCTGGACGAGCCCCTGTCGTGTGATGAGGTTCTTACTGCCATCAGACAGCAGCATAATAAACGGGCGGTTGGCATTGACCTTACTTATACCAGGTGAAATACTTAAATATGGTGGTGCGGAGCTGCACTCGTTGATTTGGAAACTTTTTGTTCGAATGTGGGAGGAGCTACTCATACCGCGGTATTTCGTTATTATCGGTCCCCGGAAAGGCCTTTGCAAGAGTCCTATTAAACCGCTTGAAGGACTTATCAGAAAAGATTCTGCCCGAAACCCAGTTTGGTTTCCGACCTGACCGAGGCACATGTAAGCTCGGTACGTCAACTGCAATAAAAAAGCCGAGAACAAGGTCGTCAATTGTACCTCTGCTTTTTTGACCTAGAGAAAGCGGACAGTGTACCTCGTGAAGCTGTCTGGATGGTGCTAGGAAAACTAGGGTGCACGGAGAAGTTTGTGCGCCTCCTGAGACTCCTGCATGACGATATGCAGTGCTGCTTCTCTGTAGACGGTGAACAGTCTGATTTCTTCCCCGTCACCTGTGGGGTGAAACAAGGGTGCGTTCTATCGCCCACACTGTTCGCCTTATACTTTGCGGTAGTAGTCAAGGAGGTCCTAAATACTGTCTCCGAAGGAGTCCGCATCCGCTTCCGCACTGATGGCAGTCTTTTCAATTTGGCTAGACTTAAGGCGCGCACCAAAGTCTCGCATGCACTTATTACTAAAATTATGTATGCCGATGACTTGTGCTTCTTTGCAGAATCCCAGAAGGCCTGCAACAACTGATGACCATCTTTCACCAAGCATGCTGCAAATTCGGCCTAAAGACAGTGTCAAAAGACGGAAGTGATGTCCCTGGATACACAAGGTCGTGAGACACTGACAATTAAGCTTGGTGAAGATATGTTGAAACAGGTTGACAAGTTCCGATATCTGGGGAACACTATAACAGCTAAGTGTGACCTTGATGCTGAGATCAATAGCAGAATCAGTGCTGCAGCTGCAGCATTTGGGAAGCTGCGTTCCAAGGTTTTCTGCTCGCACGACCTAAAACTAGCCACAAAAATATCTGTATATATGGCGATTGTGCTGCCAAACCTTCTGTACTCTTCCGAGACCTGGTGTGTGTATCGTCACCACATACGCACTTTGAATCGTTTCCACCTCAAATGCCTTCGCACCATCATGAAAATCAGATGGTCGGACCGAGTGCGAAACACCGAAGTTCTAAGACCAGCCAATGTTGGTGGCATTGAAACCTACTTAATGCGTCGACAGCTTCGGTGGTATGGTCACGTATCCCGGATGGCGGATGAGCGAGTGGCGAAGCGTATCTTCTATTCTGAGCTAGAGGAGGGCAAGCGAAAGCATGGCGGTCAACTCCTCCGATTTAAATATGTTCAGAAGAGACACATGAAAAGATGCAACATCGAACCCTCTCAATTTGAGTTTTTTGGCAGCACAACGGCCAGAATGGCGCAGGCTTGTAAAGAGGCGAATCCGCGACTTTGAGGAGCATTGTAAAGCAGACCTCGACGCTAAACGCGATGAACTGAAGGCCCGTCTTCCCGTCGCCATTAACTACAATTTATATCATTATTACTCACGTGCCCACACTGTGCACGGGAGTTTACTGAAAGGCTATAGCTACCTGCGCGCGTCAGCGCCGACTTGATCAGGATTAGAAGTGGTTGCCATGGCCGAAACCGCCCAGAAAGATTATCTTCATTATTTATGTATTCAGCTTAGACCAATAGTCTAAGGTAGGTATTTAGGCCCATCTACGAACACGACAAACTTTACAGTTACAAAGTGAAAATGATTCGTATCGCTCACATTATAAAAACAAAAGAAAGTCCAAAGTATAAGTTTAACGTGCTCTCAGTTGTACTCTTGTTGTACTTAACTCTATATCTAATTGATCTCGTACACTTTTTCATATGATTATGTAAATAAATATATATTTTTTATCATTTATAGTTGTTTTTAACTTCTTTCCTTACTTGTTTATCTCCCCTTTTCGAATAAAAAGCATAAACCGGCTTTATTGTGTTCCCTGTTCCATCAAAACTGTAATAACCAGATTTTTTTTAAGTAATATTAAGTTAATAATTAACATAACAACTGTTTTCTTAAGTTAAATAATCAGTTTTGAAAACTTCCTCGCCAGGAAACTTTCAGGTAACTTTCAGGAAACTTACCTCAGCAAAGGAAAGTTTCAAGGTAATTTTCATCTCTAGTCACAGTACGGCTTGTAGTGCGCATGCGCATGACCTTCTTGGAAATAGTCGACGTAACGGTACTCGCCTCCCCCAGGTAGGCTGTACCGAGCCATGCGCCTTGCTTCTTGCACATTTTTGTAATGTTTTACCGAGTCTAGGCAAGGAATTTGTTTATATAGGTACATAATTTAATATTTACCGGGTCTAGGCAAGGAGTTTGTTTATTTCATTTAATAATTTGTTTCATCTTCTAAAAAATATTCCTACCAGGCTGAGATCCGATAAAAACATATGATTTAAGTACAAAATGTGTAAATCTGTAACAAATGTCTTGCACAATTTTACAGAAAGTCCCTTGATAGTAGTAGGTATTCTCCAGCTTATGAAGTTAGCAAGTACCTATTTACAAACTGAAGTTAAGATGTAAAAGGAGGTATAAAGAGTTATTTTATATTACTAGCGATACCTTTTTGCATACAATACAAAATAACTGTACATACAAAATATTTTTCGAGGTCTTTACTAGGATATGCAGAATGCCTATCTAAAATCTAAGTAGGCAGGCATAGACAGGCACGTACCTACCTCAGATAGAAAAACAACCTCTTTCTTCACTTTCACGCGTGTCCTTCCAAAACACGAACATTTGCGGTGTCCCTTTATTTAAACAAATGAAAATATAATAAAAATGCGGGCTAATAAAGCGGTAGACATTTTGAAAAAAAAAGTCCCCGGTAGTAAAATGTTTCGGGAAAGTTTTATGGCTGTAAAGGGGTATGGGCAAACGTACCTACAGACGTACCCTTAAACAATTACACCGGGACATAGGAACAAATAATCATAATACAGGGTTATGCCGTCCGGTTTATGGCTCGAAGTGTTATTTGTCTACCTAACTGTACTTTGTCGGTATTGTCAAATTATCACGTGTAAATTATTATGTTGTAGATATTCACTTTTACATAGCCAGCACATCAACCTACCTATTTAACTTAGGTATTGGATTTCCATACAAATAAAAAATGGTCGTGTGGTGGCGGCTTAGAATAGCGGCAGTAAATATGCCTAGACTTGAGCTCAATTTTTAGAGCATTAAGTTCTTATTAAATCGTCATCTAATCGACCCACCCATTGAAAGGACCAACTTAGACTTGTTTTTATTACAAATACTAAGGAAAACCATTTCTTTATGGGTATAGTCCGCACGCGAACTGATGGCATTCGAAAACAAAGACAATTGTCATGTGTGTGGCTGCCATCAAATCCCGTATAGGGTCATTGCGCCCGTTGGCGACCGATTAGTCGACTTCCCAACTTTCCACTATGATATTAATATGAAGGTTTCATATTTGAAGGTTGATTTTTTTTGAGAGCATAGCAGATATAATCAAGATATTCTTTTCGAGAAGTATTTGCGAAATACTGGAACAGTTTATTTTAAAAATAATTTAGAACCGAAAAGTACCCAAAGAGTCAGATAGCGACCGCTTTTTTCAGATAGCGACCACATGTGCGTCAGATAGCGACCGTCCGTTTTAATATCGTTATTATGGGCATATTAACCAATATTTAATAAAAAGAAATTACTTTTGCACATTTCTTATACTTATTGCTCTGGCAACCCCGAGCTGAGCGGTCGTCAAAATCAGCTGTTAATCAAATTTTATTTTAATTAGTGTTTTTATACGTTTTCTTGTTTATAAAACCCTGTGAAGTAGTGAAAGTGATAAGTTTATAATATATCGGATGCTGTCCGATACAAATTTGAGTGGAAATACTTGGATTTTCGACTGTCTGTCATAACAGACAAAGGATTTGAATCAAGATTTGAACGAGCAACGGATTATCCCCTGGGAGTATCGTTTCTTTGATAACTTTTATACGATTCACAATCAATTACCACATTAGTATCATATAATACCATAATACACGACAGCACAACTCACTTATTGTGGGAATTTACTACCTATACATAACACAGCCGCGTGAACTTGCCTCAGGTTACTTTTAACGAAGTATACTTGACGGGAAGGTCAACTGCCGCTCAGACAAGTTATTCAACAAACACTTTATACCTATAGGAACTCAAAATCTTACTTCTCCTGCTAGTTTCGTTTTAGTCTAGTCTAGTTCTTACAGTGTCTCAGATCGCTTGTCAATTTGGGAAGGGAAACTGATGACACTTGACCAGGTTATTTTACCTACATAAACATATCACATTGCTTAATTAGTTACAGTACCTACTCACTAGCTTGTGAGCAAGTGTATATTGTGTATTAAGTAGTGTTTTATATATTTCAGCTGAAGCAGCAGCATCAAAATGCCTACTGAAACACGTTCTATGGCTAAAGAACAAAAGTTACAAAGACTAATGATAGAAGTAAAGGACTATGAAGCTCAGGTTGACCGGCTGGTCGATGAAAGGAATAACTTAGAGTGTGACATGCGAATGTTAAAGTCGAGCAAGGATACGATTAACCTGAAACTCACAAATGCCTACTGTTTACTTGAGGAATCTAAGGCAGATATTGATCACAAACAAGCTCTCATTGACATCCTGCGAGCAGAGATCTCTAAGCTACAAGTTACTTCAGACCGGGTTGAACTTTTAGAACAACAGCTTCGTGAGGCACTAAGCAGCCTAAATATCTTACAAAATGAGAAGCAAAATACAGCTATAATTCAGTCACAATCACTCCACAATGAACTGTCATTTGCCCTACAAGAGGAGCTTTCTTTGCAAATGTGACAAGTGATCAACGATTTACTCAATGGACTGCACAAACATCTACTATAAATGTACATAATCATCCAAGACCAAAGAGATCTCAGCAGATTAAGGCAAAATTACTAAGAGCTTTGAATGCAAATAGATTATTAAGGAGACAACACAAAAATAAATATAAGAAACAAAATAGTCAATTGAAACGAGTAGTATTATATCAGGAGATTGACTCACTCAAGGCAGCTTATTCAGCTTTATCTGAGCAGCATGAAGAAGCAATGACCAAGCTAAGCCAACAATCTTCTACATTTGCACCGCCAACAAATAAAAATTTAATCAAACAAAATGCAATGAAATCATGGCCTTGCTACAAGATGATACAGACAAGAAACATTTGTCATTGCTAAGTGACACAGGAGACCCGTCTGAATTTTCATCAAATGACAGCGGGTCACCCAAGACTAAAAAGAAGAGAAACCGTCATTCATCAATGAAAAAGAAAACAGTGAAGGAGCACCAAGCTGTTTTAATACCACAACACTGCTCTCACCAATCTGCACGGTGCCCCCCCACCCCGCAGGAGGTTGACCCTCAGTGGGGCTGTGGCACTGTGTATTGTCAGCAGTCACAGCGAGGTCAGCATGCTACGATGGATTTGGAGCCCAGTACTCCTAAATCACGAGTCGAGCAGTCTGGTAGCGCCGCGCAGGGACTACATAGCTTGGACGCGAGTGCACTCACCACGCCACCGCGCGCTCCACTGGACGTCCCGAGCGCCTCGCAGCCGTGCGCCCCGCGGCCCCCGCCGTGCGCATCGCAGCCATGCGCTCCGCACGCCCCGCTGTGCGCCCCTCGCCTCTCGCTGTGCGCCCCACGCCCCACCCTGTGCGCTCCGCACGCCCCGCCCCGCGCCCCGCACGCCTCGCCATGCGCCCAGCCGCCTTCGTGTGATTATTAGAAAATGTTGCTTTTAGAAGTCGATTTATCAGTTTGTTGAAGTCATTTAACCTAAACAACATATTTAAAGAACCTACTCGAATAACTGCAACCACAGCATCTTGTTTAGACAATATCTACTGTGATTGTGACTATTCAGACCAAGAAATAGTAAATTGTTGTAAATCAGACCACAATGGACAATCTGTGCTTTTTCCATGTCGTCCTAAAGTTGAAAAGATTGTTATTAGTAAAAGAATTATAAGCTCCAACCAAGTAGACAAACTCCATACTGCACTATCAGAAAAACTACCAGTTCTAGACTATGATACTAACAATCCAAATAACTTTTATTCAAAGCTTTTTATAACGATACGTGATGAATTTGAAGACAAATTCAAGGTAAAGAAATTAACAATTAATCCTAAATTTAAATTCAGCGACTGGGCAACTGTAGGGATTCGAACAAGTAGGAATAAGTTATTTGAGCTGTATGACGAAAAGTCTTATAATCATAGTGTAACTTTTGTTGAACATGTTAAAAATATTCTAATATATTCAAAAATGTTTGCATACAAGCTAAAGCAATTTTCACCAAAAATAAAATATACTCTGCTGAAAATGTTATTAAAACTGTTTGGAAAGTTGTCAATTCAGAGACTGGTCGAAACAAACCAATTGAAAAATCTCATTCTTTGATGACTGGTCAGGGCATTGTTACTGCAGACGCTGATGTAGCTAATGAGTTTGAAACTTTTTTCAGTAACATCCCATTCAAAACTACTGAGTCACTTAACTCTTCGCCAATCATCGCGTCAAATCTTCTTAAAAACAATGTTCAGACTTGTGTTAATATATTTGAGTTTAGGCACATTAATGCGAACGTAATATTAAAAACTTTTAAAGATATAAAAGTAAAAACTACAGAGGATTTATGGGGCATGTCAGTAAGACTATGTAGTTCTTTAATTGATACATTAGCACCATACTTAGCCTGTATATTTAATGCTTGCATTGATCATGGCGTATTTCCTGATCTCATGAAGCACAGTAAAGTAATACCTCTTTTTAAAGCAGGAGATAAAACGGATCCCAGTAACTTTAGGCCAGTATCTGTACTACCAGTTTTGAGTAAAGTTTTGAGAAAATTGTACTTAATCAAATGCTCCTACATTTCAACTTAAATAAATTACTACATGATCAACAATTCGGTTTTACGAAAGGGCGCTCGACAACCGACGCTGCTGTTAACCTCCTACAACTTATTTACGGTGCTTGGGAGGAGTCGCAGGATGTCATAGGGGTGTTCTGCGATTTGTCCAAGGCATTTGATTGCGTTGATCATGAGACACTGTTGCTGAAACTGGACCATTATGGTATAAGAGGAAAAGCGCTTGATTTAGTTCAATCTTATCTCGGAGATAGGACGCAGACAGTGCAGATAAATGGTGTGAAGTCGATAGGATCTGCCGTCAGAATTGGTGTACCGCAAGGATCAATTTTGGGGCCGTTTCTATTTTTAGTATACATAAACGACTTGCCGTTCATGGTACAGAATCTAGCCAAGATAGTGCTTTTGCTGATGATACTTCTTTAATATTTAAAGTGGATAGAAAAGCTGTAAATATTGACGAAGTAAATGGCGCACTTGATCAGGTTCATAAATGGTTTACGTCAAACAATTTAGTGCTGAATTCTAAAAACTAAATGTATTAAATTCTCTTTGCCTAATGTAAAAGTATTAAACACGATGTTGTTCTAAATAATGAAAAGCTTAATTATGTAACTGAAACAGTTTTCTTAGGGATTACACTCGACGCAACCGTTCAATGGGATCCACATATACTAGCACTGGCTAGTAAACTTAGCTCAGCGGCATACGCTGTTCGAAAAATTCGACAATTGACCGATGTTGCTACAGCCAGGCTTGTGTATTTTAGTTACTTTCACAGCATAATGTCCTACGGATTATTGTTATGGGGGCAAGCCGCTAACATTGAAACTATCTTTGTGTTACAAAAAAGGGCTATAAGAGCAATATATAAACTGCGAAGTCATGAATCCCTACGAGAATTGTTTAAGGAAATTGGCATTCTTACGCTTCCTTCGCAGTACATATTTGACAATATAATGTATGTACGTAAGAATTCCAGTTCCTATTTAAGAAACTCTGATATTCATTGTCGTAATACAAGAAATAAAAATAAAATTGTACCGCCACAAACTAGATTAAGTAAGATCAGTAAATCATATATGGGTAACTGTGTACGCTACTATAATAAAATTCCAGAGGAAATTTTAAAGTTAAATGATAGGCAATTTAAAATTAAAATAAAGAATACTTTATGTTTGAAAGCGTATTACAAGACTGAACATTATCTGAAAGACAAAGATGTCTGGTTAGTAGCAACAGTTGCTCCAACACAATGCAAGAGATAGGCATTATTTAAAAATAAACATGACATTATATTTTAGTGGTTAAACTTTTATGATATGTAAATTGACATGTATAGTGGTTAAATTTGACATTTCATACTTATTATTCTTAAATTTTTGACATGTATTTTTACATTTACTGTAAATTTACTTTTTGTTATGTTATTTTATTGCTCGTATATTTAAAGTACCTTTATTTTAAAGACGAAACAGTTAGAATAATCTACTGTAATATTATTTTTATTTTGTTGAGCCGTTTTTGGCTATTACTATTATACTATTAATTTATTTTCTAGCTTAGATAGGGTAGCATAGGGCCTAAAATATTGTCAACTTTAGAATAGGTGCACTTCTGGGCAGGTTTTTGGGGGGTTTTCCTGTCCAGGGGGTCCGGCTAACTATACGTATGGAACACCTTTTTAAAATATTGACAGAATGTAATTCCATTTACTTGTCAATCACTGAGGCATAAAGTTACATGCTGTGTGGTTAGCCTGGCCAGCCCCGAGGCAGTGCCTTTATTTTTATTTTTTTTATCCCGCCCGTGCCGCGTTTAGAGTAGGAACACAAATTGTTATAAAAAATAGAAAATTTTGCATTAGAAATTTTCTCTTTTTTAAGTTTGAATTAGAATGTGACTTTCTTAAAGAGAATCTTGTAAATTCCTACTAAGAAATAAATTATTGAATTTGAATTTGAATTTGATTGAACAATCCTTTTTAAATCTACACCTAAAGTTTTGACCTAGTACCTATCTAGACATGATTAAAAAATTAACAATATTTCATAGTGCCAAACAGGTGTCACAGCAATGACTACTGCTGACTTTGCTGCCTCACAACCCTTGCCGACGCTCTTTATTACGTTTTGTTGTCTCCGAAGCCTCAGCGTGAACCGAAGAGGCATCAAGACCTCGCTGGTCTTCAGCGCGCATTTGTACGGTACCGATCCTAGCTAGGTTAATACGTATTTTCTGATACTGAGGAGGATCACCTATTTCTTCTTCATTGATGCAACCGCCAAGGACCCAGCCCAGTTCTAGCTCTCAAGGTCACACCGCATCAGAACTGTCCATGCCTCATACCTTGGTGCTCATAAACACTACCTTTGCCTGTACTAATCACGCCAGCGCGCAATGTTAGGGGTGTTCAGCTCCATCCGCAAACTCGACCAGCAGGATCTGTCTTACGCAGCAACTGGGCATGAAATTCCACCCTCGGTTGAGGTGGGCTTTAGTGGACAAACATCGAAGGGAGCTCAGGAGACAGGCCTTTAGATATGCGCGGACGCTAGAGCACATAGACCGAGTCCCTAGCAAAAGCTAGTAGGAATTCCGGGTGTCGCTACTTCACGGTGCTACAAAGTATCGGTCTTGGAACTTCCTGATTCACTTACACAGTACGACCCACGATGTACCAAGAGCGACCCATAAATATTGCACGAAGACTCTTGTCGGCAAACAACACACAGCAGAAGTACATAAGAACGTAGCTCTCTATCCTTGACAATTATTTTCTTCATCTTATGGTGAGTCCTTTCTGGTCTCCTGTATTCACTTCGCTCTGTTGGAGGTATCTTCGTCAGTCACGTCGCAGGAGCTCATCAAGCCTCTAGCCTTCTTCCATTTTTCTAGAACCCTCGGGGGTTTATATTGGCCACTGTATTGCCTTCATTGTCTGCAGGCCTAGCTGACTATGACTACCCAGGCTACTTGCGCCAGGTAAACTGGTGTAGGTGCACCAAACGCAGATCTTTTTCACCTATCTTTTTTAAACGGATATCTATGACGTCATGCAACTGCTCCACCCCACATGAAATTTGAAGGATGTGAGAGCAGCACAGCCTGATTCAACCACTGCCAGCAATTATGTATGGTATGACACAGCTCGAGAATCTGCCAACGCAAGCTACCCGGAAGAATTATAGGCTCAGTTTTACGCTAGCGTGGAGGCATGGGTGTATGGCGCAGAAGTGATGGTGCTGGGCTTTAAGTAAGGCATGGAAGTTCTGGTGCAGTGTAAATGTGATCGTTGTAATCAGGTGGGTTCGCGGCGGTAGCCAGTGTGAAATAAAATACCCCTGTATCCAAAAACATTGCTTTTACATGGCAGCACCCTTCTCCCTTAAGGCAAGGACTGTGTGGAGGTCAGTAAATAGTGAGAACTTCCTGCTTTTTTGTTGTCTCCAAAGCCTCAAAGTGAGTAAAAAAGCAGCGAGAACTTGCTGCCCTATTGTGGCGTACTACTTTACAAGACCCAACTCCTGAGAGAGTCCAACGAATTATAATTATACGCTATAAGGAGTCTCTCTGCCAACACTTTGCTGCGCAACAAAAACTGGGCTGAATTCTCTGGACAATGAGGAATTTGAATGCTCAGCTCAAAGTGCACAGAAATCACCCAGGCCTCGAGCCTAGGACGCGTGCATCTTCTCCACGCAGCTGACCCGCACGTACTGGAACCTCACCCCAGGCATTTATGACGTTACGAAATAGCTCTGATTGAAGAGTGACGATTTAGGGGTGGTGTGTATTGACTAGGACAGCCCAAAAAAACTCTGCCTGTACTTCTGGCACAGCTCGAGGAAGGCAAGTGGGTACGGCTGGTGCTCTTTACATATGTCCATTGTGCACGATCCAACAGAAACGAATACGAAGTTGAAACAGGTCCTCTACTTCAGAACGCGGAAACTATATTAAAAGCCAACAGGGTCCATGAGATGCTGTTGGCGGGGCGCGCGGCGCCCCATACTGTTTTATTTGTTAGATAGAGATTCCAAAGTTATAGCGCGTTCCGAGACGAAGAGTCTAAGAGCAGCAGTTATATAAAAGACTAGTTAAAGACATTTGTAACAAAAACCTATCAAAGGGCCAACAAAACAGTGCAAGAGCAAAAGTGGTGGTCGCTAAGTAACGTAAAAAAAATTTAGAGTCTGATTGCGACCGTCTATTTTTCATACATTTTTGAGGCGGTCGCTAACTAAACATGATTTTTTAGCATGTACTAGTTAGCGACTACTCAACTAAATAATTGTTCCAAAATCGGTCAAATAATCATAATTTGACGGTCGCAAACTAACTACGCTATAAAAAACGACTATAAGAATTGATTACTGTTGTAAGAATCAAAACTTTGCTAAAAGATAACCTGGAAAAAAATAAACTTTTTTTCAAGCATCGTGTTAGATAGCGACCGGCCGGTCGCTATCCAGCATTTTTCTAAAAATTGCGTGCCCATTCGCGACCATCTAATAAATCATAAATTTACTTAAAAATTACACGAAATTATCGTTAAATTAGATACTTTACTAAAGTATCAATACCATAAAACCGTTATAGTTGTAAAAACTAGACGAATATCTGAAAATTTCACGTTTGAAGTGGCACGTGGTCGCTATTTTTTGGATAGGTTTTCGGTGTGTTTTCGAGGGCAGAGCGACTGGCAAAATGGATGATTTATTTGCGGTACATTGGTGAGGTTTAATGAACAGATTTGAATAGGCGTAGATTCTACAGTTATCCTTGTCTTGTTTAAGCCACACTTTTTTACAAGGAGTTAAATATAACTCTTATTATTGCAATATTACTGAGATCAGACCTGAAAATGGTCGCGAACTGACGCATGGTCGCGAACGGGCACAATGACCCTAATTAAGTTGGTCCCTAAAGAGGTAGGTTGGTGTACTGGTGATTACATAGGAACTTCAAAAGGAACTTAAGTATGAGGTCATTGCTAAAAGTTCCAAACTGTGCAACTGATACCTAAATAAGTAAATAAATAAGACTTTTTTAAACAGACTTTGAGTCTCAACTTTCACTTTGTAAGAAGCTTTTCCAAGAACTGATAGGAGCAGGGCGATAAGCTTCTTGAGTGATAACGTTATTACTGATAACAATTGATAACGTTATCTATAGTGGCATCAGCCAATCGCTTCATCGTCTGCGAATTTCTATGAGAAATTAGAAATAGTAAAGGACGTCTGGCTGCTATAGTACGGTCATTCGAAAGGCCATTTTTGACAGCTGTCGAAATTGTGTTAATGATTTGACATAAGGTATGAGTTTGAATACCAAATTTTAAAACACTTCTTGTGTTAGGTAAAACATTTTTGGAAAACTTGCACAAAAATTTTGGAAATCCTGAGTGCGGTGACAATTTTGCAAGTTTTCCATAAACAGGTATGAGTTTGTTATAATAAAGTCTGGGTTTTTAGCCGATTCGTACGGAAGTACTTACTACTTAGTTATATTTGACTAGGATATATATTCCTTCGATTTTCAAAATTTCATTAAAAAACTTAGATATCGAATTTAAAGACTGAAATTCAAAATGACCCACTGAATAATATTCAGATGTAGGTATATGCTACCACCAGCACATCAACCTCCCATTTACGGGACCAACTTAAACTGATTTTTCATACAAATACTAAGAAAGTCCAGTATAATTTGATACAATGACGTACTATTTCGATAAGTAAAATGTTATTTATTAAGTATTCAGAAAGTCCTAAAACAAACTTTAGCGCCTGGGACTTAGGACAGAAATACTGTTTTGTATTAAAAAGTTTTGAAGAAAATTTCGGGTTAGGTAAGAAAAAGATTGTTTGTTTTTGTAAATAAATACCTCATGAAAAAGTAGGACTTTTTCCGCCCTATTTTGAAACAACTTAGGAGAAACAAGATTGTATTTATTACTTTCTAGATTCAGAAGATAGAAGTCCTATGGCTTTTGGTAATTCTTTTTGCTCTAGTAAATAAATAATAATGCCTTGATCCCTTTTTTGTTGTCACTTAAAGCCAGAGATTAAAAATGACTGAATTATAAAATGGTAAAAGTGCTAATCACAGATTTAGAGACCTATATCTCTCCAGAGCAAACTCGGGTTGTTCGACGACTTGGCGTCCCATTCGGAAAAGAAGAAGAGCAATCTTACCTAAGTCTTAAGTACTTAGTCACCTTAAGCACTTAACTTACCTATCTTGCTTGCCAGACTATAAGTAGTGCATGGCTCATCTAACCGATTGGTCAGGCCTACCGAAGGTGATATAATTTTTTTAAATTGTACCATCATATGTAGTGGATAGGGATATACCGAAAGTACCAAAGTTCACTACCACTTAACTAGGCATAAGCAGAATTTCACTGAGTTGTGTAGTGGTGTCTTATTCGACCTTTTAGTCGTAAACGTCTAAAGTCGTATAATTTGGTCGAGTAAACGTTTATACGACTTAATTATACGACCATCGTATAAAGGTCGTATAAATGATCGCTATACGATTAAATTATAGGACTAATCGTCGCTGTTGGGACCATTATATAACCTTCAGTCAGGCCACCGACTGTTACTAGATCTTAAGGTATATAAAGGTCGTATCATTATCTTTTGTAAACCGTATAGTCGTATACAAGTCGCCAGTGCGTCCGTTATATGACTTAGAGTCAGTTCAGCGACTGTTACCAGACTATAAGTTGAATGAAGCACATCATATTACACACACACTTCCACACACACATACACTCAAACACACATACACACACACCGTAAACTCGTATATGGGTTCCTTTATATTTTCCTTGTTTTTGTATTCGGAAGTTTTCTTTTAGTTTTGTAAGAAATTTGGCTTTATTATTAGTTATAAATCTACCCTTTTGTAAAATTTAATATGACGAAATTCGTAATTGGCTATGTAAATTTTTAAGTTGTATTGTAATATCAGTTTATATGCTGTGAATTTTGCTAATATCAAATAAATAAATAAATAAAAATAAAGGTCGTATAAAAGTCGAATAAATTTCTTGTCTAAATGTCGCATAAAAGTCGCCTTTGCGACTGTTATATGACTTTTAGTCATGCCACCGACTGTTACCAGACCATTAGGTATATAAAGGTCGTATTATTTGTAATAAAACTCGAAGTCATATAAAATTCGCTATTGCGACCGTAAAATGATTCTTAGTCAGGCCACCGACTGTTACCAGACCATTAGGTATATAAAGGTCTTATTTTTCCTTTAATCAGCCACATAGTTGCATTAAGGTCGCAATGGCGATTCTTATACGACTTGAAGTCAGCTAGCGACTGTTACCAGACCATTAGTTATATAACGGTCTTATAAAGGTCTTACCGCATTCTCATAAAAACGTCGCTGTTTCGACAGTTTTATAACTTTTAGTCATGCCACCGACTGTTACCTGTTTTAGTTTAGTAAACCGCAAAGTCGTATAAAAATCGTCATGGCGACCATTGCATACAACTGTAATTTGATCATTAGTTATATTATAATCATATTATTACCTAAACACAACGCAATGTCGTATAAACGTGGTGTAACATAACGATTAAACGACTAAAAGTCCTAAAAAGGCTATTTATATGACTCTTAAAACCTTTTAATTGTTTAGTAGTCGTACATAATACTTCTTCACAGCTACTTGACCTCGCTGTGGTGCGAATTATTGTGGCCATGGTTCTGTAGGTAGTAAAATAGGAAATATTTGTTCGAACGGATGGACAGACTGGATGTATGTATGGATGAATGAATGAATGGATGGACGGACGGATGGATAGACGAATGGACAAACAGATCCCAGGTAATTGGGATGAAGGCAGGAAGATGGCATTGATAAGTAGGTATGTGAAATTAACGATTAAATCCGATCACGACTGCCAGCCTTAAGAATAGTTCATCATGTTGTGTAGTACACCCCCGTACATTTTTTGTACGGTGCTATAGTTGGTTCTGATTCCATTCATCATTTCGTACTTCATTATGTACATTACTCTGTCAGCAATAGTTATGCTGTACAATACAATGTTTACTTTATCTCGTCGCATCAATTACGGCTGACTATCACTTGTCTGACAGATATTATCTTACGTCTCACCACGTTTCCTCCGTGGAGTACATACAATGCACGATATACTCAATGCACAACACGATAATGCCCGACAACGTATTGTACAACAGAATAATGTACGGAATTACGGATAAAAATAATGATTTTCCATACAAACTTTTAACCCCTTTTTTACCCCTTTGGGGGTTAAAATTTGAGGTAAAGAATATTTAAAAACCTGCCCCTTAATTTACTCTATATACTATAAAAACCTCATTAAAATCCGTTAAGGTGTTTTAAAGATATAAGAAAACATACATACAGACACGGGAAGGGACTTTATACTATGTATTGATTATATTATTTTAAATAAAAACGATATCGATTTAGTTAGGAATGTATGTAAAATTTTCGATCAAGTCACATCGCTACGCTACTACTCACGAGATGTCTCCGATCACAATGTCGTGCATTACACCCCCGTACATTTTTGGTACGGGGTGAAGTATGGCGACATTGTTTTGATTCCATCCATAATGTTGTATTGTGTTCCTCTGGTGTGGTGTACATTATGTTGTCGGCCAGTATTATGCTGTACAATACAATGTCTTTCAAGGTTTTCACTTTGTAAACGGTACCCTGAAAATGGCGGACAGAAAATGGTTTCTAGTCATATAACCCGACCTTTAGTCGTAAAGTGTCCTTTAACACCGCGATCACGACATAAAGTTGTATAAACGTTATATAAGGTCCTATTAAGTTCACTGCAAATATTTTAAGGGCATGCGTAAATATGTATAAGAAAAACATCTAAGGCATTTTAAAAAAAATCTACACGCTAGATTTTTTTTTCATTTTCAAACAAACTTTTTAATTAATTATGTGAACACCCTTTGACTGACCCGACTGACGTTCCGCCATGTAAACAGAATTCACTTACACGGCACGCACACTAACAACCAACCAATCACAGCACGGCGCGTTTGGCGCCTAATTTAAATTTATCGAAGTGTGTGTTACTAGGACAAACAGGGTGCACTTTTTGCGTTTAGTTTTTTTTAAGTTAAATGCAGTTTTCTCGAAAACTAGCGTGTAGATTTCTTTAAAACTTTGCCTAGTACATGCTTATATTTTATTTGATCTGCCCCTAAAATATTTGCAGTGAATTTAATAGGACCTTATATAAATAAATAATGAATTAATAACATAAATAAAATAATTCAAATCGTTATTATTTGTAGGGGGCATTAAAATTTTGTTTGAATAATAACACAAAATAGTCGATAAAACAATTTCCCACTTGAAAACTCAACACTAAACAGTTCCTAACACCATTCACAACTTTTCAGATTATATTCGATAACAAACATGGCAGACAATAATTATTTTGATTGATTTGTTTGTCTTTAACCTCACTTTCACTCGTTTGATAGCACACTGAAGTCCGTGCACGATAAAGTAACGCCGATGACCACTACACGATTTCAGGTCGTGTAAATGTCAGTAATACGACCACTACACGACTTTTGATCGGTTTAAAGACAATAATTCGACCAGAATGGTTGAATAACAGTCACTTATACGACTGTTATTCGACCATACGTCGCAAAACAGACTTGTATATGACTTTTACCAGACTTAAGACTTTTACCATTAATACGACCTTAATACGATCTTTATACGGACAAAAGTCTTATAATTTGTGCCCAAATCGCGTCGTATAAACGTTTATATAACCACTATACGACCAAAACTATCCGACTTCAAGACGTAACGATAACGTTGTCCCGACCATTATACGAACAAAACTTGTCAGTTGGGAAGTAGGTGTTGATAACATTTATCATTACATAACTACTTTGTATTAAAACTCATCTTAATAAAAAGTCATAAAACAAAAAATATCAAGTTTTACAAACATGCGATAAAAAGTTAGTTTATTCGGACATAATGACCATTAAATTAATCCAAACAGGTAATTTTTAAAACCCACTTCCTAGTTGTTCATCAACCACCAAATTAGGTGGACGTACAGTCCACCTTTAAAAAATTATGTAGGCTGTAAAAAACCAAATACAAAAAAGCTATAATATATCAATCGCCATATCTACTAGACCAAAAATTAAACAACTTTACTCATGGAACATTTAAGTAGGTCGCTTTTCTTTTAATAGGACATTCCATACAAATTTTACCCCACAAAGTTATTTTGTATTGGAGCTCTTTTACGAAGTAATTTTTTCGACCTACGTGCGCATGTCAGGTACCTACTTGGTTAAAGTTGTTCAGTTTTTTAGGTTGGTTTACCTCTTGAAAAATACTCATTTTATAAACCATAAACAAGAATAGGTATCTATTCCTGCTGTTGCCGTATTATGCGCTATAGGACTAACTTGTGCTGTAGGTTGTACAGTAAGTAGTTTACAAAAAACAAAGGGCCGGGGGCAGTCATAAATCGGGTGCGATAGAGTCATTAGCCAGGGGCGGGCTCGGGCTGAATAATTAAAAACAAATAAACTCGACACGGATTACGTTATCAGACGGATCTTGATGCGCGCCTGCCCAACTTACCTGTTTTTGTAAATGGTTGTAAATGCAGATTTGTTGTAGTTCAGGGGGTGTTATTTTTCGTGTGGTGCCGGTTTAGTATAGCATCACCACATTTCTACCCGTAGGTGTCGTAAAATGCGACGAATGGACGGGTCCAGGAAATGGGCAGCAGCGTTCCCTGTGAATATCTGCAATACATTGCACAGCGCTCGCCAATCCGCCTGCCAAGCATATGAGTATCAGAGTATGTAAGTAGTGAGTATGGCAAACGTTGTAAGTACCTAATTGGGGGAGGCCCATGTCCAGCTTGGAATGTTAAGGCTTTAGTAGTAGTAGTAGTAGTGTGGTAGTACTATGGGTTGTTATGAGTTCTAAAATAAAGTTTGTAGTAAATTAATTTAATGAAGATAAATATTACATACATACAAACACACATCATGCTTTTATCCTTTACGGGGTAGGTAGGTAGAGGTAGATATTCCGGGTTTTTACTCGATACGCAAGTAGACACAGTGAGAAAAAAATCTAATTGTTTTGGACGCCGGTTTTCAAAAAGAACTCACACATACCTATTTTGATTCCTCGTTCTCCCTATTTATGTGTTATGGATTTCACTATATACCATAGTTTTAAAATACCTTGGGTCAAAGAATACAAACTATCCTAGAAGGTAGTTTCTTTATTTGCCATTAGTTTCATCGTACAGGACCTTTACAGGACCTACCAGGCTCCCGCAATTCCAAATTATAGGTAAACAACACTGAATCCAACTCACCCTTACTACCCCATGAATAAAGTCATTTTGTATTCGGTATATGAAACTAATTATAATCAAATCAACGGGCAATTTGTACTGTTAACGAACAAAACCGCACGCTTTTGAATTATTCATCGATCATTTTACCATGTTAACTACCAAATTTTTGAGGAATTACTGTGAGGTTAACCTACCTGTGTTGGTAAAATGCAAGGTAAGATTTCAGAGTCGGAACTATTCTTTCATTTGTATGAAATACTTATTTAGGTAGGTACATGCAACCCACGTGCGATCTAATAATAATGGCATTCGAAATCAAAGATAATAAATACATAAGTACAGGGTTTTAATTTATGTGTGTGCCATGTAAATGCAACATCTTACACTGCGCTTATGCCAATTCGCCTGCCAAGCGTGGTGAGTATGGCAGGTACAATAGGTACCCCCGATAGGGGAAGGCCCATGTTCAGCTGTGGACTGTTGTGGCTGTTTGATTGTTGATTGATCATTGGTGTGCCATAGCTTTAGTCAGGGTACGTTTAGTACCTATTGATAAAGAACGACTTATAAAAATATTGTCCAAAAACGGTCCTGGACCAAATATTGCTTGTAAACAACAATAATGTCAAGAAATACTTTTTCAAAAATATGAATTTTCCAATGTTTTGGCAAAGTTCCTACAATTTATTTTCTTCATTCAGTAATTCAATATTTTTACGGCATCCTTTATCCATACTAAACCAACCCTGAAGCTATGGCACGCATCTGAATTAACAATCTGTATAGTTCTTCTAGACTTTCTTTTATGTCAAATTTAAACCACTATAAGGTGATTTTTAGTAGACTTCCAATGAAATGCACGTCATATATGTTTTATAACGAAAACTTTGGCTAGTCTAGCTATAAAATAAAAATAATATGTATGCTGTATAATTTAGCAACATAAAACAGAACCTACTATAATTACGGTGCTAAAATAATACTAGTTCCAATCTAAGGCAAGAAATTGGGACAGCAAGCAGGCCGCAGTGTACACATTTGATACACGAGTGTTAGTTCAATTTATATGTGGACGTGTGGAGGGCTCTTCAGTCGATGAGTGAGACGCGCCGGCGCCCGGCAAGACACTTGGACACTTTGACAGCTGGATGCAGGACGAGCTACGTTACAAGCACAGATTATAAAACAGTAACTCTGAAACACAAGTTCTAGGATTGAGACAGCAAGAAAGCTATTCTTACTAGACCTTTCTGGATATAATAGAATAAGTTCAATTTATATGTGGACGTGTGGAGGACTCTTCAGTCAATGAGTGTGACACGCCGGCGCCCGGCAAGACACTTGGACACTTTGACAGTTGGATGCAGGACGAGCTACGTTTCAAACACAGATAGTAAGACATTAGGAAACGCAAGTTCTAGAATTGGGACAAGAAGCAAGCCATACTTACTAAATAAACTCTTTTGGACATACTAGTGTAAGTTCAATTTATATGTGGACGTGTGGAGGGCTCTTCAGTCGATGAGTGAGTCACGCCGGCGCCCGGCAAGACACTTGGACACTTTGACAGCTAGATGCAGAACGAGCTACGTTTCAAGAACAGATTATAAAAGATTGACTCTCAAACGCAAGTTCTAGAATTGGGACAGCAAACAAGCCATGCTTACTATATAGTTCAATTTATATGTGGACGTGTGGAGGCCTCTTCAGTCGATGAGTGAGACGCGCCGGCGCCCGGCAAGACACTTGGACACTTTGACAGCTGTGGCAGGACGAGCTACGTTTCAAGCACAGATTATAAAACATAGTTAGCTCAACACAAGTTCTAGGATTGGGACAGCAAGCAAGCCATACTACTTCTGGACATACTAGTGTAAGTTCAATTTATATGTGGACGTTTGGAGGGCTCTTCAGTTCTTTTTCTTTGAGTGGGATACCAAGTCGTCCAACGATCCGATGAACCCTGGTGTCAGATTAATAAAACATAAATAGCGAACAAATAAGTTGTACAGTCTACACGAAGGGAAGAATAAATTCAGAACAGGGAATCAGCAGTATATATTTACCACTTGAGTGTTTTTATCGTTGAATTATTTCGGATTACGATTAAACAGGCCAATTTCTTCAGACTCTCATTTTAACGAATTCAATGCCATTGTAAAAAGTAACTACTTAACTTAGTAAGGTTTTATTGACCCTTGATCCCGTCTCGTTACGCTACACACCAATACAGCTGGAGAGCCAGATTTACTGTCACAAAAGTCCGCTCGTGTCTAAACTCAAATACATTTTCTACGGCCAGTGGAGTGGGTTAGTGTGTGCAAGTGAAGCCGGGTCAAACGGTTAGCAAACAACGCACAGATTCGTCTCAGTTCGTTCTTGGAGCTGGCAACACCGTGAAATGGCTTCGAATGGCCGGTCCTTGGAGTGAATACCTCGCTTGTATAGGGTGCATTTCGTTCCGCCCAAACTGTCAACATGCCACGTTTTATAGCCTCTAAAATACTGTTAGGTAAGGCGGAATGTACTGACGTCAACAAATCCTCCTACCCATTTAAGGGACCAACTTTTACTAGTATTTCATTAAAATACTAAGAAATTCTAGTGTAAGTTGATCCCTTAAATGTGTAGGTAGTTATAGTACGTGCACGAGACGGATCGTATCCGCAGTTGTAAACAAACCGACCACAATTTCTTGTCGTTTTGTTTCAAGAAATCTCCCACTTTGGTCAAGTCATTAGATTAAGCAATCGCACGCAGCGGTCCCCGGCCTTTTTACTAGTTTCAATTACGGCGACAAAAACTCAGAACAATGTAAAATTATGAGAACAACGAACCGTAAAGCGAGATTGTTGCTATCGTTTAACAAAACAACTCGGAAGCATCTTCAGATCAAACCGAAAAATAATCGCCCGTCAATCAGCCGTCCGAATCTGTACAAAAAACTCTTTGTGGGATCTGTGCCGCCCGTAATTGGTGGGGATGAAAAAACAAAAGTTAGAAATTTTCTAACGAGACGAAACCTCCAAATCATGCTGTTTAGTGCGAAATTATAGCGTTTTGAACGAGGCGTTTAGGTGATTTGTACGTCTCTAATGGGGGATATTACGTAATGGCGCGCCTCGGGACGGAAAAGTGCGCCGCAATCTATTAGCCGAACAAAAAGTGAGCTTAACACTTTGCCAGCCCAAGCTATATTCTAATGCCACACTGCGACAGCGGATCACGAGCTCCACTCGTGATACTGTTATGCCTAAGTACGCCGCGTGTTTTTTAAAACGACTTCTATGGTTCGCCGGCGTTTTTCGGCGATTTTGCAAGATTTTTAAAAAAATAATGAGATTATCTATAGGAGTAAATCTTTTTGTATTTGGAAAATTATTTCATATTTTATAAGGATAAAAATAAAAGAATGTGTTTACTTATTAATTTTGATCACAAAATAATGGTATCCGAACTAGGTATTTTGAAAAAAAGAAAAACTCTCACATATCTTTATTGTTGATTTTACATAGTTAATCTTTCTGTGTGCGAAATTTTTTGAAACCGAGATAATTACATAAGGGTACTGCACAATTTAGGACAAAAAAAAATTTTTTAAGATTTTTTTTTAAGTTATCGCCCACGTCGCTAGCCGGCGGCGCACTAGCAAGGCAGCGCGGGCGATGCATCGTGACGCCACCCCCGATCACTTACACTAATGAATTATATGTGTGCGTGTAGCTAAATCATTACTCTATACGATGATGTCAAGCGGATCACGAATTGTGTTCGATATTTTAATAAAAACAGTATGAAATCTGATCACGAGTACTACTCGTCATCCGCGTCTCTAAGAAAAAAAGTGTGACGAGTGGTACTCGTGATCGGCGAGTTACGCGTGTGAGTTATATAAATGGCCGGCGAAATGGCGGCAAAACTGCATACCGAGTGGTCCTCGTGATCAGCGTGCAAAGTGTTAATTTCACACCTGTTTACCTTTAATTCTATAATGATGAGGGAGCAATGGGCTTTTTGCACGAGCTTCTGCGAGCGCGATCGCTTGTTTATCTGAAATTCGGGAAGCAAAATCATAAGTCAATAGTGGAACAAAATAGAAAGTTTACAGACGGTTCACTCAACCTTTTTTAGGATTTTCGCGATCGTCTATTGTTATATTCATATTGTCAGTCTCTTGTTATATACGTCATTATGATTCTGAGCCAATTTAATTCAAGAAATATGACATTCGTGTCAACCATCTTCTTAGTAACCTTGAGTTTCCCTGAGATTCTGGATATTTCCAGTTAAAGTAGGCATCAAAATCGTCGCTAGTTTTGAGTGAGCCATCTGTAAAGGCGCCCCTCGCGCCATTTATGATATTGGTTTGTCAGATCTAGTTATAACCAGAAATATTAATTTCATTTAGGTCACTCATTGACGTCATTAGACAAAAACAGATCAGGTAGCTACAAGCTACTAATAGCATCAACAAAATTGATAAGTTAAATTAACAGTAAACGTAACTGAAGTAAGATGGCCGAATTCTCATTTCATGCTCGGTAATCAGTGTATGAGGAAACCGTTCGCCAAATAAATTGGTAATATATTGGACAAACAACTTTTTATAACTGTTTATTCTAGTGACCAACATCCGGGTTGGAAGTGTGTAAAATTATAAGGAAAATGAGGAAAACTAGACAAAACTATTTCCATTCAATTCAAAATGAAGTGGCAGTGCCAGCTTAGAAAAGCCTTAGAACAAAATTATAAGTACCTACATAGTATAAACTATCAAATGTAGATCTTATGGTAAATGCCCTCAACAGAGGAGATCTTCTGAAGTAGATAATAATGAACACGAAATGCAATAAAGGTTTCACATTTAGCATTCTAGATTGGTGTCCTGAATTCTGAATTTGCAATAAGCGATAGCGGAGTCCAAAACGCACAGTCAAAGCCCGTCACTGCCTCATTTTCATGATTTCCAAGAATCATCATACCTATCATCTCCCTGCCCTTACCTATCCCACATCAATTGCGGTTGGCGCAACATGTTTTGTTAGAGCATAAAATCATGTAGCAAAACGATTTGGCAATGTTTTATGACCACCGCCTGCCTAAAGTCAACCCTCTTTGGGAATGCTATTGTAGGCCACCGCCACCATGCGGTTGACCATAGTCGACAGACATTTAGCCGAGGTCAAAAACTTTACATCGCCTTTTACGAAACACCTTAGTGGACTACGGGTGGCAGTATTATTAGCCACTACCACACGGCCAAGAATACCGAACAAAATAGTTTGCAGAGATGGTTTTTTTTTTGCTTAGGTATGGGGAAATCATAATGGATACCATAAGGCCCGGGCGTTTATGGCATGCCCGACTCCGCTAGGTTACCTAGGTTAAAGTTAGTATTTTTTTAGTTTTTATCTATGTTAGTTTATTCTATTTAAACATGGTGGATCAGTTTGTTTTTGCCGCCTTTAGAATGCAGAGATGGTGCTGACGTCATCACGTGGGTGCTGAGTGCTGGGTGCTAGGTGCCGACACGTCGGCGTCACGCTCCACAAACAGCGAGGTTAGCGCAGCAGCCTTGGCGTCGCCCCACATTGCGCACCGGCACAGAACCGCTTTTTATCCACCTCCGACGGTCAACTAGAACAAAGAACGAGATCTTCCGGCACCTACAGCTTCAATGCTGTTGATGACCACTCATTTTGCAGTAAGAAGATTCATCAACTAAGAAATATGAATAGCGATTCCAGAGTCTGGAAAGCAAAACCGTGTGTTGGATATTTGTGAATTTCGGTGCGGCAGCAGCAAACTGACTTTTCAGTTAGGTACTGGCTAACGGTGCTGATGATCACTCACTCAGAAACATTAACAACTTTGTTGACAACATAATACAATACAGTCTAAGTGTGTGGCGACTAAAACAGAGCTAATAAATACGCACCCTCGCTAAACATTTCAACACGTTTTGTTTCCCAAATTGAAATATCAAAAAAAGCGTTTACGCCAAATCTCTTTTATTTCAAAGGACGTCCCGGTGTCCAGACGAGGGCATGGCTAATCTGGCTCGGGTCCGAAGACAATGTGTCAGCGGGAAAGGTCGTAAAACTGTAGGCCGCAGTTGGGACTTGGCGAGCCCTGACTATAATGTCCAAAATATTTACAGCGCGTGACAAAATGCGCTGCTTTGTCTCGCGGATGGCTCGTGATTCGTCGCGCCGTGTCTTGCAGGCTCAGCCATTTGAGATGTGCCTTCAGGTGGTGCCCACACTTGACGTATAATTCTGTCCTATTTTTAGCGCATGCGTCTGTCTGTCAGATGTAAAGAAATATCGAACTCCCCATACCTTTACCTTTACAGCCACAACAGTTCACTGCTGGACATGGGCCTCCCCCGTATTGGGAGGTATTGCCATACTCACCACGCTTTACAGGCGGATTGGCGAGCGCAGTGCAAGATGTTTAGTTCACAAAGAACGATCCCTTAGTTTCTTTTTACGACACCCATGGGTAGAATTGGGGTGATGCTATTCTAAGCCGGCATCACATATCATACCTACATATAAGTTTCATATTATGTTACACTTATTAATGATAGTAGATGTAATAATATACTTATAGGTCGTTGAACAACTCGGTGTCCCACACGAAAAAGAAAGATCTCTTTCGCATCAACGGATGTCAGGTGTGGATTCGCTTCAGAAGGTGATGTGTCGAGTCTCCGACTACATGAGGAATTTCGCCACGCACCAACGTGACCAACCTTTCAAGTCGCATAATCACGCACGCACGCACAAGGTCCTTAAAAACCTGAAAACATAATAAATAAAAGAGGTAAAGAAATTCGTCAGGTTCCGCCAGGCGCCCGTGGCTCAGTTGGCAGAGCAGTGGGACGGTACCCCACGGTCTCAGGTTCAAGTCCCGGCGGTCGCTTATGAATTTTTCAATGTTCTTTTCTTTAATTTGTGACCATAAATAGAAGGCCAATATCTTTACACTAATTCTATACTTAATGATCTATAAACTCCATTAGTGTCAAAATTAACTCAAATGGAGCCATTAACAACACAATCCGTTACTAAACATATGTTACGAATCCACGAACAACCTTTAGCGATTCATAAACAGGAATTCTAATGTGTGTAAATTTTGCTGGTTTCGTGGGTAACGTAATTGATTTATAGCTAATGAATTTAGAGATGGGCCGAATATTCGGCATGTTTGGCAGATTTACCGAATACCTATTGAGTTTCGGCCAAATGTTTGGTGAATTTGCCGAATATTTAGACAAATGAAATGGTATCGATTTTAGATAAATTAAGTTGTAAATTTTCATGTCACGTCAAGGAATGAAGCAGTTTTTTAAAATATTTGTCAATGTTTCTAATGTGAAAGCGAGTGTAGCGAGTGGAGTGGTCCGTTGGAAATCAGCGAGTATTTTGTAATAAAGTAAGGCTTCTAATTTTTTTTATATGGACATCGATTTCTGTCGAATTATTGGAGTACGATCGGTAAGCAAACTTGCTCGTTTCGCAAACTGAATACTCGGTTCGGCAATCTTTTTACCAAATATTCGGCCGAATATTCCTATTCGGTGAAACCTATGTTCGGCCCATCTCTATCTATGATTTACGGCACCGGTCGGCAAAGTTGCAGATGCCAGCTGGATTCCTGTTTCTGGTTTTGTGGCACGAGATATAAAGAAGATTCTTTTAATCGCTTCATTTAGCTATTTTTTGTTCGACTGGCATAGACATTGTTAGCTAGAAATATTGGCCGCACGTGCATGTATCGTAAAACGTATGTGCTTTGGCATTGAAAAAACAAGTTATACTTTACTATTGCAGCATATTTTTCAGCTTGGTGATTTTTGCCATAGGTATTTCAAATTAAGATAATAAAACGAAACGGTGGCGCGTGCCGACGACGACGCACAAAACGAAAGCGTAAAGTTATCCCTGGCATTTAGATAGGTTATTGCCAGCACATTCACCTACCCATTTAAGAGACCAACTTACACTAGTTTCTCATGCAAATACTAAGAAAAACCAGTTTAAGATGATCCCTTAAATGACTTGGTTGAAATACTATTCCTTCGATTCCTTGTCACCAATAAACCCTTGGAAGATGACCAATGAGTGTGAAAGTTCACACACCAATCTGAGGTTTTAACACCAGGCCTGGTCCTCATTAGAAGCCTCACAATGCCGTGTTCAAATATGTCGCTAATCATTTTAATGGACACTCGAATTAGAAGAAAAATTTATTAGTCATCTGACAAGCGTTTGTAAATATTTATGAGCCAACTGCAACTGTCTAGGATAAGTTTGAAGCGTTTAGCTCTGGTAAACGTGTACAGTTACATAATACTATATTTTATGCAAATGGTCCTGAAAAAGTCAGGTTACGTAGCACATGGTACCTATATTGAGTTTATATACCTAAACTTCTGTTTTGACGTCGGTTAGAGTGCCGTCATCCGAATAGGCCATATTTGACGTCTGTCAAACCCATACTAGGAAACATGTCAACAAAGAAAAATAGACCTTATGTCATAGCATTAATATGATTTTGACAGACGTCAAATATGGCCTATTCGGATGACGGCACCATAGAAACTAGGTAGCACTTCATATTTGAGTACACTGTCTTGACGTCGGATTCTCAATTAGGTATGTAAGTAAATAATATTGATTTTGTGTTGTTTCTATATGACAACGAAGGTTTTCCGCGTGAGCTGTCATATTTCGTACGAATTGACAGTTCCATCTCTGAAATGTTTCAATTCCACCCACACCAAAACAGATAACCAAAACTTGAATTCATAATACGATTTTGTACGAAGGTAGATTAAAAAAACATCGGCGAAAAGTGAAACCGCACAATTCTATGCGAGAGATAACGAATTAACCGTGTGCTAGAGTTCATTGGCCTATTGTAGCATGTTCGTACACAGGCACACAATGTCGGAACAAATAAAACGGATGCCATTGTTCATGTTGTACTACAATATAATGATCAACAAACAACAGCTATGGAGGCGTATTTTTGAAACAAATTCGCATGCTACAGTCCGCAACCATCGGTCTAACCACTCGTATCTATCACACGTTCCACTGAGCCAGAGGGGTAGTGGAATAGAAACTACGGGAGCGAGCCCATTTACCTACCTATTAGTTTAGGTTGTAGAACGTGTAGTACCTACCTACTAGCGTGGTTAGAGCATTTAGAACTCAGTTGTTACATGCGAAATCATTTCTAAAGGTGCAATTCCAATATACAAGTAGCTAGGACGCATCCAGGATATGAAATCCGATGTCACAGCTAATCGAAACACATTCTTCTACTTAAATTTATTCTACTGATTCAAAAATCGGTCTCTTTAGCTCGATTCATTCATAATATTTTACGATTTTGTCGTCCATGCACTTTGTGAGATAATCACCACTTGATTAATCAATTGAGCTATTAGCTTATTTTATCGCCCTCAAGGGTTAATTAGTAATGGCCGTCTTAGCAGTAGGTAGGTATATATTATCTGTTATTAAAAGTAATTATTAGCGTCTACCTATTTAAGTCTCTTTCAAATAAAAATTTGAAGACGTACTCAAAGACTGTTCTTTTTACAGTCGTTTACGGTTTGCCTACCCCGCAAGGGATATAGACGTGATATATGTATGTATCATCTAGCGATAGCTTATCCACTTGCTAAACAGTTTTTTTACTGCGTTTCTCAACAATTTCATCTACGACATCTATTAGCACATCCGTGACCAAAAACTTTTATTAGACGTCAGTTCTGGGAAACAAAAAAAACTCACATGTTCCATGTCGTAGTAGGTACGTTAGTAAAAAAAGACCTCCATCTCGAATGTCATTTGCACGGCGTGCCGTTGAAAAAGTAATTATTTCAATAGCCTCAATTCCATGCTGCCTCTTAAATTTCTAATTATAAAATGCTATACTTTCAGTAGGTTGAGAAACGTAAAGGTGTTTATTTTTCTAGGATGTCAGCACCATTCTCGCACTTTTCGGCCTATGTTTGTCCACCATCTTTTAGGCCGCTGACGTTGCGTTAACTTAACTCTTAAGAGGATCTTGGCCTCCGAAACGCGTACAATTTTAGTTACGGTTTTCTCCTAGTTTTTCAAAGGTTAGGGAAGAAAAATGTAGTGCTATTTTTAGTTATCTACATTAGATGGCATTTCGGAATCGAGTCTGGTCGAGTGGCAGCGGTTGAGTGGTAAAAACTCGTAGCACGCGCCTGACCACTGCTGACGCAAGAAACTTGGGAGACGCCGTCTAGGACGTCGCAGTTGGGTGACGGATTTGGAGCAAGCATTTTAAATTAGCTGTTTTAGGTGGTAACGTGGAATATAATCTAACTGAGGTATGGGGCTAGCACCCGGCGATAGAGTGATAAAAACTAGTAGCACGCGCCTGACCACTGCTGACGCAAGAAACCTGGGAGACGCCGTGAAGGACGTCGCAGTCAGCTGACAGATTTGGAGCAAGCATTTTAAGTAGGTATTTTATGGTAATGTAGAATTGAGACTTTAGTGAAGTGCGGCCTAGTCCGGCGATAGAGTGACAAAAACTCGTAGCACGCGCCTGACCACTGCTGACGCAAGAAACCTGGGAGAAGCCGTGAAGGACGTTGCAGTCGGCTGGCGGATTCAAAGCAAGCATTTTAAATTAGCTGTTTTAGGTGGTAACGTGGAATAGAATCTAACTGAGTTATGGGGCTAGCACCCGGCGGTTCGGTGCTAAAAACTCGTAGCACGCGCCTGACCACTGCTGACGCAAGAAACCTGGGAGACGCCGAGAAGGACGTTGCAGTTGGCTGATGGATTCGAAGCAAGCATCGTAGGTTAGCTGCTTTAGGCGGTAACCTGGAATAGAGTCTAACCGACGGCCGTTGCAGTCGGCTGGCGGATTCGGAGCAAGCATTTTAAATTAGCTGTTTTAGGTGGTAACGTGGAATAGAATCTAACTGAGTTATAGCACCCGGCGATAGAGTGGCAAAAACTCGTAGCACGCGCCTGACCACTGCTGACGCAAGAAACCTGGGAGACGCCGTGAAGTACGTCGCGTGGACGTCGCAGTCAGCTCACAGATTCGGAGCAAGCATTTTAAGATTTTTAAGGTAATGTAGAATTGAGTCTTTAGTGAAGTGCGGCCTAGCACCCGGCGATAGAGTGATAAAAACTCGTAGCACGCGCCTGACCACTGCTGACGCAAGAAACCTGCGAGACGCCGTGAAGGACGTCGCAGTTGGGTGACGGATTTGGAGCAGTTTTTGAAGGATTTCTTGCCGAGATTTTTGGTAAACGGTGGTAAAAAAAACAAATAATATTAGCTAGTTTTAGTAGCTACTTTTACTATTCTTCGTATGGAGCATCTTGTCCACAAACAATCCAAAGAAGAAGTGACAACAATATATATTACGTCTTAAGAGGCCTGCTACTTGCAGTAGGCGGTAGAAAAACTCTGACACCAGGGCTCATCGGGTCGTTGAACGACTCGGTGTCCCACACGAAAAGAAGTGACTATCAGTAAAGTTATTTACTTGCATTACCGTTACCACGTTATAATGAACTTAAAACCTACTTAGAACCTTAAACTCTAACCTACAAAGTGCAGCAATATTTTATCTTGTAAGGAATTTCATGTGCCGTCGGATTGAAAATAGAAAACCTTCGCCCACGTTCATCAAAAGCTGCCAGAAACCACAAGATATAAGACAAATTAAGAACACAACAACTGTTTCTCATTACTAAGCATAAAAAATAAAAATTCTAGTCCAGCAAAACATCAGGCAGGAGACCTCAGGCGTAGTTTCCACTCTGGTGCGCAGGCGCAGGTCCGGACAATCAAAACAATTGGCTATAAACTTGTTTCCGCTGATCAATTATGTTTTTGTTCTATAAAAAAATAAACGACACAAGGTTTACTGGCCGATTAGGCACGTACCGCAATAAAATAATTTAACACGTTACCGCAAATTCTATGTTGCAACGACAGCTGACTATTTTTCGAAAAGGGTCCTTATCTGGTTGGAAATAAGTGTGGAGTAGTGCGGGCTCTTTTCGTGGAGTGGCAAACATTTGTGACTGTCAGTCGAGTGACAATGCATCGACGTCAAGTGGTCAGCCAGCCCGCCTGCCCCACTCGCAGCCTCTACCATTTGTCCACTCATTTGGAGACGGGCTGTCATGGAACAGCGAAATGCTGAAACCGGTCATTTAAATGCTTTTTCTATTTGTCTCTTTTCGAGGGCGACGCCGAGTTTTCCTTCGAACCAGTGAACCCTGATGTTCAAATTTTTCAACCACCTACTTTAGAAAACCATAACTTTTAAACGTAACAGTCATCATCCAATGTGTTTCGTTTGTGCTCACATATACCTATGTACAATTTCTCCTGCTCACTCGTGAACAATCCAAATTGTACCTATCTTTTTTTTCTGACTGTAATATTTTACAGCAATAGGTAATTGTTACTTTTCTAGATGCAGCAACATTTATTGAACTGTACAATATAGTTTTTGTTCGGCTTGACGGTATCAATCACAAGAAAGTAGAAACCTCAAAAATAGCATTGTTCACAAGTTAGCGTGAGAGTCTGTAGCTAGTTAGCTTTTATCGGCAGTATTTTGATACGCAAACAAGATTCTAACAGATCTTTGCTAATATAATAACTGTTGATCTGTCTATTTGTTGATAGTATTCTCTATTCTTCAGATTCTTCTATTTGACGATGTATGTACATTATTTCATCAATCTTATCCACCATCGTAAATCTTCTCTCGATTGTCACATCCACAACTAATGGTAGGGCCTATAGTGTAAGGCATAACGGTACGAGTTGCAAGTGTGCCGCCCGCCAATCACCACCGGCGTTCACCGCCGTCGTCATGTGCTTTAGAAAGTACGGTAGTTCTTACATACGCTGGATGATTTTGCGGTATTTTGGAGGTCCATTTTACTGATGAACCGCATGTTAAGTCAAATACTATGCGCACCACCTCGCAGCTGCCAAAGCCTTTCGTTAGCTGGCTGCCAGTAAGTTAGCTGCCTGTCCTTGACTGGCTGGCTGTCATTAACTGACTGACTGTAATTACCTAGCTGGCTGTCATTGTCTAGCGTGCTTTCATTGGATAGCTGGCTTTTATGGCCCTGCTAGCTGGTGTTGGCTGGCTGGCTGGCTGCCAAAGGCTAACTTCTTCATCTTCTTCTTCTTTTCGAATGGGATACCGGTCAACGAATACCCTGATGAACCCTGGTGTCAGAGTTTTTTAACTGCATACTACTTCTACTAGCAGTAGGCAGAGATGGGCAAAAATTTATTGCCGAATAAATTGCCTGGCGAATAAATTTTTCACGAGTAAAATATAGACAAATGGCAATGACCCATAAAAAAAACTTTTGGATGAAATTGAGAGTACACAGGTATCTTGTAATAAAGAATATAAAAAACTTGCATTTTATTCCTTGTTCAATTAATTTACCTACCTACTCATCAAAAATTTATTCGCTGGGCAATTTATTCGGCGAATAATTTTTGCCCATCTCTGGCAGTAGGTAGCCTCTGACTGTTGAGTAACGACCGCCATCTATCTAAGTAATCCTAACCACGTAACTGACTGTATGTCAAATATCGCAGTATCATACGGTATGTGTGAAAAACCTTCTAAGTACATGCCAACTTGTGACCGTTGACACTGCTATAAATACGGGCCTCCTTTATAATCTGTGCGACTGGGAAATACAAATTAACTGTAACTTCAGAAGAATCTTAAATAGGAAGCTTAAGATTGATGACTGCGCAATTTTGTTAAATAATGATTCTGTTAACGTATTGAGTATAAAAAGCACTGTTTACTTTACGTAACAATGACGTCATAAAACCTGACTGTCGATTACTTAGCCATATTGGTTCAGATCAACTTAATAACAAAGTTGGTAACTCGAAAGTTCAGTAACCTAAGTAATAAGTTCTACTGCGTTTTTGACGTAAATCATTAGCGCACTGATATTGAACCGGGGTTCATCCGATCATTCGTTGAATCTTTGTCCTACAAAGATGTGCATTGATATCATTCAGCGTTTTGGTAATGTGACAATATTAAAGCCTATTGATTGCATTGGTAGGTTGTCAATTATTACGATGAGTCCTTACTTCAAAAGCATCAGACATTGGCACTTTGGCAGCGCGAATCACTCAAAACCAGCCGAAAGTGAAGCCTGCCAAAGGTGAACATCAAGCTTCATTATTCTTGCAAATAACCGTTCAAATATATGCGTCACATGGGCAACTTGCTGGTATGTTGGGGCCCACACTTGACATCCGTTACGCAGCGCTCGCGAGTGCGTCTGTCAGATGTAGGTATACCTACAGATTTCCAAATCTTCATCTTAAAAATTGACTCCCTATAATTCTAGCGCTAAAATCTAGCGTTAAAACAATGCAACGTTTAAACACGTAGCGTTAGACGCCCTCCAGCCAGATGGACGATGACTTAAAAAGAGCGGTTGGTAGCGACTAGACGGCGAAAATCGTGTCTTGTGACGTACCTTGGGCTTATATCCAGCAGTGGATTGCTATGGGCTGATGCGATGACGCAGAAACTGTGATTAGAATGTAGGTTTTTAGTAATTTTGTGTACATATTGTCCTGAAACGCGGTATCGAAGTGTTTCTGCCGATCGTTAATAATATACAACTTTCAAACATGTCCGTGATGCTGCTCTCCACGGAATAGAGTATGATATGCACCCGGATTATTCTGAAATATTTGCTAAATTCAAAAAGTATAACTACCTTAGTTGGAAAGAGTATTTTAATTCAAGATCTCTTGAAAAGGGAATATGGTATAAAACAATTCAATGTGAGCCACTTCGTATTCCATGGTTTTCCACACTCCAAATTCCCCGTAAAGTTATTAAAATCTTACTTAGGCTCAGATCAGGTCATGTTCCGTTTAATAAGTTTGGTTATCTAATGAAAAAAGTCGACTCTCCATACTGCAGTGATTGTAAAAATATAACAGAAGACGCTACCCATGTGCTCGAGGAGTGCAGCCGAAACAGCCTGCGCAGAGAAATCTTATACAAAATATTAGAAGTAAACCCTTTAGACCTAGGATCCTTTCAGGTTTTGCTATCAGATCCAAATCTAGAAAATATTTTCCAAATTTACAGTCTCTATAGAACGTTCGAAACAAACCGTCCTGTGCAGACTGTTTCTAACTGATTGTTTTTTATACTTTATTTATTTATTCATTTTATATATTATTTTGTAATAGGAGATAAGATTGTGGTTCACGATGGGGAACAATAGGGCTGGCGTATACTTAATGTATTAAAGCCCTTTACCAAATAAATAGAATTAAAAAAAAATGTCCGGTTGGACCAGTCGGTCCCCTGGTCACAACACTTGAGTTTTTCCTTCCTCCGTCGTCACTCGGCTAACTGGCCCCATCACTACTCCAAAAATTTGTATGCATCTGACGGACGTATGCGTAGCGCTGCGCTAAAAGCAACGGGCTTTGCATGTGGGCTCCATCTATGTAAACAGCAATAAAGTCCTCTTGGTGTCAGTGAGCTAACTCGCTGTCACCTCGGAGAAACCGGCAGACGTCGAACGCACGTCGAACGCATGAAATATGATAAATGTTACTGCAAGCGTGACGCGGAGTAATGTTCTGCTAGATGAGACATAGCCGTGTGGTGCCGGCTTAGAATAGCACCATCCCAATTCTACTCGTGGGTGTCATAAAAACCGACTATGGGAATGGGCAGCAGCGTTCTCTGTGAATAAAGCATCTTGCACTACGCTCGCCAATCTGCCTGCCAAGCGTGGTGAGTATGGCAATACCTTCCGAAAGGCCCATGTCCAGCAGTGGACTGTTGTGGGTGTACCAGTAGTACTAGTAGATGAGACATTATCACATAAATAGGAGATCAAAACTTGTCCGAAAAATGTTTCCCCAGGTATATTTGGATGACTCGGTGTCCCACACGAAAAGAAGAAGGAAAGTTTGGACACAAAAATTTTAGATTGCTGCCGAATTCAAAGGAAAAGAAGTTATGCGGATTATTTTTACTGTCTGTCTGTTTCGTACTTTTGTAGCTAGTGTGACAGCTGTTTTTGTTTAAGTTTTTCGATAGTGGTTTATTTATGAAACACTGTATTGCAAGTTACGTTACATAAATAAGATGAAAAACAAATCGGCAAAGAAAAAAGTTATTAATGTTGTTACAGGTTGTTTTTGCTGGTTAAACCACTCATATCGGAAATCAAGGCCTCACGATCGTAGTATGGTTAGGGAAACTTAATTTACACGTTTCACAGTAAACACGAAAATCAAGTATCTACTACTAACCTAGTACTATAAAATAGACAGTGTTGTATGTAGGTACCTACTGAATATTTTTAAGAAAACCCGATAGCAACAATGTTTTTATGACACCCACTGGTAGAATTGGGGTGATTGTATTATTCTAAGCCGGCATCACGGGAAACAGAACCGTCTTGGGATACTCGTAAAATTCATAGATGGCGCTAAGCTACCCGTAAGTAGCCAAGTGGCAAAAATATATGAACGAAGCAAGTGGATCATAATTTCGCCACCTCGGGAAGAGCCTTCGTGGTGTAAAGGCTAACACGTCTGACCCGGCTTGTCAGAAGACGTGGGTTCAAATCCCATCGGTGGCGTGAATTTTTTCCGTTTGCTTCGTTTGTATTAACTTTGTAACCAAAAAGTTAATGTCTTGGGATACGTCTAAAAGAAAACTATCCATACCAGCGTTGCCAGATCCAGTACATCATACTTCGATGTCAATCAGTCCGTGCCCATTTCAGTTTGACAGCGAGGCGAGGTTAGAGCTTGCCGATTCCTTAATTGCCGTGACGTTTTGGTGCCGCGTCACTTTCCGACCCGGTGTGAACGCTACCTAAACAGAGGTACACCTTGTGTTGCTTACGCTTATCGCCAGCAAATCAACTTACTATTTAAGGGATCGACTTGTTCTGGTTTCGCTTGGTATTTGTATGAAAAACCAGAATAAGCTGGTACCTTAATCCTCAATCCTCCGCAGGTGGACGGGCTGGCGCTTGTACCTCACGTGTAGATACGCCTTTAGATAAAAACACTTTCTATGATGAAATGATGTGCCTTTATTTGTTTTGTTGTAGTGTTGGTGCAATCGACAACAGTTTGAGCTGCATTTAGGGAAACTGCAGTTCTACCCGTGGGTGTAGTAAAAAGTGGCTATGTGATACCTAATTGTCCAGGAAATGTTCGGAAACGTTCCCTGTGAATTATACATCTCGCTCTGCTTTCGCCAATCCGCTTGTCAAGCGTGGTGACAAACTCTAAACTCAAAATTGTTTATCAAAGTAGGATACAAAAAATATCACTTATTGATAGTCATTACGCAGAAATGGATAAAACATTGTAAGAAAGAAAGAATTGATAGATTTGTTTTCGTTTTATTTTTCTACGACCCCTGAACGTCCAGCAGTGGACTATTGTGGAAGTAGTAGAAGTAGGTGTGGCGCAGTGGTTAGTATGCCTGCCTGCCACGCAAAGGTTCCGGGTTCAATTCCCGGTGGGGTCACTCACAAAGTTGATATTTATCACTTTGTGAATTTGTTCCCAGTCTGGTTAGGACATTGCAGGCTGAACCACCTGATTGTCCGCAAGTAAGATGGTTCCGTGCTTCGGATGGGCACGTTAAGCCGTCGGTCCCGGTTGCTGTCTATGATGGCGGTCGTTACTCAACCATGTCAGAGGCCTGCTACTTGCAGTAGGCGGTTGAATAACTCTGACACCAGGGTTCATCGGGTCGTTGAACGACTCGGTGTCCCACACGAAAAGAAGAAGTAGAAGTAGGTGACTAGTGACTACCTAGGTACTGAGAAACGCAAATGTTTGTTTATTTATTTAATGAACTTTTACTGATAGATAAGTCTGTAAAATGTCAAATAAAAACAATAATTGTAGGCTATGATATAAAATACACAAATAGCTCATGTCATAGGTATCTATGACATTAAATGAATATATTTGATCTATTATAAAAATTACAACAACAACTACTTATATCATTCTTCATAATACGAGAATTCAGTCCCATTAAATCTAATACCTACACAATAAAATTCAATAAATGTGGATCAGACTCACCCATGTTTATTTTAAGCCCAACGAGGCCTGCTAAAGAGGCTGCCCAAGAATAAATTATGTCAGAAATGTCAGAATCTATAAAACGTAACTCAAAACAAAATTATTTAGAAAAGGGTTATCTCATTCACACATTAGAGACGCTACTCGCCGGCCGTACGGTAATTATTAAAAAGTTACTGGTCCTGGCCGTCATTCGTTTTATTTTTCTTTTTTTCTGGTTAGTATTTTTTGTGAAATTTAAATTTGGAGTGTCGTGAGCGTTAAGTAGTATTTATGCGATCCCCAGCGGCGCGGAGGCGGTTTGGCCGCGAAGCAAACTTCGGATGCTGCGAGGGAAGGCTGGAAAGACCTTTATTTTTTTCCAAGCCATTTGAAATCGTTTTCTTACAAGCCTGTATTTACCTACACTGTCTACTACGTCATATTTTATATGCTTTAAATATTTAGACCCTGTCTTACAAACAGGCTCACTTCGAAACTTCGCACTCCTAGAAAGAACGGCACGTTTAATTTAAGGTTTTAAGGACAATTGGACTGGCTAAAATAAAATAATTGTTTGATCTGTCTTTTTTTCATACAAAGAAATAAATTCTGCAATAGCACAAGCTCACAGGTAGCGTTTTATCAAAAATGCAACCATAAAAAATATCCGCAGTAAGTTTGCCACCTTCGCACCGACCACCGCGCGACATAAATTCAGCTCGGACATTCGGGAGCGGATCGCCAAAGCTAATTCTGTTGTGATTAATGCTCCTTGCACATTTCCACTTCTAGAAAACATGTTCGAAGACCCAAGTTCCACTGGAATCTCAACTTTAAATCATAACAATAAGGTCCTTGCTGCGAGACTTCGCGAATGAGAAAGATTGTAGGTGAGATGACGCAACACTGGCCACTACGATTCGAAATTTCGTTCAAAATTCACGCTTAGTTCTTTTTGATAAGAATGCATTGTTCAAAAATCGAATGCAAATGTAAGTTTGGTATCGTATTAAAAGTAAGTATCCCACCCAAAACATAAATGTGAAAGGCTGCCAAGTTCGATAATATTGGAATGCTTCGCCTATAAAAGAAGTGAGATCTAAATAAGTACCAAGTTCCATACACAGACTTCAGTTAAAAATAGTTACAGGAATGCACACTTGATTTTCCGCAGTTTGGAAAGTAGATTCTGAATAAATATCATATTAAATACCTAAAATTCTAATACTTACAAAAACGCAAACCTGTTTTGCAGCAGTTTCCTTATAACATTTTTTTTCTGTACTTTTTAATGATATAACTTGGCAAGTTTTCACACACTTTGTTATAAACCTACTAAACGCAATGAGTCGAGTATATAATTTTCTATTAAAACTTGCCAAGTTATATCATTAAGAAGTACAGAAAAAAAATGTTATAAGGAAACTGCTGCAAAACAGGTTTGCGTTTTTGTAAGTATTAGAATTTTAGGTATTTAATATGATATTTATTCAGAATCTACTTTCCAAACTGCGGAAAATCAAGTGTGCATTCCTGTAACTATTTTTAACTGAAGTCTGTGTATGGAACTTGGTACTTATTTAGATCTCACTTCTTTTATAGGCGAAGCATTCCAATATTATCGAACTTGGCAGCCTTTCACATTTATGTTTTGGGTGGGATTTCATTTATTTTTGTAAGGTTTGTTTTCTTTTTTTCTTATGATTAAGTTAGTTAAGGAAATGTCTCATTTATACTAATTTACAGATTTTTGAATATGGACTATGCCTCTTACAAAGAAATGGACTAGTTATTTTATTAAAATTTTCTACGTTTGCGTGGCAAAGGAAACTTTATTGTTTTGTCATTTTGTATGCTGTCTTGTACGACTGACACGCTAGAGCGCATTGCCCATTCAATATGTTGGTTTTTTTTTACACGTTTTCTATTTACTGATAAGCTTGCCAAGTCAGGGCGGTATAATGTACGTAGCCGGTTATATTCAATTTTTACTTAACTTTGGCTAAATTACAAACCTTCGTAACGAATTTTAGGTCGGTACGACCATTAGAAGATATAGATAAATATTTGTTTTAGTTCCTTAGGGGTATGAATTCACACCTTCATTATTTTTAAAACCGACTCACACTTGGCCATTTTCAGATTTTTTTCCTTTACCTTGACCTAAAGACCTACCTCCATGCCAAATTTCAAGTCAATACGACCATTGGAAGTGGTCTAGGTTTTTGATGAGTGAGTGAGTCAGTCAGTCAGTGAGTGTATAGTAAAAATAGCGATTTTCTGACGTCAATATCTCAAGACCTACAATAGGTACATTAATGAAATTTTGTATTTTAGATAAGTAAGTAGATCTCGACAGATACTAGAAATTTCATATGCGTAGATTAAATACATTTTGAGTTATAGGTGGGTCGAACTTGGCCCGAAATGGTTCGTGTAATATAACCCACGGCCGGTGTGTCTGTTCTTTGCTCGAACTTGGCGGACACACTGCCGTGTGTCTAGATAGCGGCAGTAGCCGCTCGCGTTTCTCACGCAACTACCGATTAAAATAAGGGGAGGTGTTATAATATTAAAACACTAGTCAAGATTTATTGTATGAGGTGAATCGAATAGGCTGTGATGTGATTAATTGGTTTAATTTAGTTTTCTATTTGTAACATGTTATGTTTACCAACAAAATTGTCTTCATTCAAAAGGAACATTCACAAAAATCTGAAAAAGCAAAGTGAAGGACGTAGTTAGGTAGGTACCTAGTCTTATAAATCGAAAATGTAGGAGGTATTCAAGAGAGTCAAGCCAAAAAGAAGACAAGACAGTCTTTATGAACGAAAGAGAAAAAGCGACCATACATGTAGGAAGGTAGTTACTCATAGCATCACATGAAAATAAAGATGGACAGCCCTTTAGTTCTAAAGGTGTGGAACCCAAGCTTCGTTTGTCATACAAATCTCAGCACTTACGTAACTCAATTACCACCTGTAAGTACACAGGAAACTATTTGCATGAGTATGGAAATGGTAATTATAACCTTCCCCGTAAATTTCCCCGCCCCGCCGTGAAGCAATTCATAGATGTTACGATAAAACCAATTGTGGGGCTAGAAATAATGAAATTATTAGCGATACGCTGCTTGTAGCAGTTTCGTTTTATTAATGAATAAGTAGTAATACTTTAGGAGCAAATGTAGTGTAGATTGACTGACCATGGTGGCTCCCTCACTTGATGTGCATTATTAGCGTATCCGTAACGCGTGAACCTGTTAGATTATAGTAAGAAAATTTTGGATTCCTCCAACTAAAACCCTACCTTGACGCAGGAGCAATGCAAAATCTTACATCTGGCATCTGTTACAGTTACACTTGTAATGGTTGGTGCAATATACCTAATATACCTCTTTTGCACAAAAGCACGTTAGATTAGATGTGGGATGCGCTTATCTGGTCAAGTCCACAGGGAAACGCTGGATGCAGGCCGCTTTTAGTCGAGAAAGGGCGTCAATATTTTGGACTGTGGTAGATGCAATAATGCAATATCCTACCTCTTTTGCACAAAGGACGTTTGATGTGGGATGCGCTTATCTGGTCAAGTCCACAGGGAAACGCTGGATGCAGGCCGCTTTTAGTCGAGAAAGGGCGTCAATATTTTGGACTGGTTGTAAGCCCTACAACGGCTGATACTATGATGATCTATCCATTTTATCATTAGCAAAATTTTGAAAGTACTATGTATAATACTACTTTTCATTCTTGATTAGAAACAAAGATTTAAAACTATCCGATTATGAGGCATTTTTCTATCAGGTTGTAGTTAATTTTTGAATCATTGCAATCTCCACGGGGGCAGATCATGTTAATTTACATCGTTTTCAGCAAGCTCCTTCTGCTTTACCTCTGTTTAAGAGGGTCATCATTGAAATAAACTGGTTCTATCTGTCTACTGCAGCACGATTCATAGAAGCAATCAAAACGATATCCATTCATGCAGAATTTCAAATAGCTTCACTCACGATCATTACTGTAAACATGGACGACTGATTACCAAAATCAAATATTTACTATCGATGCCACGATATCCTGCGAGGTGATTATGACGTAATCGATCACTCAATCTCGACTATCGCTCGCATTTATCTGCCTAATCGAATAGAAAACTGGCATTTATCAAAAAGCACCCTCACATCCCTCCAGTCGAAGTTTCACATAATTTCATATAAATTACTTAAAATCAAAAGGGGAATTAGAGGGCCTAATGTTCGATTTGCATGTTCAGATTTTACGTAAGTTATTATTATTATTTTATTCGATATTTTCCCCATTTTTGGTGGGCGGAGTGCGTTTAACTGTGAACGTCAGCACAATTCGACTGGAGCACGAAATGGAGAATTTACAGAAGGACAGATCGCCCCTTTTTTTCGATCATTTAGACCTACATCCTAGGGTTTGTACTTTCTCTTTCTGAAATTTTGAAATGAGGTACCTACCTGGCTTAAACATACTAAGGTCTACACTTGCGAGTAGTCATTTTGCCGTCCGTCTGCACCGAACTCTGTTGACACTCAACTTCTAGTCGGTTTGAGACGGTTTACTTCCGGAAACGTCGGCGCATAGATATTTGTGTGAGTGTACTAACGTTTCCTTGTAGCCGTCTTTCTGCATTGAGCGCCCGCCAATACTTGCTTTGTGGGTCTATTCGGATTCTAATATTTCTTTACACTTTCTTTACCATCGCCTGTTTCCACTTATTACTTCCAACTACCCTCCTTTACTGCTGTGCAATGTACTGTAAATTGGTTCAAGCAGACTTGTCATCTATGGGGCGTTGCGTTGGTCGTAGGTAATCGTTTTGGTAATTATTGGTAGCTAATGGCCCGCCGTTTGTCCAACACTGGCCCAGTTCTCACGGTGGCCTTCGTGGGGTAAATGGATATTCAATGACTTCTTTAACGTAGACGACATCAGAGCGAAGCCTGTGGAGCGAAGATGTGTTTTGGAGAAACTAATGATTTCTATGAACACATACGTATTAAATTGCTTTTTGGTTTTTAAGATTGCTATTGCTAGGTTCTTCCTTTTGTGGGGGACACTGAGTCGTCCAACGACCCGATGAACCAAGACAATACAAGTAGCTGGCCTCAGACATAGTTCTTTGTCGACCACCGTCTATCTAGTCATAGACAGCAGGCGGGACCACTGAAGTAAGAACCATCTTTCTTTTCGGCCAATCAGATGGGTGGCTCAACCAGACTGGGAACAAATTCAAAAAGGTAAAAATGTCGTCTTTGTGAGCGCCACCGAAAATCGAACCCGGAATCTTTTGCGTCGCATCAAAAAGCATCGAACATGTTCATGTTATGATATGACTTATGACAGTAAAGAATTCGAATAGAACATAAAAGATGTTTGACTTGCAATTAAAACCCTACCAACAAACAAAAATATCGAAGGTGTATCTTCAAATGTTTGGCTCCATCATTTATTTATGTCATTATTTTCTCGTTTGATTACCAATCGGCATTCCGAATCGCCCATGCCGTATGGCTGTAAGGCCTTCTTCACGGTGAATTTTATAAACTTAGACAAAATAAGTAGAACTTGTAGGAATGCCGGTTGGTTCAAAATCATGAGATAAATTGGTAAAGCATAATGAATGAGTATGGACCTCTTTGCAAAAAACGTTAGTGAGTTTTATTTAGAACTAGGGAAAAAATCCCACGATTTGTGAGATTTACTGTAACATTAGAAGTTACAGACGTTGACGTACGTAAAAGACGGCAAATCTTAAAAAGTGCTACGACGTTCACGACAGCCTAACGATGGATAGGAGCATGAGTAATTAGGAATAATTTATGCAATAAGGGATATTTTATGCAATAAAGGATATGCTATGCAATGCACTACATAGGCTCTCCCTGAAGGTGGATTACCCTTCAACGAAAAAATAACGCTGGACTTGTGAGTTAGCGAGTACAATGTAAGGTTTTGTATTTTATTGAGAAAGCTGGCATCTCAAAGCACAGGTTTTATAAAGCTGCTGGCATAGTTATGCGGGATTTATTTCGATATTTATCTCACCACAATCATAATTCTGTACCCTTTAGTCCAAACTAGCCCTAACCCCACATGGCGAGGAGAGTTCGACACGTGATTGACGTCCGATTTGAAACGCAGCGCGTGCGCACCGACTATGGCTACTAATGTAATTACGTTAACGGAATCTTAATAGACAACAGTCGACCGCACCGCGGGTCACTGCATAGCTCATCTTGTTTCTGTTTACCATATCGTAAAGTACGGAAAATGATGTTGATGATGATGATCTCTCCAGCCGATTTCAGCCATGGCGATCTTCTACTCCTGATCAAGTCGGCGCTGATGCACCCGTAGCACATACTTTGTGCCCGTAGGTAGCTATTGTAGACGATTTTGGCAGTGAACTCCCATGCACAGTGTGGGCACGTGAGTTTGCCATTGATATACAGATAGGTGTATTCAGCCGAGGTCAAAACTCCACGTCGCCTTTTACGAAACACCCTGACCAGGGATGGCAGTATTCTTAGCCGCTACCACACGGCCAATACTTACCTATAGAGGTATTAATTTTATAGAGCTCTTCACCAGCCGATAATTTGTTAGCAAACACTAGCATATCTCGAGCAGGTAAGCAAACAAGGCTGTGCCTATCCCGGCTCAGAGTAATCCTTCCTGCGCGCGCGCAGTTTTGGCAGTAATAGGTAGGACTAAGGAATAGGTAGATAGATACCTATCATGATGGGAACTTATAAGAAGAGAAAACTGAGCTACCTATCGTGGTATTACTTTTCCAGAGCTCTTCACCAGCCGATAATTTGTTAGCAAACACCAGCGTGTCTCGAGCAGGTAAGCAAACAAGGCTGTGCTTATCCCGGCTCAGAGTAATCCTTCCTGCGCGCGCGCAGCTTTGGCAGTAATACCTAGGTAGGAATAAGGAATAGGTAGGTATCATGATGGCTACTTATAAGTATCAGAAGAGAAAACTTACCTACCTATCGTGGTATTAATTTTCCAGAGCTCTTCACCACCCGATAATTTGTTAGCAAACACCAGCGTGTCTCGAGCAGGTAAGCAAACAAGGCTATAATCCCGGCTCAGAGTAATCCTTCCTGCGCGCGCGCAGCTTTGGCAGACGCGGCGACGCCGACGGGCGCGCCGATTAGTGCAGCGCAGCGGCGGTAGGAACAAAGGGAACTCAGGTGTCAGGGTTACCAGTAAGATGAAATTCTATAAGTATGAAAATTCAGACTTGTATAGGAGGAAAAATATATATATATACTCTTTATTGCATAAAATGTACAGAAAAATATTTACAATATTTGTCGCAAGGGCGAACTTATCTCTTAAAAGAGATCTCTTCCAGCCAACCCATGTCTTGTGTGAGAGCTTAAAACTTTTGGGGCAAATTAGCAATAATATATTAAAAAAGAAAAATTTGACAAAATGAACACATAACTAAGTTGAATAATATATCGTACATACATAAATATACATACCTACTTACATAAATAAATAAACAATACTTACATAAAAAGCATTATAATACATAAACATACATAAATATATCAAAGTTGTTGAGAAATGAAGTGCTCTTTTACTCTCTTCTTAAAAACAGAAATAGAGGGGCTTTCCTGTATAGTCCTGGGGAGATTATTCCACAGCTGTGCAGCTTTTACAGAAAAAGAGTTAAAAAGAAATTTGGTGTTCGCTCTAGGACACTGCAGCACCTTAGTGATGCAGGCACGCCTAGGACGGGGATCTGGAGGAAGAAAATGGAAGCGGGAGCGGAGATAGTCGGGAGTGGCGGGATTGTGAAGGATGTTGTAGAGAGTGGACAGGATGTGCACATCGCGGCGAAGGCGAATTGGAAGCCACTTAAGCTGAGCACGAAACTCTGAGACATGATCGAACTTACGTAGTCCGAAAATAAATCTGATAGCTAGGTTTTGTAGTCGCTCAAGCTTATTGAGTAATTCTTCCGTCACATCCAGGTAACAGACATCAGCGTAGTCCAGAATAGGAAGAAGAAGTGCTTGTGCAAGCATGATTTTAGTTTTGAGCGGAAGAAAATTCTGGAGTCGCTTAAGAGAGTGAAAGGAAAAGTGCATGCGCTTGCTCACCCCGTTAATGTGAGATAACCAAGATAAGTGACAGTCAAATATGACGCCCAGATTCTTGGCCTTGTCAGTATATGGGATACTTATGCCATTGTAATAGACAAGTGGAATACTTGCAGGATCAAGCCCACTCATTAACCTACTACTACCTATTATTAAAGCTTGTGATTTGCTAGGATTCACAAGAAGCCCAAAGGTTTTAGCCCAAGTGTGAACTGATGCCAGATCATTATTTATAGCCTCAATAGCTTGAGATACTTCAAGTAGAGAAAAGTGTCTATAAATTTGCAAGTCATCCGCATACAGGTGGTAGGGAGAAGAGATGACTCGTGAGATATTATTAATAAAAATGGAAAAAGTAATGGGAGAGTACACCGCCTTGTGGTACGCCAGCAGTTAAGTTAGACCAATCCGACGAATCGTCATTGGCTTTCACACACTGCTGACGACCATGAAGATAAGAATGAAACCAATCGATCGCAGGAGAAGAAATGTTAATAGAGCGGAGGGAAGCTAGAAGGATGTCAAAGTCCACCGAGTTAAATGCACTGCTGAAGTCCAAAAGTGTGACAATAGTGAGTCTTGTATTGTCCATCGCAAAGCGAATATCCTCTGTGACATTCAGCAGGGCACTAACTGTACTGTGAGAGGACGGAATCCGGATTGGAAAGGACAAAGAAGATTATTGGTGACAAGGAAGGAATAGAGTTGCTTATGAGCAATACTCTCCAGGACTTTAGAGAGGACAGGAAGGATAGAAATCGGACGAAACTGGGAAAGAGAGGTGGGGTTTGAGGTTTTCGGTAGAGGAATAACAAAAGCCTTTTTCCATGCTGTAGGAAAGACATTGACCATCAAAGAAAAGTTTATAATGTGTGTGATGACTGGTACAATGTCATTCAACACAGGTGTGAGCATATTAAGACTAATGTTATCCTCACCTACGGCCTTTGTGGATATGGAAAGGATGCTCTTTTTAACAACCTCCTCCGCGACCGAATGAAAACTGAAAGGGGGGCAGTCTGGTGGGGCAAGATTTGATAAATAAGACAGAGCAGCAGACTTAGTTGCGTCATCAACTACAACTGGTGGAGTTGAAAAATGTATATTTAGGGAACCTAAGTCCATGGTACCTATGGCAGTATTTGTGATCTTGCCCACACCTAGGGACGTCAAAAATTTCCAGGTTTGAGCTTGTGACAAAGAATCTAATGAGGAATGAATATAGCGGCGTTTAGCATCCCTACACATCCTGTTGCAAATGTTTCGCAATTTTTTATAAGCGGCTAAATTTAAATCTGTAGGATCCTTCTTGAGCCTAGACTTAGCCCTATCCCGCTTAGACATAACTCGCCTAATTGCATCGGTCAGCCAAGGGGCTGGTGCATGCCTAACCCGCACGGGGCGAACAGGCGCATGAATGTCAAACAACTTATTGAGAATAATATTAAATTCGGAAACCTTGGCGTCAGCACTATCAGCTGATAGCACTGGTGACCAGTCAATATTTTTAACATCCTCCCTTAAGCGATCCAGATTAATATTGCGAAAGTTACGCTGAAGAGTGACTTTGTTTTTAACTTTGGGAGGACGCACTTTATAGGCCAAAAATAAGAGATCATGATAAGAGAATGGGGCGGTCATTTGCCCATGAGACAGAACAGAATTAGGTTTAGAAGTAATAATGATATCTATAAGAGAAGGTCTAGAGTTAGGAAAATGATGAGTTGGAGATAGCGGAAGAATGTGCAAGTTAAGAGACGAGACAAGAGAAGTAAGTTTAGATGCTCTGGACTTGGAGATAGGATCATTCTTTTCGAGGCAGGTATTTAAATCGCCCATAACAATGAGGTGATCATATAGTGTGCTGTATGTTTCAAGTTGAGATTCAAGTGTGCTAAAATAATCAACTTTATCATTATGGCTATAAACAACACCTAAAAATACCTTCTTGTGATTAAGAATGATCTCCAGGAAAAGGTACTCAATAGACCCAGAGTATGGTGAGGGGAAGTACTGAGAACAGTGGCAGGAATGGTGCTCGGAGATAAATGCCGACTCCACCACCACGCAAACCTTCACCACGCTTTCCAACTCGATCATTTCGGAAGAGATTATACCCTGGTAAAGAACATAAAGTAGAAGGAAGAGACGGCTGGAGCCAAGTTTCAGATACCAGGACAGCGTCGACTACCCTGCTGCTGATGGATGCGAGAAGATCTGAGTAGTGAGCTAAAATACTCTGAGCGTTGATGTGCACTAGGGACAGGTGAGGCGAACCACATTGAAAAACAGACCTAAGTTTGTCTTCAAGTGGCTCAGAATCGGAAAGAGAAGAGCTGCTAAGACTATGAGCACTTTCATACTCATCAGAAGAAGAACAAGAAAAGTAATCGTCGTTAATCATAAATAATAAATAAAATATTCAAATATAATAAATAAATAATAGATACTAAAAATAATAATATTAAAAATAACTTATGCTCTTTCCAGCACCAGCATGAGTTGACTAGAAAAGAAAGAACAGACACAAAAACATAAAAATTAAAATTCACAACAATAAAATAAAATTAAAACAATGAACAATACAAGGAACATACAAATAGAAAAAAAAAAAACACACTGCGTATCTGAGCGTAAAACGGAACGTACAGTTAAATTTCCGAACGAAATTGACTTGACAGATACGATCTATATTAGTAATCTGTGGATACGATACCCGACTGACATTTGTGACACTCACAAGAAATAAAAATAACCTCAATTAGTTTTATCACAAAAAATAACAAAGAGAATACGTTAACTTAAAATAAAATAAGTGTTCTACCCTAATTATAAAAGACATGTAATAACAAATTGAATCACACGATGAAATGGTGAAAACGCAATCACAGGTTACCAGCCGGAGCAAACGAAAACACACGGAAATGTCACGCAAATAAAGCCGCAGAGGGTTACTGTTTTGGGTACTTCTTCATCAGTAGCTGGAGCTCTGACATAGTCAGCACCTTCTTGCGGCTCTTATCAGGCAGCAGGATGACTACGGTACCATCTGATGACCAGCACTGCTTCATACCAAAGTGTTTTCTGGCTGTCACGAACACTTCTTGACGCGGCTTAGTCAGGAACTCCGAGACGGATACCTTCGTGCCTCTGAGCGTTGTCTTCGCATTCCACACTGCCGATCTGCTGAGCATGTTCGAAAAACGCACCAACACTGGTCTATGCTTATCAGCCTTCACTCCCCCCAGCCGATGACAAGCTTCAAGAGATCCTGCATCCAATGACGACAACTTCATTCGCTCTTGCACCAGGCTGAGAATTTTTGGTGGCAGGTCCTCATCTTTAACCTCCGGAATCCCATGAATAAGCAGAACTTTCCTGCGTGAGTGTGTCTCCAAGCGGTCTTGACTGTCGACAATCAACTGCAGCTGTGTCTTTAGCATCCCGAGTGTCTTCCACACTAAAGATTTGAAGGCAGTGTACTCCGCAGACAAAGTCTTGATGGTATCTTTACCGGGAGGTGGTGGTTGCTGCTGGCTCTTCTCGAACTCACTGAGCCTGGAGTCTACAAAATCCGCCAAGTCCTTCATCCCCTGTATGAGTGCAGCTGTGTTCTCCATATTGTTGTGATATATTGTGTGAAAAATATTTAAATTGAAAGTTGATGGCCAACTAATGCACTTGGTAAGCTAATAGCACATTTATTTTTGTATTAACTATTTATTTACATTTATTAAACATAGGAGCAAATTCTTTGTTGTTACTTGCTTGCCTACCCACAAAAAAAAAAAAAAAAAAAAAAAAAAAAAAAAAAAAAAAAAAAAAAAAAGCACTAGGCGTAACTAGAAAATCCCATTTAATGGATCAACTTATCTACTGCTTTTTCATACAAATACTATGAAATACCCGTGCAAGTTGATGCCTTAAAAGGGTAGATGGTTTTGCTGGGGATAGTACATTTTCCCTCTTGTGTAGGAGTAAAGAAATGGTAAAAAATATAAATTACTAGACTAGATCTTTTTTAAGCAATTGTCTTACGGAAAACAACCAGTACAGACACACGACTTAGCTACACGTTTCGTACCTATTTTACACGTTATGTTACGTAGACATGTTAACTAATATTTCTGAAAAAGAATATTTTGCCAACCCTTAAAATAAATTGAAATTATCAAGTTATCGTTTCGGCGATCGCATGTTCCGTGGAAGAGGATTATTATTGCAGCCATTACCGTTTTCTAGGAAGGTACATCCAGGTAGCAGCCCCTTTCCAATTCTCATTGTCCACGATATTGCTTGCGTTTTCACCACGCGTGATCTTGCAAATAATACGCCAATCTAAAATTTCTACAAGCAGATGTAGGTATTAAACCAAAAACCCGACTCCAGTAATTTCAAAGTTATATTTTGCGCTTAAAAACCACCATATTGCATTTATGAATTTTAATACAGGTAGGATAGGTAGCTAGTGTCAGTCACGCTACTGAGACAAATCTAACGAGACCTCAGCATTATGTCAAGTGGGCTGTAAAAACGAATTTCTTGTCCTCACATATTTATAGGTACATGCCCACACACTTACATACTTGATAAACATAACCCTTCTTGTGAGATAGTCGGGTAAAAATACGCCTTCCTTCAAAAAGTAGTAGATAACTATAAATTTTGAGGGCTTTCCGACAAAGGTTTCTGTTGAAGATATAATTGGCGTAATAGTTCTGTATGGGTCCCGTTATCTGTGAATGAAGAAGAAGAATAATTTTTAATTTGTGAATGACATTTGAAGCACCTGCGTTATCATGATTTTTTTAAAATGAGGAATCGAAGCAGTGGCAGTGGGAAGGAATCAAATAATAGGTATGCAGTTTATGTCGTAAGTAATGGCAAAAGAAGTAACTTGCAGTGCTTTGCACAGATGAATTTATAATGCTTAGTTAATTACTGGCTCAAATTGAACAACAGTGGCGGAAAGTCCTTTCTGGAATTTACAAATCCATACTCGAATCAATCTAATTATTTTTGCACTTATTATTACACCGTTGAACAAAAATGTTTTCTTGTGTGTGCAGTCCTGAATCTGAATCACTGTTTGTGTTTCCTGAATAAGTACACTCATTTTCTGGCACATGAATTTATTCATGACCACTCATTACTTACAAATTACTTACCAATACAAATATTTCCGATCCGATCAGCATTAAACATCGGAACAAAAGAAGCACCATCGTATCGGACGACAAATTAATCGAGTGGTTTTATTATAAACAATTATAATAAAATAATAATAAAACAATACTCCCAATTGGCTCGGCTCTTTCATCGGATGTAATAAACTTCATTGAAGAGGTTTACAATGAATTATCAACTTGTGTATGCTTGTATGGTCGGTTATGGTGCCTGTAAGTCTGTGTATCGATGTATGGAAATCTCTTGTGGGGTTTTGTCAATGTTTGTACAACTGTTATAAGGTCACAGATAATGATGATGAGTCAAGTGTTTTAAAAATAAGAAATAGGCTATGCAGATTGACATTGAGAATTTGTAAGATGGTTAGATGAATGTTAATTTTTTAGGAATTATTTACAACTAGGTACATGATCTGAATATAATTTTCTCCTATAACTGTATAATTTATGTAAATAAATATTTAATAATGCAATATCAGACAATCAACAGAAATGTCGTCACCTACGTCAAAGATGTACGTACAGTATACGCACTTTGAATGCAAACACAATTTAAATGACAATTACCTACAGTTGGAAAACACTTGAAATCATATGGGTCATTCTTCAAAGGGTCGAAAATTTCGGTCACAGGGTTGTAAATGCTAAACTATACAAGTTTGGACATATCGATCGATTGGACATGATTTAACACTTCAATACCTATGTGGAATCGATTAAAAAGTCTTATTTTATATTCACTTAGTATCTGAAAACCCAGTCTGAAAGTTGAAAACGGGAGGATTTTTGTTGTTCTCCGCGTGTCACACCTCGCACAAACTTTTTACAAATTATGATTTTACTACTTTCCTTATGTTTTGTACGTATCTATCATATATCAAAATAATCGTCATAAAGCAATATATTAGGTGAATGATGAAGAAAATATGTAATGCGAGTAGTTTTAAAAATAAACCCGAATATGTATCGGTCACACGAATTCGGACAGTTAGCCCAAGCGTGGTAAAATCAGTCATAACTTCTAAGATTATAACCGTATCCAGCTGAGTTTTTGTTCCTCAAATTATTATGATATGCTTCAATAATCAAGCAGAGTGAATGGGCACCTCAGTGCCCAGAACTAAAAATATTTCCAAAAATAAGGGCTGACACAAGTTTTACTACCCTTGCATGTAAGTTACGTGGATTCAAATTTCTTCTAGAATTAATACTCTTAGAGATTCGTCTTTTACAGGGCTGATTTGTTATATAGTCGGGACTATTGGTCTATAATTTTATTTAGATTCAATAAAAGATGGCCGAGTTATTATCAAAAATACTCTGTTTTTGTAATCTGCGTGGAGTAATTTGCGTGGCAAAATACCCACGCAGCTTACAATTCTTCCCACGCAGATTACACAATGGTTCTAAGAGTTAAAAAAGGTTGAAATAACCATTGTAAATACTATTATTGTACCTAATCCCACCCAAAACATAAATGTGAAAGGCTGCCAAGTTCGATAATATTGGAATGCTTCGCCTATAAAAGAAGTGAGATCTAAATAAGTACCAAGTTCCATACACAGACCTCAGTTAAAAATAGTTACAGGAATGCACACTTGATTTTTCGCAGTTTGGAAATAAGAATCTACTTTCCAAACTGCAGAAAATCAAGTGTGCATTCCTGTAACTATTTTTAACTGAGGTCTGTGTATGGATTTTAGATCTCACTTCTTTTATAGACGAAGCATTCCAATATTATCGAACTTGGCAGCCTTTCACATTTATGTTTTGGGTGGGATTTCATTTATTTTTGTAAGGTTTATTTTATTTCTTTCTTATGATTAAGTTAGGTAAGGAAATATCTCATTTATACTTTACTTTGACTAAATACAAACCTTCGTAACAAATTTTAGATCGGTACGACGATTGGAAGATATAGATATTTTTTTTGCTTTAGTTCCTTAGGGGTATGAATTTACACCTTCATTATTTTTAAAACCGACTCACACTTGGCCATTTTCAGATTTTTTCCCTTACTTTGACCTAAAGATCTACCTCCATGCCAAATTTCAAGTCAATACGACCATTGGAAGTGGTCTAGGTTTTTGATGAGTGAGTCAGTGAGTGTATAGTAAAAATAGCGATTTTCTGTCGTCAATATCTCAAGACCTACAATAGGTACATTAATGAAATTTTGTATTTTAGATATAGCCATAGCGGCTCGCTGGCCGAATGTATGGAACATGCTGCACCTGAGAGAAGAGTTCTGAAATTTGGTACACTTAATCTTTAGGGTAAATGAATCGATTTGACCCGTAGTACACAATTTTAAAAAAATCCTATGAGGAGTAATGACGTCATCTTTTTTTTGTATAGGAAAAAAAAAAAATTTGTTCCAAAACCTATCGTGTGTGGTATCAAATGAAAGGCCTTGCTAAGCCGATTCTAAAAATATATGACATTATTATATTTAAGTCACTTGTATAAAATTAAATAGGAAATAATTCTCGAAACATGCCACGTTTGGGCTTCTCCAGGTATGATACGGTTGAATCATTACTTATAAAATATACGTAATATAATGTGTAATTTCCTCATCTCTAACCTCAAGAAAGGTACTACGGATTTTTTGTCTTTAAGTATTTTTATTTTTATTTTAAAGTTACAGAAATTTATGAAAACACACTTAGTTGAAACTTGGCATCAAAAGTTCAATTTTGGTCACCGAGGATGATAAAAATAAAGCCAGATGAGATTTTAATCATATGTACATCATATTCGTTTTGCAAAAAAAACATGTTATGTGCTTCGGAGGGCACGGTTAACCCTAGGCCCCATCGTAGTCGCTCTCTATGAATAATTAGACAGCGGCGGTCGGTCAGGGTCGATAGTTAGGGGCCGAATAGTAACCATGGTTCATCGGGTCGTTCGTAGACTCAGTGTCCCACTTGACAGAACAAGATTTATTAATTATAAGATGATAAATACAGATGCGAGAGGAGTTTTGGTTCATCTTTATAATTTTCATTTGTCTATACACACATTATTTCCACACCAGCATCCTTACATTTATTCCCAGGGTATCCATCACCTTCATTAGCTATTTGCCAGCAAAAATGTCCCGCCATGCTAAATATTCTTTTTCTTGAGGCCATATGTATATCTCATGTACCTATTTAAGCTGGGCTATTTTTGGTACACCTGATGGTCTACATCAGGTTTTCAAAACCTTTGATTTCTAATTGCTAGCAGGAGGGCCCAATCAAGCTGAATTATTTTTGCTTCGAAGCCTTATATGTATCTCCTGTAGTTCTCCAAACCTTCGATTTATATTTTCCAGCAGACACGTCCCATCGCGCTAAACAATTTTTGCTCTGGGACTATATAATATGTGTCTCCTGTAGTTTAGTTGGGCTCTTGGAGGTGCACCTGGTGGTCCACATAAGGTTCTCCAAACCTTCGATCTATGTTTGCCAGCAGAAGCATTCCATGATGCTAAACAATTCTTGCTTTGGTGCCATAAATGTATCTCCCATTGTTTAGCTGGGCTCGTGGTTGTGCTTCTAGTGGTACACATCAGGTACTCCAGTCCCTCAAGTGGAGAAAAAAAGCTGCCTTTACCTTCTTCAATAAGATAGCAATCTTTGTACCAAATTTTATCAAAATCCGTTCAGTTGTTTTTCAGGATGCTGTCACATACAAACATCTAAATATGTAAATACTTTTGAAACGTGTTTTGTTATCAATTTCAAGAATTTGCTGACAATTTATTTTCCAATATATTTTATGTACAGGCTTTCGACCCTCTACAACTATATTATTATGTATAGATTCCGTTAATTTTGCCGGTGTGTGTTTAATGTGTGTATAGAGAAATGATCACCATCAATCGAAAACTTCTCTCGCATTTGTATTTATCATCCTATAATTAATAAATCTTGTTCTGAAAAGTGAGACACCGAGTCTACGAACGACCCGATGAACCATGGTTACTATTCAGTCCCTAACTGACGACCCTGACGGACCGCCGCCGTCTTATTATTCATAGAGAGCGACTGCTATGGGCCGAGGGTTAACCGTGCCCTCCGAAGCACATAACATTTTTTTTGCAAAACGAATATGATGTGATGTACATAATAATATGATTGGAATGTCATCTGGCTATATTTTTATCATCCTCGGTGACCAAAATTGAACTTTTGATGCCAAGTTTCAACTAAGTGTGTTTTCATAAATTTTTGTAACTTTAAAATTCAAAAAAAAAATACTTAAAGACAAAAAATCCGTAGTACCTTTCTTGAGGTTAGAGATGAGGATATTACACATTATATTACGTATATTTCATAAGTAATGATTCAACCGTATCATACCTGGAGAAGCCCAAACGTGGCATGTTTCGAGAATTATTTCCTATTTAATTTTATACAAGTGACTTAAATATAATAATGTCATATATTTTTAGAATCGGCTTAGCAAGGCCTTTCATTTAATACCACACACGATAGGTTTTGGAACAAAAAATTTTTTTTTCCCATACAAAAAAAAGATGACGTCATTACTCCTCATAGGATTTTTTTTAAATTGTGTACTACGGGTCAAATCGATTCATTTACCCTAAAGATTAAGTGTACCAAATTTCAGAACTCTTCTCTCAGGTGCAGCATGTTTTGAACTACCGCTAGGACTAATAAGTAAGTAGATTTCGACAGATACTAGAAATTTCATATGCGTAGATAAAATAGATTTTGAGTTATAGGTGGGTCGAACTTGGCCCGAAATGGTTCGTGTAATATAACCCACGGCCGGTGTGTCGCTTTTTTTGCTCGAACTTGGCGGACACACTGCCGTGTGTCTAGATATTCATTAAAAAACACATTAAAAGAATTCTTTTGGCAAATATCATCAAGTTTTTGAGTTTTCATATCGTTATACTTGGACATAGAATTTTTACCAATTTTGATGGATTTGAGTGCATGTTTTGTCAAAACATACTGGACGTCGGCTCTATTTAACCACCAAACTATGTCTCGCAGCAATTTTTCGATGCCAGTGATTGTTGTCTCATAGGCTTGATGTGTATTTTGACGCCAAAAGTCAAAAATGTAAGGTAGATCCGATAATATGCCAGCGACTGCATTGAGACATAGTGCTACTGATTTATCTCTTGTGCTGACAATCTTGCTAAATTTATCTCCACTTGCACTACCTATTTCTAAAAGAATTACAATGCCAAAGCCCCCTTAAGTTGCTTATGTAGGTATCATTGGTTCATAAACAGGCTATCGCGATAACTCGATTTACTCTTACGTCATGTTGAGGAAGAAAGTCTCCATCAAACGCGTGTCATATAAGTCTAATGTGCAGCAAACACCTGCAGCTGACCTATCTTTTTTGCGGATCCAGCCAGGGAGGCCGAGAGGGTCGCATAGGGCTTAGGCAACCCTGCGTATTCCATAACCGTGTCCTGGGCGACACAATGTCTGTGGAGAGTCAAACCTTCCTGATATTATTTAAATCTACTGCAATTGACGGAGTTAGGCAATGGTGAGTTAACTTGTTAGTTGCCCCTACCAACTGCGGCCGTCAATATGACTTTCACCTAAGACTACTGGGAATCTTTTTGCGTAAGTTTGGGCAAACGTGGCGAACTTGCCACTTCTCTTGACGTTTCGAAGGCTTTTAACTGGACAAGGTCTGGCAGAAACCTTGACCTGGCACCTCAGCAAGCTTCCTGTTTATCACAACCCAGCTGGTTTTTGTAATCAATAACAGCTATCTCTCTGACCTCATGGCCATTCATGCCTGTGGTCCTCAAGGTTTTAGTCTCTCGGCGATTTTTCTTTCAGAACAGCTTTTAATTACTTCAGTTTGATATTCATAGGTATGCAGAAGACAGTACCGTCACAGAGACAATGTCAAGTCCGAATCGGCAGAGCGGAAATTGCGTTCTATAGAGAAAGCCCTGGTCTCATTCAATGCTACCACGACACAGGAGCTTTATTGCATCTGAGAGTAGTCCTCTCGACTAGACAACTACTTTTCTGAAGTACACTTATTTCTGTGATGAAAAACTTGACTGGGCATTGAGTTGTCATCTATCCTGAATTTCGATTTCACTTCGGAGCCTAAAAATCACTAATTTCTTATAAAACTAAGCTTACAAGCTCACCCTTGTAACTAAATTTGAGTATCACCAATTGATCCTGTGTGTAGAAATCCGGCCACCCCTTGGATGACTTAGTCAATAAGTTGCTCTTGATTTGATGGAACTGAATACGACACATATCTGGTCAATTCCAATCTACACAGCCTTGCTTTTTGTCGCAAGATGGCCTGCCTAGCAGTATTCATCATATTTTGATTCAAAATTATGCTGAACCAAGACCTCCACGACCTTATTCCGCCAGCTCCTTTCCACCATAGAACCTGTAAGTACATTCGGCGGGATACCATACATATTTAGTTGCTAATCCACCAATTCGGACTAAGCTATCTGAATCGTCTTTGATTATGCACACTGAAAGACAGGAACTAATTACCTGCATCTGTTGATTCCAAAATCATAAAACCTTATAATCTTTTTATGGTAGTAGTGAATGAAGACTTATTTTCCGTGACCTGTCTCCATCACAGACTCCATCTTTGCCTTATAACCCAGACTTAAGTCAAGAATAATCATGTTTCAAGTAAAACTTATAGAAAACTAGTGGAAATACAAAGATAAAATTGGCTATGTAATCTGCGTGGCTTAATTTGTAATCTGCGTGGCACACAAAATTTCAAAATTAAATTTCTCGAAAAGTAATTGTGCTAGCAAGGAGCACCAAACTGTTCTATAATCGTGAAAGTATACAGAATCATATTTCATTGTCATCATCTTCAAATTGCTTAAATTAAAATTTGCCACGCAGCTTACGCGGAGAATCGAAATTTGAATAATGACCCATATGATACCTCATGTGTATTTATCGTGTTTTGCTTGCTTTGCTAACTGAGAAATAATACTTGTTGTTGCTATTGTCATAAAAAGGAATTTACACTATACTTACTTCGGTGCATATGTTACATGTTTAATATTTATAAAGAAGAAATTCACCTGTAGAAAAAGAAGAGAAATAAGTTTATTTAAATGTTATTTTAAGTAATACTGCTCAATTTCTTTATTGATAATTTTTATGGTAGTAAGTACTTATTTGTTAGTCTTTTACATTTATTTACCATCTACTAAAAAGTTCCAGCTTCGTACCTACCTACCAAGATTTTCTTTATCGATGCGCTTGAAAATGGTAATTTTAATTTCCCATCTAAGCTGTAGGTAATAATTATTATGCAGAAATATATTTTACTTCATAGTTCGTTTGTGATGCAAATTATTTGAACGTCACCCGGCCCGGCAACAAGCGTTTTACGCATGGTTATGTAGGTACCTTTTTGTTGCCGGGCCTAAATAATTTATCGTAAAGAACTATAGTTTTTCATCACATTTTCCTTGTATTTTGCTACACGCAGAGACTAGGTACAAGGTTGAAATAAAATCCGTAGATAATCCATCCATAACAGCCACAACAGTCCACTGCTGGACATGAGTCTCCATCTATCGGGGATATTGCCATACCTACTTGACAGGTGGATTGGCGAGCTCAGTGCAAGATGTTGTATGGATGATCTATTCCTTGGTCACTTTTTGCGGCACCCACGGCAGGGGGGTTTCACTCCGCGGCAGGGGGGTTTCACTAGTACTATTATATATTCTGTGCCCACATGTAGAATTGCGATGATGCTATTCTAAGCCGGCATCACGCGGCAGTTGAAATAAAATATGGCAGCCTAAGACTACTAGCACAAAGTAAGGCCGGCCAGGCCATGGTCACAGAATATATAATAGTACTAGGTTAAGTAAAATTCTTTAGCCTGACTACCACAGGTTAGTCTGGTTGTTTTCTGATTAGCAGTACGCTATATATAGTCCCATGAACAATATCCCATATCAACATAGAACATTCTCTTTACTTCTGCAGTCTTTCGATCAACATATTTGGGAAATTTGTTTTGCGATTGCAGTATCGAGCAAACAATGGGGAAATTCATGCGATTGAGGTGTCAACCAGACAATGGTACACTTCTTTCCTGTCCCATCCCAACTGGGCAGTTCTGGCTTCAGTTCTCAGAGCTGGTTTGGTTCTAGACCTTCTAGAACCTAGTGATAAAGCAGCAACCGTTGCCAAATACAGGTCGAATAAAATTTAAAGTTTGTTGCAAGAAGATCAAAATATATTGTAGGTAGGCATAGTACGTACAAGAGAAATGACACGATCCGTCCAATTACAGCGGGCGCGAGTTGTTTATCACTGAAGCTTACTCATTGCGGTGTTCAATTCACACCATCATCTCACAAGTGTCGGCCGCCATCTTGCAACCACTGGCCAAGGGAGGAGGAACAGCGGATGCGTCTGCGCATGCGTTAAATATTGTAGGTAGATCAGTGTAGATCATATTATTTATCTACGTATATAAAGATTTGAATGCTCTAAGTCACAGATGGTTTTAGATTTATCTCCTCATTCATGCATTGGAACTACGAATGACTGAAATCTGCTTGCAATGAAAATTATATTTTGGAGTTTCACTCGTTTGCGTGAGCTGATCTTCCTGAACTTGGGGTGAGTGCCTGTGACCCTGTGTGTCTTATGGACTTCATACCAAGGAAGTTTTAATAGGAACTCCTGGAGGCAATCAGTGGTTCTATCCCGCCATCCTCGCACTCTTGGGCCTCACCAGCGGCGTGGTTGTCGTTTTGTCCGCTATCGGCCGCTGTCGAACGTCGGCGCATCAAAGCTGTGCCGCCCGCGCCCGCGCCGGTGACTCGGCGATTTGCTCTCGAGTGCCCCAAGACGGTGCCCCACGGATTTTCCTCGTCCCCACACTATTTTTATTGGAACCAGATAAAAATTTGATTGCGCTGGACGCGGGTTTGTTGACGTTGGTAAAAAAATGACGTGTCGGCTCGGACAAGCGGCGTTTTGTTTTTATTTGATCAAACGTCGGTTTAAAACAATCGCCACCGTAGAACAAAAACTTTTCCCGTCGTAATTTTTATCTACCTACCGAAGGAGTAGATCACGTGTAACGTCCGTAGCTGCGATTTTTAAACGCATGCATCTGTCAAAATGCGAATTTCCACCTTACCTTTTCCCACACAAATACGGCGTTGATGCGTTTATCTATTAGGTAATGCGGAAATACGCATTTTAACGCTTATTACTGTTGCGTGATCATCTCTCAATTTTGGACTCAATAAAAACTGTAACATAATATCAGGGATCACATTCACATCAAAATCAATTACTTACGTTCAACCCTCTACCCCTACCTGCGAATTAAAGACATCCGTTCGGAAATCCTATCAAAATAATGGCCGACTTCCTACCGTTACGTATAGAAGTAGAGTAGGTATAGGGTGTAGAGATCAGATATACTTACGTCGAAAATAAAGATATACCTAAGAGTAGGTATATTAAAATTTTTCGACTTCAGGGTGCAGATTTTATACGTATTATGGTTGCGGATCTAAAAAATACTAAATAATTAAAAAGAAACATTTTTTACCTACATTACAGCTAGGTACTTCATACAAAATAACCATGTACCCAAGTATATACCTACCTAATATGTAGTGGCAACTAGAGCTGTTCTGATCTAGCAATCCATACCGTGAAATATATTAAACAAGCATGAAACCTACAATAGGTATGCCGCGAAATCTGAAATAAATAGAATTAGGTAAGTACATATAAGTTGTTGCGTATTTGAATTTCACCTCGGCAAGGTAGAATAGAACATGGTGTATAAAAAAACTGGATGTTTTACTACAATTTCCAACATCCTGTGTCTACAACAAGTATGAGTAGGTAAGAATAATCCAAATCCGAATTTGGAGTGGAAAAAAACGTAACCTCTTATTATTTGTGATCTCGGGAACCAAACCCGGGAGCGGGTTGAGTTTCCGCCTCTTTGTTTGAGGATTTACTGATAAACATCGATATTGTTTTGCCAAATCTCTACATGTTTTAAATACGCTGGAGGTTTCGTATTGTAGTGTACGGAGAAGTGGTTTAAGGTTGGAGATAAGTTCTTTAGAAGTTACCGCAAGATACAATCTGGCCAGACGGTAAAAAAGCGTAAAATTTGGCACTGATTTTCGCTCTTTAAACATAGAATGGCATGGAAAACACCACGGTACAACTCTACTAAAATACATGAATGTTTTACATGTACAAAAAATTGCTGTAAATCACGTACCTACCTAGACACAAATCGCTATAAATTGATACATTTTGACATTGATGTTCCCATATGGGGCCCGATGTCTGTGTGTGGACTATTTTTAACTTGCCCAAAGTGCAAAACAGTTTCCTAAACAATTCTAAATTCTTTTAAAACGTCATTCATTAGACTAGACGCTTAAATTTTTCCTTAAAAAAAATCATATCCAATCAAGGTAGGTGCATAACCTAATCACCTAAAAATCACCTATGTGCATAAGCGAAATCGATCCAGATAAATTAGCACGACTGCTTAGTTACACAAACCTTATGTATTCTCCACCACATAGGTAAGGTAGGTACATATCTGATCACACACCCAAATATGTCAAAAAGTTCCCGTGAGCCCGTCAAGCCGTGCACGTGCAATCGGTGTAGACTTTCAGCCGTCAGCCGCCGGTTGCCGTCAGCCGCCGGTTGCCGTCAGACCGGCAGACCCCGCCGCAGCGCAAAAAATACCAGTAATACAACACCGAGGGGGGATCGTGTGTGTGTAGGTACATGTCGAGATATGTACGCAGTTAGGTCAAGACTTATGTACTTAGTTACCCTTGTAGGTACTTAGGTGGCTTTACTTTAAAATGTCTATCTTTAAGGTGGAATAAAATGCCAATATCTAATCTCCAGTTAATTTACTTTTTATGCATTATGCTTTCAGTAACGGTTGAACGAGGTTGAACAACTCGGTGTCCCACACGAAAAGAGAGTAAATTATCATTTATGAGCATACCGTATGTATGTACCTAATTAAAACCTATATCAGAAGTTACTCTAGAGTCTAGAATATTAGAAGATGCCTTGCTGTCTACGTGTGGATTTAAACTGAGTAAATAACACTTATAATAACTACCTAATGCAATTTTGTTATGAAGGCAACAATAATACGACTAAATGATGAACAAGCAAAGCGCAAGTGCGATTGTGATCTAACAAAATTATGCATTCCTTTGTGCCAATGACCGCATATTTGCCATACAATAATTAAGTTAATCGGCACACAAAAGTACACTCGCTGACAAAAAGTTCGCGACTATTGATATTACAACAATATCACGCTTTAGAACCTATCCAGCTTAGTTTGACCCTCCCTGCCCCTCGAGCTAGGAACAAAAGTGAGCTACGAGGGGGCATTCAGCCCAGCCACATAGGTCTTTGTTGTACGGCTGAATCATAAAGAGCTATCGCTTGAATTGTACACTTGTAAACTCTCTTTGTTAACCGGCGCCTGGCATTGTGAACAGACAATACAACTTGTAAGAAACGTTTTTTAGGAATCCTCCATTCATGTAACTGTTAGATGCGTCGGTTTTGTGGCAAAAGCTCTGATAGAGACCTGTTGATCAGCTGAATTCAATGAGAGTGAATTGAATGACGCCTTACAATTTTCTGGTGCTATACAAACTTACAAACGGTTTATAAGGAACGTGTCTTCCGTCTTTTTGAAATTCTTACAATAACTTTGTATCCGATCTGGGTCAGTATTTGCTATTATAAGGATCATCCCTAATTGTGAAGTTGATAAATGCACATAATTTCAATTTGTAATGTGCTGTTGACCCTATGAAAGAGCTGGGTTAAATTAAAATCCATTTAATCATGTAACATACCTATACAAAGTATGGTGTGTATTTTTATTAATTATTAGTAACTGTTACCAGCAGCAGTGTGTTAAATAATTTGAAGACAGAATTTCTCACCTTGTGAACTATTACATTTTGTTTATCAGGTCTACATTTTTGCACTGTTGCGTATAAAAACATCCGCATTAGAAACGCTAAATTGATTATTCCTGTTAATTATTAAAACTAAGTAGTAGGTATGTGATGTAGCTAGTAATCTGTTCTATTCTTCAATTTTAGCTTATTAGTATTACTAAAAATATAACGTTTGATGGATAAATCGTTAGGGGACTCAGTAGCAAAAATATTTCAGAGTGTGTTATGTAGGTATAATACGTTTGTCTCAAATACAAAAACTACGTAAAAGATCTTTGACGTCACTATTATCAAATCATATTTCATATCATAGAACCAAACTCTTTTTACACCTTTTTAGTACCAGCGACATAGTACCTATGCAAGTATGCAGAGCTCATGACAGTACGATAGAAAGCGATCGATTTATTCATTTTCTTTACCTACACCCATAATGTGAAAGCTAAAGCTTGATCGTCAAGACTATTCTAGATTCATCAACACGCCAATCTCCACACACGCACTATATATACCGCATACATACACATACATAGGTGTACATAAGGTGGGCATGTGTGTGCGTATTCTCACATACGCGCGTGGAAGGAAGCTGCGCAGTGGCTTATGCAAAAATAAATAAGCAGTCGTCGTACGATACATTTTTGTCTCCAATAGCGGCCTGTTAGCGGTTTCATCCGCTGCAACTCATTTTTCCCGCGGAAAAGGCATTTTCCCGGTATGTGTTATACATGTAAAACTTTCTCTTGAATTGCCCTGTCTATTACAAAAAACCGCATCAACATCCTTTGCGTGGAGCTAGCGAATTAATTCTACGACAGACAGAGAAACGAAAAGAGCGTGATTACGTAAATGAAATGCGAAATGCGTGTGCATTTTATACTACTTATGTGTGTAAACTTATCAATTAAAAGTGCATAAAGAAGTTTAACGTAATTATCATACTTAATACAGGTAGGTACATATCTAAAGTAGAGGCCTACCTCTATGTAGCTATATGTACCTATACTGCGGTCTTATATTACGACAAGACATTTTTGTCTCTATGCCGCAGGGCACTATTAATTTTTTTTACCTGAGTACATCCATAATGTGATCAAACTAAAACTCGATCTTCAATCAGATCTACTTTAACGCAATACATAAATACATAAGCGGCGGCACATAGGTGTACATGTCGACGGGCATGTGTGCGTGCTCACGCATGCGCGCGAGGAAGCTGCGCGTGAGATTTGCCCGCGCGCAGCTGCGGCGGCCAGGTGCGCGCTCCCTGCCGCTCGCCCCCCTCCCCCCGTCCCGCTGCTTGCCGTACCCCGCGCAGGGACAGTCGAGCGCAATGTGCAGTTCATGTACAGATTTATTTTAAAACTACAGGACATTTTAACCGGTTTTTTCTCACAGTAGGGTTATTTTGAGCACCCAATATTTCGGCGATGCACAATCACCATGATCACGGGTAAACTGATAATGATCACTTTAGATACGAGTAATAACCACGAAACTTTAAAATCAAGATTTATCCCAATATAGTAGGTGTATTGCTAAAAAAATAGATTCTTTAAGCCTAAACTTTGACTCTAGGTCAAGAATTTTTACAAATTATAAAGAATACACGGCAAAACACTTCAACAAATAAGACTTAGATATTTCGATGTAATTGCTCCTTTTCATACGTGAGAGCGCCTACCTACAAAAGACATCAACGCAGACTATTGTCTTTGACTACGACGCGTCTACGCTTTTGCTACGCCACTGTGGCGCCATTTTGAATTTCTATGTTGAAATAGGTTATTCGCAGTATCTGAAAATTCTAAGATACAACCAAAATTATTTGGTATATTGCGCAGCACTTTATTATGTATTTAAACTTAATACAAATATTGATACAAGATAAAACTTAAAGAAACTATATATAAAACTTTATTTATGAATCACGAAACACTTTCATACACAACTGTACACACTACCCCATCAAAATCTGTGAATGCTTGCGCAAACCCGCTTCCATGACATAAACAGTCCATCAAGTATCATGTTCTTACTGCTCAAACTCGCTTACAAAAGTTTCTTTAGAACCCCGTACTTTATGGTTGCGGCCCTTATGGGGTCTGGTCCCCGCGAGTAATTATCCTACATGTTTTTATATCAGATTTTTAGTGATTATTATTCACGGTTTTGGACAACGATGTATCGGAATCGGGATTATGTTTATGATAAGCATATGTTGATATGCGTCGGAATTGCGCATTGGGATTAAAGTTGGTACTAGATTGAAGATAAACATGAATTTGATTAGGTACCTTTAATAAATAAGTTACGAAAATTCGTACGGTTGAAGATGCATTACAAAGATGCGATAAGTGATTTTGAAACCGTCCTAACTATAACCCAACCAATGCTAATACAACCAACCAAGGTAATGCTATGAGTCTTCTTCTTCTTCTTCGAGAAGGACACCAAGTCGTCCAACGACCCTATGAAATGAACCTTGATATAAGAGTTTTTCAATCGCCTATATGAGTCTTATCTGAAAGGACACCTTTTCCTATCTAATGAATTCATGTTTTTCCGGCTGAGATTAATTTTGATTCATGAAATGGAGACCACACGAAAATTGTTTGGTAATATGTGCTAATCCACCATTTAAAATTCGCATTCTATTTTTGACTTAGCTAAACTAGATTCGATCCAACCAGCTGAGCGTTTTCTGAATCTTAATGACAGTTAGTGAGGTCAGTGATCGGTCGAGATGGTCACCACAACAATAGAAGTCGTGCAGCGGTGGACACTTTCCAAACATGAAAGAAAGACTGTCCCGTTGGCGTAGTGGATAGTACCCCTGCCTTCTACGCCAAGGGTCGTGGGTTCGATTCCCACCGACACAAATATTTGTGAAGTCAATTTTTAAATATTTGTGTTTAGTCTGCGTGTTTTCTATGTATAATATGTATTTATTTACAAAAAAAGTATATAAGTATTATATCAGTTGTCTAGTTTCCATATTACAAGTTTTGCTTAGTTTGGGGCTAGATGGCACTGTGTGTCTCGTCCAGGGATATTTATTATTATTATTAGTATTACATGTGCTGTGGTCAATAGTGGGCAGTGGTGGTGACGGTCAACGCTGAACGAAATAAAGTCGATACTTTTATGGATGAGTATATGGCGATTGTGCTGCCAATTTTTCTGGACTTTTCTGAGACCTGCAGCTTGCGTTCCCAAGGAAGACTTATCCCGCGCGCGAAAGGACATCAGCCGTGTCAAAACGTATGGAATTTAAAAAACCAGTAAAAAATTTGACATACCTACATCTAAGAGAAAATATAGGTATGTTGCGTGGGACTGGTGTGTGAATCGCCAAATTACTTTTACTTGACATTAGGTACCTACGTACTTTTACTTGGCCGATTCCACTGGCAATTATAATGTAGATACAGAAATAATTAATTTTCAAACGTGTCATCGGTTTTCAAAAATGTTATACTTCTTAATAACGGCCTAAGCTACACTTTCTCAAAAAATTTCTCCTTGTGCCAACGTCCAGCCTATTCTTGTGTAAAATTATTATAGCAGTAGCCCAAACGATTAAGAGCGTGCGAGCAAACTGTATCCGACTTGGTCACACTTTCATGTGTTAATGGTTTTTATGTGTGGCAATACCGCATGATTTTCTTCTAATCATCGATTTACCTTACCAACGAGTTCACTAAAATATTAATTTCACTATTTAGCCTTTTTGCACTTGCTTTTGGCCATGTATTCTGTGCTTTTTGGCTTTAGTGTCCGAAAACTCGTAGGCTACGATTTTCAATGCGTCTGCGCATAGTGATAGTTAGTATCTATGAAATGAAACTTAGATTATGAAATGAATTACTTCTGTAAACTCGCTGAAAGACACTTTGATGTTCACAGCAGTTTTGTAGATTCTGAATTTTAAGTAACACTGAAGTTTTTAGGACATTAATGGCACAGAAATCATTTGCGTTTGTGATGTGTTTACCTAGAGAATTTTCATGATCTCTCGTGTCCGAGTGTCTTCCTGCGCACTGCTATTTACGTACAGGATTTCACGTGCGATGTCATACACCATGCGTCTACATTAGCAAAGTTTTAGGAATACTTGTGTTGTTACCTGTATCTTAACCTTTGCTTTTACTCGTGTGTTTCTTTTTACTCTAAGCCATACCTAAGGCACTTTCATGACCTCTGTAAGACAGCATCCTCGCTGCGTTTACGCATGGCGATTTGACGGATTTCACGGCGCGTCTTGTCACGGCGGCCGCATAGAACAAAAAACTGCATTAGCTATGGCAGAACTGAATGAATCTATTGGCAATTTGTTTGTTCTAGTCTAGGCCAAACCTCAGGCACTTTCATGAGCTCTGTAAGGCAGCATCCTACGCACGGCGATTTCACGGCGGTTGCGCTGGTCGCGCCTCCATTTTCCATCAGCACCAAAATCGTCCTTGTAGCTTTTGCCCACTTGTTTGTATTAGACTAGGCCAAATCTCAGGCACTTTCATGAACTCTGTAAGGTAGCATCCTACGGGTCACGGTGACCGGGTAGGACAAATAAATCCTGATTTAGCGATTGCTAGCTATTGGCGATTTGTTTATTCTTGTCTCTAATCTAGGCCAAATATCTGGCACTTTCATGAGCTCTGTAAGAAAGCATCTATGGGCAGCATCCTACGCACGGCGATTTCACGGCGCGACGAATCACGGCGGCCGGGGAGAACAAAAAAATCCCGTTTTAGCGTTTGCAGAACTTAATATGAAACTACCTACCTATTTGGGGTTTGTTTGTTCTTGTCTCTAGTCTAAGCCAAATCTCGTGCACTTTCATGAACTCTGTACGGCAACTAAGGCAGCATCCTACGCACGGCGATTTCACGGCGCGACGGGTCGCGCGTTCGCGCAGGTCACGCCCGGTGTCACGCACGCTTTCCATCAGCCAATGTTTTAGCAAATTAATTTTACCTAAATCTTCCTCGTAGCCTTTTGGACTAGGCCAAATCTCAGGCACTTTCATGAGCTCTGTAAGGCAGCATCCTACGCACGGCGATTTCACGGCGCGACCGGTCACGGCAGGTCACGCCCCGGTGTCACGCACGCTTTCCATCAGCCACGGAACGAAAGTTTCCGCGGCATCGTCACGACCCGTAACGGACAAATTACCTAGTACCTACCTACTTACCATGCGGTGACCGCAGCGCTCTTGCGACGTCTTTCGGTAGGTACCTCAATCACTTAGCAAATCGTCGAAAGACTAAAAAAGCCTGATTATGTGTCACTGTGAACAAAATATCGTCTTCAAGTATAAATAAAAACGCAACGTTTATGATCGCTTGATATACCTAGCTATAGCTACTATTTATTCAAAATGCTCACCCGCAGCTAGCTTTTCTCAGCAGTGGGACACGGAGCAGGGTACATAAAAAAGCTTCACTTACGATTAGCAAGGAGGCTGGTTATGTTATTTTCGTCACATGTGTCGTCGTATCTAGACTTAATTGTACGTCGTAGTCGTGCGATAGTGTCCAACAATAGGAGAAGAGAGAGGATTTAGAAACAAAATTTGTAATAAATAATGGTACCGTTATTTTCCAAGCGTCGCGGCGTCGCGGCGGCGTCATTGTCGCTGTCAAATGACTGGTTTGTATGGGTTTGTACGGGGATACCAGAAAGACCGGGCGTCAGCGACAACGACGCCACCGCGTCGCCGTCATGTTGACAGCGCGCTGAGAAGCTCAGGGTTTGTATGGGATGCGGCGATGGGATGCGGTCGGGTTTATCTACAAGACCGCAGCTACGTTGACGCGCGTCGTTGTCGCGACGCTTGGTTTATAAGCCTACCATAACTTGTAAGATTTGAAAAATGTATAATTACTTTTAACACACCTTCTGAAAAACGTATTAACGTAGTAGGTTAGACATACCTAACGAGTAACTTTTGTTGTCCACAGCTGAGTGCCCGCTGAACGCGCCCGGGACTTCCGTTTCCTGTGGTGCGCGGGCGCAGCTTCCGAGCTCACCAGACCGGCGCCGATCAGCCTGTGTGAGTGTGTGTGTGTGTGTGTGAGTACCCGCTGATTGAAATGAAAATGAAAATGAAAATTCTTTATTATAATCTTATGTCTAATTACAGCGGTGACCTAGACCTCGCACTAGGATTCCCTGTGTCGCGAGGGCTAGTTCCTTCCAGAGTACATTTTATTTTGCAGGATAGAAACAATATTTAAATTATAGCTATATCTAGTGCACCCTTAAATCTTAAAATTAGAGAAACGAATATATTTATAAATTTTATAGGTGTAAGTGTGGATTAGTGATATGTATATTAAGTAGTAAGTAGATAAATAAATAATTAAGATAGGTGTTAATTTTGTTTAAAATATAACTAAGTGATATAATGTAGGTAGGTATAGTTAATAATTAGGTTTCCGTGTAACAAATTGATGTAGGTTAGTAAACGATATGTTATTGAATTGCATTTTAAATTATATAATTGGTATAAGTAGTTTTTCAGTTTCCCTAAAACAAAGTGACAGAAGCCAGGATGTGATTACTTTTTTAGCTTTAAATTTCGACAGTAACAGTATTTTTAATATTTTATTTAATTTTTCGTATAGATACGGTCCAAGGAAGCTGTAAGATCTCCGAGCAAATTTGGTGCGTAGGCGGCGCATAGGCCAACTGCGTCTTCGTGAGGTAGTATCGATGACAGTATGAGGGGCAACTTTGTGGTACCGCAGTACAGTTGATAGGATAAAAAGTTGCCTGACCCGCAGTACTTTAGTATCCGTGTATAGGTCATTGGTTGGGTACCGGTAGGGTTTCTTAAAGCCAACCTTAAGAATTGCTCTTTGAGCCCGTTCAAGTTTGAGGAGGTATGTCTGGTCGGCTGAGCCCCACGAGGTGCTACAGTATCTCAGTAGGGACTGACAGAGAGCAGTATAGACAAGTCTAATACTTTCGCCATCAGCCACATCCCGCAATCGCCTAAAGATATGTAGCAGTTTACGGACTCGGGAACTTAGTGCTTCAATCTGTAGTGACCATCTTAAGTGTGGATCAATTATAACGCCAAGGTATTTGATGCGATCGGCAATGTCGAGTTTCGGACACGAGCAGTCGCAGTTCCGCAGATCTTTGCACAAGTGCAGTGTAAAATCAAGTTGAGGTGGTGGAGCAGTATGCTGTGTGATGGAAAAAGTCAACACTTTTGTTTTCATCGCATTTAGTGTCAGGAGGTTGTTCTGGAGCCATGCTGAGACTATCTGCAATCCCTTTTCTGTCGAAACTTTTACATCTTTCCAGGTTTTACCTGTGAATACCAAAGCTGTATCGTCAGCGAATGCGAAAAGTTTCATGTTGGGGATGACAGTAGAGCATAAGTCGTTGATGTAGGCAAGAAACAACGTTGGCCCCAGAACGCTACCCTGGGGTACACCGAATGCTATATCAGTGTAATCACTGCTGTTCTCCCCCACTATCGTTTTTTGTTTTCTACCATCTAGATAGGAGGAAAACCAATCAAGTGCAACACCACGCACACCCATAAACTCAAGTTTTCTTAGAAGGATCGGTCGAGAAACGGTGTCAAATGCTTTAGCTAGGTCTAAGAAGACGCCAGCACACCTAAGCTTTTGATCCAGTTTGGCAAATACAAAGTCAGTTAAGGCAAGCACTGCATCTTCGGTCGATCTCCCAACCCTAAAGCCAAATTGATTATCTGAGAGAATATTCTTTTGCTCTAAGTATTTGACTAGACGCTTGTTTACTATCTTTTCGAGGATCTTCGACAACGTGCTCAAGAGCGAGATCGGCCTGTAGTTGCTAGGGCTAAGTGTGTCTCCCGATTTATGGATGGGCACAACATGGGCAATTTTTAAAGAGTTCGGCATAATACCAGACGAGATACTTAGATTGCAGATGTGAGCGATAGGAAGAGCCAAAGATTGCTTGGCTTGTTTAAGTACATGATTGCTGATATTGTCCCAGCCCGTAGCGGAGTTGTTTTTAAGTCCAGCCATGATTCTAGTCACCTCTGATTCATCTGTAGGAGCCAGAAAGAAAGAGTGAACCATGCCTGGATACGGCGACTTCAACGAAAGTGCCAAATCTTGTTCATTTTCTCCTATTCTGTCCATTATTTTTTGCGCGTATTCGGTGCCAACATTGGCAAAATAATTATTTACTGTATTTAGAGCTGTTGTCGGATTAGCGCTGAGATTTAAGAGATCCTCACTACTAGTCTTAACGTTCTTTAGATCACAGATAGATTTAACTGCCTCCCAGGTACCTTTGCTGTTACCTTTATTTGTGAGAAGTAGGTTTTTGTCATGTTCATCTCGGAGGTTTTTTATTATGTTGAAACAGTAATTTCTGTAAAGCCGGTATTTGTTTTTAAGATCTTCATTGTTTGGATTCATGCGGGTTTCTGCGTGCAGTTCGTCTCGACGCCTGATACATTTCAGAATTCCAATGGTCATCCAAGGCTTTAAAATTACATCAGAGTGACGAACACTTTTTATCGTTTTAAATTTAATAAGGGACTCTTGATACATTTTAATGAAAATATCAGTAGCTAGGTTAACGTCAGTTTCTAGGAGAACTGGAGACCAGTCTATCTGGTATAGGTGCTTTATTAAACCTTCGTAATCAATTTTTACTTTTTGTCTAGTACGTTTTTGTTTTGAAGCAATTCGAATGTCAATACTCAGGAGCAATGTTAGATGATCTGTGAGGTCTGACTGGCATACAACGACACGCGCTCACGCGACGCGATTAGTAGTCATCTGTGAACTAGACTAGTATTGTGACATTTGTGACCTTCTAACTAGAGCGATAAAATAAGGATAAAATTGTAGATGTACGAGTAGTATATCTAGGCCTAGGGCAGACGGCATAGCATCGTGTGTTGTGTGTCACTTTGATATAATATATGTAATGTACGAAGTATGTCTGATCCAGGTACGGCATCTCATAAAATCGGAAAGAAACAGTAGCTACCCAAGAGTGTAAGCATAAATAATCGGAAAAAGGGACATCCTGCCTGCTGTAGATGTTCTATTTTGTACCGACGCTGACTAGCCTGTGTGTACCCGCAGATTAGTAGTCATCTATGAATTAGCTAGACCTGTAATGTGATCTTGCGTAGGTACTAGTAGGAGCGATAAAATAGAACATTTTATTTGTGTAGGCTAGGCCTAATGCTGATGTCATAATCATAATTTACATTGTAAATTTGGTTAGGACCTGGGAGCGCAGGGAAATCATAATGGGCTTCATATTTAGAATATGTACACATAATATGTGACATTGTCTTAACTTTTAGCCTAACCTGCATTGACAAACTGTTCAACATCGAGAATTATGTTTCGAAATCATAATCATCATCTTCCTGCCCTCATCCCAATTACTTGGGGTCGGCGCAACACATTTCGTTGAACATAAAATCGTGTTGCAAAAGAATTTGGCTGAATTTTACGACCGGCCGCCTATCAGACGTCAACCCTCCTTAGGAATGCTGTTGTGATGGATTAAGCACCACCGGTCGGGTTAATCCCGCGGTCGCTTCTTACGACCCTCACAGGAAGAGAGGAGGTGGTGCTATTCTACTCTGCCGGCACCACACCACACAATAATGTTTCGAAATACTAGTACAAAATACTTGCATTACTTACAAAGATAAAAAATCTCACCAGACATGTAAGCCTTGGTGGCCCGGTGGTTGAGGGCATCGTCAGCCCTTTGACGAAGGTCGCAGGTTCAAATCCTGCTCAAGGCAGGTTTGGTGAAGTGTTTATCTTTGTACGCCAATTCTATTACTAATTTTACCATGTTTAGGTTAGCGGAATATTAAGCTCGTAAATTAAGCAACTTTGTTTTCGCAATCTTTTTAGCGTGTCAAATTTATTCTCGAAAAACATTTGCACATCGTCTGCGTATTAAGTTGTGTCACGGAATTTTACATAGGTGACATATGACAACTTGGGTGAAGGGTGGATTCTTATAGGTATGAATTTTAGGTAGTTCTACCAATAAAGCTATTTGGTTGGTACCTTCTAGCTTAGAATACCTAATTGTCTAGATGCTATTAATAACTTCAAAAGCAAGTTTAGCAACATTGGTCCATACTCATACCTATGTTTTTGAAACTAGCTTAGCGATGACGACATTTGACACATGTCCGCACTGCGCGTCAGATGCTCAAGCAAAACTTCAAGTGCGTCAGCTCAGCGCAGCGTGACGTGATCCTGCGTCGGAAGCGAACATATTAGCCAAGCATTACTACGTCTCCTTAGCTCAGTAATACGATCATAATACTACATTGTAATAAATACAGGATCTTAGAGGATGATTATGAGAACTGTATCTGTATCTGTATACCAGCTGGATCCAAAGCCTGCTAAACGTCAGATGCAAAACCTCAAGTGCTTCAGCGCGTCGTGACGTGATGCTATCTACATTGAAGGCGAACAGTTCGTCTCCTTACTCAGTATTACCATGATCAACATTGTAACAAATACAAGATCTTAGAGAATGATATGGGAACTGTATCTGAATACCAGCAGAATTCAAAGCCTACTGAACATCACATGCTCATGTAAAACCTCAAATGTGTCGGAAGCGAACATATTAGCCCGTCTGCTTAGTTCAGTATTACGACCACACTACTTTGTAACGTAACAAATAAAGGATCTTACAGATATGCCCCCTACCCTACCCATATGCAGCGAGATTTGAAGCAATCTTAGGTATATGTCACGAAAAACTCAGGGTGATACTAAATATGTACTATAATACTACCTACCTGTACTACTTGTACTAAATGACCCGTAAAATCTTCGAAATTCCAAGAAGTTTTTACCTATCAATAACTAGGAAAATCAATATCTTTGAAATTACAAGAATTACTTTATTGTTCATTCGTGTGAGATTCAATTCGACGAACGACTAGGATGAACCCTGATATAGGTAATAAATTCAGCTGTTCTACAGGAAGACCACCCTTACAAATGCGTGATCTTATGAGATGAATATTGACTAGAAAAAACCTTCTTCAAGGGACCGACTTATACTGGTTTTCCTTAGTATTAGTATGAAAAACCAGCACAAGTGGGTCCATTAAATGCGTAGGTGGATTTGTTGGCGATAGTACCTAGGTATATCTAGATTTACTTATTACGAGATGCATCCGGTGCGGTAACGGAAGAGTGAAACAATGACGACGTGGTTTATTGCGATTATCATCGTCATTCATCAGTCATCATCACATTACGTTATGCAATGTATATATGGCTAAAAATACCGATTAATTTGATAATTTTGGAATTCGTTATGCTATTTCATTCGAGAAGAGAAATCACGATAGAGTTAGAGATGGTGCGGTGGCTAGAGTTCAGACAGCATAATATGAAACTTAGAAGTGGTATTGACTCAGAATATGTGATATCATCACCCATTTCTTCCCCGCGGGTGTCGTAAAAGGCGACTTAGGAACTCGAGGGCTTCATATGTATCACAAACCGGTCACTATGGTAATACACGATCTTCTGAAACGCGGTTGCAGTTTACAAGAATGGGGACAGAACTGACGTAAATAATTATAGACCTATATCAGTATTAAACTCTCTATCCAAGATTATTGAAAAACTTCTTAACATTAGGCTAACAAACTACCTAAATAAATTCAATATATTATCTAACTCCCAATACGGCTTCAGGAAAGGAGTATCGACCCAGAATGCCATTCTTGACCTCGTTACCCTAATTGTCAAAGAAATAGACGGAGGCAACAAATGTATGACAATATTCCTTGATTTAATAAAAGCTTTCGATACAGTTTCTGTACCCATTCTTGTTTTAGGTTAGAGAACATTGGCATTAGAGGCACTGCACTATCTCTATTCAGTAGCTATTTGCAAGACAGGAGACAAAGAGTAAAAATAGATACACATCTGAGTGACGAAAGCCACGTGATATATGGTGTACCGCAGGGGAGTATCCTTGGTCCAACGCTCTTTTTAATTTATATAAATGAGCTATGTAATCTTGCAAGCGTTGGAGGAAGGATATTCTCTTACGCTGACGATACGGCCATAGTTTTTACTGGGAAATCCTGGGAAGATGTGCAAAAAAAGGCTAACATAGGGATGAAAAGAGTTTTTTGTTGGCTAACAGATAATCTTCTTACTCTCAATATCAAGAAAACTAACTACATCTGTTTCTCACCAACTATAAGATCCCAACCCAAGCCTGACTTTGAGATAAGAATTCATGACTGCTAAAACTCTGATCTGCAACATTGTAATTGTCCTCCAATAGAGAAAGTTGCGTGTACAAAATATCTTGGTGTCATGATTGACCAAAGTCTAAGCTGGCAGTCTCACCTCGAACTGATAATGAGCAGAACTCGTAAACTTATCTGGATTTTTAAATCCTTAAGACATGTTACTAGTAGAGATTTGTGTAACCAAATTTATGTTACCTTAGCGCAATCAGTCTTAACATATTGTATACCGGTATGGGGTGGTGCGTGTCAAACCAAAATCATCGAACTCGAGCGTGCACAAAGATCACTCATCAAAGTGATGTACTTTAAGAGGTATAGGTATCCAACGGACACCCTGTATATAACCAGTGATCTGTTGTCTGTCAGGCGACTTTATGTTCTCAATGTTATTTTAACATATCATAAATCAATTTATTTTATTTTATTTATGAGCCTGTATTGTCCCACTGCAGGGCAAAGGCCTCTCTCTCTTTTTTCCACGCCTCTCGGTCTAGTGCCAGGTTGTGCCAATCCTTTAGGTACGCGTTCAGCTCATCGCTCCACCTCTTTCGGGGCCGTCCACGTCGCCTTTTAATATTTTTGGGTACCCATGTTGTTGTAATTTTAGCCCATAACTCATTTGGCATACGAGTAACGTGGCCAGCCCAATCCCACTTCAAGCAGGCAGCCTTCTGAGCTACATCCACAATTTTTGTTTGGGAACGCAGCACTGAGTTCCGAACTCGATCGATCAGTTTGACTCCAAGTATGCTGCGTTCCATATTGCGTTGACAAACCCCGAGCTTGGACTTCTGAATATCTGTCAAAGACCAGGTCTGAGCTCCGTAGGTAAGAATGGGAAGAATGCACATGTCCATCAGCTTGCGTTTTAAGCATAAAGGCAAGTCGCCCTTCATAAGGTCTTTCATAGCCCAATAGCTCTTCCAGGCGTTTTCAGTCCGTCTTTCGACTTCCTTATCTTGTCTCGCCTGGAAAGAGACTATTTGGCCTAAGTAAAGGTACTCTTGGACATATGCGATTTTCTCCCCATCCACTTCCACAATTTGCTCAGTGCGGTTTGTCATGACCTTGGTCTTTGACATGTTCATCTTCAGTCCAACCTCAAGGCTTGCCTTGCTAAGATCTTGCAGCATTTGTTGTAGCTCAGAGGCTGTTGAGGAAAATAAGACGATATCGTCAGCAAAACGAAGGTTGGTGAGTTGGGCATCATCGAGCTGGAGACCCTTGTTTTCCCATTTTGGCGAGAGCTGTTGGAACACCTCCTCGAGAACACTTGTAAATAATTTTGGGGAGAGAGGGTCACCCTGCTTTACTCCCCTTTCTATAGAAAATGTTGTTCCTGGTGATTGCAGTTTTACGTTCGCGGTACTACTGTGATAAATGTTTCTTATAAGATTAATGTATGTGTCGGGAATATTCTGTTTTTTAAGGGCTGTAAATATTGAAGTGTGTGTCAGACTATCGAATGCCTTCGAGTAATCGACAAAAGCAAGGTACAAAGGTAGCTGGTATTCATGGTGTTTTTCAATTACTTGATTTAAGGCCTGGAGATGGTCAGTGGTCGATAGACCTGGGCGGAAACCTGCCTGTTCAGGTGGCTGAGCTTTATCAAGGAGACCAGACACTCGATTTTCAATCACCTTAATAAACCGGTGTCAAACATAAGGACAGAGGGAAAATATTAGACGTATGTACCACTTTTTACAAAGATCTTTACTCAAATGCAACTATAGAACCACCTCAACCGGCCCCTACTTACTTTTGTCCTGAAGATATTCCACCTATAACCGAACACGAAGTACACTGCGCGCTTAAGAAAATGAAATACAGTAAAAGCCCCGGACACGACGGTATCTCCACAGAAACACTAAAAATTGGGGAACCTATTTTACTTCCACACCTTTCAGTTTTATTCAACACCATTTTACAGACAGGGATGTTTCCTGAAAAATTCTGCCATGCAGAGATTATTCTTCTACATAAAAAGGGTGAGAGAGCTGACATCGGTAATTACCGGCCCATTAGCCTTATTTCTCATTTATACAAGGCATAAATCAATAGCCTATAATAAAGCTACTCTGCAAGGTAGGAGACGGCGAGACATTGTGGCAAAAGCAAACCCTGTCCGCACAGCTTTTGCTGAAAGGCAATACGCCTGCCAATCTCCCTTCTTATACAATAAAATAAACGCAAAAATAAATATTTATCCTTTGACATTATATAATTACAAAAAAGATTTAACTAAGTGGCTTAAAACACTATCGTACGAGGACACGGAGCCACTTCTAAAAAGAATTACATAACTCACTAACTAAATAAACTCACACACTAAAAACAATTACAAATATTGATTACCTACTCCCACTGTTATCACATTTGTATTTATTTATTTAATTAATTAAAGCACACTCAGGCTGTTGGTCGTCCATTCTTCATCCTTTAATTTTTAATATCAATTATCTTTAAGTTCTTACTATTTTTGTCCATTGCACTTATAACTAAAAGGTATCCGTTATGGGATTAGCGAGATATTCCCTACACAAGTGTCTTAAGACTACTTACTGGGAAATCTCAACGTAATATTATGTTAAGACCTTTTTAAATAAAAACCTTTTTACTTTTTTTTTTACTTTTTTTTTCTGAAAATGTATTGGTCGAACGCTCAAAGGTCAATGTTCTGCCTAGCTCGCAAGGGAACCATACATTCAAATAAAACGTAACTTACTATTGAAATAGACACCGGTCACTGACACGTGCCAACGTGCCTCCCTCGTGTGGTAAAATGATCTAATGACCACCAGATAGATCAGTTTATGCTACTTGCGACCACTATCCGAGCTGGCCGCATCCTGCGTATAGGAGCCACAGTTTCCTGCGTCTTCAACTCGATAGGTATATCTATGATTGACGTATTAATTTCTTTGTCGATGAGGGAATTTCTTATAAGTATTTGTTCAATGTTGCCGTGTGATGCCGTACCTAGTAGGTGTAGTAAAGTTTTAAAAAGCAACTCACATGCAGAGGCAGGCCACAATAACAGCCACAACAGTCTACTGCTGGACAACACCACCTATCCGGGGGTATTTCCATACTCACCACGCTTGGCAGGCCAGTGCAAGATTGAATATCAAATAGTGCAAGATATTGCATTTACAAGAAACGCCGCTGACCATTCCCTGGACGATTAGTCGGATGATACGAATGAATTTTAAACTAGCAGCAGATCATCCTCCTCACCATGGTTATTCCCACCAAAAATGGTATACGAAACAAATCTCGGAAGACGCAAAGCACTTGCTGGGAGCTGTTTCCCACTAAGCATTGTTGCAGGCTCCCTACAAGTTCTTTACGTTCCGGCCCTCTCTCCGACACCCGAAAGTCGGGGCGGCAGCACTATTAAACTAGCAGCAATTACAAGACATGTACCTATATAAGCTACGAGATAGACACGTGTCGTCATAGTAAAATGATCTAACAGGTAGATCCACCCGTAGCGCAGGATGCGCAAGCGCATGAGATGAGACGCGGCTTCCTGCGCGGTCACAGCAGGCTCGGCACTGCGGTCACCATAGCCTCAGTAAGTACAATCAGCCGCATGAGAGACCTACTTCAATTGGTTACCTATCCTACCGGCTGCGCCATGTTTGTGCATGGGCTTGTACGTATGATGGAAACCACGATCGTGCTGAGACTGACTTTATTAATATATTGAAACTACCTACACAATTAATATTGAGGTACCGACAACCTACCTATGTCACCAACGAGACACGTGTTGGAGTAGTAAAATGATCTAACAGGTAGATCCACCCATCGCGCCGTATGCGCTTGCGCATTCTGCGCAAGATGAGACGCTGCTTCCTGCGCGGTCTCAGCAGGCTCGGCACTGCGGTCACCATAGCAGCAGTACCTAGGTAGGTAGGTACAGTCATGCGCGTAATGGGTCAGCTTTTACTGGTTTTGTTCTTCAGCTGGTTTGTCTCTATGTTTCAGCTTGCCCCTATCCCAATTGCTCAAACTTATGCACGCTTCAAGACGTGCAAGAAGCAAATAATACAGGTGTTTAGTTTTCGTATAAAATGGGCGCGCGGTGCTGGCAACACTCCTGTCATTCACGTCCTCTGCCGTCGCTCGCTTGGTTGATGCGAATTGTAATTATAAATGGTGTAATTTAGTGTGCTTTCGGTGTTCTCGTGTGGTTTTCCCTGTTCGGTGGGGAAGAGAACCAAGTGTATTTGGTTCCGGCGCTTTGATTGTCAGTCGGTTCGATAACCACGCGGCCGTCGGAAAAAAATAACCTTACTTTTAGTCACCCGCGCGTCCAGTGTCCTTTGGTTCGCGTATTGTACAGTAAAACGTGTTGCTGTCGCGAGCAGTGGTGTGCGGGAGAAATCTTTGTTACTGTGTGTTAAACATTATTTGATGTCGAACTATGAACAATAGTACTCAAGTGCTTGTGAAACTTGTTGGACGGAGTACCACGCGAGCTGGTGCCCGGGTACAGTAAGTCTAGTACCTAAGTCCCAATCCAAAAGTCTTCCTCAAACCTGATACCTATTTTTCCTGTCAAAAACTAGACTTACAAGGAAACGACGGCGTCATCGTTCGCTCGGTAAGCAATTGTTGCTGGGCCCTGTTTAAGTAGATTTTGGACACAAGAATTTCTCGGCCGGAAACTTTCCGGAACAAAATTCTCTCATTAAATTTATTTTATTTAGCTATAGTAAAGAGCACTACGAATCGTAGTCAAATGTTGTTCCGAGGCTGATCGACCATTTAGTTTTAGATTTTAAGATAACTTTAATTTGCTTCCACTGCGCTAAGATCAGCTTCGGAATCAAACATTTTTTGGTAGCAGAGCGTGGTTGCTTTATTGCAACATAGTTATCCGTAATTTAGTATTAAGCGTGTTTTTTATATTACCCACATATTTTATTATTTTTGGAAAATATTGTTTCGGTTTTTTTGTGGTATTTGTTTATTGTTTTCGTTTTATTAAGTCGAGTGTGTAAAGTTGGTACCATGGCTCCTCGATCGCCAGGTATAAGGCTGCTATAGGGTCAGGATTAAGGTGGTTTACTACCACAGCGGCAATGATCGGCCGCGAGGACCGGGAGGACGCGCTCTTGAAAAGTGCACAACAGGTAGATGAACGGGTTCGGTTTGTGTCGGATCAACTCACAGAGTGCCTCATTCTCCTTGAGGAGACTCCTAACCCTGAAGATCAGGAGCGGGTCGAGGCCGATGTAAGCCAGTGCTTGGAGCTGGCACAGGGCATTGAGCAGGCAGCTGCGAACATAACTAGGCGACGTGACGGAAAGGAGAGCCATTCCGTGGTAAAGTGGGACAAGGATTACAGGTGCCTCTTCCGCCTGTTACGGTTCCAGTCTTTGCAGGCGATTACGCCGACTGGCCGGCGTTTGAGGACCTGTATAGCAGTGTGGTCCACACACGGACGGACATAACGCCGGCGTACAAGATGGCTCAGCTGATGTCCAGGCTACATGGAGAGCCTCATGAATTGCTGACGCATTTGGCTGTCTCGGATAGCAATTATGAGGTGGCGTGGAAGATCCTTACCGACCGGTATCGGAACAAGCGCCTGATTGTAGACAGGCTGTTAGACCAGTGGCTGTCAATACCAACCATAACGCGAGGTACGGACCTCCGCGAGAAAATCTTCCACCCAGTCAGTGTCGCGGTCAGCGCACTAGAGCGACAGGGTTTGCCAGTGGCGGGCTACGGTTATATCTTGGTCCACACAGTGCTTCGCCGCCTGCCGAGCGAAATGGTCGCTCGATTCGAGCAGCTCCATGGGGCAAGTCCTCGGACCACCTCCCGACCTACGAGGATCTGAAGTCGTTCCTCGAGGCCGAAAGCAGGCGAGTGGACGTCCAGGCTGGTGAAGCCCCTCGCAAGGACCTCTGCCCCTCGCCACCCGGAACGGCCGGGTGCATCGGCGCGAGGAGGCAACAGTGGGCAACCCAGGCGGTACAACACCGCATTGGAATCAGGGTGTGCCTACTGCAGGGAGACAGGCCACGGGGTGGCAGCGTGTCAGGAGTTTGCTGCGCAGCGGGTTCAGAGGAGACGGGGTGTGGCACAGCAGAGGCGTTGGTGTTTTCGGTGCCTGGGGCCGCATCAGGTGCGAGTGCCCTTCAAGCACCAACTGTAGGTACTGCCAGGGTGCACACCATCCGCTGCTTTGCATGAATCGCTCCGGAGGCGCCGGGGCAGCGCTGGATCGGATCAGCGAAGGAGCCTGCCCACCAAGGGAGGAGCAACGCTCCCACCCTCCAAGGAGGAGCCCACCTCCGCATCGGTCACAGGGACAGGCAGGGGACGTCAACAGACGGAGCCCACTTACCCAAGGACGTGGGGACGATCCCCACCACGGCAGCAGGTGCCGGATTGGGGAGGGCGGCACAGGAACGTGGCCAAGGACACCCATCCCAGGTACGGGATCCAACGGGCGGGTGTCAGGGGCACTAGGCAGCCACCAGGGTACATGCAGTATTCTGCGGGCTTGAGCCACCTGGTTGGGTCTCAAGACCCACGCATGCCTCCGCCTATGCCTGAGTACCCGCGGCTACAGGCGCAACCTCGGTACGGACGTTTGCCGTCGGGGTACTATAGAACTCCAGCCATGGCCTTTATGGGCAGACCTCCCTACCAGCAGGAGTGGGACCCATACACAGGTTTGGGTAGTGAGGATACCCCGCGGGACGCGGCCTCACCGCGTTTAGATTCCCGCTAGGTAATCGCCGCCTACTCATCAGCTTCGGCTCCCCGTCCAATCACGGTACTTTTGCCAACGGCTAAGATTTGGGTATGGGGATACGGTGGCCGGACCATTCAAGTAAGAGCCCTACTGGATACAGGGGCTCAGGGATGTATTGTATCGAGTAAGCTGGTGAGTAGGCTAGGCCTAAATGTACGGCCAAGTGAGGATGAAGCTGTAGGCATCGGGGCCTAAATGTGCCTGACATTCGGGGTCAGACGAACTTTGAGTTCACATTAGGTAGCACATGTACAGGGTCAGCTATCAAGTCTCAGCCGTGGTGCTAGATGAAGTGGTTGGGAAACTCCCTCAGGTTAGGTTACCACCAACGGTAAGAGGGTTAACCACAGGGTTGGAGTTAGCTGATCCTGATTTTGATACTCCTGGTACGGTGGACGTACTTCTCGGGTCAGACGTCCTCGGGAGATTATGGTGCGGTAGGAAGAAGGTACTCCAGGAAACTGGTTTGGTGGCCGTAGATACCACAGGGGTATGTTGTTTTCGGCCCAGTTTGGAGACCTCAGGACCTACCAGAAGGGATCCGGTCCTCTATGGTAGTGTGCTGTCAGAGGTGCTGCAGAGGTTTTGGGAGTCTGAAGAGCCGCCCACGGCGGACAGACGGAAGCCAGAGGATGACGAGTGCGAGTTGTTCTATCAATACAACACTGAGAGATGCCCGTCAGGCAGATTCGTGACCAGGCTACCTTTTCTCCCAAACCGCCCCGCTTTAGGTAGTTCGCGACAGCTCGCGGAACGGAGACTACTCGGAATGGAGCGGAAGATGAGGCGAGACCCAGCACTTCGGCAGAAGTATATAGAATTCATGCGGGAATATATTCAATTGGGCCACATGTCGGTGTCCAGCCTGGATTGGAGGTGTGTCGAGCATTATTTCATTCCACACCTGGCTGTCTTGAAGTCACCTGAGGCGAAAATACGGGTGGTGTTTGACGGTTCTGCTCCTACCTCGAATGGTGTGTCTGTGAACCAATGTTTGCACGCGGGTCCTAAATTGAACCGGGACATTGTGGACATTCTCACAGACTTTCGTTTACACCAGGTAGCGTTTGTCGCAGACGTCAAAATGATGTTTCGCCAAACCATGATACATCCGGATGACCGTCGGTATCAGCTGATTTTGTGGCGTGAGAGCCCAGATGAGCCGATGGTCACATACGAACTTAACACGGTGACGTATGGACTTAAGCCAAGTCCGTATTTGGCAGTACGTACGCTGCGAGAGTTGGCCGCACAGGAAAGGGTAAGATACCCTCGAGCCGCAGCAGTACTGGATCGCGACGTCTACGTGGACGATATCTGCACGGGTGCTGATAGCGTGGAGCAGGCGCTAATTCTACGAGACGAGTTGATCGCGATCATGGGTTCAGGAGGTTACGAGTTGCGGAAATGGTTGTCCAGTTGCCCAGAGCTCCTGGCCGGTTTGCCAGGCGAGTTCCATCAGGACCCGCACCTCTTTGAGAACCCGGACAATCCAAACACGTTGGGCATCCTCGGGGTGCAATATAGGCCAACGCATGACGTATTCACGTACAAGATCGAGCCCGACCTTTTGGAGAAAACTTGGACTAAGCGGTCGGTACTGTCGACAATCGCTAGAACGTTCGATCCTAACGGATGGATCGCCCCGGTTACGTTCATGGCGAAGTGCTTTTACAAAGGTTGTGGCTAGCCAACTTAGGATGGGACGACCAACTCTCCGGAGAGTTGTTGAAGGATTGGCTCAAGTTTGTGACCACCCTACCAGGGATCGTGCACATCGCGATACCCCGCAAGTTAGTCCCATCGGTGGGATGTAAGGCTACCCTACATGGGTTTTGTGACGCCTCGGAGCGAGGGTACGCGGCAGCTGTATACCTTCGGACAGCAAGTTCAACGGGAACTGTGCACGTGCGTCTGGTTATGGCCAAAAGTAAGGTGGCACCAGTCAGAACTAGATGGACCATCCCCAAATTGGAATTGGCAGGGGCAGCTCTTCTAGCGCGCTTGCTAAATCATGTAACCTGCAATCTGCGTGGTACCATCAACTTGGATGAAACGGTGTACGCGTGGACTGACAGTCGGATAGTTCTGTGTTGGTTGCAGACGTCGGTACATACACTTGAGGTTTTCGTGGCAAATCGGGTGTCACAGATTACGGGGTCGGAAACTCCGTTAGTGTGGAGGCACGTACCGGGAGAATGGAACCCAGCGGACTGCGCTTCGCGCGGGTGCAGGGCACCTGATTTGGTGAGTCACCCACTGTGGTGGGGACCTCAATGGCTGACTGAGTCGCCGCAGGAATGGCCATTCAACGAGTGCAGGGCGCCGCTTGGGCCACCTGATCGAGGTTTGCGAGTGAACGTGGGGCAACTCGTACCGAAGCCTAACCCAGCCTTCTTGCTGGAACGGTATAGCTCCCTCGACAAACTTCTTGGGGTGACAGGTTGGATCAAACGGTTCGTGAACAACTGCAGGAAGCCTCAAGCAGAACGGAACTTTACACCTGTCCTCTCGCCTGCGGAACGGAATGCGGCTCTATGCTCATTGGTTAGAGTCGTCCAGGCGGAACATTTTGAAGAGGAGGTCAGGCTGCTCAGGGATGGACGTGGAAAGCTGAAGGGAGGAATTGTGCGCCTCAACCCATTCCTGGATGAGCAAGGTATGCTCAGGGTTGGAGGCAGACTTCGGAACGCTAGCCTGCCCTTCTCGGCTCGGCATCCACTGTTACTTCCAAAAGGGGACCCTTAGTTGAGCTCTTAGTCAGGGATCGTCATGAGAAAAACTCGCACGCGGGCTGTAATGCGCTATTGGCCATCCTACAGCGCGAGTTCTGGATCTTATCGGGACGACGAACGGTACGTAGCGTTGTGTTTAGGTGCTTGCCTTGTTACCGCTTGAAGGCAGCCACAATGCAGCCACAGATGGGAGATCTCCCACCGGACCGGGTGACGGAGGCCTGGACGTTTGCAGGTGTGGGAACGGATTTCGCAGGCCCTTTCATGGTGAAGGCATCACGCCTGCGGAACGCAAAGTCTATCAAGGCGTACTTGTGCGTGTTCGTGTGCCTAGCCACCAGGGCCGTCCACTTGGAGCTCGTGGCCGACCTTTCTACGGAGGCCTTTTGGCAGCGCTGGAGAGATTTACGTCGCGACGAGGGCGACCAGCGCTGATCAGGTCGGATTGTGGTACCAACTTTAAGGGTGCTGATCGGTGTATGAAGGAAATTGTAACGTTCTTAAGGGAGAACGAAGAAGCCATCAGCACGGGCCTCTCCCGTCAGGGCATTACTTGGGTGTTCGATCCACCAGCGTGCCCTCACTGGGGTGGTATTTTTGAAGCGGTTGTAAAGTCCGCTAAGACGCATTTGTTGCGCGTTGTAGGGTTAACAATTTTGACTTTCGAGGAGCTGGCGACCGTGTTTTGTAAAATTGAGGCTGTACTCAATTCGCGTCCTTTGTGTCCGCTCAGCTCAGACCCAAATGATTTAGAGGCCCTGACGCCAGGGCATTTCTTAATTGGCCGCCCACTTAACGCCTTGCCGGAATATCCCTATACGGAGGTGAATAGCAATCGTTTGTCGCGTTATCAGTTGTTGCAGCAAATGACTCAAAACTTTTGGAAGCGTTGGTCGCTTGAGTACTTGCACATTCTGCAGCAACGCCTTAAGTGGACGGACAGGACTGAACCCCCCTGCATTGGGGATCTCGTTCTGGTTAAGGATGTCAACCTACCGCCACTGCGTTGGCGCCGGGGGCGCATTCTCAACCTGTTTCCGGGTAGTGATGGCACTCCTCGAGTTGCAGAAGTTCAGGTGGGGGATTCAGTCCTTAAGCGAGCAGTAGCTACATTATCACGCCTGCCATGCATAGAGCGGACCGATGGGTCGGTCCGGGGCGGGTGAATGTTTAGTTTTCGTATAAAATGGGCGCGCGGTGCTGGCAACACTCCTGTCATTCACGTCCTCTGCCGTCGCTCGCTTGGTTGATGCGAATTGTAATTATAAATGGTGTAATTTAGTGTGCTTTCGGTGTTCTCGTGTGGTTTTCCCTGTTCGGTGGGGAAGAGAACCAAGTGTATTTGGTTCCGGCGCTTTGATTGTCAGTCGGTTCGATAACCACGCGGCCGTCGGAAAAAATAACCTTACTTTTAGTCACCCGCGCGTCCAGTGTCCTTTGGTTCGCGTATTGTACAGTAAAACGTGTTGCTGTCGCGAGCAGTGGTGTGCGGAGAAATCTTTGTTACTGTGTGTTAAACATTATTTGATGTCGAACTATGAACAATAGTACTCAAGTGCTTGTGAAACTTGTTGGACGGAGTACCACGCGAGCTGGTGCCCGGGTACAGTAAGTCTAGTACCTAAGTCCCAATCCAAAAGTCTTCCTCAAACCTGATACCTATTTTTCCTGTCAAAAACTAGACTTACAAGGAAACGACGGCGTCATCGTTCGCTCGGTAAGCAATTGTTGCTGGGCCCTGTTTAAGTAGATTTTGGACACAAGAATTTCTCGGCCGGAAACTTTCCGGAACAAAATTCTCTCATTAAATTTATTTTATTTAGCTATAGTAAAGAGCACTACGAATCGTAGTCAAATGTTGTTCCGAGGCTGATCGACCATTTAGTTTTAGATTTTAAGATAACTTTAATTTGCTTCCACTGCGCTAAGATCAGCTTCGGAATCAAACAACAGGAATTAAGGCAAAGCACTGGTCAAAAGTTATTTAAACCGTTACCATCGACGCGATGAAGAAAAGAAGCCTGCCATATCTGTGGCGCCACGCTTAATATGCTAATTCTACTTCTGCAGCCTAGTCTGCACAAGTCCGCTCCTGACGCAGAGACCTGCCTAGAAACAATACAAGTAGAGATTGCCATACGGTATGATGATGACGAGCTGCCGCGGTTGCTAAGTTAAGTAGGTTTGCTAGCTTTGCATATGGGTTGAAACGTTGGGCACAAGGGTTTCACATCAGAAGCCTTTATACTCGAAAATGCGACAGCCTTTGAGGCACATCTCTGTCGCCATCTAGCAATCATTCATGGACTGTTTAGAAAACCAGTATAACCTTAGCCCTTAAATCACCAACTGAAAGTGTAACAGATCGTACAGTGGCGCGGGCGTCGGTTGCACGCGCCGTCGAGCGCAACGAGGCGACACTGGCTAAATGGACTAGTCTAATAAAATCTACTTTGTTTAGGCTTAGCGTAAAATTTGATTACCTATTGAGCTTTTGTCAATTTTCAGCAGGTACCTAGAGTTTTTACATTGATTTATAAATCAGTTGGGTTCGGCGCAACATGTTTTGTTAGAACTCAAAATCATGTAGCAAAAGGATTTGGCAATGTTTTACGACCGGCCGCCTACCTGGAATGCTGTTGTAGGTAGGTAGTATTGTACCGCCATCATGCGGTTCACTATAGTCGACAGATTTTCAGCCGAGGTCAAATCAAAACTCTACATCGTCTTTTTGAAACAACCTTGAATGGTATAGGGGTGGCTCATGGGTAGCCACTACCACCCGGCTCTCATCATCATTAATGCTATTATTATCATCCGTGTCGTATAGGAACTAGATATAAAAGTTCCTCAGACTACTATGGAACAAAAATAGGTAGGTAAACATAATAAATTAAAGTTATACCTAGTAAGGTACGTATGTGGGTATCACTTACGCAATTCACTCTTTTTTAACTATAAGATATTATTTTTTACCATTTTCCGTACAGTCTAAAACGTGTGAATCATGTTCTCAGAGATATCAAGTTTGACCATTTATTTTTGGTTGCCAAAATACACCAATCCAATTAAGAGAGCAAGTGTGATTCCCACCTTGAAAATTTACCTAAATGTATAACAATTATAACAAATTGCATATCGCACCTAGTGCTCTGCTTAATGAGCGTATCCCCTTTGCTAGCGTAGTATTACGAGCGGCGCGGGCGCACAGGAGGCGTATTTTTGAATCAGTCGATTTTGCAAATTCTAATGTGCGACGAGTAGTTTCAGATTTCTATTGGTCCAAAAATATGCCTTGTGTATGTGTATCTGAATAATGCATGTGTAAATTAACAAGTGGTCTTCAGGCGTTAGAAAGAAAAGATTTTGGTATTTACACATTTTGTCAAATCAAACAAAATTGACAACTTCAGAAATATCTTGGTTAAAATTATGTGGTAGGTAATAAAATAATTAGGAAGTTTAGTTACAAGTAACCAATTTTCGCTAAATAGGTAAAACTGGTAATAGCAGTAATTATTTTCCGTTTTGATATCTACATAGTATATACCTAATGAATTCGCGTTTTGTTTTCGGCATCTGTCTGTCTATCGTGGAATTCGTTATATAATTCGTTAACTCCTCCCAAACCACGTAACGGATTTTGATGCGGTTTTTGTAATCTATAGAGTGATTCAAGAGGGAGGTTTATATGTAGGTATAACACATGCTGGGATAACGTATTTTTTCTGCGGGAAAATGAGTTGCACCGCTGACAGACCGCTAGTGTCATATACAATTGACTCAAAACTCAGTACCCTTCGCCGCCGTCGCTCGGTGTAGCGTTGCGTTACACTTTATACCACCGGCGCGGGCGCAGCCGGACATAGCGCAATCTCTCACATCTCGTCTATTAATAACTTCCACTTCCACATCAAACCACAACCGCAGGCAGACCACAGAGCGAGTCGAAAATCAAGTGACAAAACGAAAATTCAATCGTCATTTGCGGCCTTTGAAAGTGTTCGTTTTTAAGGTCGTTGTCATATAGAAATAAAATTTGAAGGACATTATTTTTATTAGGTATAAGGAAATTATATTTCGTGTTTAAAGATTTTCTCATTTCTGACAACAGTTGAACTAAAAAAAACTAATACATGATCGATTTTCATTAAAACTTTCAGGACTTACAAATCCCGTTATTTACAAAAGCTATTCTCACATTTCTTAATAGCTTGCGTTGATGTCTTTTGCTAAGGCCCATCAAAAATTATCCTAAGCCCTTATAAAAAGATGCAATAAAATATTATATCTATCAATATAATAGATGAATCGTTAACAAACGTTGGCCCTATCGACACCATCATAGAACTTAATAAGCATAACATCAATTTGATGTAAATTTCCTTAGCACGCGCCCAATTCTTTGAGTATTAAGCGCTCTATTGAATCTGCATCTTCCATAACTTTATTATGTCGAAAATTTACACATAAATGCGACAAACCAATAGATATGCAAAATTTTAATACACCTGACGATATTCAAATGTATCATCGGTTTATAATAGCGGCCAATGAACCTCAAATTTTGTACAGTCAATCACAGAGAGGTTAGAATAGAATATACGATTGCTACACAGTACCTATAAATTCATATGTTGTTTTTTTGTTGATCTGTGATTTTTTATTGATCAACTCTGATATATTTGCCTGTCATACATACTTACTAGTTTTATGATAATATGAATCACCAATCACAAGTTAGACCTAAAAATGCCCTAATATCCTAATTATTATTTCTATTTCATCTCATCTCCATTGTACCTAACTAGGTACGTATTCTTCTGTAGTGTGCTAGATTTATTCGGCAAGCAACCAGATCGTACTTCTCTATCTGAGTAAATTACATAGAAATATGAATAAACTGATGTAACAAAACACCTGCTGTCTATTACTAATTGAATAAAGTCAAAACCACGCCAAGCAAACCTCTTCCATTGAACGCTGAAACGAGTTCAACAATTGATAATTAAGTGAGACAATAAACAGACCTGCGAGTTATTGTTCCTTACATTAGCCGTGAAAAGATCAACAGGTGATTCAGACAAAAGGGTCATTGACACCACCGCCAAGCATTTACGTGCGCGCCTGTACATAACATCTCTTTTTGAACATTGAAAAAAGCTGTAGTATTGTATTGTAGTAAACTGTTTGAGATAAATACAATGTTTTGCTTTGTGTGTAGAGTTCTATTATGATTTTGTGATTACCATAAGATGTTGCTGAAAGGTTTTTTATCGTCTTTGTTGGCTAATTAAGACGTGGTTTGTAGTAGTTTATTGGTGCTGTGGGTCACTGGGTGAGTGGGCGTGGTGTTTGGGTGTCGTTTCATGTTTCTTTTGTGTTCTCGATTGATGTTTGATCAGCCATTGTAATTGAGTTTTATGTAACGAATCAGAAATTAACTCTTCTTGCGATTTTGTTTCCATAATATAGTATTACGTAATAGTGAATTGCTCACATCACCGGACTATATTAAGGTCCTGACAGCTGTCATGCAAATGACAAACTATGAGTCTGTGACTAAGTCTGTGACAGTCGCAATTTTAATGGGAGACGTGTACCATCTAATCCAGTTTTACATGAGATGTCTGAAAATCAATTTCGTTAAAAACTGGGTCTGTAAGAACCGCCTTACGGAAAAGTAGAGATTTGTTTTAAATTCATAAGAATAGGTACGTCGCAATAATAAAATATCTATCAAGTTGATACCTCGTAAATATGAGCCGTGTTTTATGTATTTTAAACACCATAAGGCCTTTCGCACACACAACGTCGGTTTCGACGTTATTTTAGCGCTGCGATGCGCAGCGTTAGAAAAATGCGAATTTCCACCTTAATCCCATATAAATACGACGACGCAGGCCCAACGCTGCGTTGCGCACCCTAATGTCAAACGGTTTTGACAGACGCATCCGTCGACGCTAAAAATGCGCAGCGTTGTGCGTTGCGCTAAAATAACGCAGGGTATGGCACACGTAACGCAGCAACGGACGTTAGATTTTTGACGGTTTATTAACCCTTATCTGAGCCTAGAACTTGGAAAAATTAGGACATTTTCTGTGTATATTGAGTGGGTAGATTTAGTCGGCGACGGAATTTCCGCTGAAGTGTGTCATCTGTAATGCAAATAATATTGCTGGCGTAATGGCGCCGACTTTCGTCGCATAGGTTCGGTCGTAGTGTATTAAATTATATTTAAATTGTATAGTATTTTTTTCAATTTTTATTTATAATAGTTATGTTGGGTAGTATGTAGTACGAGTGAAATTTATTTCTTTTTTCAAGACAGGTTTTAATCACTAATTTTCAACAGCACCCCCCAAGGGTTAATTATCGAAACCGACACTATAATAGAGTACAAAGCAATATAATCTGCAACAATGTATTACAATTCACTGCAATATTAAACAGTGAGGCAAAATATCAATATCATTCATAAGTAAAAAACATACGTCTCATTCATCGTACAATGGTATTACAACAGAAGTTGTCACCATTAGAAGTCTGTGATAAATTTGAAATTAAAGTTGGCGTTCATCAAATCTCAGCACTGAGCCAATCGTTGTACTAGCCGCGGCTGTCAGAAGAAAATAGTGTATGCAGGTGATGTTGCTCTCATGACTCTGTAGAAGATCTGCAGAGCGACTTCGACCGTTGGCTGAAGTTTCTATAAGACATAGGTCTCAAGATTAGTTGCAAGAAAACGGAGCATAATGTCGTAAACTTATGTCAATATATTTATGAAAACATTTAGTATGTAAGAAAAAATATAAACAATTATACTAGAAATTATGACAGGCAGGCATAACCGCAATACAAGAAGTACAAATAAAATAGATCAACCAAAGTACAGACTAGCTAAAGTTTGATGACTTCATTTGATGGTCTAAGTATACGATACTATAAAAAAGTGGCCAAGAGCGTGTCAGAATAGGGTTTCGTAGTCAACGTTTAAATCCGTGCCCGGCGTGAATAAGTTGATATGTCTAAAATGATGATTTTACAGGAGAGCGATTTTAAGGTTTTGAACTTATTTCCTAAATCCAGTTTTTTGTTCAATGCAAAAATTTTACTTGATCTAGCTATTATTTTGAGAGATAAATCAAATGTTAATGAGCAATTATTGAATAAAAGCTTACTTTACGAGATAATAGACTTATCAATGGTGTTTTTTGACTGTTATAGTTGTATAATTAGACTTATCCATATGTTCACAATTTTCACTAACGACATATTCACTTATTAACCTTGTTGTTAATATGAAACGTTACTTGAAATAAGTGAATCTCATCAATCTTATGCCGTGTGATGCTAGCTTAGAATAGCATCACCCCAATTCTACCCGTGGGTGTCGAAGCGACTAAGGGATAATCATCAAGCAAATGGGCAGCAGCGTTTCCTGTCAATGCAACATCTTGCACTGCGCTCGCCAATCCGCCTGCCAAGCGTAGTGAGTATGGCAATACCCTCTGATAGGGGGAGAACCATGTCCAGCAGTGGACTGTTGTGGCTGTTGGCATCAATCTCATTAGCCTATAGCAGTCTACTGCTTGGTGTAGGTCTCCCAGGCTACGTCACAAGTCACGATCTCCCGTTTTTCCCTTCCAGTCGCTATTGGCGACTCTCTTTAAGTCATCGGTCCATCTGGCTTGAGGGCGTCCAACGCTACGCTTGCCGAGTCATGGCCTCCTTTTGAAGACCCACTTACTCCACCGTCCTTAACTCTGAGACATATTATGTGACCAACCGACTGCACAAATCAGCTTGCCACACTTCCATACTATGTCTGTTACTTTAGTCTTTTGGCGGATAATCGTTTAAAGCCTTATCCATTATCCATTAGCGAGATTCTTTAGACCTTTCCATAGGCCTCTGAGTGAAATGTAGCAGGTGGCCCATTTTTACTGTCTGGTTTTACGTTTAGGAGTCATGAAAAGTAAGATGTACTGATTGAAGACCTTAGTCTTGAGGCGTTGTGGCAAAAGTGACTCCAGAATATTATGCAACTTCTAAAATGCTGCCCAGGCTAGATGCACTCTTCTAGTGATTTCAGCCTCGAAGTTGTATTTTCCTAACTGCAATGTTTGCCTAAGGTAATCATACTTCTGGACAACTTCAAGGTCTACACATTCTACTGATTGAAGATGACCTTGCTATTGTCCAAGTTTCATCTCGAGACTCACACGCTTCTCGACCTCGAGGTCGTATTTAGACTTGACAATTTTTTGCAGGCTTATTATGGATATGTGGCCGGCAAAGTGGAGATGCTTGAGATTTTCACCATTCACGTCAATGCCCAAATCCCACAGTAAGGTCTTGAATACATCCCGCAGCAGCGTCGTGGTAAAAAGTTTCGGGGATATAACGTCACCAAGCTTTACACCTCGGAGTAGTGGTATGGGTCTTACTTTCTGGTTTTGTACTTGAACGGAGATGATCTTCATGTGGTTTAGGTCATCGTCGCTGATTTATACAACCAGCGATTGGCTATTTTACTCTTCTGACTGTATGACCTGCAGTACAGTATGGATGTGGTTCACAGTGCTGAAGCCATTACGGAACCCAGCCTGTTTCAGTGGCTGGAAGATGTCAATTCTTGACGCCAGACGATTACGGCCCTGAAAAGCTTATAGACGTTTTGCCCAGTAGTTTGATCGGCTCAATGTGTTTGTGAATGTGTCTGCTCCTTCGCCGCCTTCAGGGTTGTCCCATTGGCAATTGTGGAGTTGAATAGCCTTTTCCACTAGCTTTAAGCAGCGTAGCAAGGCATTCCGTCTTCCTCGAGAGCCTTCCTATTATTACACTGCCTCAGATCACTCGATTCCAGCTATATCTACGTCCGGGAGATTGTCCATAAAGTGGCAGGAAAGAGGGCTCTGTAGGCTGTCGCATCAGATGAAGGTTTTTATTAAAGTCCTCGATTTCAGCGAGAACCCCTGGAACTGATGTGACGGTATCACCATTCAAGGCAGTTAGCTTTGCTACATGATTCCTTCCCAGTGTCTTAGTAAAGACTTTTGTCCGGCGATTGCCTTTTGTAAGAGTGTTTGAGCTTCGGAGGTCGCGTCTCACCATGCTTCTGTCTCTCTTCTCTTCTCTATCTTTTTATGAAAAGATCAGAAGCATCTTTTGCTGGAAAAGCATCCTCTGGTGTCTTTTCGTCCTTTGTGAATGTGCCTCATTCTTGTTTCTTATATAGACCTGTTTTTGCCTTCTTAGTTCTCGTCAGCATTCGTGTCTCCAGGAGTTCTTATTGTTGGAACTTGTGTCCGGCTTGGAGCAGGTTGGGATGCAGAGCGGGCCTCATCATGAGACTTCTTTTCCATTTGAAGTTGATATTTATTTAGGATACTCTCTTACGTGTCTACCTGTGTATTAAACCTAATAATCACAGACACTTCCCTAAATATGTGCCTAATATCCGTCATGATGAACTCAATCTCACTCTTTGTCCTCCCGTCTGGGCTTTTTTAGTTCCAATTCTGTTGCGGCTTTTTCTGGAAAAGGGTTACCATACCGGGACAAAAAAACTTCGCTTGCTTAGGAAGTCAACCAGCATTTGGTTTCTGCGCCCAAATGCTGGTTGACTTCCTAATGTCGTGCGTAGCCATGTCGTTCGGCGACACATCGTCACAGCCTCCACCTCTTCGTTAGAGCTGCTCGAAGTCATAGCATAGTCAAGTGAGTATAGCCACTTTAACGACCTTGAGAGAGATATGTTAGAAATAACTTCTTGTTAAAGCAGGTGAAGAGGATTATAGTTTTAAAGTATTTTCACTTTAGGCACAGATTTTGTGTCTCAGGTAACTTTGAACTACTGTTAAGCTGATCTCGGTCATAACTAATTTTGGAACAAAAAGAGATATTATTTTTGAACCCTTTAGAGATTTGAGAAACTATGGGCCTTACCACAAAAAAAGTTAGACACACACAGTTGAACGCTTGTCTGGCGTACAAATTTTTTGTATAGTGTTTAAAATTTAAACACGTGCTTGTCTAGCTTTTTTGTGGGAACGTTTGAGAAACTATATGAGTCGCTACTCGAAAGATTATTTACATAAATTGATATATCGCATAAAGACTACAGAGACTATTTAAACAAACGGACTTATCGAATGTAAGACTGAAGAGACCATTTAGATAAATTGACTTATCAAATGTTAGACTGAAGATACAATTTAAACAAATTAACATATCAAACTTAAGAATGAAGAGACTACGAAACCCTAAAAAATACCGGAAAGTATATTAAGTCAATCAGAAACTAAATTTTAATCTGTGATTAAGAGGCTACTATACCGAGCTGAAAGTTCGTGAGCTGTCAGTTGATAAAAATATTTCTATTTCATTTATGCATCCCGCCCTTCCCTCAGCCATAAAAGAGACAGTTGTAGTTCGTTACCGGAAAATTTGCGTTTTGGGTGTACCAGGTTCCCCGTTCGAAATCTGTATAAAATCTCTTGAAAATGGCATTATTTTGCTGCCAATAAAATATTTTATGCCCTTATTATTTGTTTTGCTGAAATTATTGTCATATTTAGAAGATACCAAGGCGTGAACTGGCTGATAAGTTTAGAGCACTTTGCGACGGCCATATATTTTTTTAAATGTATTATTACAACCAGAAAAATAATATGGAACATAGATGTAGTCCAGAAGAGTTACTGCGCAAAAATTGAGTCGATCGGTTGTGAGTTGGCAGAGGGATAGGTTGAGAGCATTTGTATGAAAAATAATGGCTATAGGTCCATCTTAAGAAAAAATTATGTTACAAAGCCTATTTTAAATTAGATGATTACATTAATGACAAAAGGCATGGACCTCTGAAGTTTCAGCTCATCAAAAGAAACATGCACGCATTGTTAATACCAAATCGGGACGTGCATTTAAAATTGACATAATAATAATCGTATGATTTTAATTTTCACACTTGAATGACTAAATTTAATTTGAAATTCTATTTTGTTTATGTATTGCATTTGACATTCTAAAAGAATTATTTGTGAATCTACTAAATATAAATAAATCTAAATAAAGTTTTAAATATTTAAATGTTATAGTAGATGGCCACAAAGACGCGTCTAAGACAAATCTTTTAGCTTAAAACTTATACCTACAGTTTTACCATTTTAAATACTTGGGGCCAATCATAAGAAATTATGGCAAAATCGACCTACATGTAACCTGTAGAAAAACAACGGTATTGATGAAGTGGAGACAACTCGCAGGCGTAATGTGCGACAAGGAGATGCTCATCAACCTTAAAGGGAAATTATATGTATAAAACGGTGATTATATTATACGATAGGAATGATATCTCACACAAACTTGCACTCCATTTTTAGGGTTTCGTAATCTATTATGAACCCTTATAATTTTATCACGAATACTTTTTTCATCTGCTATGTTGAGAAGGGAATCGTTTAATAGGTCTTCTAAACCTAAGAGAAGATTACCTTGATACCAAATCACTTAAATGTTCCTCTGCCGTAATATATATTTACTTTTATTATAAAATTGATCCGATTTTAAATCCAAAATATTAATATTTTAGTAGATTTATTTAATAATACCCTACTCAATGTAGAAAACTATTTTTGTAATCTTATGCCTTACCTCAAAATAAAGATACACTTTGTTTGGCTCGTCTTGGCGGGGCACGACCGTGCTTCTAGATTGTGCTTTTAAGTTTGATTGACCAGCCGCGCTCTGATATTATTTTGTTCGATAAGCAGCAGTAAGATCAATTGCTCTTATGACGTCAAGTGAAACGGCCAAATTCATTTCGACATCCTGTACGGGAAACTCATTTGAAATACAATGTCGCATATTATCAAAAGAACAATATCATGTTGCTACGTTTACCAGTACTTTTCTTGCTCGCTCATTCATACATAATGTCAGGTAAATGTCAGGCTAGTGGAAGTGTTGCCAGGATCATCGCAATAAATTTAGTCCACATTGGTGATTAAATGTTGTTGGGCCAGCAGTAAAATAATATAAGTATTATATCAGTTATCTAACTCCCATAGTACAAGCTTTGCTTAGTTTGGGGCTAAATGGCGCTGTGTGTCTTGTCCAGGCATATTTATTTACTCCTTGCAGGGTAGGCAGAGCGTAAACAGATGTAATAAAACGGTCATTTACTCCACGTCTGTCAAAAATTTGAGAGTAATTAAGAAGGTTGTGTATCACCATAGGGACAGGTTGTCAGCCTGTCGCCTAAAATTGCAACTCTCATTGTTAGTCGCTTCTTACGACACCTACGGGATAGATATGGCCCATATGGAAAAGCATCATCCCATATGATATGGGATGATGCTTTTCCAGGCCGGCACCACACGGCATATAAAAATAATATGAAGTTAAATATTTGAATACTAAGAAAACAACTATCATAATTATTATTGAAATTCAAGAACCACATTTAAGATATTTCTAAATATTGCGTTTGAAATCCTCGATGACCATGTGCCAGCAGAAGCGACCCGTCATGGTGAACAACTTTTTCTATGAAGCCATGACCGTATCTCCTATAGTTTAGACGGGATGCTGGTGATCTTCATCAGGTTCTTCAGATCCTCGAGGGCTGTCAAAAAGTAGTCCATGTTCATCTTTAATATGCTAGTAATATTAGTGCCAAATTTCGCGAAGATCGGTAAAGAGATTTGGCTAATTTGGGTAATATCCGCTGTATTTCCCGCTTTTCCTGCTGATAACCGTTTTCCCATGGGAATGAGGAATTTTCCCGTGATAAAAAGTAGCCTATGTTACTCAGGAATGTTGTAGCTTTCTAATGGTGAAATAATTTTGGAAATCGGTCCAGTAGTTTCGGAGTTTATCGATTACATACATACAAAAAAACAAACAAACAAAAAAACAAACAAAGGTTTCCTCTTTATTATATTAGTGTAGATGTAGATAATTAATAATTAATATTATATTATTATTTATAGTGTATATGCATACTTGTAAATATCTACATAATTTTTCAAAATTTCCTTTTTCTGTCTGAGGCAGTGAAAAGGGTAAAAAGAGTCACACAAAAAGGGTACACAAGTTTAAATTCCGTATTTGTTTAGAATCGTAGAAAAGAGTCTAATAAAAGTTGCTCAGTTTTGTGAGTTAATCACGCCCTTATAATATTTGTACTGAATTAAATTAATTACATACTTACCTTAAACATGCATACCTACTCTTAAAAAACATAACCCTCTTTCTGAGGCGGTCAGCTAAAAAATATTTTATTCATTCACCTAACTTCAATGGTAAAAATATGTACGTGGCAACATCTATCAACAAGTATTGTTTTGACAAGGTTGTCCGCCAGTCGTGCGCAAAAGAGACAAACCTATGTAAAAGAAAAAGTCGGCAAGAGTGGGTGTTGTCAAATTTTGAAATACTATATCTCGTTCTTTCACATGCAATCGCCACATCTTTTATTTCATCAATTATCAAACAATACGAATTGTACAGATGGTTTCTAATCTTGTAGGTACCGTTAGTACGTATGTTTAGTATTTTGTAGATTTTTTCCACATGAAAGTAATTTGGAATACTTGGTGTTATAATCAAACACTAGATATTGACATTAACTTTTTGGCTACAAACGAAGCAAGTGGAAAAAAATCACGCCACTGATGGGATTCGAACTCACGTTTTCGGACAAACCGGGTCAGATGTGTTTGAGCGCTACACTCGACTCCAGACTAAACTTCCGTAGCCACATAACAGTTTTGGGCAGAATACATTCGATGCTCAATTACAAGAGCAAACTCTTTCTTAGAAAAGGTTAGAATCTACACTACCTGCGTCAGGCCAATCACCTTTAAGACCCATCTGAATATGCTGCAGGTCATCCAAAACCGCTTCATGCGCAGGGCTACTGGAGCTCCCCTGTACATGCGCAACGCCAACCTCTATATCGAGTCAGATCTCCCCACCGTCAAAGCGTCAAAATATAAAACAAGCGTCCCATCGATTCTTTGACAACGCTCCCCATCATAAAAATCCCCTAATAGTTGCAGCGTCCAACTACTACCCCTATCCAACTTCGAACTTTCGACGTCGCCCCAGGCACGTCCTTTCGGATGTTGACGGTCCCATCACATTAGCAGCTGATGCAGCCATTGCGAGTAGATCACACTCTACAAGCTCTTCAAGCAACCGTCGTCCCCAGCGACAGGGGCACGGAGGCGGAGGCGACAGGTACATACCGGGTAGACACAGTCCGACCCGTTCTTCCGAGGAAACTCGTAAGCCCAGTCGTACCCCAAGGGCGTGATTGGGCTGGTTGTATGAACAACCACCCAAACACGGATATCCAGGTGAGCCCTCGCTCCCCACAAAATAGTTAGGTGTAGCTTTAACCGGCTTCGGGGCCGATAAGTGCAGTGCCACATAACAAAAATAAACCGCTACACTACGGTAGCTCTAACCCAGGCGGCGAAATTGTGAACCACTTGCTTCGTTCATATATTTTTGTGACTTTACTACTAATGGAATTCGATCTCTTTCACTAGTTCAGCGTAAAAACTAAATTAAACTACATTACGTTTAGCGATTGCCCCGATTGGGTACAAGAAGCTTATCGTAAAGGACGAAACTCATACCGAGTTGTCGTAAGACACACATGAGACCGATGCTTCACAGTTACGCACCAGTAGTCCATATGGACGCAGTTTCAAATTTCAACTATCGTAAGGTCGCTGAAGAGATGAACTAAAACGAAATAGCTGTCGACTTATTTTGCAAATACACTGATTGTCTTCCGTTCTCTTTCACTAGTTAAGCGTAAAACTGAATTAAGCTACATATAGTTCTTAACCCGAAATTACCGCAAAAACTATAACGGATGCTGTACCACTTAAGTTTTAAGAAACACAAAAGATTTTCGATTTGCGGTTGGTAACCATACAGCTGCAAACAAACCAACAGCATAATTAACTTTGTTACGTACATTGGAACGTTGACTACAAAAGCCTTTTTGAAGGTGTGTCTGAGATGCTCTTGTCCGGTTTAATCTTGTAGTTCATACCTACTAAATAATAAAAACTTTTTTAATAGATTCAAAATTCTTGCCTAGGTACCTACATTTACACACAATAGATAAATACATAATGCCGCTTCTACAAATTTTAATCTTGACACATTTTTTCCTGTCTTTGTTACTCTTATTGTTTTAAATGCCTATATCTATCTTTGTTGCACCGCAACGCACAAAAATCGTTCCTCTTTTGTTTTCCAACGCAGCGTTGTGCGCTATTTTGACGCTGCGCTAAAATGCGCTGGAACGGACGTTGCGTGTGTTCTTCGCCTGCGTAAAAACACGTGCACGGATTTCGCAACTGACAGCTCGATTTAATAAACACCGCCGAATTATTTCTGCCCTGAATAATTTTATACGCATTTTAAAATATCTTTTCACAAAGAACGTGGGATTTACGACTGTGGAACCCGTTCGAAGGGTGGTCCCTTCGATTCCTGCCCTTCGAGGGGTCCAAAGTTCTTACAATTTTTTTCTCGTCTTGACAAACCCCAGCTGCTATAATACGACATGTTATAAATAAAATCGCGATTTTGACCCGTCACGCGGATAAGGGATGCTCGATAGATTGGCAAGGCTGACTTTGCCTTTGTCAAGAATGACCGTCCCTCATAACCCAACTACATAAAGCTCAAAATTCTATAACATTTGTATGTTCAAGTGTATATACAAGTTGGTGTGTATGAGTTCAATTCGACACAGGACGTCCTGTCTGTTTTGCAGCAATTATTATTACGCCAAGGCGGAACCTTATGAATAGTGAAGTACGTTAGATTGCACATGAGTATGATTTTGACTGATCATCTATTTGCTATACAATCGATAATATTGATGGTTATTAACTCGCCTTTACACAATTTGCTTAGCCCTTGCACCTAATAAAGATTTTGATTTTATTTTATTCTTTTACAGGTCGATTTTATTTTCAAAATGTTACTTTACTTTTAGCGCAGTGCTAATTCATGTGTCTGTCAGATTTAATAAAAATTTGAATTCCCTATAATAAAAAAAAACATCGCAACGCAGAAACATGCAATACTTGTCGTCCATTCGTCCGTGGAGAATCCGTCGACGCAAGTTGTCTACAAAAGTCCCTATCAAACTATTAATAAATGGCCAAATGCCGACCTACTTATTAAACAAACATAATTAATTATATAAAGCATTTTTCGTTTACTTAAAACATCTAGACAAGAAACTTTGATAGCCCAGTAATTTGAAAATCTAGACCTTAAACCGCAAGTACCGTGGGAACAATTCACCCTTCGTCCTCCCTTCTACTGTAGGAACTGTAACGAGACACCCTAGTGCGTAGTTCAGAGTCTGTACAAAGAAAATACTAAAAAACATACAGCTATCTGCTTCTAAGCGAGCTTACTTATTTTTAGTTTTTATGACCTGAAATATATTTTTATACACTTTTAGGTATTTCTTTTCGTTTTACATTATGTAGATGCCATGCTATGCTTCCATGCACAAACTGCTATTTAAAAAACGTTTTAGAAAGGAGATACGTTAACATAGGTATTTAGCTGGATTTGACAAAAAGATTCCGATACAGTACCAAAGGTAGGTTCAAAATGTGATCAACTTCACTATAACTTTAAACCACCTTCAAAATTGCTTGGTGATTGTATTGAAAGTCTAGCCTAAGTTCTGTATCTATCTAGGCTCTTTCACTTCCTCACCTACGTACGTTCTATCCGCAGATTACAAAAAAACAGCTTCCAGTTTGCTCTTGTAACCTAATAACTTTTGCAACAAGAAATAAAGTTACAAAGTATTGGCTAGTTCACTAGAGTGTGAAATCAAGTGTACAGCGCGAAATTAAACGATCAAGCGTTACGTAACGTTTAGCCGTAGTAACGCCGTTAGCGTAATAACGAATAGCGACGCTAAACTAACGACACGAAAAACTGGAGAAATCGGAATACAATTTTGTTAAGTAACGTTTCGTTATTCGGCAAAAACTGCGTAGAAAACGAAATCTGGTATCTGGTTTTTTTATGTTAACCTCGTAACGGATAAAATTCCATTAGAGCAAAAAAAGTTTTGATTTCGGCCTACTTTGTAGATCCGCTTAGCGCCGTAACACTTGTATAAAATGTATTCACGTTTTATTTAAAACAGTATGAAAATGACATTGAATATTATCTATCCATACATATTGTCATACCTTCAGGTACAATTAAGTATAATATTTTGCCACTGAAGTATAGCAAGTTACGTAGAATAGGGAGGTCTTACCCTCATGCCCGAGTTACCTGCTGAACTCAAAAATTAAAACCGAATTTTATAGTTTTACTTGTTACTAGGTTAAAGCGTTAACATAAGACAGACCCTGTTATATCGATCAATAACACCTTAAACTAGCAGCTAAAAACCGGTACAAGTAATTTCAGGTTTCCACCCCGTTTCTACCCTACCCCTTACTGGCAGCGTGGTTTGTCCACCAAAATTATTGTAATTTAATAACCCTGGCCGGTGGGTCGCCGGTTCGAATCCCTTTGCGAACCACTCGCTCGCAAAATAGCAGAATTGATCACTTGTCTACTAGCTTTGTTGAATGCAAATTTTCATAGGGGTAGTTCTTGAACTACGTATTTGGAAGCATCAACCTATGCCAAAAAAACTGACTCTACTTTTTGTTTTCTCATTAATGATTTCCTGCGACTCCAGTTGTCAAAGATTTTATACAGCGAGTAACTTTCCCTATCGAACATGGGTCGATTTATTAAAAAAAAATTGGAACTCTCATAGTAAATCAGTCAGCTGATCGGCGATTTTGTATGGGAGGTCCAAATTTTTTTTCATTTTTCGGCCCATCATGTTCCATGGTGAAAGTTGTTTAGTTTCATGAGTACCTTGACCTCCTTTCAGCTTGTTATACCGTTTCTGTTACTCCCGGTATATTTATTTACACGATTTGCTATTCAAAAATTAACGGACTTTCGCTAGTGTGAACTATTTCGGCCATAGCTACTACCATTTCAACTCCTGATCATGTCAACAAACAAGTAGACACTAAAAGTGACAAAATAAATTCAATGTGTAGGCAGTTCATTTTTAAATTATTGACTCACGCTGGATTGTAGGTATTGCCTCGTACTAAATTGCATTGAAATACAACGTGACATCAATCGTAACAAATTAATACGATTCAGAATTTCATGGCATTCACGGAGAAATTTTCTGGATAATTAAGCTTCACTAACTGACCATAACACGTTTTGTTCTTATTTTTAAAATAACAGTGTTTTGAGACTTGTTGTTCAAATATTGCACTTTGGGGTAAACAAAACATATCGATAGGGATGTACAACGCGTTTTTGCAACAAAGCTAAATTCTTTCACATAGCCAAGTGTGATGTAGTATCTATACCACCCCTATCCTACATAACTTAGCACCGTGGAAAAATATTTTGGATCGTAAATTCGGGTTTCTTTCACACCGACTTCAGCATATAATGTAGATCCATATCTTAACACGTGGGCAAGCGTTTAATTTATACCATGTAGATGATAGAAATGATAACATAGCTTGTAATAGCTTGTACTGGCTTGTTTAACTTGATAATCGCTCAGGTTGTAGATGGATAGATAACCGACCCTAGACACCTGCCTTTGTCACTTTGATAGAAAGTCAGAGAAATTGTATCCAAGTAGTAGGAACGGTACATTTTGACGGACGATATTTTATACACTTCCACATTTAAAGCATGTAGCTAAAAAGTAATAGGTACTATCGTCAGCAAATCCATCTACTCGTTTAAACGATTAACTTATACTACAACTTATTCATACAAATACTAAGAAAAACCAGCATAACTTGATTCCTTAAATGGGTAGATGGATTTGCTTTCAAGCAAAACTTATACAATATTGTAGAGAATAAGGAAATATTCTGTTTGGGGAAGTAGATAATCCTCTTTTTACATTATATCTACTACTACCACTACAGTCGCAACACTCCACTCCTGGGCATAGGGCTCCTCGTATTGGGGTATTGCCATACTCGCCACGCTTTGCAGGCGAGTAGGCGAGCGCAGTGCAAGATGTTTCATATACAGGGAATGCTGCTTATCCCCTGGATGTAAATACCTAATTTGGCTTTTACCACACCCAAAGGTAGAATTGGGGTGATGCTATTCTAAGCCAGAACCACACGGCAGAATTAGGCTTGCTATAACGAACTAAATGCATGATTCCGCTGCCAAAAGCGGCTAAGTCCTTGTAGAGCAACCGTAAACGTATTGTACAAACATTTGTTCATCAAACTCTACACAATAATAGAATGTTCATAATCATAATAGGTACATCATTATAATATTTAGGCTACTAGGTATTCAACTCATCCCCGAAAGGGTGCAACGACCTCGCCAAGGTAACATTGAATACCATGTGATAGCATAAAGAGGCGACCTTGTCACAAAGTAAGTATTTGCGGGCGCTCAGGACAGAGAGACGGCTACAAAGAAACGTTACTACACTCGCACATCTGTAGTACGCGAACGAGTTTATAACCATCCTGAAATATTCGCATGCTTGTCGCACACATTAGTACCACTGCAAGTATGACAAGGAGGCGCATATTTCAGGATGGTCATGAACTCGTTCGCGTACTGTACACGCCGTCTCGTTTACGCACGAATTCGATACATTTCGAACCAGCGAGTGTCAAGTCAACAGTGTTTGCTACGGGCGGATGACAAAATGCTGATATTTGTGTATAGTATAAGTTTGATATAATGCACCTAAGTATGTGGTGTAACCCAGGAACCTCATTTCAAAAATCTAGAAAGAAAAAGTAGCTTCCCGAAAGTGTAGGCATAAATGATCGGAAAAGGGGTGTGCTGTCCTTCTGTAAAATCTCTATTTTGTTGTAGGCAAAAATTATTGTAAAAAGGGGCGAGCTGTCCTCCTGTAAATTCTCTATTTTGTGACCTTATGGTGATAGAAATGAGTTCGGTTCTTTCACACTGCAAAATTTTGTCTGCTCCCTATTCAGAATAAAAAAGGAGCATCCCCAGGGGTGTAGGCATAAATGATCGTGATCGTAAATAGAAGGCAGCTATCCTTCTATAAATTCTCTATTTTGTGACCTTGTGGTCATAAAAATGAGTTCGGTTCATGCACACTACAACTGTTGGCTAGGCTGTAGGTAGGGTTTGCATTATCCGTTAATTTTTACTATCCGGATAATTCGGATAATTTATTTTCAAATATCCGGATATCCGAATATCCGGATAAAGCATATATTTAACAAAAGATGGTTAAATTCGTTGAATTTCTTTTTAAAATATATTCTTATTATTATAAAAGAAAAAAAAACCGCAATAAAATATTACAATCGAAAGAGTAAGTCTTTTACGGCTTACCAAAAATGATCTTTACTGGATTTAGCACAGAGATTGCTACCATATTGGAGATGGACAAGTTGCGACGTGTGGTATGTACCCACTCAATGTGGAAAACTATTCACTCAGCTAAACCATAATAAAAGTTGTTAAGTATGATTAGTGATTACGAACCACTTTTGCCAGTACATAGGAATCAGGATTATGAACCGCGATTCCCAGCTATCATAATTATTTGCATAATCGACAAACAACCCATTGAACTATGCTTAATGAAATGCTGTTTCAATTCAAAAACATTAACATGAAAATAAATAGGTACATCTATACATTGCAGGAAAAGCCGAATATTGGTTAGTGTCACTCATAAATAAAAATATTTTTCTGTAAATCTCTTGGTTTTATGAGATCATTTACAATATTTTCGATGCAAATAAATATGGTATGAAAAATTTGATGAAATTGTATTAATTTCTGCCATTATTTGATTTAAATAACTCCTCCAAAGCAATAACCGAATTATCCGGATATCCGAATATTTAAGTGCCAACTATCCGGATTTAAAATGTGGCGGATATCCGGATAAAACGGATATCCGAATATCCGGATTGCAAACCCTAGCTGTAGGCATAAATGATCGGAAAAAGGGGCGAGCTGTCCTTCTATGACTTGTCTATTTTGTGACCTTGCGGTGATAAAAATGAGTTCGGTTCATTCGCACAGAAAAGTAGCATCCCTAGGGTGTAGGTAAAAATGATCGGAAAAAGGGGCGAGGTGTCTTTCTGTAAATTCTCTATTTTGTGACCTTGCGGTGATAAAAATGAGTGCGGTTCATTCACACTGCAACTGTTGTCTGCTCCCTATTTGGCGCCCAAACCAACACAATGTAAGTTTGATATAATGTCCTAAGTAGCTGGTTTAACCTATAAAGATAAAGTAGCATCCCTTGGGTGTAGGCAAAATGATCGGAAAAAGGGGCGATGGTTCTTTCTGTAAATTCTCTATTTTGTGACCTTGCGGTGATAAAAATGAGTGCGGTTCATTCACACTGCAACTGTTGTCTGCTCCCTATTGTGCGCCCACATCGGCACATGTGAGCCTAGCAGGTGCTGTATTGTTATATGCAAATTACACTTTCGCTCTCGAATTGTGGCGGTTTTGGGCTTAATTACAACTTGTTAAGACGGAAGTAGTGTCTATTCTAGAAATCCACTTAAGGCACTATTCAAAAATATATTTGCACTATTTCGCTCGCTACGATTGAGCCGCGGTAGCCCAGTTGGGCGTTGGCTGTACAGATACTGTGGAAAATTTTGCAAGTTTTCCAAAAACCATTCAAAAACAACGGTAAGACGAAAGTATCAACTAGCTTAAGTTAGAGAGAGCCACTCTATCTTCTTTTCGTGCGGGACACTGAGTCGTCCAACGACCCAATTTATAGTTAACACTGATTTAAGAACTGTCATAACACACAAGAAGATGTAAAAGTATAAGTATGGCTATGCTAGATGGCAAATTTTTGCGCTTTTTTTACCAAGAAGTGTGAAAGTAAAATAATCAACCAAATAGAACTCGAGTGTGTTACTAGATTAACGTGTGTCAATGAATAGAAAGACTTTAATTAGAAAGCGGGCTGATCCGCTGATTATTTTGATTAAGCACATTGACATGATTAATGACATTAAGAAATCTATTGCGGATTTATTGACTTATCTGCTAGATACGTGTCTATGTATAAGCCAAATAAGCACATTAATATCTAGTTCAATTAACAGATATTTATGAATCTTGTTGCCGAGGCGACTGTTTGTGATGCAAAAGGTTCCGGGTTCAATTCTCGGTAGGGCAGTCACAAAGTTGATATTTATCACTTTGTGTCTGTTCCGGGTTTGGTGAGGAGGATCTGGACGCTAAAAACCTGATTGTCAGCAAAGCGAGATGTTTTCGTTCGTCGGAGAGCACGATAGATGATAGATAACTAAGACGGTGGTCGTTACAAGACCTTGTCAGAGGTGGTTGAAAAAACTCTGACACCAGAAATCATCAGGTCATTCTTCGATTCAAAGTCCCACTCGAACAAGAATTTACTTACAGGTATTATGAATCTTGTATTTGCCATACAAAAGGCAAACCAGCTCATAGTTTGTACGAACCAGAATTGTCGTTTACTGTGCGAATGCGGATCAAAACTAGTCGTGAAAGGTATGACAAACGGCTTGTTAATCGCCTTTGTTGGGCCTAATGTAGTGTCTACGTGCGAAATATCGCCTTAACTGGATTGCCAGATTAAAAGACAATTCAAACACTTGCAAGGGTCAATACTGGATACGTTTTGTACCTTTGATACTTTCCCAAAGGGTCAAAATCTAGTATATTTGATAAACGGCGTGTATTGTCAGTATTGCATGAATGAAGCACATGTACCGGTCGTTTAGAGTGTAAAGTGGACTTTAAGTGACAATTTTAGTTTTTTGCACGACCGTTACACGATCAGATAGAATCGGCGGCATTGTGCGAATGAAAAATGCCGTTGTAATTTTGGAATGCCAGAGTAATTGCCGTGAATTTATATTTTGAATGGATAATCCTTTTGCTGTATGATAGAAACACTATCTGACTTCAAATTGGTGACTGTATAACGGGGAATCACTATTGTTTTATATACAGTCTTCTGAATGTCTCTCAAACTTTTGTCGGACGTGGGTTTACACTCTGCCTACCCCGCAAGAGATATAAGCATGATATGTGTATGGAATTACTATACCTAGTTTACGAGTAGTTAACCATGCACACGCTCATTCATAATCCAGCCCAAAATATAAATCATAATCCATAGCTAAGTAAAATGCAATAGCAATTACCTATTATTACAAAATGTGAAACAAAGGCGACCAGCATTTAGTTACACCAAACATTCCACAATTGAAAATTTAATAGGGAAAACACAAATCACGTGTAACTAGAACACTGTGGGCATCGTTTTGTAAAACTACGGCAACTGGAGTTACCAAGTTGTTCAAATTATACTGGTCCTCCATAGAAGTAATATGAGCAACCATTTTAAATTGGTCCGTGGATGACAACTTGATTTACTATGGATTGTACGGAGAATGACGTCGGTTAGCTCAGGTGCGTTCCACATAGCAGTGTTTGCTTGCGATGACACTCTGCAACCACGGCTAGTGGACACCTAGTTTTCAGTTGACTAAATGGAATAGGTCAATTTCTACTATTCGAAAACAGGAAAATGTTGACGTGTACGGCTATAGATGGCTAATATGGTTATAGTGCAGATTAGTGGCTGTAGTTTACGATACTACTAGTCTAGTCTATTTCTTTTTCGATATTGAAAATTTTAGTCTAGCAATAATTTAGCCCGAGGAACATTTGAATACCTACTTACCTACATAACTGGTAATTTTCACACACCTTGACAGATATTTCTCTTTTCTAGAATCAAACTCGAGACTCAATAAAAGTAATATTCCTATATGACCTATGTAAATGTTCACACATTTGACAAAATGTTTTACACCATTTTCAGAACAGAAAGGTGTTCAAACATACCCTTGATGAACGGATTGGGGTCGGGTTGCATAAAATTTTAAGTCATATTTTTATTAGGCATATGATCAACAGTCATAATGAATTCAAGCCATATTATTAAAACGTATAACCGTTTTAGCATAATCTACAAAGTCATAATTTCAACAATCATAATGATAAATAGGCATATTATACATAAGCATCATTTTTTAAACGCATAATATTCATAACGCATAATTTTTAAAAACACTACTAAAAACAGGCAAATCACTCAAAAAGCAAGCAAGCATACAAACCTAACCCAACCTAACCTACTGAAAATGGACAATAGGTTATTTTTTTACTGCCGCTGTGCCCCCTGTCTCTCTGCTAGTATGCATTCCAAGCAAGCCAGCGGCAGCCATGCTTGCAAGCGTGAAAGCAAGCAAGCAACATGCATGCATGCAATCAAGGACAAGCAGGCATGCATACATGTCAACCTAACCCGCAGGCTATGACGGAAGCGAGCCAGCTCGCTACGCTCGCTTTGCTCGCTTCCGTCATAGCCTGCTGAACCTAACCTAACCGATTCGGGGTGCCCCGAACTCTCGTGCTCGCTTCGCTCGCACCCGCCCCTGTTTATGTACGCGTTAGGCGCCTAATTTACGGCAAGAATAAATAAAATTTATTCATAAAAACGTGTTTGAATCTAATTTATTCCATAAAAATATTATTCGCATTGATCATTATGACTAATAACAATTATGCGACTCAAAATTAGTCTTAAAGAAAATAGGTCATGCGAATAGTATGACTATAAAAGCGTATGACATAAAAAAATTATGCCAAACTAATAGTATGACAAAGAAATTTATGCCAACCGTGTTATGCCAAACTATATTAGGAACTTCAACAATATGCAAAACGACGGTATCCCTTGATGAACACCTTGGCTACAAAATAATGTCGAAATAGGCCGAAACAGCTTTGAAATCTATCGCCGACATTGCATCGTCATTGTTCTACGTATCAGAGTCGAAATTTCACAAACGTCAATTAATATTAATAGACACTTAAGCCAAAATTGTGGTTAAAAAAACGCGTGATCGACACCGCGGTGTCCGTGATGTTTTGCTGCGTTTTTTGGGTTCCGTTGTGTTGGACACAAAAACTGTAAAATAGTCTGTAACAGATACCTACAGTTACAAACTGAAACGTACGGCTATTATTATGAGCAATATAGGTATGAATATGCTGTATTAAATCTGCATAAACTCAGGAGTTCTGTTTTAATAATAATCTATCTACTTAATAGGAGTACCAAGCCATCTTCAACACGTCAATTTGTCCAAATAGGGACATAGGGAATCTGCCGATAATTCTTATGATGATGATGATAGTTATTATGTTATATAGGTAACTGCATTGAAAACCAGTATAAGTTGCTCCTTTAAATAGTATGTAACTTATATTTTTTCGGTTAGTTAGTTAGTTATGTACTTATTTTGCTTTTTCAGCAAGTTTTTGCATTCGAGGTTCTTCTATCGAAACACCATATCAACTAACGATCCTATAATAACTCTCAAGTGTACATATCCTGCGACCATTTTAGATTTAAGAATATACCTACCTTACACCTTTTAAATTCTTCAGTCTGTGACCTCGGCACCTCGGCAGACGGAGCGGTCGACGAATCCTCGAAATAAATTAAATAACGCTCACTCATCATCAATCAAATGGGTCGATTCCATCGATATAATTTACTTTTTGTAGTTTTCACCCAAAAGCGTAGGTACCCTCCATGACTCGCCAGTTGAGGCCGATGCTCTACCAGGCACCAATTCAGGGTCCAATAATATAATAACTACTTGTAATTTAATCCAAATACGCTCTATATTTACGCAAAGATATTACAGCAATTTCGTGATTGATTTTGTAGAAGCTTTTTCTTTTTAAGCGCATCATTCGTTAGTATTACGATTGGGGTGTGAATTCAAAACTTAAAAGTGACAAAGAAAAAGTGCCGTTTACATTTCAAAATCGAATTTTGTTTGGTTATGGGTGGACTGGACCGACTTTCAATCCTCTTTCCTCAACATTTTCTCGAAGCAAGTACTCGTAAAAGTAAAAAGTCTTACCAACTGTATGAACTCATGTCTTACCTACTGACTCTACCTAAATATACCGACATATTACAAAGTAGGTGCTTCGGGATATCTAAACTTCTCACAGCTATTTGAAACCTAAACTAGGATCTACCCATGTCCTAGTTACTAACTAGCGCTAGGTAATAGGGAAAAGTAGAACTAGGGCCGAACTAAAAGTTCTCACTGGGGCTTACGTGATGACATGTTGAAACTGTGCCCGTGTAGAATATGCCTAATTAGTTTCCAAGATAAGTTTTTTACAGAACTTATTTTATAGCTAATCTCCTTTTGTAAGATGTATCAATAACGGATAAATATTCCGTATTAAGAAATCTATTATAATTTTGTAATGGTATCATTTATTTTAATGAAACTGACTTACGTTTCAAAGAGTTCTCATAGCAGAATTATTATGAAATAATCCTAGAAATACTGAAAATAAAATCGCATGTGAGATGTGTTATGTCTTTAAACTGATGTGGCAAAAAGCAGAAGATACAGAGTTTGGTAAGAGTTTGGTAGATAATGAGACGCCCAGCAAGATCGAGATAATTCTTATTTCAATTTAACTTGCATAATTTTACCTCAAAGTGTTTTGAATTTTACTAGGTATATATTGAACTGAAGTAGATACCTACATAGTACCTACTCTGTGGTGTGGAGTGGTGACATGTCGAAACGGTGTCGGTCGCCGAAGTAATCGGTTTTCTCCAATAAACGGCGATTAGACTCGCCGGCGTCAGCACGCCCAGGACCGGCAAAGGACGCTCGCTCACACAAACCTTTACATCATGAAGTTACCTTTCAAAATGGAGAGAGCCAAAGTTGCCTTTTAAAACGAAGTTACACCACATAATCACAAACCTTTGCAAGTGGATTGTCACAGATGCAGTTTTCCCAAAATCTACTATGGTAGAGGCAGCTGTTTGTGTCTTATGTACAGAAGCGGACGTCTTAAGGCTGTGTTGGATAAAAATAAAAGTGAAGGCGAAAAATTAAACGAAGGATTGAACCTCGAATTATTTTACTCGTAGCCCTATCTAGGTGAATTTGGATTTAGCTGTTACGGGATCGTAACCAGAGCTATTTTGTTTAAAGTAATTCACTTATTTGCATCTAAAGCCAAACACCCAGTTAAACTTTAGATACTGACCTACACAGTCGCCATTGTAATTCCATGATAGCAATCTTAATATCAACACTCGTAAGGCTTGTGTCGACGCCTGTACGTGCTACGGTCGTGACCAGACGGCGATTTCAATTATTATCTAGAAGTAGTTGGACGAGCCAGCACTGCACTACTTTAATCATTCTCCTATACCACTTACTTTTAATAAAAATACCCGGAAACAGAACATACTTGAACATAAATAGAACATTTTCTTCGAAATATTGAGTGGAAATTGAAAAACATAAAACCTTCCGCTGTATAATAAATAAGCTACATTATACGCTATAAACACCATCCTGAAATCATAACACTTCGGAGATAACGAAGATATGAGAAGACAGAAAAAGACTTTAAAACAATGCTTTTGCTTTTCGGCTGAGTTACTTGAATTAAAGTTTTAAACAGTAGTAACAAAATTGTCACAAATTATCATCCTCCGTTCTGTTGTTTACATACTACATTAAAATAAGAAGATTATTTCTACTTTACACCTCATCGCGGTGTAAAAAACACAACATTCCATCTGTCTTCTCTAAGCCTTCCAAAACGATAAATAAACACTAGTCGAACTCTTGTGTGGAGGAACCTCCGATTGGAGGAGTATTCTGGCAAAGCACGTTTTGGTACCGTTTTGAATGACGAATGGAGCAATTAGGTAGGTACTACAGTACGAATTTTCAGTTTGTAGATCAGTTTCCATTTTCCGGAATTGATAAGGTATCTATTTTCGTGACTATTTTTGTAAGAGCTACAGAACTACTCATTTATACGCCCTCAGTCTAGCGTTGGATGCCGTCGAGCCAAATGGAAAAACGCCTTCATCGTGTCTTATATGGCAAACCAAGGAAGAGGCCTACGTACAGCAGTTTAGTGCTACAGGCTGATATGATGACAGGACAACATAATTAATCATTGGCACAGCAGCGAAGCATCAACAGGTGTCCAGTCTCAGCCTAGTCGCAAGCTTCAACAGTTTAGGCTGTTCTTCGTTTGTCGGATATCGTAGAATAGAATAGTGCCACCAGCTAAAAAGCTACCACCTGGTTGTGACCTCTCCTGGGCAGTCTAGAAGTCACTTAACCAACTTCGTGATGTTGGGAGGTGCCGCGAAAACATGAAAAAGTGGGGCTTTTCAGTTGGCGAAAGATGTGACTGTAGCGCCGCGGGACTATAATCCGAGCCTTACTGGTCTGTCCCAATTGCCTGCAAACTTTAGTACTAACCCCTGCACACTTCAGAACCTACCTACTGGAAGCGAGCCACAGGCGTATTTCAGTATTGGTCGAAGAAAATATAATTGTGCCATCGACTACGAAGAAGATCGTAGAATCAGCTGTTGCCCAGAATAAGCGTCCAGTCCGTTCTAACCTCAGTTGACGGCTCGCTCAAACGCCGCGTTCGTTCGACAGGCGTCCAGCGCGGCTCATAATTAAGAACAGTGACTGTTGAAAAACGACCGCCGCCCCCGGCCCGCCGTGAATAATCGACGTAATTACGATTCGGAATAATTTCCAGCCAGTCATAGCGATGGTATCGGGAGGTGTTGACGAGCGCTCGTTACGCGCACGCACCGCGATGAAGGAAATTGCAATCGCTGGATTAGGGAAACTCTAATTTGGCTTTTCTTCTAAGGTAGATTGAGATAAGCTAGGTTGTAGGTAGTTTAAAAGAATTTCTCCACGGACTGCTGCAAACAAGTTTGTTATCGTGTTAGATTGCAAACTCTTATAATTCTGTATACCTACTCGTACTACCTGATTCATAGCAGTACGGGACCCGAAATGGCATAAACATTATTGTAGACATCTAGCTCAAAATATGTCATGTAGGTAACATGATAAAGGCGCAAACAATAATGTTGACATTTCGGGTCCCTTTCTTCTAGGTTATATCTGATTGCATATCCGCCTTGAATTTAACTCTGTCAACTTTACATGCAATATGACACGTATTTTAAACGCTTCAGAAAATAAAATAAGTTTAAATAAATAAACAAATAAGTATGTAAATAAAATTATCATAGCGTACGGTAATCCCTGCTCAGATCATTACCACAGGGCATCCTTAGCCCACGACAAGGCTTTCCTGCAAAAAAAAAACATTTAAGCAAGCAGATACCTAATAAGTACAATATTAAAAAACAAAAACGACTGCGGTAATTCCAAAGTTGTATTTTGCGATTAAAATCTTCCACCTTGAATTTGTCATTTTAATACAGACAGTGTCACTCGCTGCGAAGACAAAATCTAACGACACCTCATATGTCAAGATCCCAGATGTCAAGATATGTTATCCCGTGAAAAAGAATTTCTTGTCCACATACAATACCTACATAAATACTCTCCAAAAATATGACCCTCTGGAGTCAGTTGGGTAAAAAACAATTAATCCTTTCTCTTAATTAAAAGAACGTAAGCGTGGAGGCGTGGCCGGTGTCGTGCCATGCCTCTTGCGCCATCTGTGGCATAGTATATAGATGTAACAGTAAAGAAACTCGACCTGTTACTGTTGAATCGCAAGGGATGTCACTTTCGGTTGTATAATAACATAAAATTGAAATAACTTTAAAAAATAAATTATCCGTTTATCTGCGTTATGAGTGTGAGTAACAAAGACTACCTACTTATTACTACGGGACAACATGTTATGCCCTTCTGACGAGCATTCGGGGAATATTTCGCTCGGGTGAGACGGGGTCTGTTACCTTGTAAGCGCCGCGCGTTTGTCTCGAGTGTTTGTATGAAGTTTCCACACTTCTGAGAGCAAGCGAAGCCATTCTTTCGCTGTGTCTGTGGGCAGATTTAATTAGCTGTAAACAGTTTTTTTGGCGTTGCATCACCACCTTCGCGTACGCACGGACTCTGCGGCGCCGTAGAGACGCCGAGCTTTACATTTTAAGATTTATACAATGTTTTGCTTGCCGTGTGGTGCGGAAGGTGTAAAAAAATCAAGTGCAAATATTTTAAGGGGTGAATCAGCCCATGAAACTGAACAACTTTCCCCAAGGAACATAGGTCGAAATAAGAAAAACAATTTCGGATCTCCCATACAAAATGTACCAGTCGTGCCGCCTTAGACTAGCATCTTTCTCATGGGTGTCATAAGAATCGACTAAGGGATTTGAGAGTTGATATAATGTATACCTATTGCAATTTTAGGCGACAAGCTGACAACCTACCGCTATGTTATGCACAATCTCAAATTTTTGTGAGGCGTGGTGTAATGGCCGCTTTATACAACCGTTTACCATAACCATAACAGCCACAACAGTCCACTGCTGGACATGGGCCTCCCCCTATCGGGGGGTATTGCCATACTCACCACGCTTGGCAGGCGGATTGGCGAGCGCAGTGCCAAGATGTTACATTTACAGGGAACGCTGCTGCCCATTCCCTGGATGAATATCCCTTAGTCGCTTTTTACGACACCCACGGGTAGAATTGGGGTGATGCTATTCTAAGCCGGCATTACACGGCAACCATACAACATACAACCGTTTACGCTCTGACTACTCCGCAAGGGATATAGGCGTGATATATGTACTTATGTGTAAATAAGCTTAGGCATAAACTGTAGAAAACTATGATCATTACTAAAATTATAATTTAAATCTAAATTGGCAACAATTGCAACTTACGTAGGTACGTACTTAACGTACAACTTACGTTCTTACAATTTACAACTAACGTTCTTAACATTTACGTTCGTACAACGTACGTTCTTACAATTTCTGCACGTGTAGCAAAACTAAATTACATTCTACGCTCTACTTTTATTGATAGGTACCTACCTAATAGCCTATAATCCGTGCGTGTCGAATCGTAACGTATAAATCGACTTATTCTATACCTACAACATAAGAAAATTAGTTAGTATTAGGTACAGTTAGACTACGGATAAAAGCTAACGACCTTAGCGTAAGCGCTATGACTAAGAGCATTAGCTATCACACAAGCGGTTTGCGAGCGGATACGGATGAAGTTGACGCCCGGCGGATGCGCAGAGAATTCGCTGCGGACGCCCAGCGGATGCGCAGAGAATTCGCCGCGAACGCCCGGCGGATGAGCAACAAATTCACAAAATTTGTAGGTACAAATTTAGCCGGTATCCGCTGCAGGTCTGTGAAGAATTCACTGCGTATCCACCGGGCATCCGCTCCGTTCCGCATCCGCTCGCAAAACGCTTATGTGATAATGCAGAAGCTCAGATATCACATCAATGTATCTATTTATTTTATATAAAATTAATAAGTACTTGAACTACTTTAAAGTTACACAAGAAATATGACAAGAAAATTACCTGATATGACCATGAAAATCTGCTAATGTTTGTTGTTGTGGACTTGCGTAACTTTTTTGCTGGCAATAATTTGACAATTAGGTTTAAGGCAAGTTTAAGGTATTTGGTTAAAAGTTTTAAGTAAGTTAGGTATCTACCTTCTATCTTCATGTGATTAACAAGTAAGATAGGCGATTATAGTTCTTTATCGTCGCTATTTTATTATGTAGTATGTATATGTATGTATGTATTTGTAATTACATACCTACGTTGTCTATAGGTCATGGTCAAGGGTCGTACTGAAAATAATGAACTTAAAAGTTAATCAATTTCAATGTAATACGATGACGCACAACTAATGTAGGTAGATTTATATTAATGTAATCCGTAAGATATAGCCATCTCAATATTATCCAAAAAGTTTGATAATTTTTCTTACAAGTAGGTAAGTATGTTACTTTCAAGTTATGTTTATACTTAACCGGAAGTGGTATGAACGTTGAAATGAGAGGTTTTCAGCTGTTGCTTCTTCTTTGAAAGGCCTTCTTATTAACTAATCGCTAATTAAATTAATAAATTTTCCTTTTTTTCATACCGTCATAATTTACTGCAATAATTGTTACTTTTCTTGATGCAGAAACATTTATCGAATCGTAAAACATGGTTTCTGTCCGGCTTGTCAGTTTCAGTCACATTGAAAATCGAAACCTTAAAAACAGAATTGTTCATGAGTTAGCAAGAGAGACTGTACCTACCTACCTAGTTTTTCTTTATTCTAGGACTCTTCGATTAAAATTAGTTTTCTAAGCTCTATCTCATTTTAAACTGCTCAGAAATCAGGTAGCGTCCGAGTGTGTGTTATTTAGATGGTCATTTTGAATGGGCTCTTGTTTTAATTGAGTTATGAGCGTGTTATGAGCCCCATCCGTGGTTATTATAGCCGCTCATATATCTTCAGCTAACGTCTTGTCTTGTGGTTAGAGAGTAGAAAACGTTTAACCGCTTAGCGATGATCGGTGAGTTTTGTTTGTTTGTGCCTTTTGTAGTACTATGATACTATTCTATGTGTAAGGCTTGCTCGAAAGTCTATCTAGAATAGGTCTTTTGTACTATTTAAATATAGGAAGCAAGACAAGACATGTAACTATGAATGAAGATCAGCTAAAAAGGACCTAGGAACTGTTGAAACTAGAAAATTATAGTCTTTCATATAGCAGGTTGTGCAGAGTTGTGCTATACCTTTAATATTGAAAAATATATTATTGCTTTCAATCTGTGACTGCAGGTCATGCAAAAGTTGAAAAATATTTTCGCCTCCCATACCTACAAGATGTACTTAGCTAAAAGCTGACCATGTCATTTTGCAGGGATCGCACTTTTTCATATTTTGACAAATGGTCCTTGTGGAAAGCTGTTCTGTTTCATGGACTAGTTCGCGCTTAAAACATTTACAGTTGTTTTTTTCTTATGGTAGGCTTAAAAACCAAGCGACAGCGACAACGACGCGCGTCGTTGTCGCTGTCAAATGACTGGTTTGTATGGGGAACCAGAAAGACCGAGCGTCGGCGTCGTTGCGGCGCGCCACGACGCCGTCACGTTGACAGCGCGCTGAGAAGCTTAGAGTTTGTATGGGATGCGGTCGGGTTTTTCTACAAGACCGCAGCGACAACGACGCCGTTAAAATTTTACGGCGTCGTTGACGCGCGTCGTTGTCGCGACGCTTGGAAAATAAGGGTACCGTTAGGGTCACATCTAAGATACGACACGTATACCTAATTTACGTCTTATGATAATCTTCCTGGCCTTATCCCAATTACTTGAGGTCGGCGCAACACGTTTTGTTGAAACACAAAATCGTGTTGCAAAGGATTTGGCTTAATTTTACAACCGGCCGCCTAGGTACCAGACGTCGACCCTCCTTGGGAATGCTTTTGTGGTGGATTAACCGCCACCATACGGTTGGCCCTGGCTGTTTGGGTCGGGTTTATCCCTCGGTCACCTCTAACGACCCCCACGGGAATGGAGGGGGTGGTGGTGCTATTCTACTCTGCCGGCACCACACGGCTATATAGGTAGGTATGTCATTGGAGTTCTCTTTTTCAGATAGCTCTCATCATTACAAGCAATTTTTCTATTTCACTAGATGCCTTGATATCATACCTATCAATTAAGGTAAGACAGCATAATATCAAGTTGTTTTACATGTCGCTAATTCTACACCGCTGTAGACAATGACTCTCACGCGTAATTCACGAGCGTTTCGGCGTATGTGTAATACGTGGTTTACATACACACTGTAAAGTTTTGCGGTATTTTGCCGCACTGGTTTTATGAAAGAACTGAGTTGTGGATAATGACTTAAAAACGTCGAATTTTATGGCTACGACGACGTATCGCTACAAATTGGGGAGACGGTGCGTAGGGCTCCTTTTAGGAATGAACTAGCTCAGAGGAACTTAAGGTAACCAAGAATATGATTGCCACGAGCGTCATATTTCTTGGATCAAAATTGGCACGTTCTTTTATCGGATTTTGCTGATTTTATTGTTCTTCTTGCTACTGTCAAAGATCTTTGAGATTTTTGCCAGTAGGTAGTGAAAGAAACCTGCCCTCTGGAGGTCCTTATAAGTTTAGTAAAACAGTTAGACTGTTTACTTAGAATTGAAGATGGCCAATATCAAGTGTGATCGTCTATTGGGTTAGGAATACGTTGCGTTTAGGTAGTGACTTGTAAATTCTTACGAAGTGGAGCAGTGTTTTACTTGAGATGTAAGGAGAGGAACATTTTAAGTTAAAGTAAGAAAACTACAGGAATACGGGGCTCCCATCCATCCTACACACCCGTCCGAAAGGGGCCAAGACGCACTCATACGACTATCCTAAACGACCGAAGAATTTTGAATTACACGACGCTCTGCATATTGAAGAAGAAAGCCAAAAGATCAAATACTCCTAATATTATGGAAACTAACGAAGTTAATTGCGCTCCACTAGGAAGCAAGTTAAAAGGGGTCTAGGTTGGGGAACCAGGTCCGGAGAGACCTGGTCCATGGCAACCCCGGGGATAGTCCCCGTGGCCAACCAACCCGGATTCCTACCTATCTAAGCCTACCTAACTAGCTCAAAGTCAAAAGACTGAGTATCCGCGTACCCTAAGGCCAAAAAGTATTTTGGGGACAATCTTCTACAAGAAACCCAGAAGGTGAACTGTAGAATAATGGGTGGGTGGCCAAACCCTTCGTGTTGTGTGTCTTTGTTGAGGTATGGAAACTTTCCTCTAAGGCACCAGGGCCGGAAAGCTACGCACCTCAACGCGGGGTAGTCTGGACTAGACCATGTATAGTAAATTATGCTTGCAATACCAACCCAGGAACTTAGAAGTAGATCTTGTAATACTAGGTGTTGTGGCAACTAGCATTACCTCACACCCCTAGTCCGAGAACAAGTATAGAGTGTAGCGCTTACTCTACAGTTCAAATCAACCTCTGTACGCGCGGTGGCACTTCACAGCATACATACACAGGTTAATAAAATTTAATATTTAAATTAAATTAGAAAATTCGACAGTCCCCCTTTTAAAATTTGTTAAAATAATTTTTATTATAATTTGGAAGATTAATCCGATTTAAGATATATTAGTGTTATAAAAAGGTTGTAACGATTGGAATAATTAAATCTTTAATTTACAAAGGCATTCCTAGCTGAAGAGTAAGAAGATCTTGGCATTGAAGTAAGTATGTTGTGACTGTCCTTCATCCATATCCATTCACAGAAAACGTTCATATATCAGCATCCATGAGTCTCCTAGATAAAAGATATAAGGTTGAAAACGTTCACTCCTTTCCTTTCTTTCCGATTTTATCAAAATATTCCCAGTTCCAATTTAGAAAAGGAAATCTCAACGTTGGATTATTATCTAATCTAAATATAAATAAAATTGAAATCATAATTCAAAAATAAATTAAAAGAATTTATACTTACATTTTTCCTCTTTTAATTCACTCCTATAAAACACGAGTATATTGTTGCACTCACTTTCAAAGAATGATATAATTGCTTGTTGTCAAAAGGCCGAGTTGACGCAAATTTTCAAATTTGAAATAAAAGAATTATAAATAAAACTAGACATCTGAATGTCAAAGTGTCAAAGATAGTTTATTAAAGAAAGAATAAAAGTGTCAAAATTTGAAATATTTCAGAATATTTTAACTTAAGTGTCAAACTTGTGAACTCTTGAAATATTCTATGTTAAGTGTCAAACTTGAAAACCCTTGAAATATTCTATGTTAAGTGTCAAACTTGAAAACCCTTGAAATATTCTATGTTAAGTGTCAAACTAGAAAACCCTTGAAAAATTCTATGTTAAATGTCAAACTTGAAAACCCTTGAAAAATTCTATGTTAAGTGTCAAACTTGAAAACCCTTGAAATATTCTATGTTAAGTGTCAAACTTGAAAACCCTTGAAAAATTCTATGTTAAGTGTCAAACTTGAAAACCCTTGAAATATTCTATGTTAAGTGTCAAACTAGAAAACCCTTGAAAAAATTCTATGTTAAGTGTCAAACTTGAAAACCCTTGAAAAAATTCTATGTTAAGTGTCAAACTTGAAAACCCTTGAAAAATTCTATGTTAAATAACTTGATTGTAATATCACACAAAAGGGGAACCACTCAAAAGTAGAATCTAAGTAGAACACTTTAGTTTCTCAAACTTAAATAACACAACACTACACTTGCACGATATCTCCAGCTCAACGTTAGGTTCGGGAACCATTGCTCCTGCGGAATATGACACGAAAACCAAAGGGTTCACAGGACGTTACACGTACAATAATAAATTAACACAACGTTACACTAGTTATATGTCACTCGCACAATAATGAATTCACAAAACATTACACACGCAGGATGTCACTCGCACAATAATAATTTCGCAAAACGTTAGACACACGGGATGACACTCGCGCAATAATAAATCGCAAAATGTTAGACACGCGGGATGTCACTCGCGCAATAATAAATCGCAAAACGATAGATTCGCGTAACACATAACTTTACGATCACTTTGCCTAAGCATTAATTTTGGAAATTCCTTCACGCTTATTTGATACAAATGCTAAGTAAACACTACGTCTGCAGGTTTGGATCTCAAACCTGGCATTCTCAAAGTAGTTGCCCCATCATAATCCAGTTCTGTATACAGGACGATTTTTCATTGTTACGAGACATTTTTTTCTTCTTCACTCTGAAAAATACGAACAAGAATATTATTTCTTATATAATATATATTAAAACATAATTCTAGAAAGTTACTATAATAAATTTTTGTCAAATTCACGTATTCCAATTTCATACCACCTTTGTTCGATCTCCGCCCTACAAATCCAAATGATTGGTCACTTTATAGGAGCACCCTAGCAGCGATCTGCAATAGAAGATATTACTCCATTCTATCTTTCCTAGATATAAAAAATACTTATCTTTAAAATAGAATTTCACAATGCTCCCAGGCAGGTGGCGCACCTCCAGTTTGGCAGTTTTCACCATTTTCGACTTTGTTGAGCAGTCTGCAGGTTTGGATCTCAAACCTGGCATTCTCAAAGTAGTTGCCCCATCATAATCCAGTTCTGTATACAGGACGATTTTTCATTGTTACGAGACATTTTTTTTTTCTTCTTCCTTTACTCTGAAAAATACGAACAATATTAGTATTTCTTATATAATATAGATAAAACATAATTCTAGAAAGTTACAATAAACAATTTTTTTGTCAAATTCACGTATTCCAATTTCATACCACCCTTTGTTCGATCTCCGCCCTACAAATCCAAATGAGATTGGTCACTTTATAGGAGCACCCTAGCAGCGATCTGCAATAGAAGATATTACTCCATTCTATCTTTCCTAGATATAAAAAAAATACTTATCTTTAAAATAGAATTTCACAATGCTCCCAGGCAGGTGGCGCACCTCCAGTTTGGCAGTTTTCACCATTTTTTCGACTTTGTTGAGCACTGAAAACACGTTTTTTTCAGTAGCTGCCATTTTGCTCCTTCCTTCATCACACCCAAAATTTGACTCCATCTTTCCTGTTCTAAAACTGTCAGAAAAACTTTTAAACCAAAAACGTCACACACATTTCAATTTTCTATGCCGCCTACAACATTTGTCGCCTTATACTTTGACATGAAGTCTTCATAAAGAAGTTCCTTACTCCAACACGGAATATAAAACCAAAATTAGGGTTCGATCGGTCAAATGGGTCAAATATTTAATGTTTTAGCAAGATAAACATTTTCAATTTTTATGTCGAACGACGTGGTTCTCTACAATCCTCCCCCAGATTTTGGTTCTATTCCCATAGATTCAAAATCTTATACCTCAAAGAGAGCTAGTCGTTTATCATAAAAATAAAAGAGGAGAAAAAAATTTAAAACTTTAATTATAATTAGAAAATTAACAAATATTAAATATTTATCTCAATCATTGACAATGCTAAATGGGTTTCTCTAAACATAATATTGAGATAAATGTATCGCACTAAAAGTTCCTCGAACTGTTAATCTATCTGGATCAACTAAAACATAAATATTTCCAGGCTTCCTAATTAAAACTCTATAGGGACCTTCGAATCTAAGTTTAAACTTTTTGAATAAAGATTTCCTAGTATCTGATTTATTTAATTTTCGAATTTTCACTAAATCTCCCACTTGAAATTCTATCAATCGGTGTGTCTTATTATAAAACTCCCTTCTAATTTGTCCTGCCTGCCTTAAATTTTCCTTAACCTCTTCTCTAATAGTCTCAACATCCCTAGTATTTTCAAAATGAGGCAAAACCCGATCAATGGTTAACCTGGCCGAACTCCCGAAGACTATTTCCTTTGGGGAATATTTTGTCGAATTGTGATAAGTGTTGTTATATAGCTCTTCAACATCTCCCAAAATCTTGTACCATCCTTTATGATTATGATGACAAAAAAAATACGAAAGTATTTGGATAACTCCTTATTCACCCTTTCTGTAGTATTGGGTCTCGGATTCCTAATCGAAGTATAAAGTGCACGAATTCCCAATTCTCTTAATCCAGTTCTCCATATCATACTAATAAATTGTCTTCCATTATCTGCCATAACTATTTTGGGCTTGATGATTCTAACAAACTCTTTTAATTTCTTTAAAACCACTCTAGAAGTAGCCCTGCTTAAACCATACAATTTAATGTATTTGCTAAATGAATCTTGTAATACAAAAATATAAGAATATCTTGATTGAGCTCTAGGTAATGGTCCGTACAGGTCTCCCATTACAAGATCTCCTATCCCTTCTGTAACAATCGAATTACAAGGTCCAACATATTTAATAGGATCATCCTTCGATAATTGGCAAACTCTGCATTTCCGAATAACAGATCTAACTGTTGTTTTCATCCCAATCCAATAAAACCGTTGCCGAATGTAATGATAAGTTTTATAAACTCCCAAATGTCCCATCTCAATATGTACTTGTTTACAGGTTTCCTCCCGTAAAATTTCCGGTAAGAAAATCACTTGACGATCAACATTAGGTGGGTCATAGTATAGAATTCCATTAATCAAAGAGCATCTGGATGCGATTCTACCCAATCGGTCCTCCCCCAAACCATTCAATTCTAAAACTCGTTGTCTAATATTCATAATAATATTATCCATCATTTGATATTCATTCAAGCGTTCTAATTTCTCATTTAAAGACCGGCTTGAAGAAACTCCCATATACATAATATTTGGGCATTTCACCTTTTCTTCCTGAATAACTCCCCCAACAGGATACCTCGAAAGTATATCCGGTACTATATTTTCCGTCCCTTTAATATGTTCGATTTTATAATTGAACTGTTCTAAAAACAAGATCCATCTAGTTACACGGGCATTAAACAATTTAACATTTTTAATAAATATTAATGGTTTATGATCGGTCTTAATAATTATCGGTACTCCTTAAATATGTCTCAAACTTTTTCAAATTGTAAATTATAGCCCACAGTTCCTGTTCAGTAACAGTCCACCTCAACTCCGGTCCACGTAAAGCTCTACTACAAAACCCAAGGATCTTCATATTTCCTCATCATCAATTTGATATAGCACTCCTCCAATCCCTATTCCCGAACTATCCACTTGTAAATAATATTCTCTGTTTTGATCTGGATGGTGTAGTAAAATAGTTGACAAGAATTCCTTCTTCAACTCATCCATTGCCGATTGTTCCTCTTGACCCCATTTCCATCTTTGTTCCTTACGTAAAAGATTATTAAGAGGAATCGTCAAAAGGCTATAGTTAGGAATAAACCTCCGATAGTAATTACATAACCCCAAAAAGGCTCTTAGTTGTTTAACTTTCTTAGGTTCTGGGAACTCTTGGATCGCTTCGACTTTAGCCGGTCAGTCCTAATCCCATCTATTGAGACTATATGTCCTAACATTTTAACTTCTTCACAAACAAATTTACATTTTTCTATGTTACAGGTCATACCAGCCATTTCTAACCGATTTAAAACCTCGTCTATATGATGAAGGTGTTCAACCCAAGTCCCTGCTGTCAGAATAGCCAGATCATCAAGATAATTTACGCAAAATTCTCTAACTTCTATCCCTAGAATTTTATCCATGGCCCTGCTAAAACTTCCAACCGAAGTTTTCAAACCTTGGGGTAATACGTTATAAACATAAGATTTCCCATTTACTGTAAATCCTGTGTACCTCTTACTATTTTCCGAAATGGGAATTTGAAAATACGCGTTATTTAAATCTAAAATCGTAATAAATTTCACCCCATGGAAAGCATTCAAAACATCTATCTGGAGTGGTGGTGCTTCCGACTCTGCAACCATGAATTTATTTATTTCCCTTGCATCTAGAAGAATACGAACTGAACCATCAGGTTTTATAGCAAAGGTTAGCGGACTACAATAAGGAGTTGATGCTCTTGAAATAATTCCCATTTCAATCATTTCGTTAATTTTATCCTCGACCTTTGATCTATAAGCATAAGGAATTGGATAAGTTCTATTAATCTTTGGTGTTGTTGTTTCCATTTTAATCTCATGAACGTAACAATTCGCCCTTCCTAATTTTTGTGAAAACACCGCTTTGTGTTTCTCCAAAAGTTTAAACAAAGAAAGTTTTTGTTTAGACGAGATTTCCATTCCCAATTTAACTTTCTTTCTATAGCTATTTGACTCAATTGTTTTAGTTTCCTTTTGAAGTACTTCTTTCTGAAGATTCACTCCTGGAGAATCCTCGTACACCTTCTCTAAAAATGGTACAACAACCTTGTTACCTCCCCCTGTGTTTAAGATTAGCGCCTTCGGATCACCTAAATCAATCTTAGCCTCATTTGCTATTAACCTAACCCAAGGATCATATTTTTAGCCAATTTGGGAATAACTAATAATCCGATCTCAAATTCACAACCCTTAATCTCCAAGGTTATACTAGTTAAGAAATTTATTTTTAAGCTTTTCTGTCCTACTGCCCTTTTATAAATAAAGGCTTTATTGGGAGCTTGGCCAAGTTTTGAATTGAATTCAGTTTGAAAAAGAAATCCTCAGCTATACAAGTTATTTCGCTACCCGTGTCTACTAACACCACAAAGACCTCCCCCAGAAATTTCACCTCTATTTCGGCTGTAATCCTAATATTCTCTCGTGTGATAAAGCTTTGATCTACCTCTAATTCATCTGTAAATAACGAGTTGTTTATATTGAAAACACTTAGATAATTATTATCATTCCCTTTATGAAATTTTTTAACTCAATATAAGGTCTTATTATCTCATTTAATTCTAAATATCCAAGGCCACACCTATCATTTCCTACTCTATAATTTTTATTTTCAACAGGGTGACGCCTTCCTTGTCTTGATCTTCCCAATCCATCTCCAGGCTTCCATCCATTCTTAATGAGATAATTTACTGCAAAGTATTCTTTATTGCCTCCCCCAATTCCAGCTGACTCCGAGGCCAAAGATCCAGCCGCATCTAGTTTAAATCTATACAATCAGGTTCGGGTTCCATCTCCAGCTCACCCTCATTCTGAGTCATAATATGATTCAATGTTTTCGTTCTCTTGACTCCTGGTTGAGTCATGTTTTGAACTGTACTTGCAACACGCTTTAATCCTCCTTGGGGATGATTCGAAACCTCCACATGGGTCTTGCATTGACGTCCCACATCATCAAGTTCTCTAAGAAACTCAGCTGCTTGTATAATTTTCCCTGACTTCTTCTGTCTCCAGACATATTGTACCTCTATCGGGAAATGATTCATTAGATCAGCCACCAATTGATCCTCAGGGATATTCCTTGCCAACATTTTTGCTTGACTCGCCAGATTTATGAAATAACTCATCATTGAAGGTTCTCTCTTCTCACTCCAAGTGTCACAGACTATTGGCCGGCAAAGTTGATTTTGTTCTGTTTCAGACCAAAATGACTCAAGAAAATCCCTTTTGAAGTCTTCTTCATTCATCCACCTGTCCTTATAAATTCTTGCCCATTTACGGACTTCCCCTTCCAGACAAGCTATAATCTCTTCAATCACCTGGTCTTTTCTTGAAATTCTATTCAAATAGGCAAAGAGGTCTTCGATGAACGTTACCGGATGCATATTCGCTTTTCCGGGGTATTTCGGTCTTTCTAGTTTTGCTTCAGTCGCATGATAAACAGTTACAGGTTCCACGGTGCTCCTGGAAGTTTCTTGGTTTTCTTTCTCCTCATTAATCTTGCGTTCGAGCTCGCTTATCTTGTGCGACAAACGACCAATAGTAGTCCGCATCAATTGGAATAAATTCCTCCTCTATTGGTTTTCACGACAGCACGTTGAGATGTTTCTGTCCGTCCTTGGAGAATGCCCTCCTGGGATAATCCATCAGTTTGTTGTGACCCGCCTGTCTGTCCTTGAGGTCCCTCTACTTGGTGTTCAATCATTTGTTGAGAACCCTCTGCCTGTTCATCTTGAATCTCTGGTTGTTGTGGAAGGTCTACCATTTCAATCTGATCTTCTTGCTCACGTTGTCCTTCTCCCGTCTACCGACGACATTCCTTGTAATTCTTTTGGCATGCCTATGATTTCCTTTTATCGAATTGACTGCAACAAAATTAAAAAAATTCAACCTTTCATATTAAAATCTAATATTTTCTTTAGGATCTTCCAATGTTTCTAAAATCTTGAAAAATCTTTTAGAACTTCAGTTTCATTTTGATTCCCATCTATTATTTTTACTTCTGTATTATTGATTTCTCCATTCATTCTTCCTTCTAGTAACCATGCTTCATGACTTTCGTGTATTTGTTTTAGATAAGACAAGGTTAGTGAATTTTCGCCTTCTCTTTTCCTTGATGAGACTCTCTGTAAAGCTATCTCTGGAGTGGTTCTAAGATAGACTATCAAGTCTTCTTGAACCCAAGCCTTTTCACATATAAAGTCATACCAATAGTCTAACATTGTTTTCTCAACATCGTTCAAATATCCTTCTTGAATGAGTGTTTTAATGAAACAATTCTTCGCAGAAAAATACTTCGCTCCATGATCCTATATTTAGTAGTTATAGGTTCCCGGTGGTTCTCTAATAATGTTAGGAACACATAATTTTGGAAAGTATAACTCCATCGCTCTCTATCTTCCGAAAATGCTTTAAATAGATTGACCCCTCCAACATCTTGCCATTTTTCAATAGGCTCTTTCAAAACAGTAATATCCTTTTGTAATGCTAGGCCATCTAATAATGAAGATTTCCCAGAAGCAATATTTCCTTCTAATAGGATTTTGTATTTCCTCATGGATATAAATTTTATCAAATTTATATCAAAATATTTAATATTTGTTCTGTAACAAACAAAAAGCTAGCATCAAGACCTATACACTATAACTAACTGATTTTTCTTATTGTTTTCTCCCAACATCTCAAAAATACACCGCTCACTTGCGACTCCGATATCCTGGTCACGGCACCATTGAAAGAAACCTGCCCTCTGGAGGTCCTTATAAGTTTAGTAAAACAGTTAGACTGTTTACTTAGAATTGAAGATGGCCAATATCAAGTGTGATCGTCTATTGGGTTAGGAATACGTTGCGTTTAGGTAGTGACTTGTAAATTCTTACGAAGTGGAGCAGTGTTTTACTTGAGATGTAAGGAGAGGAACATTTTAAGTTAAAGTAAGAAAACTACAGGAATACGGGGCTCCCATCCATCCTACACACCCGTCCGAAAGGGGCCAAGACGCACTCATACGACTATCCTAAACGACCGAAGAATTTTGAATTACACGACGCTCTGCATATTGAAGAAGAAAGCCAAAAGATCAAATACTCCTAATATTATGGAAACTAACGAAGTTAATTGCGCTCCACTAGGAAGCAAGTTAAAAGGGGTCTAGGTTGGGGAACCAGGTCCGGAGAGACCTGGTCCATGGCAACCCCGGGGATAGTCCCCGTGGCCAACCAACCCGGATTCCTACCTATCTAAGCCTACCTAACTAGCTCAAAGTCAAAAGACTGAGTATCCGCGTACCCTAAGGCCAAAAAGTATTTTGGGGACAATCTTCTACAAGAAACCCAGAAGGTGAACTGTAGAATAATGGGTGGGTGGCCAAACCCTTCGTGTTGTGTGTCTTTGTTGAGGTATGGAACTTTCCTCTAAGGCACCAGGGCCGGAAAGCTACGCACCTCAACGCGGGGTAGTCTGGACTAGACCATGTATAGTAAATTATGCTTGCAATACCAACCCAGGAACTTAGAAGTAGATCTTGTAATACTAGGTGTTGTGGCAACTAGCATTACCTCACACCCCTAGTCCGAGAACAAGTATAGAGTGTAGCGCTTACTCTACAGTTCAAATCAACCTCTGTACGCGCGGTGGCACTTCACAGCATACATACACAGGTTAATAAAATTTAATATTTAAATTAAATTAGAAAATTCGACAGTCCCCTTTTAAAATTTGTTAAAATAATTTTTATTATAATTTGGAAGATTAATCCGATTTAAGATATATTAGTGTTATAAAAAAGGTTGTAACGATTGGAATAATTAAATCTTTAATTTACAAAGGCATTCCTAGCTGAAGAGTAAGAAGATCTTGGCATTGAAGTAAGTATGTTGTGACTGTCCTTCATCCATATCCATTCACAGAAAACGTTCATATATCAGCATCCATGAGTCTCCTAGATAAAAGATATAAGGTTGAAAACGTTCACTCCTTTCCTTTCTTTCCGATTTTATCAAAATATTCCCAGTTCCAATTTAGAAAAGGAAATCTCAACGTTGGATTATTATCTAATCTAAATATAAATAAAATTGAAATCATAATTCAAAAATAAATTAAAAGAATTTATACTTACATTTTTCCTCTTTTAATTCACTCCTATAAAACACGAGTATATTGTTGCACTCACTTTCAAAGAATGATATAATTGCTTGTTGTCAAAAGGCCGAGTTGACGCAAATTTTCAAATTTGAAATAAAAGAATTATAAATAAAACTAGACATCTGAATGTCAAAGTGTCAAAGATAGTTTATTAAAGAAAGAATAAAAGTGTCAAAATTTGAAATATTTCAGAATATTTTAACTTAAGTGTCAAACTTGTGAACTCTTGAAATATTCTATGTTAAGTGTCAAACTTGAAAACCCTTGAAATATTCTATGTTAAGTGTCAAACTTGAAAACCCTTGAAATATTCTATGTTAAGTGTCAAACTAGAAAACCCTTGAAAATTCTATGTTAAATGTCAAACTTGAAAACCCTTGAAAATTCTATGTTAAGTGTCAAACTTGAAAACCCTTGAAATATTCTATGTTAAGTGTCAAACTTGAAAACCCTTGAAAATTCTATGTTAAGTGTCAAACTTGAAAACCCTTGAAATATTCTATGTTAAGTGTCAAACTAGAAAACCCTTGAAAAAATTCTATGTTAAGTGTCAAACTTGAAAACCCTTGAAAAAATTCTATGTTAAGTGTCAAACTTGAAAACCCTTGAAAAATTCTATGTTAAATAACTTGATTGTAATATCACACAAAAGGGGAACCACTCAAAAGTAGAATCTAAGTAGAACACTTTAGTTTCTCAAACTTAAATAACACAACACTACACTTGCACGATATCTCCAGCTCAACGTTAGGTTCGGGAACCATTGCTCCTGCGGAATATGACACGAAAACCAAAGGGTTCACAGGACGTTACACGTACAATAATAAATTAACACAACGTTACACTAGTTATATGTCACTCGCACAATAATGAATTCACAAAACATTACACACGCAGGATGTCACTCGCACAATAATAATTTCGCAAAACGTTAGACACACGGGATGACACTCGCGCAATAATAAATCGCAAAATGTTAGACACGCGGGATGTCACTCGCGCAATAATAAATCGCAAAACGATAGATTCGCGTAACACATAACTTTACGATCACTTTGCCTAAGCATTAATTTTGGAAATTCCTTCACGCTTATTTGATACAAATGGTAAGTAAACACTTACGTCTGCAGGTTTGGATCTCAAACCTGGCATTCTCAAAGTAGTTGCCCCATCATAATCCAGTTCTGTATACAGGACGATTTTTCATTGTTACGAGACATTTTTTTTTTCTTCTTCCTTTACTCTGAAAAATACGAACAATATTAGTATTTCTTATATAATATAGATAAAACATAATTCTAGAAAGTTACAATAAACAATTTTTTTGTCAAATTCACGTATTCCAATTTCATACCACCCTTTGTTCGATCTCCGCCCTACAAATCCAAATGAGATTGGTCACTTTATAGGAGCACCCTAGCAGCGATCTGCAATAGAAGATATTACTCCATTCTATCTTTCCTAGATATAAAAAAAATACTTATCTTTAAAATAGAATTTCACAATGCTCCCAGGCAGGTGGCGCACCTCCAGTTTGGCAGTTTTCACCATTTTTTCGACTTTGTTGAGCAGTCTGCAGGTTTGGATCTCAAACCTGGCATTCTCAAAGTAGTTGCCCCATCATAATCCAGTTCTGTATACAGGACGATTTTTCATTGTTACGAGACATTTTTTTTTTCTTCTTCCTTTACTCTGAAAAATACGAACAATATTAGTATTTCTTATATAATATAGATAAAACATAATTCTAGAAAGTTACAATAAACAATTTTTTTGTCAAATTCACGTATTCCAATTTCATACCACCCTTTGTTCGATCTCCGCCCTACAAATCCAAATGAGATTGGTCACTTTATAGGAGCACCCTAGCAGCGATCTGCAATAGAAGATATTACTCCATTCTATCTTTCCTAGATATAAAAAAAATACTTATCTTTAAAATAGAATTTCACAATGCTCCCAGGCAGGTGGCGCACCTCCAGTTTGGCAGTTTTCACCATTTTTTCGACTTTGTTGAGCACTGAAAACACGTTTTTTTCAGTAGCTGCCATTTTGCTCCTTCCTTCATCACACCCAAAATTTGACTCCATCTTTCCTGTTCTAAAACTGTCAGAAAAACTTTTAAACCAAAAACGTCACACACATTTCAATTTTCTATGCCGCCTACAACATTTGTCGCCTTATACTTTGACATGAAGTCTTCATAAAGAAGTTCCTTACTCCAACACGGAATATAAAACCAAAATTAGGGTTCGATCGGTCAAATGGGTCAAATATTTAATGTTTTAGCAAGATAAACATTTTCAATTTTTATGTCGAACGACGTGGTTCTCTACAGTAGCAATCCTGGCTATGTAACAAGTGACAATCACGGAAATCCTAAATGGGATCAAGTGATCTTTCAGTAAACTGTCTATTTTGTTGTATCGCCGTTCGTATGGCTGTCACGCACTGCTCCATGCCTATTGCGGGTTAAACACTGCACGATATTGTGGCACATGTGTGATCCACGATATTGTAATGATACAAAATACCTTTGTGAGGAAAGTGTGTCCTTCCCACGGCCAAATAACAGCTCCAGATGTCAAATTAATATTTATTTTATTTGGTCACTTGATTTCTTTTGTAGAACAATTTGACTTGGCCTTGCGTGACTGTAGGAATATCACTCGTCTAAGAGTTTCATACATCATTGGACGTGTGGTGCTGGCTTAGAATAGCATCACCCCATTTCTTACAATTTCTTTCTGTACCTATCACAATTTTAGGCGACTGGCTAACAACCTGTCACGATTTTCTAAAACTTTCCTCAAATATTTGTCGTACGTGGCGATAACGACCATTATTTACACTCTGCCTACCCCGCAAGGGAATAAGGCGTGGTGTGTGTATGTATGTAAGTATTTTCATGCTATGCATTGTTTTCCGTGTCCCGACTACAGTAACCAAATGACTCTGGAGAATTTATTGAACCGACTTTATCAAACCCGACGACGACATAAAACGACCAATCCGCACAAAGCAACCGAATTCCTGTTCACTTTTCAAATTCAAAATCAGAATTCGCATCGCCGGAATCGCCAATAGTAATTTCGCAAATAAGTCACATCCAGTGTTGCCAGGTTTGCCCTTTCGGGACTAGATTTTTCCGTTTTTCTAGCCCCATTACCAACATTGCCAATTTTGCTATTTCTAACCAAGATTTAGCCCTGTTTTAGTTTCGGCCTAATATTATCACAGTTGAGATTCCATTTAAACTCTAGGTATATTTTAAGCACAACCATCGAAGTTGCATTTAAATTCTCCTCTGCTAATAACTTAGATACGTTTTGTAAGTTGATTAATTGGTAACAATAAGTAAAAATAAAAAATATACATAGCTTACTTCTTTAAGTTATAATCTAGCCCCAATCAAGCCCCTATTCAGAATTATGTCAAGCCTTTTTTGGCCCAAAACCTGAAACCGAGTTGGCAACCCTGGTGACATCGGCGGACAGTCGAACGGCGACGAATAGTCGAATAGCGACTCTGGCTATGTAACAAATGACAATCGCGTAAATCCTGAATAGGGTCGAGTGAACCTTCTTCTGTAAACTCTCTATTTGGGTCCCTACTCAGAATTAGGACCGTCATACCCTTTTTTGGACTGCATTTAGCCCCAAAACCTGAAAAAGAGTTGGCAACCCTGGTGACATCGGCGGACAGTCGAACGGCGACGAATAGTCGAATAGCGACCCTGGCTTCCGAAAGCCATCGGACGAGACAAAAAGGTGCACCGTGCCCATAGAGGAAACATAAGTGCTAGAGGAGTGACTCCACAGTTTAGCTCCGGGGCTACCAAACCTACACCTATTTTGGTGGAGAGCGAAGAAAACTGGGAAGTACCTAGGCAAGCAATGCTCGAACATCGTCTGCAACATCACTTCCCAACAGTTGCGATAGCAGACAAATGCGGGCCATAGCCCATAAGCACTAGAGGAGTGACTCTACAGTTTGAATGAAGCCCCGTCCGAGTGGTAGCTACGCCTGAGTTTCTGTGGGAAAATAGGGCTCACCTGGAAGTAGTTATAGGAAGTAAGTATACCTATTAGAGGAGATCCTAAACTATACAAAACTAAAAAGCGTAACTTCATTTTCTACCGCCATCTGATAATACTCCTCAAAGATTTCAAATCTTATGGGTTATTTTGTTTGGTAACAAGTCATAGTTTATGATATTTCTATCTCTACATTATCGCTTGCTTTACTAGGACCAGATGGCTAGCCTAGATAGGTTTAGGTAAGTTTAAGAGGCAATTTGTGAGCTACGCTTTTAATTTCAGGCCCAAAAAGGTTCAGGATTGACTCTCCACTAGCCTTTCCTCCCCGTGCCCCATGCACTTCCGATTGCAATGCCAACGGTGAAAAATTACGAGGCCACCTCTAACGTGCAGCCAGTAAATTACGACCGCCCTCCCGAATTCGGCGGGGTTGTTTTGCGCCGGCCAAATTTGCTCATTCCGTTTTTGCTTTTTCTGTAATCAGTGTTTTGCTAGCGTTCGTCATAGTGATGATGGCTGGTATATCCAGCCGTGATGTACGCCCCAAATTCCGAAAAATATTTTGTGTAACCACTAATGACTGACGTTGTAAATAATGTCCTAAAAACCCTAATGAGTTGCGCTTGTCAAATCTCTTTCTTGTAAATGGGTGCACTACTTTTTTGCACTCCACTCACCTCACAGACGTCCTTCGACCTTCCGAGAAGCCATGACGCATTGTTGAGAGAAAAAAACTGACTGACGACAATTACAACTTTGTTGTTGAAAAAGCTTGAGGTACGGGACAGCGACTTTCTTTTGTTTCGACCTAGTTCCCCACGGCGAGACCAATCGAAGAGGCGACGCTGTTTATTTGGACACGGCACATGTTTTGACAATGCTTTCTGTTGCTTAGTTTTTCTAAAACCACTCGAGCATTATTTCTTAAAATCACAAATTGTATATTCGAGCAATAATTTTAACAACTTAACAAGCTAATAAACTATTTTATCGAGTACAATAGTTAGTAGTGAACATTATGGTTGTCGCTATAATAACGTAGGTATTTAAGTCTGCGCAGACGCACTATAATATGATATACATTGTAACAGATGTAAATACAGACGACTAATGCCCATGTTAAACATTTAACAGTCAGCTATAACATATCGAGGTTGTTTTTAATGCCTCCCAATTACAGCTTGCAACTTAACGATTTGTCTGAACGTTAACTATTCCAATTTTATGTTTATGTCGGTCGAAACGCGAAATTGTTGAAGTATGTACCTATGTTGTCATAAAACCAATCACTTCATTGCTCTGGTGATTTTGTTCGTACTAATAATGGAATATGCTGTGGCTCAGTACCTACGAATTACATACCTATACATATTTCCAAATAGCTAAAGACACGTGCTAAAGAGTTCCCGCAAGTACCTATATTATATAGGTACCGTAACACGTAAGCCAATTTATATGTCAAAATAACAGTATGTATCTTTGCAGAAGCATTACTAAACATATTTTTTTATGTAAACACTTATTATTATTACTCGCAGTGTTTTAGGAAGTAGAGGAATTGCCACGCAACACATATGTACCGAAAGCATTAAAACATAGGTAGATACTACGTGGCACCTCTGCTGAGATGCACTTGTCCTGATCTGTATTTTAAGATTTATTTTATTTTATTTTATTTTATTTGGGAAGCTTACAGCCTTCTTTACAAAACAAATGACAAAATATAATAAATGCCAATTACAAGCTACCACAGATAAGCAGAATTTTTTTACAATCCAAAAAAAAGAAGAAGTAAAAAAATAACAATCATTAATTGATTAAGTTTGGTTCCTTACTCAACATCAGAAGATCTTGATTTAGTAGGGCTGGCGTACCCCGGACACCCCCGGAGTTAAGAAGTGCATCCTGCATGTACAGTGCAAGTGCAACCACACGCGTTTAATCCGAGAATCGCCAGCGAGTCCTTGCACCTTTGTCTCCGTCTTGGTGACTTACCAATTTTATTATCTATGGCTTAAAATGATATATGGCCGCTCTTAACTGGGGAATCATAAAATATTTTCTGTTTGTGAAATATTTCCGAGGCAATAAAGCAATAATTCACTACGGGACTACGGAGAAGATGGCGAGCTTTATTTGCCGTCATAAACGGTGTCTTTATGGTGTACTTTTTTGCTGGGCCTCGGCCGTAGAGAGGTTGGTACGCGTTTGCACATAAACCTCGCTTTTATCATTACTGTGATTGAGAAACTCGTCCTCCGTTCGCTGGAAGTTATTATTTTAGTCGGACTCCGGCCCTGCTTGTGACCTCCGTCACATTTACTTTCATGACCGTCCTACGTAGTTTTGATGGATAATCTGCTTCAGAGAGCATCAGAAGATATCGAAATCCGACAGCGTTTATCCACCAACCCAGCAGAAACGCGCACGTTGTTCTCATACGAGAGCAGTTGTATAATTGATAAGCATATTAATCACGGGGCGGATCATTCGTCCTCGTCAGCCAAATCAGAGCTGACATCGCGTAGGTCGTTAGGCTCTTGGCAGAGGTCTGTCGGCGATTCACACGCGCGTGAAACTTTGGAAGTGTCGACGGGGGGCTCCATTAGTCAGCGTGATTAGTTCTCGAGAGCGTTAATGTTTCAATGAGATGAATAATCGCCGCGTACAGTGACAAATGCGCGTCAGTCGCTGCGCGCGCGCACCTGACGCGCACCACAAACGCGCCGCGCCATCACTCACACTCACGAGGTGTTATACACCGTAGATGAAGAGATTTATATTTATTATTGTTCAGGTGACCACGTTTTTGGTGTCTTTAGAAGTAATTCCGCTAAAGGACTGAAAATTTTTAATATTACGATGAGAGAGCTACTAAAATGTTAAATCTTCGGTGAACAAACATGCAAATTAAAATGAAACCTTTACTCAAATTGTTTTGCAAGTTTTATATTTTTATGTCTGTAATATCGCGAATTCGTGATCACTGAGTTGTGCTAGGTACCTAGCTACGTCTCGACTTAACACATTTACGAGTACCAAGCTGTCATGCCTAATTATTTTCTAATTTGAGTTACACGTCATGGTCACCCCAACTATTGATAAATGACTCAGCTTACGTATTCAGAGTCAAGGGTTAAAGTCGGCCGCGATCTAGTGTCGGAATCTTTTTCACATTGCCAGCTCGCTTCGATTTTTTCCCCTGAGTATATCGACATGTGTCATGCAGTCATGTCCCTATGATTTAGCATTGATTGCGTCCTTTGAGATCGCCGCCTGCGCAGCGCAGCCTTGATTTACAACTGACGCGAGTGCTACTGCACAAAATAGAGAATTGGCAGAAGGACAGCTCGCCTCTTTCTTTCGGTAAATTATAGCTACATCCTAATAGTTACCTATACCTACAAAACACTACAAAAATATTATCACTGGCGAGATTTTGCCGTCCGCCCGCACCGAACGCTGTTGACACTCTCTCAACTTCTAGACGCTTTGGTTTCGCGCAGCGCTTTTGGTGCAGATGTAGAGTGAATGTAGTGACGTACGAGTAGGTACCTATCCTAGTAGCCATCTCTCTGTATTGGGTGCCCACCAATACATACTTTGTAGCTACTGGCTACTGAAGCATTTCTGAATTTCCCGCATGCTCGCGTTACTGCAAGTGCAATGTGCATTTCTTAGAACGCTGACATTAAACCGCACGGAGGAAATTATGGCAGGATTATGTGCAGAGCCTTTGCGTGGGAAGGAAGCTAGAAAGTGTTCGTGTTGCGGTGAAATGTGTCGCAACTAGTGATAATTTATTGCTGAACACTGCTGCTGGCCGTTTCTTACGATTCGCGTAAAGTGCGGTTGAGTTCTGTACAGCAGGCAGTATCAAGAAGACAAGTCGAGCCAAGAAAGCTCCCATCCCAACTCTTTCTATCTACCTTAGCTATGCTTTATTTGATCAAAATGCTATTCTATGCCGTTGCCAAACAACGTAAGCTTATGCGTTGCTGCGTAGCTCATGCTTCAACGGCTGTCTTTCGAAAACTCCGAGCATCTGACAGACGCTGCATTACGGATGCCCTAAAAATGCGCAGCAATGGACGTCAAAATGTGGGAACTGCCATATGCAAACAATCTGATGTCCTTCGCCTGAACTATACCTACGGCTTCAGACCCTGAAATATGACTTTCAATTCAAATCACACACAAAATTTTCTACAATAATTCGAAATATCATCGCATACATACGCTGCCAAAGGTACACCGATGGCGAGGTAGACAGACGGACGGACGAGCCGCTTCGGGTCATAAATCAAAACATTCGAGCGACGATTAATCACAACCGTAGCACACTGATGTGCGCTGTACGGAGTCGTACACCGAACCTAGATTCAAAATATACCTTTTTTTCTCTAGAGTGGGACACCTAATCGTTCAAGACTTACAATAAATATACCTTTCTTTTCGAGCGGGACACCTAGTCGTTCAACAACCCGAACCCTTGTGTCAGAGTTTTTCAACCCCGCTACCTGCAAGTACAGGCCTCTGTCATGCATGATTATGTAACGACCGCCGCCGTCTAAATGATCATAGACAGCAACCAGGACCGAAAAACAATTAAAAATAACGTAGACAAGTAGGTAGGTACCTAGAAAAAATACATCAGATTTCTCGTCACATCCTGGAAAATCTGTGGATATGGATTTTAAAAGCTGATTTACAGAAATGTATGCAACTCAATAGTGCCTTAGGAAGGTCCATAGCTGAATTTCAAATTGTATGAAGTAAGTATGACAACTTGCACGTAAATATCTTTGATGTCATAGAAATAGAATATGTCACTGAACTATACACACTCAAGCGTATTTCAGTGAATGAGACTTTTGCTTTTGATACGTAGATGGCAGGCCCTCAAACAGTACCTACATATATCCTACATATTTATGTATATTTAAGTAAGGGACTTTACTTTCCTACTCTACAAAATGTCTTTAAAAACGTTTGACTCTAACCTATGATATCATGTAACAGAATTAGCGGTAATTGTTCCCTAATTGTCATTTAAAATGTGGAATATAATTTTACAAATTGTGGTTTCAGTTATCAGGTCACCGCCGACCAAACCACCTATTTCAATCACTGTGTTAGTACGGGAAACCCTCTCATGCGTGCATTTGTGGACAAATGGTGGACGAGACGGGAAACCATGCATTAAGCTGCTGCCGCTGCTTGGGTAGATACCCACGCCACCATGCCCTTAATGAGCTAATTCGTAGGGCGCTTGTATCTGCAAACATTCCTGTCGTGCTGGAGCCTCCCGGACTGAGTCGCTCTGACGGCAAGAGACCCGACGGTTTAACGTTGGTCCCTTGGCAGAAGGGTAAGAACTTAGTCTGGGACGCTACATGTGTCAGCACCACGGCGGCCAGTCACCTAGGTCGCACATCTCGCGTGGCTGGTGCAGCGGCTGAATTGGCGGCCAAAAAGAAGCACGAAAAATATAAAGAACTCGCCGCGTACACTTTCGTGCCAGTGGCAGTAGAGACGCTGGGTCCCTGGTGTTCAGAAGCTAAGGATTTTATACGCGAGATTGGCCGCCGACTAAGGGAGAGGGGTGCAGATCCTCGGTCAGGCTCGTACCTGGCTCAGGGTATTTCTCTTGCTGTCCAGCGCGGCAACGCCGCCAGCATTTTGGGTTCTTTTTCAGCGGGAACGATCAGGGGTGGCTTTTTAGATTAGGTAGTTATTTTGTTTTGTTTTTATATTTTGCTTAGGATTATTGTTTTGTTTTTATACCTTTTGTTTTTATTGAATAAATATTTTTTTTCCTTTTAATTAGGATAATTACGTTTGTCTGAGATGTAGGAATCAGGAATGGTTTTCAGTTTTCTTTTATCAAGTGGGTTGTTTGTTGGACCTAGCTAAGTAAACCACCAGCGGGCTTATTATGTGCACCATAGAGTGACTTATTTCGCACACGAAAAGACTTCAGACGTGTCACATCGTTTGGATTCTAAAAAGACAAGTGAAGAATTTTGACAAAAAGGTGTAGACAAAATTCGAAGTCGCGGTGCAAATCATATGCCCACAGAGTATTGAAGCCCAACGTAGTCAAAGCACATACCTATTCATCAACCTATCAGGCAACCAATAGATACTAAATTCATCCTGCAAAACTTTTTACAAAGTTCTAGTTACAGTTTTCTAGCAATGTTAAGGCTAGGGTTTTATAGACTCTTATAGCACCTATATTAATTCATCCTGCAGAACTTTTTACAAACTCCAAGTTACAGTAGGTATTCCAGCAATGTCCTGCAAGGGACTTTCAGTGTAGCACTCTCCCGCTAGATCTCTAGGTAGAAAGCCAAAGATCCCGAGCACTAGACCATGGTAAAGGCAATTTGGATTCCACAGCATTCTGCGGCGCGCGCGCACCACACAGCGCGATGACGCAGCGATATCGATGCGGACTCATTTATAATGAACACCGATATTTTGTTCCTTTTGGATATCAATAAATATTATATTTTTATGCTGCATTCTTGGGTGGTGGACTTTGAAGGACAAGATACTTTGGTGATTGCAAAATTAAATACTGTTTTCTCCTAGATATCTAAGTAGTTACGAAATTTGCACCAAAAACTTTTTACGAAATCGTTTGTGGTTTACCTATGGCCTATTAAGTATTTATCAAGCAGAAGCATAATGTGTTTGTAGTAAGAATATGGGTCTAAGTTTCCGAAAATTTCCTTAAATCATCTCGTTACCTCAGTGTTTCACCAATTTGTTTCAAAAGTTAAACAACCTTGGAAAGGACCTGCTAATACGGTTAGATATAACCTACCAATTCGTAGGCAAATACAACGTACATTTACTTGGTACAGCCACTTTTATTGTGAATTAACATGTTTATATTAAACTTCATTTGGCCAGTGATATCGCCCAACAATCCTTGCTTTGCATTCTTCACCAATCCAATCAAAATTATGTCTTATTACTTTCAGTCAGAGCTTAAATTCATTTGTAGTCGGCTTTATGTTCAAGTTAGGTCCAGACAGAGTGGATGTCAAAGTTATGACGTGTTAGATTGATTATCGGATGGATGTTAAAATTCGTTTTATGAGTTTTTATGACGAGCTTTCGGTGTAAAACCGCCTTAACAGATTCGTTTGTGGTTGTGTTGGTTAAGTCCGACGGGAGGATCAGGCAACGCTAATAAATTTATAAGAAATATAAACTTGTAGTTTGTGAGGCATAACGATATGCTAAAAGCAATGATACATCACGGAAATACCTATGAAAATACTTTGTAGAGATACTTATCCCAAATTTTATCCTAAATGGACAAGTATCTAACCTAAAATATGTTTGATGCAGTGGTGCCTTTGGTATCCCTCATATTTTAAACCGTGATTGCTCAAATTAAATGCATTGAACATCATGCATGAGCATCTTCTTAAAATTTAAGAGGTAAGCTCTTGTCCAATCTTCTCTCTTTTCCGCCAAAGACTTTGATCTTCTGATACGACACGACATTTATTTTTTCCTTAATATGTATACCTAAAAAAGTGCATCTAAGTACCTCTGCCTCTCTTTCCCTCACCTTTCGTTAAATGATGATTCTTGAGAAGTTGTCATGTCACAGCAAGTGTCCAATCATCTTTCCTCTTCTGTTCTCTATGGTCTTTAGAAGATAACTTTCCACCCCAACCAGCGCCATAACTGGTCTAAATCAGATTAGTGATTCAATCAGACTTCTTTTGGTCAAGGCATGACAGACAAGAGTGGTTGCGTTTAGGAGCAGTGAACAGCTGAAATTTTCAATATATACCTCTTATATTTTAAAAACGGTGCGTGGAATAAATTATTGTTGTACCCAAGCTAAATGGTCCATATCAAACAAACATAGTACCTAATGTATCTCAAAAAAAAATTTTTTCGTCGTAATCTACAATGCGATAATTTATCAAGTCTCTTAATTCCAATAGTAATTCAGTAATGTTTTGGCGTGTCACGGTGCCAGCTGATGAGCGAGCGTTGACCCTCATAATTGGTCCGGATGTGTGACAGGTAGACCGGTGGTCACGGTGTGGTCAGCACAGCAGTCAGGCTGGTAGCTGGTACAGATTTATTGGGTGAAGTGTACCATGGCGGCTGGGCGCAGGTGACATGACATGACATGGCATGCGATGTGGAATTCTGAGGGGCTTTTACACATGAGACATGCGAGGCGATACATAATGTCTCTCTTGGGCACAATCAAGCACTATCTGGAAACCGTGAATTCTATCAAAAGTCTCTTAATTCCAACAGTCATTCAGTAGCAATGTTTTGACGTCCACCCAGCTGATGAGCGAGCGTTGACCCTCATAATTGGTCCGGATGTGTGACAGGTAGACCAGTGGTCACGGTGTGGTCAGCAGTACGGCTGGTAGCTGGTACAGATTTATTGGGTGAAGTGTACCATGGCGGCTGGGCGCAGGTGACATGACGTGACATAGCATGCGATGTGGAATTGTGAGGGTTAGCTTCTACTGAGAATGTTGGCCACTGTAGCCAAAAGGTGTCACGAACAAGACAATCATCAATTGACTTGTGTCAAACCCATATTATGTAGTTGCTTAGGGACTATCTTCACAGAGGAAACGTGCGATGTGAGACGTAAGATAGCATCTTTCAGACAATTGATCGTCAGCCGTCATCGATGCGACGCACGTCTCACGTGTGTAGCCAGCGTCTCTCTTCTGTTTCATAATGTCAAAGAGCCCGAGCCGGTGATCGTATTGTTGGTTGATTGTTTGTATCTAACGCCATTCTTTACATGATTTCCCCAAAGTGGTAACTTTTACTTATTGGCTGAGTATCGAAATGGCGCTATTTTTCTAACATGTAACTACTTAACATTGTTTATGTTATATAACTAATGGAGATAATGTCGCCACGAAATAGACATTCGGTTAAGCTTCGTGGTTGTAACGACATAAAACACAAAATAAAATATGATAAGGACAACATATACAGTATGCTGTCCTTATCTCCTCTCGTTAGAGAACTATAACAATCATCATATCAGGTTTAACCTGGCTCACAAGAAATAGCAATTCATCAATAGTACATAATTTCAAATATGTACTCTTTACATACATTACAAGTTTACATAAATATCTCAATGTTCGATGGGGGATCACCGCAGTGAAACAGAGCATACTGTCAAGTTCCCCCTGCACAGGCGTCGTACCCACTTGGCACGCAATGATGTCCTTCAGTATTACAATACCCAAGTCCATCCCATACCTGCTATGCTGGACGTGAGCGCAACCCATACAATGATTAACACTTGCCACCTTGCAAGTGCCATTTACAAGCCATGGAAATGTCCGATAACATACTCGCCAGATGGAGTATGTTATTGTGGCCGAAGCCACCATGAGTCTTAACCTCCCCTTAAACTCACCCAGGCCTCCAGAAATCTCTCTTGCCCGGAAGCCCTCCACTGACAGCTTTACATAGGTCTGCTTGATACCTATGTGAACGCCCTTTCACATAGGAAGTCAAGCCTCATCTAATACTGTCAGGCGGCTATGGAAGAACAGAGTTCCTCCGGAGGGAACCTATCATCCTCCCCAAGGTTGGGTGGCCACCCCTTAACAACTCAGAACACGAAAACGTGTTCTATTGGGCATCAAACACAACTACAGAGAGATTTCAGGTATGTCCATGCTATCTCACGCCAGATCTAACCAAAGTACAAATCAATTCACTGGTTAATTTGCCACCTCTCATGAGCCATGTTACACCAACATGATAACAAGGACTTACATAGCTTCTGAGGACAGCTCTATGCGGCGTCCAATCACCAGCACTTCAGGAACAGCCTCTTCGAGGCTTTGGCCTTCAGGATGAGTTACAACTGCTTAACTTACAGTCTTCGGGTCCAATCTCGATCACAAGTTTTTTCCTGATCTTCACTCTACCCACACTTTCTATTTGAACCATCTGTCAAATACTCCACCTGTCACCACAGATAAAAATATTTTAGCCATAGACAAAATGTACATATCCGATCAACCTTATCGATATTGAATCGATAAGCAAAGACATTGTGATCACTCACCATCGCCAGCTGCATTCGTGACTCTTCACGACAGATAAAGAATGGATCCTGAATTGGCTACATTATATTGTTTGCCTCTCCATCATACTGTAGGACATAAATGAGCAGATTAATAATGTTGCCATTTCGGCATACATTCTTAATATGTGCTGGTATTTTATATCATGTAATAACATGTATTTATTTAACCCCATTACCATACACTTGTTTTAAACCGACCGCGTCGAGTTATCAAGCCGTCACGGTAGAGCGTCCCGCCAAATTGTCAGCAAGTGTGTCAGCCCGGCAACACGGAACCGGAAGCTGCTCCCATGCGCGGGCGCAGACTAGTGCTGCCTGGCAGACTATCGATATCGATGTTGCTACAGTGTAGTTTCCAGCCAAATTGTCAGCAAGTGTATCAGCCCGGCTACACGGAAGCGGAAGCTGCTCCCATGCGCGGCCGCAGGGACTAGTGCTGGCGAGCAGACTATCGATATCGATGTAGCCCGCCAAATTGTCAGCAAGTGTGTCAGCACGGCAACACGGAAACGGAAGCTGCTCCCATGCGCGGGCGCAGGGGCTAGTGCTGCCTGGCAGACTATCGATATCGATGTAGTCCGCCAAATTGTCAGCAAGTGTGTCAGTCCGGCAACACGGAACCGGAAGCTGCTCCTATGCGCGGGCGCAGACTAGTGCTGCCTGGCGAACTATCGATATCGATGTAGCCACGGTAGAGCGTCCCGCAAAATTCTCAGCAAGTCTGACACCGCAGAAAAAGAAACTGCTCCCTTGCGCAGGTAGTAAAGTAGGGCAAAACAGTATGCTTAGTAATGGTCTAGTACTTTCGGTAGAATAGTACACCTAATCTAGTAAAAACTGATTACCTACGTATCGAAATTCACACAGATTAGCTGGACACTAAACGCCCAGGCGCAGTCAATACCGTGTTCGTAAAAGTGTTGGCAAGAGTTTCAATCAGGCGCCCGGTCAACCACAAGAATATTAACCACGTTCTTTGGAGGACACTTTTATTTTTTCCTCAACATCTATATTATCTAAGGTATCGATATATTTTGACAGCACTAGAACAGGGAGAAGCGCAACAACATTCTCTGACGTCACTTCCGGTGTCGCGCCTCGGTAACGGTAATTTTGTAAATTAGGTAAATATGGTAAAACAGTAGGTGATAGATGAGTATTTTGTGTAATTCCATACCTACTTCTTTTACACGTTGGGATCTGACTTTTTACAAAAGAGGTCTTAGAGATCGTAAATTAAACTTACAACTTGAAGTTAGATAAAAGGAATTGATAAAAATTAAGTACTTAGGTACGTCAGTCTAGTTATGTTAGAGTCTAACCTAACCGTTAGACCATCGTTGCCAAAAGTCTCTTGTTTGAATTCCACTCTCTTCCAAATCTGTTTTCTTGTATAAAAGACGTCTTAATTTTATTGAAACATAATTTTCTCAAAATGTATTACCAGCCTACACATCTCAAGCTTTCTGCTGCCCACATTTCGAACTCAAAATCAAACGCTATTGTTCGTCTAATTACAACCTGTCTTAAACGCAGTATAATTAAACGTTTCGATCCATTTCCAACAACACCAACGCACATCCATCTCGTGTAAACCATACCGGCTCGTTTTGAGGCACTCATTACACGTTACACATGATGTAAGAACCATAATTCCGGTCAACGGAAACCCAGAACACTCTCGTTATCTTAAAACTCTTGAAAGTTAAGCTTTTTAGCTTTGTAAGCGCCCGCGTAATTCATAAACGATGTAAACGCACGCATTAGCAAAATGAGATGCTACTTTGCAACAAAGTACAAGAACTCACGACCAGTCACGGGTTAATTTTGACTTTTTTGAGTTAGGTCAGTTTAGGATGTCATGTGCGAATTCTATTAGTGCCATAGGTTGACTATCGATAGTTTCTGACAACACTAGTGAATCAGGGAGAAGCGCAACAACATTCTCTGACGTCACATCCGGTGTCGCGCCTCGGTAACGGTAATTTTGTAAATTAGGTAAAACAGTAGGTACGGTAGGTGGTAGATGAGTATTTTGGGTACATACATGCTTACTTTACACGTTGGGATCTGATTGTTTACAAAAGAGGTCATTAGAAATCATAAAGTCTAGGCACTTATAATTTTATGAAAGAAAATAGGTAAGTACTTAAAAAAGAGTTTCAGAGTACTTATGTCAAGTTAGACTAACCTAACCAGGTTACAGTCTAACTAAAACCTTAGACTTTCATCGCCGAAAGTCTCTGGTTGGAATTCCGCTCTTTACGTTCCAAATCTGTTTTTTTGTATAAACGACGTCTTAATTTTATTGAAAGATAATTTTCTCAAAATGTATTACCAGCCTACACATCTCAAGCTTTCTGCTGCCCACATTTCGAACTCAAAATCAAACGCTATTGTTCGTCTAATTACAACCTGTCTTAAACGCAGTATAATTAAACGTTCCGATCCATTTCCAACAACACCAACGCACATCCATCTCGTGTAAACCATACCGGCTCGTTTTGAGGCGCTCATTACACGTTACACATGATGTAAGAACCATAATTCCGGTCAACGGAAACCCAGAACACTCTCGTTATCTTAAAACTCTTAAAAGTTAAGCTTTTTAGCTTTGTAAGCGCCCGCGTAATTCATAAACGATGTAAACGCACGCATTAGCAAAATGAGATGCTACTTTGCAACAAAGTACAAGAACTCACGACCAGTCACGGGTTAATTTTGACTTGTTCGAAATTCGAACTGTTTCCGAATTTGTACTGGTAAATTTAAACGGCGACCACAATGAGCGTATTAGCCGTGTATTAGCGGCCAAATGGCGCTGATAAAAAAATCAAATTACGGTAACGAAGCACGCTACCGATAATATTATAGGCCTACAGAAATAACGGGTTGTGTCTAACTTATTATATTATAACAGGTAAATTGTATGATACGTTCGCGCGGACAAGCTAGTCATTAGTAAGCCGTCCTACCTCACGAATTATGTTTGGTTAAGTTTATTCAAAGCTGATTATAGGAATTAGAGTCTGATACGTTGGTCGGATGTATTTCCTGTGACCGTAACTCGTTCTTATTTTAATGCTAGTTCTTTTGACTTAGAACGATGGTTTAGGCACTTGACCTTCAAGTTCTTTCAGATCGTTTTCCTGAAATTAGTAGGTATCTCACACACACGATAAGCAATAATAGAGGCATATCAAAATGGGTGCTACGGAAGAATATTTGCATTTGATCCCGCATATTTGAATTCGAGGTCAGGAACATAATGCATTATGGGTACGACATAGTTACTGAAAAAAAAACTAGCTAGAGTGTAGGTCCTCCTAGCCTAGAGGCTTAGACCTAGAGTGAACATACGTTGTTGTGACTTCATATTTTGAAATGGCTATGAAATAGTCAACCATAAAATAAATAAACTTAAAAACTAAACGGAACACCGAATCATGTAAAACCCGTAATGAAACTGCAGTAAAACTATTTATTGTTTTTTCTATGAATATTTTTATTGGATTTACTGTCTGATGGTGATTTTTATTAGCACAATTATTTAAGTGCGTTGGTGTTTCTGTACTTCTGTTTTGAGTGGGAGGTAAACAAATATGGGTAGCCATTTTTATGGAGGTGTAGCCAATCCATCTGCTTTCTTGTGTTTAAAAGGTTTGTAGTAATACGGATCTCTCTGCCAAGAGTGACTGGCTGTTTTTTGCTATTTAGGGCATTCTGTCAATCCATTTCCAGAAATACTCGTAGGTACAGTGTTTGGTTTCCGAATGTGTCAAGAAATCGTTTTTTCAGACTGTATGTAAATAGGTAAAAGACAGAAGATTTCAGAAATGAACTACCTATCTAAGAAGAATACGTAGGTACTCTTTTGTAAGTAGGTACGTATGTATCGATAGTTATCGTGACCTCATGCCAACAAATAAAACAATAATATGTGTCTAGGGGTCACATAACCTGCCCTGCATCGTTTCGTATGTTATCAATTTGATCAATGATTGTGTCAAAAGACGAGACATTAAGTCTATGTCCGAAGGGCAGGATCACATGGAAAGATCACATGTCAGGAGCCAGCGTGTCTAGGGCAGGATGGTATCGGTAAGAGCAGGTACAGGTAGGCATGAACGATTGTGTCAAAAGAGGAGACGTTATCTATAAATGACTGAAGGATAGGAGAACACCAGAAACGTGGTAGACCTTCTAAAACGATCACATGTCAGGACTCAGGAGCCAGCGTGTCTAGGGCAGGATGGTATCGGTATTCAGGTACAGGTAGGCATGAAGGATGGTGCCAAAATACGAGACGTTATCTATAACTGAAGGACGCCGAAGGACGACGACGGATGACGAAAGAGAACTCCGGAAACGTAGTATACCTTCTAAAACGATCACATGTCAGGAGCCAGCTTGTCTAGAGCAGGATCGGGATGTGAATTTACAGGTAGGCATGAATGATTGTGTCAAAGGATGAGACTTTCATTCTATGGTTCACATGTGCAACGTAAGACATGATATGGAGACGTGAGACATCGCGACGCCTGAAACCACATAAAATGTATGAAACTGAAGAGACGCCGGTTACACTCGCGTTGCTTCTATAACGAAGCTTGTGCCTATAACCGAAGGATAAGAGGACATTAATGGTTCGTGGTAGACCTTATATTACGATCAGATCACATGTCAGGAGCCAGCGTGTCTAGGGCAGGATGGTATCGGTATTCAGGTACAGGTAGGCATGAATGGGCCGGCGGGCCCTGGCGCCCCGCTGGTCGTGAGTTATGGCGCCCCCGCGGAGCGCGCGCTGCCTTCACACCTCCGCCCGCGTGTGGTCCGCGCTTTACGAGCCGCGCGGCTGGGTCGGCTGCTGCGCGCGCGCTGGTCAGCAGCTTGCGAGAGTGAGCCAAGAATATAAGTACTCAGACTTAGGTTAGATAAGCAATTGCATGCTACACTCTGTGCCTAGTTAGGTGTGGTCCGCGCTTTACGAGCCGCGCGGCGCGATCGGCTGCTGCGCGCGCGCTGGACAGCATCTTACGAGAGCGAGCCAAGAATATAAGTACTCAGACTTAGGTTAGATAAGCAATTGCATGCTACACTCTGTGCCTAGATATGTGTGGTCCGCGCTTTACGAGCCGCGCGGCTGGGTCGGCTGCTGCGCGCGCGCTGGTCAGCATCTTGCGAGAGCGAACCAAGAATATAAGTACTCAGACTTAGGCTAGATTTGCAATTGCATGCTACTCATATAGTTATGTAGTAGTCCGCGCTTAAGGAGCCGCGCGGCCGGATCGGCTGCTGCGCGTGCGCTGGTCAGCATCTTACGAGAGCGAGCCAAGAATATAAGATAGGTTTGCAAGTGCATGCTACATACCTACTGTGTCTAGTTATGTGTGGTCCGCGCTTTTCAAGCCGCGAGGCTGCTGCAGCGCACGCGCTGGTCAGGATCTTGCGAGACAAGCCGAGTACTCAGACTTAGGCTAGACTTGCTACACACTGTGGCTAGTAATGTGTGGTCCGCGATTTTCGAGCCGCTCTGCTGGATCGCGCTGGTCAGGATCTTGCAAAAGTGAGGCAAGAATGTAAGTACTCAGACTTAGGCTAGATTTGCAATTGCATGCTACACATATAGTTATGTGTGGTCCGCGCTTTACGAGCCGCGCGGCTGGATCGGCTGCTGCGCGCGCGCTGGTCAGCATCTTGTAAGAGTGAAGCAAAAATACTACAATCTGGGCTTGTCTAGTCGCTAAGTCGCTACTATCTAGCTACAATGCCTACTTATACTTAGCATGAGTGTGGTCCTTACTTTACGAGGCGTTTGGCTGCTCCGCGAGCACTAGTCAACATACTACTAGATAGGGTCTAGGCTGGACTTGCTTGTTTCACGCATTTAGAAAATAGATGCAGATCTCTATTACATCTACGTATGGTCTGCGCTTTACAAGCCGCTCGGCTGCTACCTGATCGGTCTTGCGAGAGGTAAGCATATGGCATGTATTTAACGCGGTGACAAATTGATACCATTCCGGGTCTTAAAAAAACTGAAAATGGGTAGTAAATAAACTACTTTGGCGACTAATTTGAGGTAGCATCTTAACTAGAAAGCGGCGGCTTTTTAATGAGTTTTGAGGTCTTATTTAAATTTTATCTGGCAGTGATTTTCTTTTGTGGCCATTGAATTTCTTCTAAGGCGACAAATTGTTGGCGGATAAAAAAGTTAAACGAGGCTTTCATAAATTCTGAAATGGGGTGGTCTTTAAACTTGACCAAGGTCTGAAATAAATACAAACAAGATATTTAAAAAAATACTTTTGGTTACATTTGTAGGGATCTAAATAAACCAAATTGTGACATGCTAAAAAACTATTCTTGGTCTATTTGTTTCTAGACTATATTATATTTTATTATTAACTTTCCCCCTCTTAAATGAACTTTAAATAAACCTATTTACTTTGAATAACGAGAGTTGCCTACGATACTCACGTAAGTGTTGTAGGTAACTCTAAGTACTCATACATAAGTATTGTTGCATACATAAGTATTGTTGTTGTTAAATCTAGGTAGATACTTCAGTAGGTAGGTTCATTTATTTCAGCTTTGAACTCATTTTTTATTAATTTAAACAGCGTGCAATAAAAGGCCTAAAATTTGATTCACTGTCTTTTTTTATTCATTTTCCTTGAATAGGTACAAAACAAATGTCTTACTTAGTAGTCACAAAAACGATTATTATTTATAAAAATATAAAAAATCTTTCAACCACCGTTTGCTATTGGCTAGAAATGCGCTCAATGCCCCGCTCCGCAGCCCCACGAGCACATTTGCCGCCATTTTCAAGAATTTACGAATCAGTAAACAATTTTCTAATATCCAAATACATTATTATTACACCCATTTTCAGTTTTAAAGCTACCTAAAAATCACTGCCAGATGTGTATTTTTATAATGAAAGCCAGTAGTTGCCAGTGAAGAATGTTTGATACCCCCTTGGAAAAATTAGTCGCCACATTAGGTTTTTTAGTACCCTAACCAGTTTTACGCTGACCCTGCTTGATATATTTGATACCTTACAGTAGCAGCCGTTTTTTAGTATTTTTGATCCTAGCATTTTGTTGCTTGTATAGTTTAATAGTTGCTAAGATATTTAATCACTGCCCAGTTAGTTTGTTTGTGACTTAATAGAAAGTTGCCTAAAAAGTATTTCAGTTGCCGTGTTAAATATTTGCCTAAGCATATAAACACTACGTTCTGAGCATGACTAGCTGCCGAGCCTCGCGAATTTGGATGATGGATGGAGATCTTCATCTCCGTATAGTCTGCGCCTTACGATTTCTATGCTGCTTTTCGCGCGCTGTTTGGTAGCAAGAGAATAGATAGGTAGAAATGTAAAAGCGTCGACGCTAAAAGTTTGTTACCTACCTACTAATAAAAACTGCAAATGCAAATGGAGTTCAACTTACAAGATTTTGATCACTTCTATTTTGTTAAAAATTGTTTTGCACTCCGATTCGACTCTACCAACCACCATACAGCATAAACCGATCCCCAAACGCCACCTAAATCTCCCGGCGTTGCTAGTAGATGTCCTGCGTGCAAGATATTATAATATTAGTCACATTAGTGTGTGTATTTCACCCGGGAATTATTTTATTCGGTAGACTTATTACGACCCGCCGGCCGCGGCCGCAACTAGTGCTGCTGCTCGATATTGGACTATCGATATCGATATCGAGGATGACCTGTGTAGTATTAACCAAAACGTTATTGACGTAGCAACTTTCTGAGCACAACTTTCTGCAATGCGGCCAATGCGAGGATCGAGGATTGACTCGAAAAGGAGAGATAGTTCACGCTATAATTTAACAATCATTTGGGGAGGAAAATTCAAAGCTTATTTTAGGTGGCAGCAGACGCAAGTGTGCCTAAATATCGTAAAGATTACCAATAAGAAGTAACTAAACTTTGAGATTGACATATATTTGACCAATTACAGAAAAAAGCACACTCGAAAATCGCGCCATTATTTCTCCAGTTTTCTACATTATTAAACGATAGTATCGATAGTTAAAAAGTAGCAATTTTTGGGCGGGAGGACGAAAAATATCTCCCTTTGCCATTAACTCGACAAGAAAAAGAATGTAGCAATACTATCTATACCTACTATCGTTTCTTATAATTTAAAAACTATCGATTGTGTCGTCTCACTATAAAAAAATCTATACCGATACTGTCGGCTGCTTTTGAATCATGAGCTATCAATACTATCGAAAATATTGCTACATTTTGATCTAGCGCTCGCTAAGTATCTAGAACTAAATAAAAAATAAAATAAAATAAACAAGAAAGTATCAGTTGGCCTATCCATTATTTATTACGTAAATTATCGATAACAGTACCATCGACAGCTGGGCATCACTAGGCCGCAACATACGATACGGCCTCCACCGGTTTTATTGGACAGGAAGGAAATTCTAACGTTTAATAATATATTCCGATGTAAAATACTGGAAGTTATTTTATTTTAAATGCCTCCGATCCGGTGCGTGTTTTCGGTTTCGTGTGGAAGTCGTAAGATGCGTAAGTGATTTGGGCCTACCGTGCTAGCGTCATTCACGTATATCACGCCTATATCCCTTGCGGGGTAGGCAGAGGCTATATCTACATAACGGCCATTTACACCACGTCAGTGACAGCCGATGTGGCGCAGTGGTTAGTATCCCTGCCTGCCACGCAAAGGTTCCGGGTTCGGTTCTCGGTGGGGTCACTCACAAAGTTGATATTTAACACTTTGTGAATTTGTTCCCAGTCTGGTTAGGACATTGCAGGCTGAACCACCTGATTGTCCGCAAGTAAGATGGTTCCGTGCTTCGGATGGGCACGTTAAGCCGTCGGTCCCGGTTGCTGTCTATGACGGCGGTCGTAACACAACCATGTCAGACAGAGGCCTGCTACTTTTGCAGTAGGCGGTTGAAAAACTCTAACACCAGGGTTCATCGGGTCGTTGAGCGACTCGGTGTCCCACACGAAAAAAAAAGCCACGTCTGACAAAAGCTTGAGAATCACTCGGAAGACTGCCCATAGTGACGTGCTTTCAGTCTGTCACCTAAAATACTCTCAAACTCAAATCCTTTTCTTATGACACCCACAGGGAAGATATGGGGTGGTGCTATACTAAACTGAACCATCACACATCATCACATACGACAACCTTTTAGGATAAAATAGTATCCCGATAAACCTACTCTTGGATGCAAATCATCCTAATCACCTACCTGTCAAAACATATCTGGGTGTTTGTAGCAGAACTTCAGATTATTTGAAATAGGTACACCAAAGTATTTTAGTTGATAGATATTTTCCCATATTTCGAACCATTTGCCTTTGAAAAAGTTGTTCGAATTTATAAGAAGTAATTTCCTCCTTTTCAGATGTAGTAGTATTAGGTATGTATGGTCCAGGATATCTGCAAAGGTGCAAATCTTTCGTTCCAGCTTGTAAAGGATAGTAAATTCAGTACTGGAAGTGTTCAACATAAGGGACAAGCTCAACAGAAAAGACGCGCGACGTGACGCGCAACATGACATCTTTCAGACAAGCTATCTTCAGCCGTTATCGATGGGACGCGCGTCTCACGCGTGTAGCTTTGTTTCTTCTATTATGAAAACGGTTTCAAGCGTCGCGGTGTCGCACATCTCACGTCTCGGACGATCACTTGCTTAAGGCGCAAGCTCCACAGAGTAGACGTGAGACGTGAGACGTAAGATGGCATCTGTCAAAAAAGTGATCGTCGGACACGCGAGACATGCGAGATCGCGATGCTTGAAACAGTTTCCATATAAAATTATTGAAACAGAAGAAACAAAGCTACACACGTCAGACGCGCGTCCCATCGATAACGGCTGACGATCGCTTGTCTGACAGATGTCATGTTGCGCGTCGCGTCTCGCGTCTATTCTGTGGAGCTTGCCCCTGACTGATGCCATCTTACGTCTCGCGTCTTACGCCTCTCTGTGGAGTTTGCACCTTAGACACGGCAGCAAGCAGCACCCGACCGCGGTTATTTATCGCCAACCCACTGCCCGAGAGATTTATACTTCCCACCGTTGCCATGACGACGCATTTTATTATCCTCCACCGAACAGTTCGCTGCATTCCTCGTTTTGTGACCTCACGAAAAAAAGCGATCGTGAAGTGTAATCTTGCAGATAAAACAGTACAGTTATTAAAACTACTATAGTCAAGATTTGCAAACTTCTAGAAACCAGCATAGTCTAGTAACTAACGTCACAGCTATTCGGATTGACCCATAGAGCTGAAAATCGGCATGTAGGTATTTCTTGAACTTCTGATCAAAATTAGACATGGAGCCCAGCGGGCACCACCCCCCTTAACCTTTTACCACCCCCCCTCCTTTACAAGGCGTAACTCTTGAAGTAATTGACTTGGAGGATAGTTTTTATTTTGTATCGTGCGTGGCATCTCTCTTCAAGCTTATTGTGCCCTCAAAATTACCCTTTAGGCCCCCCGGGGGCCCAAAGGCCCGAAAAGTGGGGTGTCCCGTTCTTATATGAGATTTTCTTATTTTCAAGCTATCGACTCCCAAGAGGTATCAAAAGTTGCGTAACAAGACACATATTGCAAAAAAACTAATATATCTTTAAATATTATTCATCTTCAAGGCTCTATCGTTCGTTAAAGTGTTGTGACAACGAAACCAACATATTATTGTTTTTTAATGTTCGGCAAAGCCCTAAAGATAAATATTATTTAAAGATATTTTAGGTTTTTTGCAATCTGTGTCTAATTCCGCAACTTTTGATACCGCTTGGGAATCGATAGCTTGAAAATAAGAAAATCTCATACAAGGACGGGACACCCCACTTTTGGGGGCTTTTGGGCCCCCCGGGGGGCCCAAAGGGTAATTTTTAGGGCAATAAGCTTCAAATGAGATGTCACGTACGATATGAAATCAAAACTACCCTCCAAGTCAATTACTTCAAAAGTTGCGCCTTGTAAAGGAGGGGGGGGCGGTAAAAGGTTAAGGGGGGTGGTGCCCACTTGGCTCCATGTCTAATTTTGATCAGGATGTCAAGAAGTACCTACATGCTGATTTTCAGCTTCATGGGTCAATCCGAATAGTTATAACCAGCTATTGACGTTAGTTACTAGACTAGCAAGCGCAACGAAGGACAAGAAGACTTATCTCGCGCGCGAGTAGACATCACACGTGTCAAATCGTATCGAATTTATCAAAACAAGTGAAGAATTTTTACATAAACTGACGTAGCACTGTTCATGTTGTAGAGAAAATCTATGTCGCATGGTCGCATGCTATTGGTACAGACAGATGCTTTTAAAATCAACGGAATCTCACCTAGAATCTAAAAAATCTAAAAAGCTTGTTATTTACTTCATCTTCAGCTGCATTTATCCTTTATAGGTAATCGGGACCTCGGCAACGGCACCAACGATTTACACGATATTGCGATAAATCCATCTAGCTAAGGTTATAAACTCTTTGAACATCAAAAACGGCCCAGCCATGCTCAGTACCTGAGGTAATGTAAGTAAATATTTTTGCACGAAAAAAGCACAAAATCTTCAAAAAATAATTAGGTAAAGAGCTGCTAAAACAGTTTAGTATAGCCAAATATTTACTTGCCAAATACACTCTTGATGATGATGATCTTACCGGCCGGTTTCAATGGCCATGGCGACCTCTTCTACTCCTGATCAAGTCGGCGCTGATGCGCCCGCAGGTCCAATTTGACTTCACTCTTATTAATTCTACAAATAGTGAACAACTCATAAACTCAAAAATATACATTAAGCAAATAGTTTAATAGTACAAGCTATGATAAGATTACGTCAGCCTTCAATCTAAATAAAAAGTCTTTAACCCTCAAAATTTTCCTGACTTATTAACGAACTGAACAAGATTCGTTTAACTTTCTCGACGATTTCTAAGGAATCCCTTACAAATAACACTTTTTAAGATGAAAATATTTTTCTCATTGAACCCAAAACGGAATGACATAATAAGACTAATGTTACACCATAATTCATAAAGATGACAACTTTAGATGTTGCTACACCCAAAACAACTTTTCCTAAAGTAATAAATTAAGTTCGTTTGAATATTGCTAAAAGTATTTTGCCCGTTTTAGAAGTTTTCTTTTAGATGATTATGACACAGAATAATACGCAATGCTCTGTAAATACATAGTTATTACCATAGTTTATATATATAAGTCTATGGTTATTACTAAGACAGCTTGTGAATAGAACATTTAATTTTGTTTTGTTTTGTTTAGTAGTTTTTACATTAGAATCTTTTTAGGTAAGATAAGATAAGATAAGATAATTCTTTATTTAATAAACTTAATTACTAATAGGTACACTGATATGAAATAGTTATGAGGTATCCACCTATCGTATTATTAGCGATCCACCTTCCAAACCAAAGTTCCGAACCGGTTTAACGTCAACTTTTATAATCCAATCTATCAAAATATTGTTTCCGTTTTCGCAAAATTGTAGAGTTTGAATTTGTTACTACGAAAATAACATAAAACTTATTTTAAGTATATCTTGCGTGATCATAAATTGTGTCAATTTTATCATCACATCATGACATGACATCCGGGGTACCAGATATTTTACCTAGCCAAACCTGTACCTGTACATAATTCATATTTCGTAGAGTTCGTAGTAGGTACAATGATGAATTTTGAGTCTCATGAAAGGAAAATAAGTAGGTAAGTAGATCTATATCAATGAGAGACATAAAATAGTGAAGTGTACCCGATGCCGTGCCGTATGCCGTGTGGTACCTAATCAGAATAGCATCACCCCATACTTATCTTTCCCGTGGGTGTCGTAAGAAGTACAAAATACAAATACAAATACAAATTATTTATTAAAGAAAGAAGTTACATTTATACGCTTATTAACTAGGTATTACAAACAATATAGCAGTAACAAACAGTTTGCTAAACTCGTGGTTCCCCCACTAGGTCTAGCCTGTATCGGGGGCAACCATGCAGTAAACAGGTTGCACGACAAATCTGATAGCTCAAAAATAAAAATATCTATATATATTTAAACCAAAAGAAATAAAGTTTAAAAGTAATAACAAAAAAAAAAAGAAAAAGTTACGATGTAATGACTCATCAGTTAGATATACTCTCACTCTGTGTGTGTGTGTGTGTGTGTGTGTGTGTGTGTGTGTGTGTGTGTGTGTGTGTGTGTGTGTGTGTGTGTTAGTTTGCGTGTTTGGTCCGGTGGTCCGGTGCAGTTTACGCTACAATTTGTAACAAATTTTCTGTTTCATCATAATTTAAAGTTTTGAGGTAACCAGTAACCACCGATTTAACTTCCCTTACTGAGCAATTTTTAACGTTACAAGCAAGACCTTGCAATTTTGTTATACAAATACACCGCCATGAACTCAAAGAACCGCTGAGCAAAACTGGTTTTTACCGGGGGCTTCTCAACTTTAAAAACTCTCTTTTTTAACATTTCGGGATATTGTTTTGAATTGATAACTCGACGATGAGTACAAAGAACTACTTTAATTATATAAAGTTGGCGAATATTCAAAACATTTGCCTCCTTATAGAGTGTTTCAGTGCAGTATTGGAAAGGTTTTTTGTGCATCACTTTTAAAACAGCTCGTTGTGCACGCTCTAAGGTAATCATATGGGATAGCGCGGCCCCTCCCCAGGCAGATATACAGTAGACAAGTATAGACTCTACTAGAGCTGAGTAGACCAATTGGAGTATTTGTGTGTTTGCTCAGTTTGCTGATTCTCGCAATGACTTCATGACTAAGGGATTTGAATTGAGAGCTGATATGTTTTGCAATTTTAGGCGACAGGCTGACAACCTGTCCCTCTGGTGAAACATAGTCTTCTGAATGACTTTTAAACTTTTGACAGACATTGTGTAAACGTGTTTACTCTCTGCCTACCCCGCAAGGAACATAAGCGTGATATAGGTATGTATTCATGTATACCCTATTGCGAAAAATAATGATTACCTAGGGAATAATTCATCCTTTCCTATTAAAGTTTTTAGATATACAATTTTTTAAGTCTTATGGTACCCTTATTTTCCAAGCGTCGCGACAGACAACGACGCGCGTCGACGCGCGTCAACGACGGCGTCGTCGCTGCGGTCTTGTAGAAAAACCCGACCGCATCCCATACAAACCCTAAGCTTCTCAGCGCGCTGACAACGTGACGGCGACGCGGCGGCGTCGTTGACGCTGTCGCCCGGTCTTTCTGGTATCCCCATACAAACCAGTCATTTGACAGCGACAACGACGCCGCCGCAACGCCACGACGTAGGTAGATATTAAGGGTACCATTATTTTAAAATATTAGTAATTTTAAGCTAAGATAATACCTACAGCTATAGAACTTTGGAAACATCACAGAAACTAACCAAACCGTAGTTGGTGCTTGGTGCATACAAGTCTCAAGCTAAATGTTAGAATAGAAAAGTGCATTCAAAGTCATCTAAATAATACAGGTAAGTAGGTATCTTTCGAGATTATGACCTTAATCCTGATTTTATACGGCATTCCCCTTTCGCAAAGTACCATGGTCGATGCAAGTGTGGCTAAAAGGTCTAGAGATGCCAGAGCCAGAAGTGATAATCCTGTCAATATCTTTTTTATTTGAAAAAATGCATGAGTATGTATAAAAATAGAGGTAGATTAGATAAAATTGACGTACAACGAAAGTTACGTAATGCACTCGTCTTAATAAATTTCGTTGAGACATTTCATTTATATCGTCTTGCCGAGTTCTTGGCCGGCTGGCTGGCTACACTGTTCGGGCTGAATTTACTCACAAAATCTACCTACCTTAGCAGAAAATCTGGTCACTCTTTCTGCGGGGGCATCGATTGCGCGGAATTTATCGAGCAGCTTGTGTCACGTCGAGTACTTGGCTGGCTGGCTGGCTGGCTGCACTGTCTAGGCTGAATTGCCAATGTCTGGTCACCGTCCCTGCAGTGGCGTCGTTTGCGCGAAATTTATCGAGCAGCTACTTGCTCGCCGAAGGCATGGCTGGCTGGCTGTACTGCCCAGTAGATTCACTAACAAGGTCCAGTACCATCATGGAACTACTGCGAATGATCGTAGGGTTCATCGTGTACGATTATGTGCCCCACACGAAAGGAAAGAAAGACTCAAAAAATCTAACTATCTATGAAAATTCTGGGTGTCTGGCAACGTTGCCTGCGGGGGCGTCAATTGCGCGAGATTTATCGAGCAGCTACTGGTACACTGACGGTTTGGCTGGCTGGCTGGCTGGCTGCACTGTCCAGGCTGAATTTACTTACAATATCTACCTACTTCAGCAGAATCCTCTATGTCTGGTCACCCTGCCTGCGGGGGCGTCGATTGCGCGAGATTTATCGAGCAGCTACTGGTACACTGACGGTTTGGCTGGCTGGCTGGCTGGCTGCACTGTCCAGGCTGAATTTACTTACAATATCTACCTACTTCAGCAGAATCCTCTATGTCTGGTCACCCTGCCTGCGGGGGCGTCGATTGCGCGAGATTTATCGAGCAGCTACTGGTACACTGAGGGTCTGGCTGGCTGGCTGGCAACTGGTTGCACTGTCCAGGCTGAATTTATTCACAATTTATTCGCTGTTCGGAAATTACAGCTTATTATTGTGACTTACTGCAGGTGTGGGAAGACGCTAAATCAAGAGACGCGTCTCTGGTTCGGAGTGCGTGTTTTTCTGTTTTTTTTATTGCGATGTTTGCTTAAGTGAGTACCAAACTAAATAGTAGGTAGGTATTCAATAGGACCACGTTTATGCTTGTTCCTGGTTCAAGAAATATTTCTGCCCATTCAAAGTGGTAACTCGGTCAAAATATTTTGCTTTGGAAACGTTTTGACCAGGCACGAATTATTACTTCTCAGAGTAAGTAATTGTTCTCAAGAAATACATCAGATACATAATATAAGCAATCGTTCAATAAAATCGAATGAATTCTAACTTTGCGCAGCAATTAACTAACTGTCTCTCATTCATGACAAACCTTTTCTTTCTATTTAAAATTCCAACTCTTCACGGTAGGAATATAAAAGAGGCTTAATAAAATTAAATTAGATGATAGCTGACAACACTTCCATTAGATGGGTCAGTGCAAGGGAGTGCGCCAAAGGTAACGCGATGAGCGACCAAAATGAGCCAAGAAAAATCAGACTAGCCACGTGATAATGAAAACAATACATAAAAAGTATACAATCTCATATTATAATTCTGTACTTAATTACTGTGCTGTGTGTATTGATTTAGCTCGCACCTAGTCGAAACCGTGCGATGTGTTCTTCTTGAAAAACTCTGAGATCTAGAGAACCACACACAACGCTGCTTCAGTTTCGTGCGACCGTAAAATCGTTTAGGGAGAGCCTGATAATTCATACTGGAACATTTCTTTGCCCTGAGCGCAGTTGGACAATGATATTGCAGGACAATTTAGCACAGAGTGTATAAAATTATCAATAGCAGTAACCGGGATCAGACTTGGTTGCTTTTATGGTTTCACTCTCAAAAATTTATTTCTTCTGAGTTGAATGATAATAATATGCACGATCACTTAGATGGAAGCCCCATCGCATCACGGGGTGTTTTATCTGTAGCAGTAGTCGGCGTCAGGATTCGTTTTCTGGCTGCTTTCATGGTTTCCCTCCAAAATGTTTCTTTCCTCTGAGTTGAATGATAATAATATGCACGAACACTTAAATGGGAGCCTCATCTCATCACTGAAAGTGTAAAACTGAATCATCATTGCGGCTAATTTGCATCACACGCCAGCCTTATTATTGAAATTATAATATTCGACATAAGTAACTGTTACCTACTTGTCGAGTTGTTTTTAAGATTTTTCAATCTGACAAACTTTACAGATTCAACAAGTCTTATTAGTAGTAGGTAGATGCAATAATTATGGTGCATTCAGGCCTTGTAACTGAACAACTGCCCCTTCACTGAAGGCTCACTCGACCCTATTTAGGATTTTCGCAATTATCACTTGTTTTGTTACATAGCCAGGCCAGGGCTGCTACTGTCAATAATCTCAAAGTATAAGAATATCAAAACAAAAATCTGATACAATAACGTAATGATTTTGAGCCAATTTTAATCCAAGAAATATTATGACGTTCGTGACAACCATCTTCTTAGTTACATTGAGATTCCGGTAAAAAAAAAATTTGGACCTTCCATACAAAATCGCCGATCAGCTGATTGATTTTCTATGTGGTCCAAATGTTTTTTTCACATTGCGACCCATGTTCCATGGGAAAGTTGTTCAGTTTCATGAGTAAGTTGAACTCCTTTCGGCTTGTTATACCCTTTCCGTTACTCCCTGTATCAGAGTAATAAAATAAGCTATTAATTTGGCCTAACGACAAAAGAAACATTACCGTCTTGATAGTCAAACCAAAACAAAAAAGAATGGAGTTTTAATTACATCGGCAGCAGTCTTCCTACGTCATGAAAAGTTTGTTTTCTCAAATAATTTACCTTGTGGTTGGGCAACACTTTCATTCTGAACTTTGCGACTTGTCGAGACATTGAAAACAGAAATGCTGTAATATTCTAAAAATAAGTATCTTCCAGGAAAATTTAGCTTAAACGCTTCCATCCTAGTACGGCTCCTTAGCTGGAAGTATGGTCCCATCTGGCAGAAATCATGAAACTTGGCATGTGTGTAGCTTACATGTGTAAGCTTCAGGAAAAGAAGGGAAGCAAGTTGGACCCCCCCTGCTTCCCCCCTTTACCCCCCCTTTTATGTCCCAAATTTCAGTTATCTTTATTTTTCTCGGAAACGATCAAAGATAGGAGAAATTTGTCAAGGTAAGAAATATTCCTTATAAAATTGTCTACATAATTGTTCTTGGGTCGATGTTGATAAGACTTATACTTTTCGAGTTATGCTTCTGGGAAACCAATCATTTTTTTGAAGGTCACTTCCAGCTCTGAATTAGCCATAACTACCATGTGATAGAATATTCTTTCAAACTTTCTATTGGCGTTTGTTAGTTAGGTAGTCTTCAAAGGAAACCCGCAGAGACAACACTTCAATCACTCCTGTGGGGATGGGGGGAGGGGGGCAAAGTTTATTTTTTCCGAGCTGAATTTGAGGACTTCTGACTCCTGTAAGTAAATGTGACACGAGAAATTGAGTATCATTTTCGAATAAACCAAGGACGAAGTATTCATTTCTGGAACGCTCTTTGGTACATTTCATACAAAAATATAAAAATATTAAGTGAAATAAGAAAAAAATATGTTTCGTTCTCATTCAAACGCTGTTTTCTTCATGACCTTGAGACATATTTACTAGATAATAACACATATTCAAAGACATACTCACCCGAATTATAAAGCCATATTTTATTTTCGAAAATATTAGAAAATACCTAGCCTACAGAAGCCTAAATATTTTACAAAGTTATGTTTGTAGGAAAAATTTCAAATTCATAGATTTTGTATGCAAAAATAGAATTACCAACCGCAAACGTATATTTCTCAATTGTCGCTAAATCATTCCAGATAGGGAAATGCCCTCATAGGAAATGTTGTTTATACTGAAGAGTTGTTTATGCTGATATATAGAAATTGAAGATCTGGAGTACTTGATGTGGAACATCAACAGCCCAGCTAAACTATTCGAGATACTGTAATGTCTTCTTAAACATCAAGTACTCCAGATCCTCAATTTCTTTATTCCAACAAAAACTACCCTTCAGTATAAACAACATTCCCTATGAGGCATTTCTCTATCTGGAATGGTTTAGCGACAATTGAGAAATATAAGTTTGCGGTTGGTAATCTTATTTTTGCATACAAAATCTATGAACTTGAAATTTTTCCAGCTACAAACATAACTTTGTAAAAATATTTAGGCTTCCGTAGGCTAGGTATTTTCTAATATTTTCGAAAATAAAATATGTTTTTATAATTAGGGTGAGTATGTCTTCGAGTATGTGTTATTATCTAATAAATATGTCTCAAGGTCATGAAGAAAACAGAGTTTGAATGAGAACGAAACATATTTTTTTCCAATTTCACTTAATATATTATTAGCTTCAGAAGCGGATTTACTTTTAAAAAAAAACAATCAATCTTAACCTAAAAAGTTTAATTGGGACAAATTAAATAATTCGAAAAATATTAACACAACCAGAACAACACTTGTAAAACAAATCAGAAAAATAACGAAAGAAACACAAAGAATGGCTCACGTAATCCTCGAGACGTAGGAACCGATATCCTCCGGGCATAACCTCCGCTCCGAGTGGCGTCACGATCAAAAGTGAGGAGCACGGCGCATGACGGCGCTTATATATGCTCAGTGGAGTGCGAGGGAGATAGCCAGGGGAATATCAGCTCATACGGCCTCTCCTGACGGTAGGTCGTCCTCGACCTGATCAACTTTCTAACTAGCTCCTAATCCTCATCCAGTAGGGGCATAGAAAGACCAGCTTGCGAAGCAGGTCCCACTTGGTCGGGCGCGGTGCTGGGTCCAGGCGTTGGTTCCTCTTCATGATCCGTGTCCAGAGTCGGCGTCACTGGCTCTGGGGCTCGTCCGGGATGACTACTCTCCGTGTCACCATCATCGTCACCTGAAACCAGCTCAACGTTAAAAACTGCTGAGGGTTACAACAGTTCAAACATACAGCATTCCGGTTCAAATTTCTCTCTCAGAAAACATTCAATCAATTCATACATCTTCTATCGTCTCTAACAAAGTCCTTGTAAACGACCTTACAAGACGCCTCTAATCGTAAATGAAACCCGATCGATCATTTTCCTGTTTATCCATCTGTTGATCCGACTGGTCCTGCAGCAGCGACTGGCCCTGCAGCAGCGACTGGCTCTGCAGCAGCGACCGGCTCTGCAGCAGCGACCGGCTCCCAGGCTCCACTGGATCCCGGGCTCCGCTGGCTCCGCAGGCTCTGCAGGCTCCACAGGCTCCAAGGCTCCACAGGCACCACAGGCTCCACCAGTTCCACAGTCACCATAGGCTCCACCAACTCCCAGGCTCCGTCTCGTACAACAGACCATCTGCAAAACAGGCGACCAGGCGCAAAGTGCACCAACGCCTGAGCGACTTGGCCCATGCCAAACGCTAACGCTGACTAGGAACAAAGCCTACAGCGATGCTGACTCAGCAGCAACCATGACGACTAGACGAATTAACGCCTACGTCAAACGCTGACTAGGAACAAAGCCTACAGCGATGCTGACTCAGCAGCAACCATGACGACTAGACGAATTAACGCCTACGTCAAACGCTGACTAGGAACAAAGCCTACAGCGACGCTGACTAGGTCCTCGACCTACAGCAATGCTGACTAGAACACGTCCTACAGCAACACGACCTCCCCGTGTTATATCCATACACGATGCAATCTTTGTTAAGTTTTTATGTGTATTTTTATGTAGGTGTAATGTGGGGGCCCTATTCTAAGTGTGTGATGTGTAAGAATGCGTAGAAATGACGAAATTGAGTTGCCAAAGATTGCTACTTGTAGGCATATACCGGTTTGGTCGAAAGCGAAGCGATGCTTACTAGCAAAGAAAGCAGCACACGCCTCCGGACACCATTCCCCGCGCCACAGCACCATGTGTTGCGCCGCTGCCTGGGTGGTCTTGCCGTAGCTTCCAGCCAGCAGCTTCAGGCCGTAACGACCACTGGGCAGGATGTCCACCACCTTGTACGGCCCACGCATGCCAGGGTCCAGCTTCCTGTCGCCTGCGAAAACTTAATCACAAACACAAGGTCGTTAAGGTTAAATTCGCGCGGAGGCTTGCGCAGTCGGTTCACACGTTCGTCTTGCTTGGCCTGGTTATCGCGAAGCATCTGGCGAACCCTTCCACGAGACATTTCTCGTAACGCCTCTCGATTAGGTGTAGTTGTTTCGAGTGCCACATCGCGGACCAAAGCACGGATAACGGGAGTAGTCGCTTCCGTCCCGATCAGAATGTGTAGTGGTGAGGCTTGAATGGTCTTCTGCTTGGTGGTGTTTAGCACCAGCTGGAGTCTCCATAAGGTTTCCGACCATGCCGCATTCTTGTGATTTACCTCGATGCGTAGCATGTTAAGGACCGTACGCACGTACCTTTCCACTTGGCCGTTCGAATGATGCATCTCCGGCGTTATGTGATGCAGCTCACAACCAAGCTCGTTGATCCAGGTCACGAACTCGTTCGATTCGAACATTCGTCCTTTATCGGTAACCATCAGCTTAGGGACCCCAAACAGAGAAACTGCCTGCCTGACGACTCGTTTTAACTCACCCACATCTTGTCGCTCGATTGGGTAAAGTAGCGTGTACTTAGAGAACGCGTCCACTATAAGAAGCACGAACTTGAAGCCCTCTGACTGCGGCAGCGGTCCCAACGCATCAACATGCACCGTGTGGAAGGGCACATCTGGTTTCTCCCATGAGGTGATGTTCTGTAAAGGGCTCGAGGGACACGTTTCTTTGAGATACATACCAAGCAGTGAGCTATGTATTTCTTAACGAACTGGTTAAGACTTGGGAACCAGAAATGGCGTAGAATGAGGTCGATTGTCTTCTCTGGGCCGATGTGCTCGTGCTCATCATGGAACACACGAAGCAGACTGAGCCGATGTCCCTTGGGTATGTAGCACAGTAACCGGGTTCTTCTCCTACTGGAGTGTACTTGTAGTAAAGGAGATCATTACGTGCAACATACCGGTCGGCATCTAGACTTCCCTCTTGCAGCTTCTGCAGAAGTTTCTGGGTCTCGCTGTCGGCTGTCTGAGCTATTTGGGCCCAGTTTCGAGGTCTTGATATTTGACTTACCGTCTTGACTGGGTTCCGGCTCAGATAGTCAGCGTGTGGCATCATCACTCCTTTGCGGTACTCGATACTGAAGTGAAAATCCTGGAGGTAGATCCACCAGCGCGCGACGCGTGGTAGAAGATCCTTTTTCTTTTCAGTGGATTTCAGGGCATTGCAGTCAGTGACCACGGTGAAGGTAAGGCCTACGAGATAGTGCCGACAGTGTTGGAGAGCTTTGACCACGGCCAGCGTCTCCAACTCGTAGGAGTGGTACTTACTCTCGGCTCCTTGGGTGACTTTGCTGTAATATGCCACCACGTGTTTCTTACCGTCAGCATGGGTTTGCAGCAAGACGGCTCCGTAGCCACCACTGCTGGCATCTGTATGGACCTCGGTGGAGAGCTTGGGGTCAAAGATGGCAAGCACTGGTTCACTAGTCAGCTGCTTGATAAGATCATGGCGCACTGCTTCACACTCGGGGCTCCAGTTAAACACAACATCTTTTCTGGTGAGATGCGCGATTGGTGCAGTCTTAAGTGCATAGTCCTTTATATAGCGGCGAAAATAACCCGCGAGGCCAAGAAGTTGGCGCACTTGTTTAACGTTTTCAGGAGCCGAGGTGTTGACAAGTGCCTCCACCTTTCGCGGACTCGGCCTAACCTGACCTTGACTGATGACCCTCCCGAGATATTCTATTTCAGTAACAAGGAACGAGCACTTTTTGAGGTTAACTGAAAAACCCGCGTCTGTTAATGTCTTAAGGACCCTACGTAACAAGCTGATACCCTCCTCAACTGTATTGCTTAGGAGAAGTACGTCGTCGACGTATACCAGAACTTTCCCTTCATCGATCAGATCGCGCAACGTGTCATTAATGATCCGTTGGTAAACAATAGGTGAGTTAGCAAGGCCGAATGGCATTTTAACGTACTCGAAGTGATCTTCGGGGGTGACAAAGCCGGTTAAATGGATGCACTCTTCCTTGATGGGAATTTGGTGAAAACCCGTGGCCATATCAAGGCTTGAAAAGTACTTGTGACTACCTAACCTATCGATGTGGTCATCGATTAACGGCATCGGGTATCGATCCTTGACGGTTATGCGGTTCAGTGCACGGTAGTCTACACATAGCCTATCCGATCCGTCGCGCTTCTTAACCAAAATTATGGGACTCGCATATTCTGACTTTGACCGCCTAATAACGCCTTTTTCGAGAAGATCTTTAGTGATTTCGCGTACCTTAATCTTTTCCTGGTAGGAAAGCTTGTATGGCCGATAAACGACCGGCGTAGTGCTGGTAAGTTTGATATCCATCTCACCCGTCTTAACTGTTGTAGCTGCTGTACCAGTTATCAAAAAATCCGAAAATTCGTTTATCACCGATTGCAAATCTTCGCGTTCTTTTCCCCTGGAGTTGGGTGTTTATCTGATCGCTGTCAACTCGGGTCGCGACGGACGGGCTTACCGAGCTAACAGAATGCATCAAGGTGACGAGCTGTGTGTCTTTCGTCCTAATAAACACCACCCCATCGCGATTAAGAATGTCAGTACCAATGATGACTGGAGCATTCATACATTCGGCTGGTACAACAACTAAGTCAGCCTCAACGGACAAGTCGCTAAACTCGATTGTTGCCGTAATGTAGGTAGTGGCGATTACCTCTTTCTCACTCAAACCCTTCAAGACGCAGACTCTATGTTTTGGTTGACACGATAGGTGTTAAGGTACGTCTGAGGAAACTAAGGATACGCCAATAGCACCATTATCAATTAGAGCATCCACCGGTACTCCATTTATCACCGCGGTTGTGATATCCTCATTAGCCGTTAAGTTATCTGAACAAAAATTAACTTTTCGTTGGCTAGGTTATTTTGCGCTTCCGAACGTGCTTTAGCAAAGCAATCATTCTCTCCGTGACCCGGCTTCTTACAAAACGAGCACGTGTTGCTCTTCGACACGGTGTTCGTTTGGGGTGTTAGTAACGGACGTGATGGAACGTTTTGCTTCGGAGCCCTAGGACAATTACGACGCGTATGTCCACGTTGGTCACAATTAAAACATTTGACTTCCAAAGGTGCGTTACGTTTTGGAAATGCGGTCTTTTATTTTGTACCGGAGGACGGTTATCCCGTTTCGGGCGATTCGCATCCGGTTTTACGTATATCGACAAAAACGATATAAGATTTTCTATCGTCAAGTTAGCATTAGCTGCTGCCGCGCGTACTTGCGGACTATCAATTCCTCGAATCACGATAAGCGTCCTCAGTTCATCGTTTAGTCCCGGAATCATTTTCAGACGTAAGAGAGTACGACGTGCATACTCAGCGTAAGTCGCGAATTTGTTGGATGTGTTATTCATCGCATCAAAAAGAATATTAGCGTAGTCTAGCTTAGTGGGGCAAAGCGACTTGAATTCGCGTTTAAAGTTACTCCAAGTCCGGTCGTTTGTGACCCATTCGTTCAACCATACCTTAGCGTCCCCTTTTAAACTAGACCCAACACGTGATAAACACTCCTGATCACCCCAACCATTGGCATCCCTGGCGCGGTCCACTTCCTCGCACCATACTTCGATATTATGTATCGCGGGATCGAAATTCGAAATAAAATAATTTTGCGATTTAACCGGTTGCGATGATTTGATAGCTTCCAACAAAGCGAGTGCCAAAGTGGACGCCTCAGAGCATTGCCCCGTAGAACGGAGGGATACATCAGACTTATGCATGTCTGCCTGTTCAGTGATTCGACTTGGTTCACGAACGTTTTGCGAAATGACATTAGATTGCGTCGTGTTTACATTATTGGAACTAGGCAAAGGACTGGAAGCCCTAGGCGTAATGGACCTACTGTTATGTACGCGGCCCTTCGAATGACGACGTGTGACGCTCTCGGAACGACGTGAGGTAGCCTTACGCTTATCTCTTTCTCCGTGTGATCATGAAAACTACGCGAACGACGGTGCGACGACGTGCGCGAACGTGCATTCTTCCTACGTGATTGTGATATCGATCGCGAGCGATGACGATTCGCACTACACCCGGCAATGGAACGTACTGGAGAACGTTTTCGACCCGAGCTACTGTGCCGACGCACATGCGAATGTTCGCGATCGCGACTAGACGCACTGCGACGACGCACGCGAGATCGATCACGGCTAGACCTGTCACGATGCAAACGCGAACCGGACCGACACCGAGAACGGATGCGCGAGCGTTTCCGAGCAGACTCGTCGCGCCCCGCGCTACGCAAACGTGAGCGCGAACGCGTACGCGAGCGCGGCTTGTCCCTCCGATTACGCGAGCCATCCAATGAGGGAGTTCGCGTTTTATTACGCTCTTTACTACGCGTCATTGCAATAGTAATGAAAACGGAACGGTTTGTAACACTCGTAAACAAATAATTTTTCAAAGTACCGACAGAAAAATTTTCACACAAAAATCAAACAAAATGCAAGCGTTGTTCTGTTTTCAAAAATCGTGGGCTATTTTTTGGATTATATCCCACTTCTGATATTAGCTTCAGAAGCGGATTTACTTTTAAAAAAAAACAATCAATCTTAACCTAAAAAGTTTAATTGGGACAAATTAAATAATTCGAAAAATATTAACACAACCAGAACAACACTTGTAAAACAAATCAGAAAAATAACGAAAGAAACACAAAGAATGGCTCACGTAATCCTCGAGACGTAGGAACCGATATCCTCCGGGCATAACCTCCGCTCCGAGTGGCGTCACGATCAAAAGTGAGGAGCACGGCGCATGACGGCGCTTATATATGCTCAGTGGAGTGCGAGGGAGATAGCCAGGGGAATATCAGCTCATAATATTTATATTTTTGTATGAAATGTACCAAAAAGCGTCCCAGAAATGAATACTCCGTCCTTGGTTTATTCGAAAATGATACTCAATTTCTCGTGTCACATTTACTTAAGGCGTCAGAAGTCCTCAAGTTCAACTCGGAAAAAATAAACTTTGCCTCCCTCCCCCCACCCCCACAGGCGTGATTGAAGTGTTGTCTCTGCGGATTTCCTTTGAAGACTACCTAACTAACAACAGCCAATAGCAAGTTTGAAAGAATATTCTATCACATGGTAGTTATGGCTAATTCAGAGCTGGAAGTCACCTTCAAAAAAATGATGGGCTTCCCAGAAGCATAACTCGAAAAGTATAAGTCCTATCAACATCTACCCAAGAACAATTATGTAGACAATTTTATAAGAAATATTTCTTACCTTGACAAATTTCTCCTATCTTTAATCGTTTCCGAGAAAAATAAAGATAACTGAAATTTGGGACATAAAAGGGGGGGTAAAGGGGGGAAGCAGGGGGGGTCCAACTTGCTTCCCTTCTTTTCCTGAAGCTTACACATGTAAGCTATACACATGCCAAGTTTCATGATTTCTGCCAGATGGGACCATACCTCCATACAAACTGCCAATTAAGAACTCGGACTATCCAGGAAGGAAATGCTTAGGGAGCACTTATGAGTTGTAATATGACGTAGATTCGTTATTTTGGAAACAGGAACTACACTGTTTCCCGCTTCCTGTTTGGATGAAATACCCACCGAGATATGATCTAAGATACTTCATCATCTCCCTAATCAGTTGGGGTCGGCGCAACATATTTTGTTAGAGCACAAATCATATAAGTAGGTAGCAAATAGGTTTGGCAATGTTTTATGACCGGCCGCCTACTTGACGTCAACCCTGTTTGAGAATGCTATTGTAGACGATTTATCATCACCACCATTCGGTCGACCATACTCAACAGGTCAAAAACTTTACCTAAGACCTAAAATGATGAAAAACAACAGCTTCCCGCAGGCTTGTTTTGTATGGAAATCAATCAATTCCGCAGGCCTTTCGCCCCTGTTTCGCCAAGGGTTCATAGGGTTGTTGGACGATTTGTTGTCCAACACTTAGAGAAATAGGTATCTAAAAATAGAACATAGAGTGAAAATGTGACCCAATATAAACCATGAAGTACAGTTTAAATTATTGATTTCGACACTATAGCAATCGACATTCGACTGACAAGTAATTTGAAATCCATTTCGCTACCGCTTGGCTTTTGATTAGCGAGTATCTGTTGCAATAATGAGCTCCAAATTGATACACGCGATTGATATCGTAGTCCAGTCAACTAAGGTTTAAATCCTGCCTTAGGTGGAAAATATTGCAAGTTTAAAAAAGAAATCTTATCACGGAAAGTATATTTATTTAAAATTTGGTATTCAACTAGGGTTTTTAATTTGCACTATTCCTAATTAATCTTAAAATGTTTTTATTCATTTCGCTGCCGCTTGGCTGTTGATTAGCGAGTATGTGTTGCAATAAGGAGCTGCATATTGATATACATTACCGTCACCGAAGTCCAGTCAACTAAAGTTTTAAGTTTGCACTGGTCTTTAACTACTTATACCTTCTTGTTTGATTCCGAAGCTGATCTTAGCGCAGTGGAAGCAAATTAAAGTTACCTTAAAATCTAAACTAAATGGTCGATCAGCCTCGGAACAACATTTGACTACGATTCGTAGTGCTCTTTACTATAGCTAAATAAAATAAATTTAATGAGAGAATTTTGTTCCGGAAAGTTTCCGGCCGAGAAATTCTTGTTTCCAAAATCTACTTAAACAGGGCCCAGCAACGAATTGCTTACCGAGCGAACGATGACGCCGTTTCTTTGTGAGTTTAAGTATGACAGGAATCAGGTATTCAGGATATTTGAGGAGCACAGGAATAGGAAATAACCTAAACTCACGGCACCGGAACATCCGCTCGTTCTCGAACTCCTTTCCTCCAATTTGCACTATAGTTCACAGTTCGACATCACATAATGTTTTTTAACACAAAATAACTAAAAGAATTCTTTCCGAATGAGAAATCGGCCCCGTTGGCCTCCAATCATTTATAATTAAAATACGTAGCTATCGGCAGCCACGACGCGAGCCAACGAAAAGTGAGGTTATATTTTGCCGGCGGTCGCGTGACTCTCAATCAAAGCGCCGGAACCAAAATCACTTGGTTCACTTCCCCACCGAACAGGGAAAACCACACGAGAAAACCGAAAGCACACTAAATTACCATTTATAATTAAAATTCGCATCAACGATGCGGGCGACGGCAGAGGACGTGACAATGACAGAGCAGTGTTGCCAGCACCGCGCGCCCATTTTATACGAAAACTAAACATTCACCCGCCCCGGACCGACCCATCGGTCCGCTCTATGCATGGCAGGCGTGATAATGTAGCTACTGCTCGCTTAAGGACTGAATCCCCCACCTGAACTTCTGCAACTCGAGGAGTGCCATCACTACCCGGAAACAGGTTGAGAATGCGCCCCCGGCGCCAACGCAGTGGCGGTAGGTTGGCATCCTTAACCAGAACGAGATCCCCAATGCAGGGGGGTTCAGTCCTGTCCGTCCACTTAAGGCGTTGCTGCAGAATGTGCAAGTACTCAAGCGACCAACGCTTCCAAAAGTTTTGAGTCATTTGCTGCAACAACTGATAACGCGACAAACGATTGCTATTCACCTCCGTATAGGGATATTCCGGCAAGGCGTTAAGTGGGCGGCCAATTAAGAAATGCCCTGGCGTCAGGGCCTCTAAATCATTTGGGTCTGAGCTGAGCGGACACAAAGGACGCGAATTGAGTACAGCCTCAATTTTACAAAACACGGTCGCCAGCTCCTCGAAAGTCAAAATTGTTAACCCTACAACGCGCAACAAATGCGTCTTAGCGGACTTTACAACCGCTTCAAAAATACCACCCCAGTGAGGGCACGCTGGTGGATCGAACACCCAGGTAATGCCCTGACGGGAGGCCCGTGCTGATGGCTTCTTCGTTCTCCCTTAAGAACGTTACAATTTCCTTCATACACCGATCAGCACCCTTAAAGTTGGTACCACAATCCGACCTGATCAGCGCTGGTCGCCCTCGTCGCGACGTAAATCTCTCCAGCGCTGCCAAAAGGCCTCCGTAGATAGGTCGGCCACGAGCTCCAAGTGGACGGCCTTGGTGGCTAGGCACACGAACACGCACAAGTACGCCTTGATAGACTTTGCGTTCCGTAGGCGTGATGCCTTTACCATGAAAGGGCCTGCAAAATCCGTTCCCACACCTGCAAACGTCCAGGCCTCCGTCACCCGGTCCGGTGGGAGATCTCCCATCTGTGGCTGCATTGTGGCTGCCTTCAAGCGGTAACAAGGCAAGCACCTAAACACAACGCTACGTACCGTTCGTCGTCCCGATAAGATCCAGAACTCGCGCTGTAGGATGGCCAATAGCGCATTACAGCCCGCGTGCGAGTTTTTCTCATGACGATCCCTGACTAAGAGCTCAACTAAGGGTCCCCTTTTTGGAAGTAACAGTGGATGCCGAGCCGAAAAGGGCAGGCTAGCGTTCGAAGTCTGCCTCCAACCCTGAGCATACCTTGCTCATCCAGGAATGGGTTGAGGCGCACAATTCCTCCCTTCAGCTTTCCACGTCCATCCCTGAGCAGCCTGACCTCCTCTTCAAAATGTTCCGCCTGGACGACTCTAACCAATGAGCATAGAGCCGCATTCCGCTCCGCAGGCGAGAGGACAGGTGTAAAGTTCCGTTCTGCTTGAGGCTTCCTGCAGTTGTTCACGAACCGCTTGATCCAACCTGTCACCCCAAGAAGTTTGTCGAGGGAGCTATACCGTTCCAGCAAGAAAGCTGGGTTAGGCTTCGGTACGAGTTGCCCCACGTTCACTCGCAAACCTCGATCAGGTGGCCCAAGCGGCGCCCTGCACTCGTTGAATGGCCATTCCTGCGGCGACTCAGTCAGCCATTGAGGTCCCCACCACAGTGGGTGACTCACCAAATCAGGTGCCCTGCACCCGCGCGAAGCGCAGTCCGCTGGGTTCCATTCTCCCGGTACGTGCCTCCACACTAACGGAGTTTCCGACCCCGTAATCTGTGACACCCGATTTGCCACGAAAACCTCAAGTGTATGTACCGACGTCTGCAACCAGCACAGAACTATCCGACTGTCAGTCCACGCGTACACCGTTTCATCCAAGTTGATGGTACCACGCAGATTGCAGGTTACATGATTTAGCAAGCGCGCTAGAAGAGCTGCCCTGCCAATTCCAATTTGGGGATGGTCCATCTAGTTCTGACTGGTGCCACCTTACTTTTGGCCATAACCAGACGCACGTGCACAGTTCCCGTTGAACTTGCTGTCCGAAGGTATACAGCTGCCGCGTACCCTCGCTCCGAGGCGTCACAAAACCCATGTAGGGTAGCCTTACATCCCACCGATGGGACTAACTTGCGGGGTATCGCGATGTGCACAATCCCTGGTAAGGTGGTCACAAACTTGAGCCAATCCTTCAACAACTCTCCGGAGAGTTGGTCGTCCCATCCTAAGTTGGCTAGCCACAACCTTTGTAAAAGCACTTCGCCATGAACGTAACCGGGGCGATCCATCCGCTAGGATCGAACGTTCTAGCGATTGTCGACAGTACCGACCGCTTAGTCCAAGTTTTCTCCAAAGGTCGGGCTCGATCTTGTACGTGAATACGTCATGCGTTGGCCTATATTGCACCCCGAGGATGCCCAACGTGTTTGGATTGTCCGGGTTCTCAAAGAGGTGCGGGTCCTGATGGAACTCGCCTGGCAAACCGGCCAGGAGCTCTGGGCAACTGGACAACCATTTCCGCAACTCGTAACCTCCTGAACCCATGATCGCGATCAACTCGTCTCGTAGAATTAGCGCCTGCTCCACGCTATCAGCACCCGTGCAGATATCGTCCACGTAGACGTCGCGATCCAGTACTGCTGCGGCTCGAGGATATCTTACCCTTTCCTGTGCGGCCAACTCGCAGCGTACGTACTGCCAAATACGGACTTGGCTTAAGTCCATACGTCACCGTGTTAAGTTCGTATGTGACCATCGGCTCATCTGGGCTCTCACGCCACAAAATCAGCTGATACCGACGGTCATCCGGATGTATCATGGTTTGGCGAAACATCATTTTGACGTCTGCGACGAACGCTACCTGGTGTAACCGAAAGTCTGTGAGAATGTCCACAATGTCCCGGTTCAATTTAGGACCCGCGTGCAAACATTGGTTCACAGACACACCATTCGAGGTAGGAGCAGAACCGTCAAACACCACCCGTATTTTCGCCTCAGGTGACTTCAAGACAGCCAGGTGTGGAATGTAATAATGCTCGACACACCTCCAATCCAGGCTGGACACCGACATGTGGCCCAATTGAATATATTCCCGCATGAATTCTATATACTTCTGCCGAAGTGCTGGGTCTCGCCTCATCTTCCGCTCCATTCCGAGTAGTCTCCGTTCCGCGAGCTGTCGCGAACTACCTAAAGCGGGGCGGTTTGGGAGAAAAGGTAGCCTGGTCACGAATCTGCCTGACGGGCATCTCGCAGTGTTGTATTGATAGAACAACTCGCACTCGTCATCCTCTGGCTTCCGTCTGTCCGCCGTGGGCGGCTCTTCAGACTCCCAAAACCTCTGCAGCACCTCTGACAGCACACTACCATAGAGGACCGGATCCCCTTCTGGTAGGTCCTGAGGTCTCCAAACTGGGCCGAAAACAACATACCCCTGTGGTATCTACGGCCACCAAACCAGTTTCCTGGAGTACCTTCTTCCTACCGCACCATAATCTCCCGAGGACGTCTGACCCGAGAAGTACGTCCACCGTACCAGGAGTATCAAAATCAGGATCAGCTAACTCCAACCCTGTGGTTAACCCTCGTACCGTTGGTGGTAACCTAACCTGAGGGAGTTTCCCAACCACTTCATCCAGCACCACGGCTGAGACTTGATAGCTGACCCTGTACATGTGCTACCTAATGCGAACTCAAAGTTCGTCTGACCCCGAATGTCAGGCACATTTAGGCCCCGATGCCTACAGCTTCATCCTCACTTGGCCGTACATTTAGGCCTAGCCTACTCACCAGCTTACTCGATACAATACATCCCTGAGCCCCTGTATCCAGTAGGGCTCTTACTTGAATGGTCCGGCCACCGTATCCCCATACCCAAATCTTAGCCGTTGGCAAAAGTACCGTGATTGGACGGGGCCGAAGCTGATGAGTAGGCGGCGATTACCTAGCGGGAATCTAAACGCGGTGAGGCCGCGTCCCGCGGGGTATCCCCTCACTACCCAAACCTGTGTATGGGTCCCACTCCTGCTGGTAGGGAGGTCTGCCCATAAAGGCCATGGCTGGAGTTCTATAGTACCCCGACGGCAAACGTCCGTACCGAGGTTGCGCCTGTAGCCGCGGGTACTCAGGCATAGGCGGGGCATGCGTGGGTCTTGAGACCCAACCAGGTGGCTCAAGCCCGCAGAATACTGCATGTACCCTGGTGGCTGCCTCGTGCCCCCCTGCCACCCGCCCGTCGAATCCCGTACCTGGGATGGGTGTCCTTGGCCACGTTCCTGTGCCGCTCTTCCCAATCCGGCACCTGCTGCCGTGGTGGGGATCGTCCCCACGTCCTTGGGTAAGTGGGCTCCGTCTGTTGACGTCCCCCTGCCTGTCCCTGTGACCGATGCGGAGGTGGGCTCCTCCTTGGAGGGGGTGGGGAGCGTTGCTCCCTCCCTTGGTGGGCAGGCTCCCTTCGCTGATCCGATCCAGCGCTGCCCCGGCGCCTCCGGAGCGATTCATGCAGAGCAGCGGATGGTGTGCACCCTGGCAGTACCTACAGTTGGTGCTTGAAGGGCACTCGCACCTGATGCGGCCCCAGGCACCGAACACACCAACGCCTCTGCTGTGCCACACCCCGTCTCCTCTGAACCCGCTGCGCAGCAAACTCCTGACACGCTGCCACCCCGTGGCCTGTCTCCTGCAGTAGGCACACCCTGATTCCAATGCGGTGTTGTACCGCCTGGGTTGCCCACTGTTGCCTCCTCGCGCCGGTGCACCCGGCCGTTCCGGGTGGCGAGGGGCAGAGGTCTCCTTGCGAGGGGCTTCACCAGCCTGGACGTCCACTCGCCTGCTTTCGGCCTCGAGGAACGACTTCAGATCCTCGTAGGTCGGGAGGTGGTCCGAGGACTTGCCCCATGTAGCTGCTCGAATCGAGCGACCATTTCGCTCGGCAGGCGGCGAAGCACTGTGGACCAAGATATAACCGTAGCCCGCCACTGGCAAACCCTGTCGCTCTAGTGCGCTGACCGCGACACTGACTGGGTGGAAGATTTTCTCGCGGAGGTCCGTACCTCGCGTTATGGTTGGTATTGACAGCCACTGGTCTAACAGCCTGTCTACAATCAGGCGCTTGTTTCGATACCGGTCGGTAAGGATCTTCCACGCCACCTCATAATTGCTATCCGAGACAGCCAAATGCGTCAGCAATTCATGAGGCTCTCCATGTAGCCTGGACATCAGCTGAGCCATCTTGTACGCCGGCGTTATGTCCGTCCGTGTGTGGACCACGCTGCTATACAGGTCCTCAAACGCCGGCCAGTCGGCGTAATCGCCTGCAAAGACTGGAACCGTAACAGGCGGAAGAGGCACCTGTAATCCTTGTCCCACTTTACCACGGAATGGCTTTTCCTTTCCGTCACGTCGCCTAGATATGTCTGCAGCTGCCTGCGCAATGTCCTGTGCCAGCTCCAAGCACTGTGTCTACGCTTAGGAGCTAGACATATATATTTTGTATTGTATAATTTTATCATTCTTTAATGCAACTTTAATATTGTATAAAATGTACCTTCTGTACGCATAGTCTATTTAATTTTGGCCCTTCTGGCGCTAACTTATCTACATCGTATGACCACGGCATACCGGGTCTTAACCAATCGCGTTTCTCTACGTGTATGAATTGTAGCTGGTAGGGATCGCCTTATACTATTCGTTTTTGTATAATGTCACTAATGTGTACAATGTTAAGGTCTATATTTTGGTAAAATATGCTCTGTCATTTGGTTTGTCAAAGTCACCTTTTCAATGTATCACTCTCTACTACTGTCGGTCGCCCAAGGCACTTGTCCTTTGTCAAATATTAACGATTTTAAAGAAATAATAATTAATTTATATTATCCAGAATTCATCTTTTATTTCACTTGTTCCCGTAGCGAACAAAGTTTTTGGCGACCGTGACAGGACGGTGCCTTTTTAATCGAAGCGATTTTGCTGAGTTTTGCAGAGCCTTTGTTCAGGTCGAACAGAGGTCACCGCCACGCCTTAGCCACATCGAGCCCCTTCTTTGGTTTGGAGGTCTACAAGCAGCCCTTCAAGCCCCTTCCTGTGCTGTGTGTGCCTGCGTGGAAGTGTTCGCGCCCTACAATCTGCGCGCATCCAGCAACTCTACCGAAATCCCGTGACGTCATCAACAGAGCAGACTACGTGTCCCCGCGAGCCTCATCGTCTACCTGCAGCGAGTCTACCAGGGCGCATCTACGGCTGCGCATCCACTTTCTCCTGCCTTTCTTAACGTGAGCCCGTTCCTTTACTATTCCTTTGTCTAAATTCCCCCTTGATTTGCGAATCTAGGGCCTAGTATCTCAAAGGTCAAGTTATATACTTACCTATTTGCAAACGCTATTTACCGTGCTTTACCTGCTATGTGGCTATTTTACATCTAATTGTATTAATTTAGGTGCCTATCTTTCCACATACGCCTTCTACGCACGCCTACCTACTGTTGCAAATAACTACCAAGTACCTAGTGCTAATACCTATTACTCGTGTTTTCTATTTGCTGTGTGGCTATTTTACACCTAGTAGTAGTTACTTAGGTGCCTACCCATCCACACAAGCCTACACGCACGAAATAAATCTATTCAAGTATCTACCTATTAGCAATTCCTACTATTTTTAAGTGAATCTGACTTACTTGCTTATCATTGCACTTTCACTAGCACTTTCACATCTAATTTCACTATAATGCCCATAATTTCGTCACTAATCACTGCACAGTTGCACTTTTAATTTGCATTTTTGCTTGCAACGCGTGATCTCATTGCGAATTAGAATAATACTGGCAAATAAACCCCATCGATCGATAGCCGCCGCATTCCATAGCTTATCTAAGTAGACCCTGCGCTAGCGCACACTCTCAGCCGCTTTGTATCTTCTATTCCAGCGCTCGGGACCTACATTCCTGGTTGTGGACACCGCTGGCTGCAGCGCTGCCGACTGCTTTGGGTGCAAGACTCATCTCCGTGCATCAGCTGATTTGGCCCGGCTTGCAACAAAATAAGGAGCGTATCGTATGCGATTTATTTTACTTTAACTTATTGCTTTATTTGCATTTTTTTTTTTTAATTTATGTCAGACACTGAGGGCGTGAAATCGGAAGTGAAATTTAAGAAAGTTGTTAAAAACATTTACGAGATGGATATCACCGAATTAAATTCAAAACGTAGCTCGATTAAGGGCCGAATAACTAAGTTTAAAAACTATTTAGAAACCTTGACCGAATTAGAAAAATTTTCAGAGTTTGAGTTAACTAAACTTAAAACTAAATTATCTAAATTTGAGATTTTATTTAATGAGTTTGATTCGGTGCAGAGCCAAATCGAGGTGATTAATGTCGCTACCCAGGACAGCGAATTAACTGTTAGGGATTTAATGGAGCAGGATTTTTATAACTGCATTGCCACTGCCCAGCAGTTGATAAGTAAAAGTACTGATGATGATGATAGATCTGTATCTTCTCGCCGGTCTAGCTCACACTGCCACCACCACCATGATGACCACGAGCCGTTAGGTTTTAAGCTGCCCGTCATCAAAATTCCAAACTTCGACGGTACCTACTATAGATGGTTGGAGTTTAAGGATACGTTTACGTCACTTGTGCACGGGACAGATAAAATTAAAAACATACACAAGTTTTACTACCTAAACTCATATCTCGAGGGATAGTTAGAGGAATAACGATTGTCTCCCATACATAACCCTTTTTTTTTGCGTCAGAAGATGCGCTTCATCACATATGTTCCCAGATCAATTCTAAGCGTTTCTAGTCCGGGAGCCGGAAAAAAAAGTGAAGAATGGCGGAGAGGGAGGGGATCAAAGATGGCCGCCGCCAATCATCTTTAAAAAAAATCCTATCTCCTCCTGGTGGCTGGTAGGGCAAGTTTAGTATCATTTCCATACAAATCGATGCCGTAGAATTTGTTTCTGGTACTATTTCTTGTCTATTTCATAATAATTTCAGAAGAAAAACGTAAAAATGTGAAAATTTAGGTTGAAGATTTTTGCTTTGTAAGCTAATAACTTTTTAAAAGTGACAAAATATGACATATAAAAAATACTGTTATAAAGTGTGATTTGTGTGGATTCCATAAATAAACACACTTAATAATGATTTAGTGCAAAAAAACTGTGAAAAAATTTAAAAAGACTGCAGTCTGGGCAGTGGCTGAACACGCGCTATATGGCGTTAATCTTACAAATAGAGATTATACCACATAAAATAAGTTATTTAGGTAGGTCACATGCAAAAAAATATGACCACAGTTTCCATCACATAGATATAGATCTAATAACTTTAACTTTCTTTTAAAGAAAATATGAATGCAGCAAAGACAATCTTACTCGTATGCAACAGGTGCGTTCCAGGTACTAACTTTGATATCTGGTAAATCTGAAGAGTCTTCATTTTGCGACCCCAAGAAGAAAAACACGGAAACGTTTAGAGAAGCACTGAGGGTTATACCCAGACATGAACTTCTTTGTATATACCAATTTAATTTCTTCTTGGCAATATTATGGCCCGAAGTATGTGCTCGCAAATAATAGTTTTCATTAGTGGGATGTTCTCTGGACAGCTAGCTAGCTAGTAATTGATGTGTTGATGTGGTGTAGTAGTCTGTTTGATGCGCAAAGAGGTATCTCTCTATCTTCGTGTGAGACGCCGAGTCATCCAACGACCCGATGGACCCTGGTGTCAGAATTTTACAGCCGCCTACTACAAGTAGCAGAGTTTCTGACATGGTTTGTAACGACCACCGTTTAAGTAATTATAGACAGCTACCGAAACCGACAGCTCAACGTGCCCTCCACGCACGGAACCATATTTTCTGAAATGTTAAATTTAAATATCTGTTCTTGAATCTACTGTTTACCGGATCTGAGTTGTGTATGTCCATTATTATCCATGGATAGCACTGTGATGCAGAGAACCCTAGTTTGAATTGGGGTATAATGATTTTTGCATCTTCAATCAGTGGAATCATTAAACTAGGATAATTTACAATGTAGTATATTTTTGTGATATATCTGTGCAAGTCAATGGTACTCAGCTAACAATGTTAGACAATACAGTCAGTCAATGCTACTCAATAGCTATTATAAGTTATTCACTCGTCGTCGAGTTAGTCACGGTTGGAAAGTGCTCGAGCCATGGATCTAGGAAATACTATGGCTCGGGCTTAAAATAAAATATTTTGTAATTATTATACGTCAATGTTCGTACGTTAACTTGAAATAAAAAAGTTCCTTTAGCACATTATCTCTGAGGCCGTCGATGGGATGTATCTCTTGAAATTAAATGACGTCCCGCCGACATTGGTCACAATTTTGAGGCTAAAATCACCAGTAGAACGCAGTATGCCTGGGCAGGGAAAGTTGCGTCATATCCTAGAGTCATCTTTGCCGCAATGCCTCAAAACAAAGGTATTCGATCGGTCGTTTACTAGTAATGAATGATACTTACGAGTACTAATAATCTAGCCAATACGTAGAACCTCCTTAACGGTATTTTCCAAATTATGCAAATATAGTTTGCGTCTTTCGTACTTGGGTATGCTTCATCAGTTCAGCGCAAAAAATGAACTGAACTACAAAGACATTTTATTATAGATACGGTACCCCCATAAAGCTTGAAGAGAAAAATTGGCATGTGTCACGTAACAGCTCATAGCCTGACTGATTCATTGGTCATCTTGTGAACCAATTTGAAGTAACAAATTTTTGCTCAGGTGGCGTATCTACAACCTAGAACCTACATATAATATCATTGACTGAACTACATAAAGTTAAAACTGACAGCAAAAGTAACTGACCGGCTACATATCCCTCACAGACTCATAGAGAGTTATATGCTTAAGATCCCAGCAATTTACTAAAATCCAGAATGAGATTATAGTAACCAACATGGTATACTTAGTTATAATTTATTTAAACGGGTTCTTATCGACAAATTGTAAAAAGTCTAAACTGTTGCTTAAAAGTTTGATATCTAGTTTTCGTCTAGAAGTGAAGCTAATTGAAATGGCAGTTGGCTGGGCACATCTGTTGATCAGTAGTATACCTAACCGATGTGATGAACGGTGGAGTTCAGATACGCGTTCTTGAATGGAGATTATGTCTGGGCAAGCGTAGCGGACGCTGTCATGAGGGACCGGTGATTTAAAAGAAAGAAAGCGGCTGGTATTGAGTAGAAGTAGAAAGAAAGCAGCAACAGAAGATCGTCTTGTTCCCAGGGGGAAAGCCAATATCCAGTAATGGACTAAAATAGGCTGATGTGATGTTAAATGAGCATGCAAAAACTCACACTCGACTTTTTTGTAAGATTAACGCCACATAGCGCGTGTTCAGCCACTGCCCAGACTGAAGTCTTTTTAATTTTTTTCACAGTTTTTTTGCACTAAATCATTGTTCGGTGTGTTTATTTTAAGAATCCACATAAATCACACTTTATAATAGTATTTTTTATATGTCATATTTTGTCTTTTTTTAAAAGTTATTAGCTTACAAACAAAAATCTTCAGCCTAAATTTTCACATTTTTACGTTTTTCTTCTGAAATTATTATGAAATAGACAAGAAATAGTACCAGAAACAAATTCTACGGCATCGATTTGTATGGAAACGATACTAAACATGCCCTACCAGCCACCAGAAGGAGAAAGGATTTTTTTTAAAGATGATTGGCGGCGGCCATCTTTGATCCCCTCCCTCTCCGCCATTCTTCACTTTTTTTTCTGGCTCCCGCACTAGAAATGCTTAGAATTAATCTAGGAACATATGTGATGGAGCTCATCAAATATAACTTTTTTTTTGGGTTAAAAGTGTTAGGCCTTTCACTAGGAGAGGCGGCGCGTGTTATCAGTAACTTAGAAGTTACTGATAAGAATTATCCGATGGCGTGGCAGTTATTATGCGATCGGTACGATAATAAGCGGCAATTAATAAATAATCATTTAAAATCCCTTTTCAGTCTCGAGAGCGTACGGGAAACTGAAAAATCTTTGCGTTTTATTATAGATCATGTAAATAAAAACCTACGCGCTCTCAGCTCATTAGGGCTCCCAACTGATAAGTGGGACGTATTAATTATTTACATTTTAGCAGAGAAGTTAGATTCACACACGTATTTGAAATGGGAAGAGCACCGTAACACGTTAGGCGATATACCTACGCTTGACGAATTCTTTAAATTTTTACGTAGCCGTGCTGACGTAATTGAGACGGTTAATCGTAATAAGCAGCCGAGTAAACAAACTACGTCACATAACAACGCGATTAGGACGCAGCCTAGGTCTCAGACGAAAGTGATGTTAGGTACTACGTCTGCAGGTGAGTCACCCGCCCCTTCGGCATCGACGTCGTGTATGGTGTGCAGCGGTTCGCATCGCATCTATGAGTGTCCCGTTTTTAAGGCTAAATCGAATGCGGACAAAATGACAGCTGTCACATCCCTGAAGCTTTGTGGTGTTTGCCTAAGACCTGGGCACAAGATACAGCGGTGCAGACTTCCAGGTGCTTGCAAGGTCCCAGGCTGTAAGCAACGCCATAATTCCTTACTCCACGATTGTTTGTATAGGTCGGATAATGTGACGTCACCCTCGTCAGCTGTTGCCATGCCTGCGTTGTTACCTACAGAAAATCTTCTTTGTACGGCTGTGGTTGATGTAATTAATCCAGTAAATAATAAGACTGTTCAGGCACGTGTTGTGTTGGATAATGCGAGTCAATCGTCAATGGTTACCACTCGTATTAAGGACCTTTTACAATTGAACTCTATGCCTACCAACACTAACATTGTAGGTATTGGTGCCTGTCCAGCGGCAACGGCCATTGAACGTTGCACATTACGCATCAAGTCTAGGCATAGTTCTTATAGCGCTGATCTCTGTTGTCTAGTGTTGCCAGTTCTGACTAATAAATATCCCACAATGACTTTTAGTATTCAAAATTTAAATTTAGCGGGTTTCGAGCTTGCTGACCCTGATTTTCACAAGTCGTCGGAGGTGGATATGATGATTGGTGCAGATTTGTTTTGGAGTTTGATAGGTTTCGAGCAGTATTCGTTAGGTACTCCTGGCCCCATTCTGCGTAGCTCGCCGCTTGGCTGGCTTGTGGCCGGTCCAAACACACCTACACATAAATCTGCAAATCCGGTTCGCTGCAATCTATCACTCAATCAGGAAATGGCAGAGCTCAACACCAACATGACAAAGTTTTGGGAATTGGAGAATGTCCCTACTAAGTCGACCTTGTCTGAAGAGGAGTCGGCTTGTGAACAGCATTTCCTCGCTAACACTACACGTGATAGTGATGGCCGCTTCATTGTTAGGCTTCCCCTTCGTACGGAACCGGACTGCCTAGGGAATTCTTTTTATTTGGCGAAAAAGCGTTTTTTAAACTTAGAGACACGATTTTCGAGACAGCCAGCTCTTAAGGAACTTTACTTTGCTTTTATGAACGAATATGCCGATCTCGGCCATTTATCAGAATATGATTTTATACCTGCGAACGAATATCCGCAAAATGATTTCTTTTATTTGCCGCATCATCCTGTCTGGAAGGCTACCAGCGAGTCGACTAAGCTTCGCGTCGTGTTTGACGCCTCGGCTCGCACCTCTTCTGGATTTTCTATTAATGACGTGCAAATGACGGGTCCTACGATTCAGGATTCCTTGTTTAACATTTTACTTCGTTTTCGTTCTCACAAATATGTCATCACCGGTGACATTGAAAAAATGTACCGGCAAGTAATTATTCACCCTAACGATCGCAATCTTCAGCTGATTTTATGGCGAGATAATGAGTCTCAGTCTTTGCGCACTTTAAGGTTAAACACTGTTACCTACGGTTTTGCCAGTGCTAGCTTTCTGAGCACTCGTTGTCTCTGGCAGTTAGGCGAGGAGTCTAGTGATCCTACAATCAAGGAAGTTATTCAGAGAGATTTTTATGTGGACGATTTGTTGACTGGAGCTGATTCAGAGGAGGAGTTACGACGAATTCAGCAAGCTGTAGCAGAAGAACTAGCTAAGGAGGTTTTCATCTCAGGAAGTACCGATCTAATTTGCCCTCGGTGCTCGATTCCAGCGTCGATAGCAGTGCTGGTGATCTCATGATCAGTAACGCCACGAGCACTTTAGGTATTGGCTGGGTACCTTCGTCTGACAATTTGCACTTTCCCATAGATGTCCCATCTTCTGACGTCGTAACAAAGAGGTCAATTCTATCCTCCACCTTCAAGGTCTTCGATCCTCTCGGTCTCTTGTCTCTCTGCACAATAAAACCAAAAATGCTGCTTCAAGAACTTTGGGCTGAGCACAAACTTGGCTGGGACGATCCTGTTCCAGATAATATTAAGTCTTCGTGGCTTAACTTTGCCAATGGTCTTGCCAGTCTCGCTGATCTTCAGTTACCCAGGCACGTCTTGATAGACGAGCCAGTTAATGTCGAGCTGCACTGCTTTTGTGATGCCTCGCAGAAGGCTTTTGGTTCTTGTGTCTATTTAAAGTCCACAAATGCTCAAGGTGAGGTTAAGGTGAGCCTTTTATGCTCAAAGTCGCGTGTATCTCCTATCACGCCTACAACGATTCCCCGTCTGGAATTGTCTGCTGCTCTGCTCGGAGCTCAATTAGCAGCAGCTGTGATACAGGCTTTGCGACTCAAACTTGACCGTCTCGTTTATTGGACTGATTCTCAGATTGTTCTTGCGTGGCTGAGGACTTCAAAAGCTTGAAGACCTTCGTGGCTAATAGGATCGGAACAATAAAGGAACTTACCGACCCTGGTGATTGGCGTTACGTTCCAACGTCGCAGAACCCCGCCGATCTGGTGTCTCGTGGCATCGATCCTCAGGATCTCGCTTCCTCTGACTTGTGGTGGCATGGCCCTTCTTTTCTGCTACATGCAGAGTCTTCCTGGCCATTGGCTAATGTTGAGGAGGAGGTGGAGCCATTGGAAGTTAAAGCGTGTCCCGCTTTGGTGGGGGATGCTCCTATCGATCTTTCAAGGATCTCACGGCTGGTGATTGCACAACGCGCTTATGCTCGGATTTTACGGTGGTTCCAAAATTCTAAGGTTTCAAACCAAAACTGCAAACTCACCGGTCCACTACAAGCCTCGGAGCTCGACAATGCTATGAAAGCATTAATCAAAATGTCTCAAAAGGACTTCTTTAGTAAGGAGATCAACCTTCTTCTTCAGAATCAACCTCTGAAGGCCAATTCTGATCTCGCTTCTCTCAATCCTTTTGTAGATTCAGATGGGATTTTACGTGTTGGAGGACGCATCGCCGCCTCTAACTATGATTTTGATAAGAAGCACCCCATGCTACTGCATTCTCGAAGTCGTCTCACGCTGCTTCTATTTCGGCAGGAACACGCTCGACTTTTGCATGCCGGACCACAACTTTTGCTTGCCTCCATTAGGGACCGTTTTTGGCCTGTAGGCGGGCGTAACTTGGCCCGACGAATAGCAAAGGATTGCGTTGTTTGCCGTCGTTTCAAAGGGCAGCAAATGTCAAATATAATGGGCGATCTACCGTCCGAGCGCATTAACCCTGACTTTGCATTCTCCAATGTAGGTACTGATTTTGCCGGACCCTTCCTTATCACCGACCGTAAGACAAGAGGATGTAAAATAACAAAGTGCTACTTGTGTATATTTATCTGTCTTAACTATAAATGCATCCATCTTGAGGCTGTTAGTGAGCTGTCCAAGGATGCATACATGCTGGCTCTAAAACGCTTTATTTGTCGCAGAGGGTTGCCCAAAAAGATATTTAGCGACAACGGCACAAACTTTGTTGCCGCGGCTCGTGAAATCAAAGAGTTTTTTAAGTCTAAAGACGTTCTTGATGCCATTTCTGATTTCACGGCTCAGCAAGGCATACAATTTAAGTTTTCGCCCGCATACGCTCCTCATTTTGGTGGCCTATTTGAAGCTGGTGTCAAATCAGCTAAGTTTCACTTGCACCGAGTAATGGGGAACGCACACTTGACCTTTGAGGAACTGAGCACCCTATTTTCGCAAGTCGAGGCCATCCTCAATAGCCGCCCCCTTTGTCCTCTCAGCCCATCACCCACAGACCTTCAACCTCTTACCCCGGGACACTTTTTGATTGGCAGGCCACTCACCGCACTACCTACGCCTGACCTGACGGATGTCAAGACTCACCGCCTCGACCGGTACCAGCGCCTGGAGCAAATTCGGCAGCACTTCTGGAAGCGATGGTCCAACGAGTTCGTCAGTGAACTGCAGCAGCGCACAAAGTGGAAGACCCGCTCAAGAGACCTTCAAGTGGATGACTTGGTGCTGCTGAAGGATGACAGCGTACCCCCTCTGTGCTGGCGTCTCGGAAGAGTCAGCAAGATGTTCCCCGGCCCTGATGGTGTCCCTCGCGTCGCTGACGTCACTACAGCGCGTGGCGTGCGTGGTTCGTCGCGCCTTAAATCGGATATGTTTATTGCCAGCGACTAGCGCTGACACGTCTTGAAGGCCTTTTCTTAATGCCTCCAACGCCCCGGAGGATGTCTACGCTTAGGAGCTAGACATATATATTTTGTATTGTATAATTTTATCATTCTTTAATGCAACTTTAATATTGTATAAAATGTACCTTCTGTACGCATAGTCTATTTAATTTTGGCCCTTCTGGCGCTAACTTATCTACATCGTATGACCACGGCATACCGGGTCTTAACCAATCGCGTTTCTCTACGTGTATGAATTGTAGCTGGTAGGGATCGCCTTATACTATTCGTTTTTGTATAATGTCACTAATGTGTACAATGTTAAGGTCTATATTTTGGTAAAATATGCTCTGTCATTTGGTTTGTCAAAGTCACCTTTTCAATGTATCACTCTCTACTACTGACGGTCGCCTAAAGCACTTGTCCTTGTCAAAATTGATCATATTTTAAAGAAATAATAATTTATTTAAATTATCCAAAAATCATCTTTCATTTCACTTGTTCCCGTAGCGAACACACTGGCTTACATCGCCCTCAACCAGCTCCTTATCTTCAGGGTTAGGAGCTTCCTCAAGGAGCATGAGGCACTCTGTGAGGTGTTCCGACACAACCCGAACCCGTTCATCTGCCTGTAGTGCACTTTTCAAGAGCGCGTCCTCCCGGTCCTCGCGGCCGATCATTGCCGCTGTGGTAGTAAACCACCTTAATTCTGTCTTTATAGCAGCCTTATACCTGGCGATCGAGGGAGCCATGGTACCAACTTTTACACACTCGACTTAATAAAACGAAAAACAATAAACAAATACCACAAAATAAATGTTAGTTGACTGGCCTAGACCTTACCGATAAGGTACCGTTCACTAGGCAAACAATACAGTCACAAAAAAAAACCGAAACAATATTTTCCAAAATTAATAAAATATGTGGGTAATATAAAAAACACGCTTAATACTAAATTACGGTTAACTATGTTGCAATAAAGCAACCACGCTCTGCTACCAAAAAATGTTTGATTCCGAAGCTGATCTTAGCGCAGTGGAAGCAAATTAAAGTTACCTTAAAATCTAAACTAAATGGTCGATCAGCCTCGGAACAACATTTGACTACGATTCGTAGTGCTCTTTACTATAGCTAAATAAAATAAATTTAATGAGAGAATTTTGTTCCGGAAAGTTTCCGGCCGAGAAATTCTTGTTTCCAAAATCTACTTAAACAGGGCCCAGCAACGAATTGCTTACCGAGCGAACGATGACGCCGTTTCTTTGTGAGTTTAAGTATGACAGGAATCAGGTATTCAGGATATTTGAGGAGCACAGGAATAGGAAATAACCTAAACTCACGGCACCGGAACATCCGCTCGTTCTCGAACTCCTTTCCTCCAATTTGCACTATAGTTCACAGTTCGACATCACATAATGTTTTTTAACACAAAATAACTAAAAGATTTCTCTCCGAATGAGAAATCGGCCCCGTTGGCCTCCAATCATTTATAATTAAAATACGTAGCTATCGGCAGCCACGACGCGAGCCAACGAAAAGTGAGGTTATATTTTGCCGGCGGTCGCGTGACTCTCAATCAAAGCGCCGGAACCAAAATCACTTGGTTCACTTCCCCACCGAACAGGGAAAACCACACGAGAAAACCGAAAGCACACTAAATTACCATTTATAATTAAAATTCGCATCAACGATGCGGGCGACGGCAGAGGACGTGACAATGACAGAGCAGTGTTGCCAGCACCGCGCGCCCATTTTATACGAAAACTAAACACTTCTAAAAGTGGGGTTTATCCATTTCGCTACAGGTTGGCTTTTGATTAGCAAGTATCTGATGCTTTAATGAGATCCAAATATTACCATTATCATACCGCTTCGCAATAGGTAGGTAACAAAATCAATCAGATCCAGTTAAACCTATAATTAATTGATAAATCTTATGGAACAAAATATGTAAATATGCCTATCAACATTGGGCGACGCTTACTGTACTTACTAATAATATGTGCGTAGATACAAACATAACAACAAAAGTAGTAGCTTATCGCTCTACATCAATTTGGCCTAAGTATGATTTGCAACATCACGTAAACTCCACAAAAACACTAATTTATAAGTCTAGCTTTTTAAGGTTTTTTGTACATCTTCATATCTCGAAATCGGCAACTGATACAGCAATCAGAAATAATGATCGGCGAGCGCTTGTTTGCTTTCTCTAACGACGTGGTCAAAAAGTAAGTATTGGCAGGCACCCAAAACAGAGAGACGGGTACAAGGAAACGTTACTACACTCACACAGACATTTATCTACAAGCTTTTACGTGCGAAACCAAACCGTCTCAAACCGGCTAGTAGCAAGTGGCAAAATAACGACACGCAAGTGCAATATTTTTTTGTAGTGTGTTGTAGTGTAAGTACAGACTTGTTTAACCCAGATACCGTATTTCAAAAATTCAAAACGATACAGTAGCAACGTAGCAAGGTAGGTATAAATGATCGGAAAAATGGGCGAACTGTCTCTCTGCAAGCTCTCTATTTCGTGACTTGTGGGTAGGAAAGTGCGCGATGGGCATGCGCTGGTAATACCTATAATTGTATCTCCGCTCTGGGCTGCGCGTGCGACGGAATCCGCCCAGTCATGCTCTGCGCCTATAACTAGTGTAAGATATACTTGTGTATAAATAGTAGTTGAACAGGTCGTATTAAATTGTAGAGTTTTTTGCGATGGTTTCACTCCAGTCTAGACCAGAAAGAGATAGATACAAAATGTCATTTATACTTACATATTATGTGACAGAAGTTTGCAGTCTATTTGGCGGCTGCTGCTGCGGCGGCTGGGGAGGGTATAAGGCATAGAGAAAAGAAGTCACTCATATCGCTCGCTATGACGTCACTGGCCTGTGGTGCGTGGTCAGTTTGCAACTGCAGTAGGATGACGTTTGACTGGACTATTCCTTAGGCAACTGGTTTAGGTAAACGAAAATTTCATTGATGGATATTTTAGGTACAGATTTTATCTCAAATTCTCAAATTTATCATAGGTAAAGAATGCAGCAGTAAAGCTTGCCGTGTAAGTTCAATGTCCGAGTGATGTTTACAAAAGATTTATTTATCAAGAGCGGAGCCATCTCAATGATATTGTCACCTTTTGTGTTCTTGTCTTGAGAATTTCCATTGTTTGAATTAAGGTCAAAACGGTAGCCAAGAACCAAATGTAGGTACGTACATTCTCAAGTGGACATACGAGAAAAAACATTAATTTCGTGGAACAATAAAAAGTATCCGTTTGAATAATAACTGTTACTCGATCCGCGCGTATCGGCCGGTGGCATCGCGCCTTCGCTGCTCCCGCGCCGTATCGCGTTTCACATAAAATATTTATTATTTATTGCTGGTAATTAATAAAAACACACGGGAGCTACAAAAACAAGTAGCCTAACAGGAAGATGTAATAACTCAATCGGTGCGCGAGCGAGGCCCCGATTTGTTCCCGTCCTGAAGATTGGATCTGCTTGGAACGCTGCTAAGAGCTATTTTTGAACCAGTAGAAAAACGATTTGCGTGCTGCGGGTCGTGAAAACTGGTCTTTCTGTTTGCATTTGACACATGTAAAACAACAGAAATCCACATACCTATCTATACAGTTATATACCTAGCTAACTAGTATACCTAGATGGAGCCACGCCACGCGCTATTGGCAGTAAGATACACTTGCTAAATTCGCAGGTTACGGATGAACCGCGGTAGCCCAGTCGGATAGAGCTGTTGCTATACTCTATCCGCGCGATGAAGATAATATAGCGTCCTCTCAACCGCACTTTTGTATGCAAGTGAAAGGGACAAATGATTGCCCTTCCAGGTAACTGGGGGTCAACAATTGTGTAAAAACGTAAAGCTGCGTTTACATGGCTCTTTGGTTAAAGAAGACTCAAAATATTTTTTACTATTAAATTTGGTTTTCTTTGGTCTATTACAATATTTAATAAGTAAAAATAATTTTAGGTAAATACATCTTTGTATGTTTTAAAATATTAAGAATAAGAATTGTTACGAACTTGTTTGGTAGTGTTTTGGTTCACATACGGTGAAAGTTGTTAATGATATTTTGATTGATATTATATCAATATGATTTTTAGGACTATTATAAAAAATAGGCAACATTTTTTTTTTTTTCATTTTCGTCGGCTAAATTACTTATTTACAAGAAATTTCACAGGAAATAGTCCAAAACACGCGCCAGGTCGTCGGAGAAATAAAACAATCGATATAAGAACAAAAGAACGCGTCCGCTCCGTGCAAGCCACAGAAGTAGACTGAAATTGCACCGCCATGTAAACGCACCCTTGCCTCGTTATCGCTAACCAATGGCAATCATTTTGCATTTTCTGGTATTATCTTCATCGCGCGGATAGAGTATAGTACTACGTGATAACAAAAGGCGTATGTTCAAATCCTGCCTGCCGTAGATAATTTTCTTGTTTTCTTTATACTACATAATGTACTTATACCTAAACCAGGAAGTGTTTTATAATTTGTTGTTTAAAATCGTGCTTTGAATGCAGTAAAATGTGCGACACGAGTGAATGAAATGAAAAAGAGTGGTTATACTATTCGAGCTTTTGTTGCACTTGCAGTCATTCGCATGCGAAATCGGATTGCTGCTGATTGAAAAATACGCCCCCTGCTGTTTGGACGGCTGGTATTCGCCTACAGTAGCTTAATATCTTAACACGATGCTGCAGCCTACCGCAGACACGAGAAACTTGTTTTCTTGTAGGTAGAGTTGTTTTACAATGTCTGGAATTAGTCTTATCAATCATCAGGACGGATGATTTGATGGAGAATATTAATTATAGTACCTAAACAAAGGTATATGAATAAATTATGGCAAGGAGGTATAAATAATTAAAGCTCGCCACTGATACATAGATACTACCAACAAACATACTAATCAAATCACAATCATACCTACTCACTAGAGCCCGTTAGGATTTTCTGGTTTCTTGAGCAACTGACATGAAAATTTGCAAAAGCTCTCACAAAAGACACAGGCCTGATTTTCATTATTAACCAGCACTGAAATATCTTCTTCGATATCGTAGTCAACCTAGGAAAGCGTAGCAGGCCAATCCACTACACCCCATGGCAGATACATCGGTCGTCAAAACGAAATGAAGGGAAAAATTTACCAACATTATTATGAGATATTTTTTCTTCTTTCACTTAATGTGCAGCTAAAAACAAAGTTATTTACAAAAATAATGGTGTAATCGTACACCTTGTACTTAGTCATAGAGACATCCCATAAACTCCACAGTTTATTCATGTGACAGTAACCAGTGTTTCTTCTTACGCGACGGAGTAGTGGCGCCCCCAATAAATTTCCCCTAATTTCCTAAGTAAATATGCAATTGCTTCTGAAATTCCGAAAATCAAATCATGATAACACCTCTTTCTCCTACGTAGCGACAAGGACTTAGTACCCGACAGATAAAAAGAAAAATAATTAAGGCTATCCGGGCTATCCATTCATCATCAATATCATCAATATCAATCATCATCAATACATAGTATAAAGTAAAGTCCCTTCCCGTGTCTGTATGTATGTTTCCTTATATCTTTAAAACCCCTCAATGAATATTGATGCGGTTTTTTTAGTATATAGAGTAAGTTAAGGGGCAGGTTTTTAAATATTCTGTACCTGAAATTTTAAAAAAGAGGTTAAAAGTTTGTATGGAATTTTTTTTTTTTCAATGCGCTCTTTTTCAAAATTTGTGATTAAATCTAAGAGCTAAAATAATTAAACACGTGTTTCAGGGATTTTCGATTTTTAACCCCTAAAGGGGTAAAAAAGGGGTTAAAAGTTTGTACCAATGGAAAATCTTTATTTTTAAATGCGATATGTTTCAAAATTTGCGATTAGATCAAAGAGCTGAAAAAATTAAGCACTGGTTTCAGGGATTTTCGATTTTTAACCCCTAAAGGGGTAAAAAAGGGGTTAAAAGTTTGTATGGAAAATCTTTATTTTTAAATGCGATCTGTTTCAAAATTTACGATTAGATCAAAAAACGAGAAAAAAATACGTGTTTCAGAGATTTTCTATTTTTAACCCCTAAAAGGGTAAAAAGGGTTTAAAAATTTGTATGGAAAATCATGATTTTTAAATGTGATCTGTTTCAAAATTTGCGATTAGATGAAAAAGCTAAATTGAACACGTGTTTCCGGGGTTTTCGGTTTTCGACCTCTAAAGGGGTAAATAAAGGGGTTAAAAGTTTGTATGGAAAAATCATGATTATTAAATGCGATCAGTTTTTTCAAAACTTGTAATTAAATCAAACAGCTAAAAAAATTTAGTACATGTTTCAGTACAGGGGTAAAAGATGGGTTGCAGCGGGTGAAACCGCTGACGGGCAGCTAGTACATACAAATAGCACGCCTATATCCCTTGTGGGTGGGGTAGGCAGAGCGACATTCAGAAAACTGTGTATCACCATAGTGATGAGTAGACAGCCTGTCGCCTAGAATTGCAATACACACAACTCTCATCAGCAATCGGATGAAGCTTTTCTAAGCCGGCACCACACGGCACGGTTATGTTTCCCTGTATCTTTTTTACGGAGTGGCGCTAGTTTCGTTAAGTTGCACATAAAGGCTTATCCCCACTCGCGTGGGTTCATCCAAGGGCTCGGTCACACCGCGCGTGGGCTCGTGAGAAACGAGGGTATGCAGATGTGCACAGGACTTTAATAAAGTCCTCGCGAAACGCAACAATGGCTGGCGAGCGCAGTAACTTAATCTAAGGCGAGAAACACACGTAACGTACGTTTGAGCGTCATTTTTGCACAGCGTTAGGATAATAGCGAAAGTAAGAGATGGTTCCGTGTTTCGGAGGGCACGTTAAGCCGTGGTCCCGGTTGCTGTCTGTGATTACTGAGATGGCGGTCGTTGTACAACCATTTCAGAGGCCTGCTACTTGTAGTAGGCGGTTGAAAAACTCTGACACCAGGGTTTATCGGGTCGTTAGACAACCCGGTGTCGCACTCGAAAAGAAGCAGGAAAAATACGATTTTCCACCTTACTTTTATTCAATTACGGTTTATGTCAGACGCATCTGCTAGCGCTGCGCAATGCACAGAGCCGCGTCGACGGATGCGTCTGTCGAACCGTTGGACACAAACCGTATTCGTATGAGTAAGGTGGAAAATTGCATTTTCCTAACGCATACGATAGCACTGCGCCAAAATAACGCACAAACAGACGTTACATTTGTTTCTCGTGTAAGAGAATGAATCTGCAAATGAAATCTGTACGAATGGCGCGTTTAATCTTGCGCTGCTTGATTTAGTGCTGTTTTAGCGGTAGATAGTGTTTTGTTGGATTGTGGAGAAGCAAGTGCAATGAAACTTAATGAATGGGCAACGAAAATGGATATGAAGTATAACTGAACACCTTTACCAAGAATCTCCATAATCATAACTTTATGCACAGCTTGGCGGACTTAACGCCAAGGCGTTATCTCCTGATCAACCTTAGGGCATGCGGAAAGAACAGGGGATCTTATAAATAACGTAACCTTAAACGTAACATAAATGTGACATTTAAATCTTATGTCTTTGACAGTCATGGATAATGAAAAATAATTGACATTGACACATTTTCTATTTCCTATGAATTCTATTTATTAGGTCCGCCTTCAAAACGTGGTGAATAATGGCAAAATCCTTAAAATGGGGAAGCCCTTATCCAGTAGTGGACTGTTGTCATAGCAGTAAGTGGTATGTTTGGTAGACATGAAAACATATTTTATCGTGGAATCCCAGATTGTTTAAATCAAATATGTTACCTCGGATTTAGATACTTTTACAGTCCACTGCTGGGTGCACATAGGCCTCGCCTCCCCCTATCGGGGGGTATTGCCATACTCACTACGCTTAGCAGGCAGATTGGCGAGCGCAGTTCAAGATATTGCATTTACAAGGAACACTGCTACCCGTTCTCTGGATGATTATCCCTTAGTCGCTTTTTACGACAACCACGGCTAGAATTGGGGTGATGCAATTTAAACCGCGAAATATCACATGTGCTCTGACCACAGATTTAGAATTTCTGAATCTGTGGCTTTGAAAAACCATTAACCTAAGTTCATTTACAGGAAAACATCAACTAAGATTCCAAAAGGCACCTGCTACGTCCGTTTCCTACCTATATTCTCGGACTCTAGACGTAGTAATGAGTGTATGGAGTGCGTCGTCACGTCCAATAACAAGGCTTGCTTGTAGATAGGTAAATATATAGGTATATTATTTCCAGTATTTCCATCGATATCTATATACAGAGTGAAATTTTACGAGTGTTCGAAAACTCAAAATGGGATGGTGATATGATAAGGAATAATTTTTCCCAAGGAACATACCTAGGGTGAAATACAAAAAATGTTTTTGGACCTCCCATACAAAATTTCCGTTCAGCAGATTTGAGTTACCTAGTAGTCTAGTACCTATCTATGGGAGGACCAATAATTTTTTCATAAATTTCAACCTATGTTACTTGAAGAAAATTGTTCCTTATCACCAGCCGATTCTGTGATTTCGCTATTGGTCACTAGTAAAATTTTACCAAATCGAGAAAATCCTCGAAACAGTCACTCGTCAAGTATGACCACCTGCACACGGTAGACACCGCTGCAGGTCCCACCAGCAGCCAGAGGCGCCGCCACAGACGTCACTTCACTAATACGCCATTTATTCATCACCATTACGACCCATTACCGGCACTAAACAGCCCAAAACACCACCGCTGTCACGACCAAAATTATTTCACAAAACCGACACGATAAATGTCCTCAGATATTTGAAATATGCGGACGGTGCGTGCGCAAATTTTTTCACCTCAAAGTGATATGTTTATTGCTGCCGATTCTGACGGAACAATTTCCTAGCTGATTATTTGGTACTCTTTTCATTTTCTTATATCAATGAAACAAACCACCCTAAATTGTTGCACCTGGATCATCTCTATATTTTCTGCTGTTTCGTCATTGCCTAGAAGATATTAGCTACATTAGCCCTAAGACCGCCATATGTACAAATTTATGTCCGTTTATGTCATTTATAATGCAATAAAATATATTTTATCTTTTAACTTTAAAACAAACGGGATAGGAAATCTTAAATACCTAAGGGTATTTCGGTTGTGTCGTTTGATATTTAAAATCAAGCTAGGTAAAATTGCGTCTTATTAAAAATAATAATGACAGTCTATTGTCTATGTTCCTCGGTAAAATTTTGAAGCAATTAAGAAAAACTTTGATCATAAATGACAGCTTATGAAGTTATGAAAAAGTAATAAGATAAGAAAGTGTCGTACCGGAATCGAAGCCATTGCACGGTTTACTTGAATTTTGCAGCAATTTGTCAAACAAGTCACGTATTTGTCATATCAATATAACCCTTCCATAGTAATAAGAGGCTCCCTCTGCCGGCACGAGGTAATACACCGACTTAAAAACTATAATCGAGAACAAATTAATTTTAAGTCCCACCGAGACGGTAAAAATGCCTGCCAGTGCGTGTTTGAAATGCCAGCCCAACTGTTGCGTTGTCATCATTCGCTTTATGCCGAGAAAACGAAATGCAATCGGTGGTGGGTGCCCCCTGAGCCGCGTTTAGAGTATAAACATAGGAACATAATTTTTTATAAAAAGAGAAAATTTTGCATTATCTTGTAAATTCCTACTAAGAAATAAATGCTTTGACTTTGGCCCTAGCTAGATCTTTGGCTTTATCCGCACAGAGTTTATATTTTGCACGAATGTTTTCTTGCTTTTTAGGGTTCCGTACCTCAAAAGGTAAAAAAAAACGGAACCCTTATAGGATCACTTTGTTGTCCGTCTGTCCGTCCGTCTGTCATTCTGTCAAGACCCTTTATCTCAGGAACGCGTAAAGATATCGAGTTGAAATTAAAACCGCATACTCAAGTCTAGGAACGCTAGTTGTGAAAAAATCAAGCACCTAACTTCAAGTTAAAAAAGATAGCCGTTTATCCAGTAAAAACGCGTGTATTTTACCCTCTCAAAGGAATCAAAATTCAGAGGGTACTTCCCGTAGACCTAGAACAACGTTTGGCAAGTAGCTTCGTTTTGAAGTACGAATTAAGGAAAAGCTCTAAAAATTTTCATTTTCATAAATTTATGGTTTTTATGGGATCCGAATAAAAAACAAAATTTAAGAAATTTGGCTAGTTGTCCGATTGGAGATCATCTACACTAAAGAGGAAACCTTTGTTTGTTTTTTTGTTTGTTTGTATTTTTGTATGTATGTAATCGATAAACTCCGAAACTACTGGACCGATTTCCAAAATTCTTTCACCATTAGAAAGCTACAACATTCCTGAGTAACATAGGCCACTTTTTATCACGGGAAAATTCCTCATTCCCACGGGAAAACGATTAGCAGCAGGAAAAGCGGGAAATATAGCGGATATTACCCAAATTAGCCAAATCTCTTTACCGATCTTCGCGAAATTTGGCACTGATATTACTAGCATATTAAAGATGGACATGGACTACTTTTTGACAGCCCTCGAGGATCTGGAGAACCTGATGAAGACCACCAGCATCCCATCTAAACTATAAGAGATACGGTCATGGCTTCATAGAAAAAGTTGTTCACCATGACGGGCCGCTTCTGCTGGCACATGGTCATCGAGGATCTGGAGTACCTGATGAAGACCACCAGCATCCCATCTAAACTAAAAGAGATATGGTCATGGCTTCATAGAAAAAGTTGTTCACAATGACGGGCCGTTTCTGCTGGCACATATTTATCGAGGATCTGGAGTACCTGATGAAGACCACTAGGATCTCATCTAAACTATGAGAGATACGGTTATGGCTTCATAGAAAAAGTTGTTCACCATGACGGACCGCTTCTGCTGGCACATAGTTATCGAGGATCTGGAGTACCTGATGTAGACCACCATCATCCCATCTAAACTATAAATAGGGTAATGGTTTCAAAGTATAAGTTATTCAGCATGACGGGCCACTTCTGCTGGTCATGGTCACGAGGGTCTGGAGTACCTGATGTAGACCACCAGCATCTCATCTAAACTATAATAGATTCGGTAATGGTTTCAAAGTATAAGTTATTCAGCATGACGGGCCACTTCTGCTGGTCATGGTCACGAGGGTCTGGAGTACCTGATGTAGACCACCAGCATCTCATCTAAACTATAATAGATTCGGTAATGGCTTCAAAGTTAAAGTTATTCAGCATGACGGGCCGCTTCTGCAGGCACATGGTCACGAGGGTCTGGAGTAGGTACCTGATGTAGACTCCCAGCATCCCATCTAAACTATAGGATATACGGTAATGGCAAAGATCCAATTTCTACGGGGAAACAGATAAGTAGCAGTGGGTGAAACCGCTGGGCGGGCCGCTAGTATATTATATGATATACCTATAGGTTTACCAACCAGAATAACCTACAAATCTTAGTACGGAACCCTCGCACTTGGCCGGTTTTTTTGTTGTTATCACACTGAATCTTATGTAAATTTCCGCACGGACGGAAAAATATGACTCTTTTTCATTCAAAATAATATATCAAAATAAAAATTAAAATTTGCTGTGCAGACAGCGCCTTAAACTGTTCTTGAACCTAATTTCGTATGAGTTGTTATAATGTTGAATTGAACGAAAGGCCTTAATATCAACCTAGATGTGATGAAGTATAATAATGTTGAAATAAAGATTTATCGAAACCACATCAATCTCATTAACTCTCAAAGGGTCTATTAGATACGTCGCATTAGGACAGGTCCGGACGGAAACCGACCTCCTATCATATCCAACATATGTCGATTTCAATCAGTCGATTAATGAAGCCTTCTGTCCATTAAGAGCCCTCCTAGTTTCGGAGTTTCATATACTCATTCTGGTTTGGGAATTTTCATACAAACGTATTCCAAGTTTTCTTCCCGAATAATGCATATGTAGAGAAACTTAACCTCCTATCCTATCACATCCCACATATGTCGATTTCAATCAGTCGATTAATGAAGCCTTCTGTCCATTAAGAGCCCTCCTGGGCTCGGAGTTTTCCTTTAAATTATTCCTTAGTTTTCTTCACATGTAGAGAAACCGGACCTCTTATCATATCCTAGATATCTAAGTTTATATTTACCAATCAGTCGATTAATGAAGCTTCTGTCCATTAAGAGCCCTCCTAGTTTCGGAGTTTCATATAAAAGTATGCCGCTGTTTTCTTCCCGAATAATGCGTATGTAGAGAAACCGGATCTAAGTATTATAGTTTCCAATCAGTCGATTATTAAAGTCTTCTCTCCATTAAAAGCCCACCTAGTCTTGGAGTTTTCATACAAACGTATTCCCCTGTTTACTTCCCAAATATTGCACGTAAAGCACTAATTGTTTTTCATTAAAGTAAAACCTACTATGCATGGGCACGCCTACCTATATTGATTATTCTTTTCCAAACATCATTACGAGGAGAAAATGAGAGCAATTTTATTTTTCTTTAGAAAAATAACAATGCTTTTTTTAAAGGTCTAAATTTAATAAAAAAGAATTATAGCTCTACATGCATTATTGGGGAAGATAACACAGGAATAAGTTTGTATGAAAATGCCGAAAATAGGCGACACTCAGGTGTTCTCTTAAGGCTAGCCACAGACCCGGGACCCTTTAGGCCCTGCGCACATATGAGACACGATAGTCCCACGACTATCGTCCTCCTAATGAAATAGTACTTAGGTGCGCACATACGCGACACGACTTCGCCACGACAAAAAAGTCGGGGCCCGACCGCGATAATCGCGCGACGCGACTATCGGGCGGCTGGCGGCTTCCTTTGAGTAGGGTTGCGACTTTTGTAACAAAAAAATCGAATTACCAATAATCGATTATTTTTAAGTCAGCCAAAAAAATCTGTAGAAGGTGTCGTGTATTTTAGTAATACTTATATACAAGATTAAAATAATTCGTTAGTGTCAGAAAAATAACCGATTACTTTTTAATCAAAAATTTGAAAAGGGCAAGGAACCTTAGTGGTATACCTATTGTTGGAAATCAAGAAAAAAAGAACAATTTTGGCGTCAGGCGATAAAAAATGTGTAAAAAATGTTGCACGCTGTTTAAATTAATAAAAAATGAGTTTAAAGCTGAAATAAATGAACCTACCTACTTAAGTATCTACCTAGATTTAACAACAACAATACTTATATATGAAACAATACTTATGTATGAGTACCTAGAGTTACCTACAATACTTACGTGAGTATCGTAGGCAACTCTCGTTACTCAAAGTAAGTAGGTTTATTTAAAGTTCATTTAGGAGGAAAGGGGAAGTTAATAATAAATAATACAGTTGAATACCAAAATTTTAAAACACTTATAGTGTTAGGTAAACAATTTTTGGAAAACATGCAAAATTTTCAGGCAGGATTTGAACCTGCGACCTTCGGCAGTACTGATGCCTAGAAAAAAAATATAGTCTAGGAAAAAAATAGACCGAGAATTGTTTTTTAGCTCACAATTTGGTTTATTTAGATCCCTACAAATGTAACCAAAAGTATTTTTTTAAAGATCTTGTTTGTATTCATTTCAGACCTTGGTCAAGTTTATAGACAACCCTATTTTAGAATTTATGAAAGCCTATTTTAACTTTTTTATCCGCCAACAATTTGTCGCCTTAGAAGAAATTCAATTGCCACAAAAGAAAATCACTGCCTTTCTAGTTAAGATGCTACCTCAAATTAGTCGCCAAAGTAGTTTATTTACTACCCATTTTCAGTTTTATTAAGACCCGGAATGGTATCAATTTGTCGCCGTGTTAAATACATGCCTTTTTTTTATTGGCTTAGAAACCGTACACGTTACGACATTTTAGCAAAGAGTATTTTCTGTTTGTATTTTTGTGTACTATCAATTGGCACATGTATTATCGCCTGAAGCTGATTTTTATTTATCATCCGAAGTTTAGGTATACCACCTTTCACAGTAAAATGTCCCATGCTCTTTATCGATAATGAGAATTGCAAAATCGGTTTAAAAAAAACGATTATTTTCTAATTTTTACATCGTTTTTTTCAATAATCGATTATTTTTTCACATCACCAGTGCCGAGTCGGCCGGGACCCTATAATGCACAACATAATAATGCACAGTGTGACAATACCGACACTAGAATTTAGAGGGTCTAAAGTCTGTAGGTACATAAAATATGTTAAAAAAAATATGTTTGAGAATAGGTAGTGTGATTATAATCGCTCGTCTGTGGCAAAGTCCTATATAGGACTTTTGCCACAGACAAGCCTATCTATAAAAAATGGCGCCACAGAGGAGTGGTATAACAGAACACGTTCCCACAAATTTTAGTTTATGTTTCTGTTTAGATGATAATATGTGACAGCATCAGGCGAATACGACGGATTTTGATAAAATTTGGCACATAGATTGCTGGCACACCGGGGGAGGTTATAGGCAATTTTGTGACCGTTTGAGGGAGGAGGGATTATTAAATATACATAATATAAGGAATACAAGTCGAAATATGAAAAAGAAACCGGCCCGATGCGAGTTGGACTCGCCCGCCGAGAGTTCCGTACTAAGATTTGTAGCACGTTTTTTTGTAGTACTAAGATTTGTGTACGTAGTTTGAGGTACGGAACCCTAAAAATTATCCATCTTGCCGTAAATGCCGTAATGGACGTCATTCCTATATCCCTTGCGGGGTAGGCGTGGCATTCCAGGTGAGCCCTTGCACACCAAGAAATTATGAGGATTTAACGACCATCAAAAAGGTCGTTATCACCACTACTGCCAACAGTGCCAACCAAGTATTTGGGGATCATTTTAAGCAACTGTGTATCACTGTGATGTCAAGTTGTCAGCCACGCGCTCTAGTCGTGGAGACATTTTACAAGAAAATCTTTTTTGCAATAATTTGTGCTATCTGGATATTAATAAAGCATCAAGCATCATTTTTATTATCACGGTAATCAAAAGTACGATTCAGTAGAATATTGATGGTAGCATTAAAACATGTACATTATAATGTTTTTTACCACAGATGAAATATTGTAATGTGTTGCATTGTCGCACACTGGTTCCATTTAATATAAAAGTGGACATTAAGGAATTTCGGGTCGAAGGTCAACGGATGTGGCTGATTTTTTTTTGTGGACAGCTGTTGCAATTACAAGTATCTTTTATACATGTTGTTTTTTTTCAAATACCTATATAAAAATTAATGAATTATTATTTGTATGGAAGAAGTCATAATTTTGACTATTACTTCCAAAATTCACATGTACTTAAAATAAAACTTAGCGCAGCTTGTAGAGGGCTAATTGCTCACAACTTTGTCATAAATCCTCAACTGCGCATTTTTGCGCGTTTTGAGTTACAGGCACTTTAAATATTTTATCACCGGATGAGCATCATTTTTTTTTTGTAGATAGCTGACGCAATTACAAGTCACTTTTATAGATGATGTTTTTTTTCAAATATGCCTTAACTACAGTGTTAAAAAATATTGAATTATTTTTTTATATGGATGAAACAGTGTTGCCACCCTCTGATTTTAAATTTCCCCTAACTCCCCGTGAAAATCCCCTAAAATTGGCAATTTTTAAAAAATCCCCTAAAACATTTCTTATAATTATATATATAAATCAAACCCAAATTGAAAAAGAAAATAAAATAAAACAGATAAAGTTCCGTTCGGATACACGCACATCAATAGAATTAAATAAAAAACCGTTCAGATACACGCATCCAAACTTTTATTTGAAATAAATTGAATGAATTATATATATATTTTTCTCCTAAAAAATCCCCTAAGTATTTTTATCCCCTAAAATCCTCTAAATTTCGGGAAAACCCTAAGGTAGGCTGAAATCAGAATTTTGACTTCCAAGATTCACTTATGCTCATCCGGTGACAAAATATTTAAAGCGCCTGTAAATCAAAACGCGCAAAAATGCGCAGTTCAGCGTCTATGACCAAGTTGTGAGCATATAGCCTAATAAGCTGTGAGAATATAGCCTATAACCTGTCTTAAGTTTTATTTTGAATACGTGTGAATCTTGGAAGAAATAGTCAAAATTATGTCTTCTTCCATACAAAAACTAATTCATTATTTTTATCTTTGTAGAGAAGGCATATTTAAAAAAAACAACATGTATAAGAGATACTTGTAATTGCATCAGCTGTCCACAAAAAAAATCAGCCACATCCGTTGACCTTAAACCCGTAATTCCTTAATGTCCACTTTTTTATTAAATGGAACCAGTGTGCGTCGCGACAAAACTGTCTCAAAACAGTCGGCCGACTATCGCGCAACTATCGCGTCGTGGTGTGCGCGGGGTGGACGACACGATAGTTTCGCGATTGTTTTGTCGGGGGCCGACAAAACAGTCGTGAGACTATCTTGTCTCATATGTGCGCAGGCTCTTAGGAAGGACACTCCCTTTGATTGCCGCCAGTCCCTGAAATGGCGAACGCGATTTCATTTCATAATTTAAACGGACCTACTTTTATGCTTAAGGAATAGTTATGAACTATCGCAAGCAAATCCATTTACCCATCTAAGAACCAACTTACACTGGTTTTTGATTTGATACAAATACTTAGAAAAATTTGTATAAGTTAATAATTCAAATGGGTAGAAGAACAACAGTCTTTTTTAGCCCAGCAGAGTTCCAAAGTTAGTGTCTACAACCGGACAAAATTCTGTGTCTCTTGTGAAAAAGGGTCCAACTGAAAAACATGTTCTTTACAGGAGAGCCAAAATAATGAAATGAGATCAATTAACATCTGCAATTTATATGAGGTTATAACTTTTTTATATGAAGTAAAAACTATTCCTACTAATTTTTTGCGAGCTTTTTAATGGAATTGTCAGTTTTTCGTAATCTTGATGAATAAGATGCAAAAATCACTTAGACCGTTGTAAATTTATTGAAATGTTTCGGTGAAAAAAGGTCTAATTTAAATTGAACCGTTGTAGGTATCATGATAAAAGGTCTAATTTAAATTGAACCGTTGTAGGTATCGTGATAAAAGATTCAAATGCTGTTGGATAAGCAGATTGATTTAATAATAACGGTGAATACAAATATAACTATATTTAAATCCATTTTAATTTGCATGGGTGGCCAATCCTAAGGACTTTGTTACAGTTATACCCTTAAAAATTGCATCATATAAAGGTATAATTACATTTTCTGTGTAATAACTGCCTACTCCCACCAGTCCCGCCCGCGTAATAGGAAATTGGGAACCCGTCCTCTGTACGTCCCCTCTATAGAGATGAACTCGGGATGCTTTCCCGTGACCGAAAACCGTATTCTGTATGCCCTTATGGAGTTCAGCAATTTCCCACAAATTTACTACAAAATCTGATCATCTGAATACTGTTTGAATGTTTAACCCTCAAAGAGACGAACAATGACATGGTTGCGTAAGCCTCTGACATGGTTGAGAAGGACTCTTAGGCTTCTTACATGATAGGTTCGGGCTATGACATGGTTCTGTAGAACTTGTCATTGGTTGTTACATGGGTAACGCCTCTCTGTTGACAAGCCTCTGCCATGGTTGACAGCCCTTTGACACGGTTGAATAGGCCTCTAACATAACCGAGTAAGCCTCTGACATGGTTGATAAAGTGTCTGTCCTGGTTATGTTAGGTCTCTGCCATTATTGATGGAACCTCTAAACTGGTTGTTAGACCTCTGGTATAGTATATTTTATCTGGGACAGAGGATCAAACTTGTCCAGCAGTTTGGGCAGCTTTCGGTAAATTAGCTCCTCAAAGTAAGTATGCTTATTGTCGCTCCACTCTGCTTGACAAACTACGGAACAAAGCTATTCGCCAACGGACTAAACTGATTGATGTCGGAAAGAGGGTTGTGCAACTAAAATGGATTTGGCGTGACACGTGACACGTATGTCGTAGAGGTGTCGACAAGTGGAGCCACATAGAGCTGCATTTGAGACCCTGTGCAGGAAGTCGAAGTGTTGACAGACCACCAGCAAGATGATCGGAAAAGATGGCAGGGCCGACAGAATCGCCGCAAGTAAAACAGAGTGGACAAAACACATCCAGATGCATTTGCCCAACAGTGGATATTACTATGCAGAGAAGAAGAAGAAATAAGATGGTGAAGTAAGCCACTGAGTAGAACTGATTGTGAGTAGAACTCTAATATAGGCAGTTGTCTTATAGGCCTTATCAATCAACCATATTAGAGGTTTACTTAACCATTTAAGAGGCCTATTAACCATATCAGAGATTCAGAGACCTTATAAACCTGGTCAGACGCCTTTTCAACCATGTCAGAGTCACAATCAACCATATCAGAGGCCAACTTGACCTTATAAGTGGCCTAATTAACTTCACCATATCAGAGGACTGCTTAACCATATCAGAGGCCAAATCGACCACATAAGAGTCCTTGTCAACCATGTCAGAAGCCTACGCGGCCATGTTATTGTTCGTCAGATCAAGCCGTAATGCGATCAAATAGTGTTTTAGTTGCTTAGAAATGCGTATCAAACTTTAGGTACGTACAGTACATACAAAAGATGGGTTTTCATATACGCGTCCTGGGTCCCCCTACCTACTCATTTGTTTTAGAAGAATCCTAAGAAGATGCATTTACACTAAATTTACACCCTTTTTATATCCTAAGTAGTAAAACAGGTTTGCCGTTACTGGAGTATCACTAAACCTTTGAAGATGCATTAGCACCCTCTTCATACCCCAAACAGTCACATGGGCGGTTTTCTCCGGACAAATGGAGTAAAAATTATTCAACTATAGTTAGATCGTTTATCAAAAACTATTTCAGTAGGTTCAATTGTGATTATATCCAAAATACGGTAATACCAAAGTAATACAATTGAATTTGGATCCGTTTTCACGAAACAAAATGAAGACTTTGGCGAAGAACACACGCAACGTCCGTTCCAGCGCATTTTTAGCGCAGCGTCAAAATAGCGCACAACGCTGCGTTGGAAAACAAAAGAGGAACGATTTTTGTGCGTTGCGGCGCAACAAAGATAGTTGTAGGCATTTAAAACAATAAGAGTAACAAAGACAGGAAAAAATGTGTCAAGATTAAAATTTGTAGAAGCGACATTATGTATTTATCTTCTGTGTGTAAATGTAGGTACGCAAGAATTTTGAATTTAATAAACAAGTTTTTATTATTTAGTAGGTATGAACTAGAAGACTAAACCGTCCAAGAGCATCTCAGACACACCTTCAACTAGGGTTTTGTAGTCAACGTTTCGATATACATAACAAAGTTAATTATGCTGTTGGTTTGCTTGCAGTGGTATGGTTACCAACCGCAAATCGAAAAACTTTTGTGTTTCTTAAAACTTAAGTGGTACAGCATCCGTTATAGTATTCGTGATAATCACGGGTTGAGAACTATATGTAGCTTAATTCAGTTTTTACGCTTAACTATTGAAAGAGAACGGATAACGATCAGTGTATTTGCAAAATAAGTCGACAGTTAAGTATTTTGTTTTAGTTCGTCTCTTCAGTGACCTTACGACAGTTGAAATTTGAAACTGCGTCCATATGGACTACTGGTGCGAATCTGTGAAGCATCGGTCTCATGTGTGTCTTACGTCAACTCGGTATGAGTTTCGTCCTCTACGATAAGCTTCTTGTACCCAATCGGGGCAATCGCTAAACTTAATGTAGCTTAATTTAGTTTTTACGCTGAACTAGTGAAAGAGATCGAATTCCATTCCATTCAAAGTTACAAAAATATATGAACGAATCAAGTGGTTCACAATTTCGCTGCCTGGGTTAGAGCTACCGTAGTGTAGCGGTTTATTTTTGTTATGTGGCACTGCACTTATCGGCCCCGGGGCCGGTTAAAGCTACACCTAACTATTTTGTGGGGAGCGAGGGCTCACCCGGATGTGTGTGGGTGGTTGTTCAAACAACCAGCCCAATCACGCCCTTGGGGTAAGACTGGGCTTACGAGTTTTTCTGGGAAGAACGGGTCGGACTGTGTTTACCCGGTATGTGCCGGTAGTTGCCAAAGAATGGCACAAGTGAGGGGCCTCTGTGTCCTATTCGCCGGGGACGAGGGTTGCTTAAAGAGCTTGTAGAGTGTGATCTACTCGCAATGGCTGCTAATGTGATGGGACCGTCAACATCCGAAAGGACGTGCCTGGGGCAAAGTCGAAAGTTCGAAGTTGGATAGGGGTAGTAGTTAGACGCTGCAACTATTAGGGGAGCTCCAGTAGCCCTGCGCATGATTGCAGCATATTCAGATGGGTCTTAAAGGTCATGATTGGTCTGACGCAGTTAGTGTAGATTCTCACCTTTTCTAAGAAAGAGTTTGCTCTTGTAATTGAGCATCGAATGTATTCTGCCCAAAACTGTTATGTGGCTAAGTTAAGTCTGGAGTCGAGTGTAGCGCACAAACACATCTGACCCGGTTTGTCCGAAAACGTGGGTTCGAATCCCATCAGTGGCGTGAATTTATTCCATTTGCTTCATTTGTATTAACTTTGTAACCAAAAAGTTTATGTCAATATCTAGTGTTTGATTAAAACACCAAGTATTCCAAATTACTTTCATGTGGAAAAATCTACAAAATACTAAACATTCATATGATACCTATAAAAAATAAATAAAAAATAATAACTACTTTATAAGGTAGACAGACACTATGGATATTCGATATCCATGTGCCAGCAGAAGCGGAAACAAATTTGACGGTACCTACAAGATAAGAAACCATCTGTACAATTCGTATTGTTTGATAATTGATGAAATAAAAGATGTGGCGATTGCATGTGAAAGAACGAGATATAGTACTTCAAAATTTGACAATACCACTCTTTCTTTTACATGGGTTTGTCTCTTTTGCGCACGTCTGGCGGACAACCTTGTCAAAACAATATTTGTTGATAGGTGTTGCCACGTACATATTTTTACCATAGAAGTTGGGTGAATAAAGTAGGAAAAGCGAGAAATGTTACGGATATTGCCAAAATGAATCAAACCGATGATTTAGCGATCCTCGTGAAATTTGCCACTGATATTGCTGGCATAATATTAGGGACGGACATGGACTACTTTTTTTCATCACTAGAGTACCTGATGATGGCGGGCACCAGAAGCACAGCTAAACTATAAGAGATACTAAAATGGGTTCATTGCAAAAGTTGTTCAGCATGACGAGCCGCTCCTGCTGTCACATGATTATCGAGAATCTGGAGTAGGTACCTAATGCAGATCACCAGCATCCCATTCAAACTATAAGAGATACGGTAATGGCTTTGAAGTAAAATTTGTTCAGCATGACGAGCCGCTTTTATTGGCACGTAGTTTTTTCACGGAAACAGCCTGAACGGCTGGGAGGATAGTGACATTATTATGAAGTGTCACTTTTGTAGGCAAACACTCAGATCCATACATGACGACAGGTCTGACCACCGTCTTGTAAATCTTGCCCTTCAGTTTGAGGGGCATTCGGGGGTCGCACACTGTGCCCGTGACCTGTCGCCAATTCATCCATCCTGCATTTATTCTGTGCTTGATAGTCCGGTTTATCTCACCATCGCCTTGCAGAAGTGAACCGAGGTATCGGAAATCGGAGCAGACTGGTAAGGTTACGCCATTTAGCGCTACCGGAGCATAGCCGGAGAGACCGCCGAAATCACAAAAAATTTGTACAGTCTTCAAGTTGCACTGACTATATTAAAATTTTATCAATTCAAGATCGCGGATTTCAAACGTTACAAATATCTGCAGTCTTGTTCTTAAAATTCACTAATAATTATTATTGTTGTTTTCTTAGTATTCAAATATTTATCTTTGTATTATTTTTATTTGCCGTGTGGTGTCGGCCTGGAATAGCATCATCCCATATCTATCCCGTAGCTACCATATTTGATAGTTGCAATTTTAGGCGACAGGCTGACAACCTGTCACTATGGTGATACACAACCTTCTTAATAACTCTCAAATTTTTGTCAGACGTGGAGTAAATGACCGTTTTATTACAGCTGTTTACGCTCTGCCTACCCTGCAAGGGGTAAATAAATATGCCTGAATAAAACACACAGCGCCATTTAGCCCGAAACTAAGCAAAGCTTGTATTATGGGAATTAGGTAACTGATATAATACATATTCTTTTACTGCTGGTCCGACAATAACCTAACAACATTTAATGACCAATGTGGAGTAAATTTATTTTTATGTTCCTGGCAACACTTGCACTAGCCTGACATTTTACCTGACATCATGTATGAATGAGCGAGCGAGAAAAGTACTGGTAGACGTAGCAACATGATATTGTTCTTTTGATAATATGCGAAATTGTATTTCAAATGAGTTTCCCGTACAGGATGTCGAAATGAATTTGGCCGTTTCACTTGACGTCGAAAGAGCAATTGATCTTACTGCTGCTTATCGAACAAAATAATATCAGAGCGCGGCTGGTCAATCAAACTTAAAAGCACAATCTAGAAGCACGGTCGTGTCCCGCCAAGACGAGCCAAACAAAGTGTCTTTAGTACGGAGTAAGGCATAAGATTACAAAAATAGTTTTCTACGTTGAGTAGGGTATTATAAGGGTTTAAAATGGAGTGCACGTTTGTGTGAGATATCCTTCCTTTTGTATAATATAATCACCGTTTTATACATATAATTTTTCTATAAGTTTGATGGGCATTTCCTTGTCGCACATTGCACCTGCGAGTTGTCTCCACTTCATCAATCCCGTTGTTTTTCTAAAGGTTATCTATAGGTTACATGTAGGTCGATTTTGCCATAATTTCTAATGATTGGCCCCAAGTATTTAAAATGGTAAAACTGTAGGTATAAGTTTTCTTTAAGCTAAAAGTTTTGTCTTAGACGCGTCTTTGTGGCCCTCGACTATAACATTTAAATGTTTAAAACTTTATTTACAAGTAGATTCACAAATAATTCTTTTAGAATGTCAAATACAATCAATATACATAAACAAAATAGAATTTCAAATTAAATTTAGTCATTCAAGTGTGAAAATTAAAATCATACAATTATTATTATTTCAATTGTAAATGCACGTCCCGATTTGGTATTAACAACGCGTTCATGTTTTTTTTGATGAGCTGAAACTTCAGAGGTCCATGCCTTTTGTCATTAATGTAATCATCTAACTTATAATAGGCTTTATAATATAATGTTTTCTTAAGGGGGACCTACAGTCATTATTTTTCATACAAACGCTCTCAACCTATCCCTCTGCCTGGAGCCTGGTACACCTGCCGTGTCAAAACATTAGACTGTAACTTCAAATTTCAAATTTTGAGAACGGACATAAAAACATTTTTTTTTGGTTTTTGTATGGTTTCTATATGATTTTCGAAGATATTGGAAATAAAATTAAATTATATAGATTTTACGTGTCAAGATCTTTATAGCCATTAAAAAAATTATACTAAAATAATAAGACATACAGAGATACTTAAATAAAACTGTTTTGTCTTAACAACAGCTAGAAAAATCTCTGCGATTTGTCACGACAAAACACTGTACTGTACATTGCAGTGTATTTATTGACTTGACTTGACCCAACTGCGGTTGTATTTGTGGTAATGAAACACTGGTTCAAACTGTGTTCTGACCTGTACACAAGTTGTACATTATAAGATCTTTTTCTGATTGTTCACATAAAATATAGGTCTCATCAAAACCTACAACTTTCCCAAACAAAATGATTCTAGCATGAATAATTACCGAGATAAACGAGTTTTTAGTTTGACAGCTGTCACATAAAATGAAGATCTCAACAAGGCCTACAACTTTCCCAAACAATCTGATAGTCTAACTTGAATGATTACCGAGACAAACGCATTTTAGTTTGACAGCTGTCACATAATATTATAAAGGTCTTATCAAGGTCTACAACTTTTCCAAACAAACTGATAGTCTAGCTTGAATGATTACCGAGATAAACGAGTTTGACAGGTGTCACATAAAGTAAAGGTCTCATCAAGACCTACAACTTTCTAGAACAAACTGATAGTCTAGCATGAATGATTGCCGAGATAAACGAGTTTGACAGCTGTCACATAAAGTAAAGGTCTCATCAAGACCTACAACTTTCTAGAACAAACTGATAGTCTAGCATGAATGATTGCCGAGATAATCGAGTTTGACAGCTGTCACATAAAGTAAAGGTCTCATCAAGGCCTACATTTTTCCCAAAGAAACTGATTCTCTAGCATGAATAATTGCCGACATAAACGAGTTTTTAGTTTAACAGCTATCACATAAAATAAAGGTCTCATCAAAGCCTACAACTACAACTTCCAATTGAATATATGCCGAGATAAACGAGTTTTTAGTTTGACAGCTGTCACATAAAATAAAGGTCTCAACAAGGCCTACAACTTTCCCAAACAATCTGATAGCCTAGCTTGAATGATTGCCGAGATAAACGAGTTTTAGTTTGACACCTGTCACATAAAATAAAGGTCTTATCAAGGTCTACAACTTTCTAGAACAAATTGATAGTCTAGCTTGAATGATTGCCGAGATAAACGAGTTTGACAACTGTCACATAAAGTAAAGGTCTCATCAAGGCCTACAACTTTCCCAAACAAACTGATTTTCTAGCGTGAATGATTGCCGAGATAAACTAGTTTTTAGTTTGACAGCTGTCACATAAAATAAAGGTCTCATCAAGGCCTACAACTACAACTTCCAATTGAATATATGCCGAGATAAACGAGTTTTTAGTTTGACAGCTGTCACATAAAATAAAGGTCTCATCAAGGTCTACAACTTTCCCAAACAAACTGATTGTCTAGCTCAATGGTCTAGCTATACAGGATGTAAAAAATCAACTGCAAATATTTTAAGGGATGAATCAGCCCATGAAACTGAACAACTTCCCCAAGGAACATAGGTAGAAATATGAAAAAGTATGGGTCTCCCATACAAAATGTACCAGCCGGCCGATTTTATTTGTATGGGAGGCCCAATTTTTTTTCATATTTCGACCTATGTTCCTTGGGGAAAGTTGTTCAGTTTCATGGGCTGATTCACCCCTTAAAATATTTGCAGTTGATTTTTTTACACACTAAACACTTAGGAGAGAGCGTGATATCCTCCGCGGCGCGTGCGCGAGTTAGTCAAATTAAGACACTGTAACGGCGAGTAGAAACGCAATTATAGACCTTGACTTTATAGACATAGAGTGTGAAATTTGTTTCGCGGCTAGCGCGTGGCTTTGTCAAATCAAAACACTGCAACGGCGAGTACAGTGTTACGCAATTATAAACTTTAAGTTTTTAGACATACAGTGTTTTTTCCATACCAATATCTTGATAACTATAGTATTTAACATAAAACAATGTTCTAGGGGAACATGTAGGAGGGGAAGAGATAGCGAATTGGCTTCATAGAAACAAAACACTGTATTGGACTTTACAGTATGTTGTTTTGACACGGCAGACCCAGAACGCAAAATTTCCGGTAGCGAGCTACAACTGTCTCTTTTATAACTGCGGGACGGGTGGGATGCATAAATGAAATAGAAATATTTTTATCAACTAACAGCTCACGAATTTTCAGCTCGGTATAGTAGCCTCTTAATCACAGATTAAAATTTAGTTTTTGATTGACTTAATATATTTTCCGGTATATTTTTATAGTATCGTATACTTAGACCATCAAAATGAAGACCTAACTTTAGCTAGTCTGTACTTTGGTTGATCTATTTTATTTGTACTTCTTGTATTGCGGTTATGCCTGCCTGTCATAATTTCTAGTATAATTATTTATATTTTTTCTTACATACTAAATGTTTTCATGAATATATTGACATAAGGATACGACATATGCTCCGTTTTCTTGCATTTAATCTTGAGACCCATGTCTTATAGAAACTTCAACCAACGGTCGAATTCGCCCTGCAGGTCTTCTACAGAGTCATAAGAGAAACATCATCTGCATACAGTATTTTCCACGGCACGGACTTCTGACAGCCGCGGCTAGTAAGACGATTGGCTCAGTGCTGAGATTTGTTGAACGCCAAGTTTAATTTCAAATTTATCACAGACTTCTGATGGTGACAACTTCTGTTGTAATACCATTGTACAATGAATGAGACGTATATTTTTTACTTATGAATGATATTGAGATTAAAATTGCGCCTCACTGTTTCATATTGTATGGAATTGTAATACATTGTTGCAGATTATATTGCATTGTACTCTATTATAGTGTCGGTTTCGATTATTAACCCTTGGGGGTGCTGTTGAAAATTAGTGATTAAAACCTGTCTTGAAAAAAGAAATAATCTTTCACTCGTACTACTAATTACCCAACATAACTATTATAAATAAAAATAAAATAAATACTATACAATTTAAATATAATTAAATACTCTACGACCGGACCTATGCGATGAAATTCGGCGCCATTACGCCAGCAATGTTATTTGCATTAGACATGACACACTTCAGCGGAAATTCCGTCGCCGACTAAATCTACCCACTGAATATACACAGAAAATGTCCTAATTATTCCAAGTATCAGGCTCAGCTAAGGGTTAATAAACCGTCAAAAATCTAACGTCCGTTGCTGCGTTACGTGTGCCATACCCTGCGTTATTTTAGCGCAACGCACAACGCTGCGCATTTTTAGCGTCGACGGATGCGTCTGTCAATACCGTTTGACATTAGGGTGCGCAACGCAGCGTTGGGCCTGCGTCGTCGTATTTATAAGGGATTAAGGTGGAAATTCGCATTTTTCTAACGCTGCGCATCGCAGCGCTAAAATAACGTCGGAACCGACGTTGTGTGTGCGAAAGGCCTTTGTTTTGTTAGAAATGATCTAATTGTATTTGAATCTTTGGAAGGGAAAATGTAGCGGTTTAATTAGAGAAGTGTCTTTTTTCACAGAACGTATACATTTATATTTCCCATATAACTTTAGATGAACCCATATGCACATATTTTTTCATTAGTTAAATCGCTTTACACAAATTGTAATTCCGGCATTTTTCAACGTACAAAAGCTTGAGTTAGACCCTTTGAAAGGGTTTAAAAAGTAGATTCTGATTTTGAGCAAAAACACAAAAGGGTCTAAGTAAGTTGGACCCTTTTTCACTGGAGGCACAGAATTAGAATTTGGGAAGATTTGATAGTGCGTTTCCAGGACTTATTATCAGCAGAGGGTATAAAACTTGGGCGGTAGAGCCAAAACGATATGAAATAATAATTGTCAAATCGGTAGAGCGCATTCAATTTTTTCTAGCAAATTTGCAAATATTGGCTTTATAAACATGCGAGTTTCTTGAAAACCGTTGTGTAAAAATAATATGTTACTTGTTTATTTAATCAAGCATATCTTCATCTAAAAAATTTACAATGTAAATATTAACATTTTAGTTTTAAACCTGTTACAAACAGCAATATCTAAAGCGACAAAACCAAAATTCAGGAGAAGACCTCAAATCAAGCGTGAGTTTTAGAGTTTTGGTTCACTGTAAAAAAATATCTATTATACAAAAAAATAGAGTATATATTTGAGAACAAAGTCTACAGTGAACATTTTACAATTTTATTCAGAAATATAGAATAATACCACGTTTTTTATATACGATTTTTTGCAAAATAATGCGTCATTATAACGGCTTCTGTATGAAAAAATAACAGTAGTAAAGATTAAAAAATATATATGTTATTTAAGAAGATGTACTTAATCTAATTGCAGAAAAATATATTTATTTTTATTTATAATAGCACTGTAAAAAATATTCAAACATTCCCATGTTTTTCGCAAAACGACGCTCCGAGCGGTCTGGCAGGGAAAATTGTATGGGCTTCGTGAAAACCTCTATAGCAGCCTTAAATCAATGAGTACTGATAAACGTCTCCACATCCACAAAAGTTATCGGAGCACACGTTTTGTTCTACTCGTCTATAAATCAAGGAATGTTTAGCCGTCGACGATAGCCCATTCGCCACGGTCGAACGTCCCTGGCTGGGTTCACACTTCACCGTTTCTCTACAAAATAGAGAGTTTACAGAAGGATAACTCGAATCTATTTTAGAACTTTCGCGATTGTCACTTGTTACATAGCCAGGGTTGCTACTGTCAAAAATCTCAAAGTCTAAGAATGTCAATACAGCAAAATCTGATACAGGAACGTAATATGATTCTGAGCCAATTTTATTCCAAGAAATATGACGTTCGATGCAATGCAACCATCTTATTAGTTACCTGGAGTAACAAATTAAGGAAACGGCGCGCGGGGCGCCTATACAGATAGCTCACTTCCTAGCGACGATTTCGACGCTTACTGTCTTTAACTGGAAATAACTAGATTCTCAGAGGAACTCACGGTAACTAAGAAGAAGGTTGCCGACGAACTAAGACGAACGTCATATTTCTGGCATTAAAATTTGTTCAGAAACATGTCTTGATATTCTAATACTTTGAGGCTTTTAACAGTAGCAACCCGGGCTATGTAAATTGACAACAGCGAAAATGCTAAATGAGGTCGAATGAACCTTCTGTAAACTGTCTATTTTGTGGCTGGGTTCACAACTTCACAGTTTCTCGAGGAATCGCTCCGTCACCCTTTGTCAGTCATATCACGTAGGAAACACGTAAAAACAAAGTAATATCATTTTTCGTCACGCCTGTCGACGCCACGCCTATTTATTCTACTCCATAATAAATTAGACTGCTGTTGTCTGTGGGAAATTGAAATAGCGAACCCTAAAGATTGTAAAAAGTTTAAACAAAACAAGGGTCATCCACAAAAAATGCGACGGGACTATTTCGTCTTCTGCAACCATCTTGGCGATTAATTAAGGAAAGAAAGAATGTGCTGTATAAAATTGCTTAATCGTAGATAATAATAATCATAAGTATTGAATGTGGATAACTCGGTGCTCATTTAGTTAGATACCTAATATCAAATGTACCAGAGTCCCACAGTGTGGTGCGGTGCGGCCGTTGCAAGTGATTCTATCTAAGTAGTACAGTAACCGTCAAACTTACATAAAAATTCCTTTTATTTGTAGCAATTTTCAATTGCCTTAAATTGCTTTTTTATAATATTTTGGATTTTTCAATATCCCTATGTAACTAGCACCTTTCAATAATTGTTCGTGGTCACGGTCATGGATGACTAAGTGGACGTCATGAATTAGAATTTCAATTATTATTGCTCTAAAGTCATCTTTGATGTGGTTAGGTACGTACGGCACATAATGACCGCCTAAGTACGCATTGCCTAAATAAAGTTCTAAGTACATTTCTGACGTCATATTTCAGTAATTTCATACAAAATAACATTTCTGGTCGTCTTAAAAAGTAGCTCATTTGACAAGTCAGACAAGTAGCGGATTGTACTAATCAGAATACCGCGTACCCACATACCGCTCCGATTTCGCTCTCATTTGAGTAGGGCCTAAGTTCTAGCGCAATGGACATCAAAATGAGGAAAAGGATCGTATAGACACAGCTATTTATCGATAATGAGACGTGAGGCGTGTCTCTCGCGTGCTGGCGGGTAGATCGACATATATATGGATCGTCGCTTGGAGACGAGCATCAAGAGATAGATAATTTGGCGTTCATCGGCCGTGCATCGATAGCTCAGTGGCAGAGCGATGGGGCGTTTACCCATGCGGCCCGGGTTCGATCCCCGGTCGATGCATGTCATTTTATCTATTTCTTATTTTCACTTGTGAGAATAATATAGCACTGTGAGTGCATTACAATCCCAATAGACTGCACTATTCTTGAAATAGGCAGAATTCGCTACGGGACTGGGTCAAGGAGGTAAAGGATCGTATAGACACAGCTATTTATCGATAATGAGACGTGAGGCGTGTCTCTCGCGTGGTGGCGGGTAGATCGATATATGGACGTGATTGATCATGTCAGGTGGTGTTCAGGGCACCTGTCTATAGGTAGTGTGGAACCGTGGAGAAGCAAGAGTGATACCCAACGGCAACTGACTGCACTATTCTAGGCGAAAATAGGCAGAATGTGGGGAATATTTTTCAGTTTCATGGGTTAGACTATCATCAGCATGCAACTCTACCTAGATGATCTACTTGTTTACTTACAGTGTAAGTACCAACAAACAGCTAGGCTATTGCTGTATCCAATCGATAAAAAGTTGGGAATTTCAGTAAAACTGCTGTCATCCTGTCAAATACTTCGCGACTAAGATAAGGGTGACTTCACACTGGCGGACAGTAGCGGGACAGTGTTATTCAATTGTCGCGCGACGCGAACGAATTCATTCCGCAAACTCATCTTGCGGCGGGTGACGACTGCCACGACCACGAGCATGACAGAAAACTTTGATAAAGTATGGAAGAGACAACGAACAAAAGTTTTAAGCTGAACCACCTAAATGTCTCTATTTGGTTAAAATATAATGGCGCAGAGTAGACGTGATACTTAAGACGTAAAACGGCGTCTGTCAGTGGCAATCTCCACAGAATAGACACGAGACGCGACGCGCAACATGAGATCTGTCAGACAAGCAAACGTCAGCCGTTATCGATACGAGTAGGACGCGCGTCTGACGTGTGTAGCTTTGTTTCTTCTGTTTCCGCTGATAACGGCTGACGATCGCTTGTCTGACTGATGTCATGTTGCGCGTCCCGTCTCGCGTCTCTTCCAACAGGTAATTTCCTATTGAACCGGGTCTGTCGCGATAGCAATCCGATCCTAGAATTCGACTACAAGGTCTTATCTTCGTAGTTTCATGTTTTTATTTGATTTGAATTTTGATTGATTTGAATTGATCTCTTCGATTTTCACGATATCCATAAAAAGGATTTTTCATTTGTGACACCAATTAGTCCAACGATCTGATGAAACCGTATCGATGGCAAATTAAGCTGCCGTAACACAACCCAGCAGTGGCGAAGGGTGTCATTTTATCAAAAGAAAACCGGAGCGAATTAAATGAAAGTGGATTGATTGCATCAATCCAACTCGAGTACGGAGCACATCAATTCGAGTATGGAGTTGTAAATTTCTGGAAGGGAAGCCGATGGAATCTGCAACCCAGTAGATAAGATAAAAGCTATAAAAATTATCACCATTATGAGCGTATCCAGCAAGCCATGCATCCGCGTACGCAGCGGGCAGCGTGCGGCGGCGCGACGGCGACTCACGCCCGGAAGCGTCACGGCCGCGTGAAGACCGGAAATGGGCAGGATGACCGGATCCTATCTCCGCTCCTGCCTACCTGCCGCCCGCCACCGCCATGTTGTGTGTGACGTCACTGTCCAGTGTACACGGCGCTCTACCGCGCTTTATCTGATACGGGAATTCGGATACAGTTGATGTGTTCAGAATTAAGTTTTCCGTTTGGAAGAGGTTATATGGTAATTTTATGTTATGTGTGGGGGCTTTAGAATCTTGATATTCTGGATTTCAGTACCAAGGGCTCACCTGCGGAAGGGCAATTGGTGTTTCGGAATTTTAGGGATTATTACGACTATATGCGCGGACAGTCTTTGATGTCATATTCAAACAAACCACACGTCTACGATATCAAAACATATGTAATAGATAGTGTGATTCACGAGGAAAGTTTATAAGTATAATACGCGCCGGGAAATTGCCTTTTTTCCGCCACGAGAAAGCGAGTTGCAGCGGGTGAAACCGCTAACGGGCCACTAGTGATGCATATTGATACACGTAGATAGAGTGGTTTACAGTCTATCAAATTCCACTCACACTGCATGAGCTACAGAAAGAGTAGAGTCGGCAGTACATCGGTTCTTTATCATAATTAGATGAGGATATTTCTCGTACGTCTGCCTACCTACTCATTACCAACTTTCCGCTCACGACTGCGTTGCACTTATTGAATTTCTCGCGGAAGTGCGTAAAACGATCATCAAAATTCGCTCTTTTGTTATGCCGAAAGAGCGAATAACAACAAAGGACAGATTTTGATGCTCTCCTTACACGCAAGCGGTACTCCGAGTGATCTCCTTAGTACTGGCCGCAAATACTAATTGTCAGGGAACTGAGTACTTATTTTTTGTGGGTAGAAGAATGGCATAATGCCGCCACAGGCACGACTGGCGAATTACTGGAGAAGAATGGAATAATTTCCCCGTAGAGGCACAGGTGGCTGCCCTGAGGCGCGGGTCGTGACTTACTCTCGGCTCCCTATTGTTTGGACACCAGGGACATATAGCTCAACCCTCAGACTTCAACTAAAACGGGAGTTTAAGGTACCTATTGCACCGTACCGTAGTATGTTTGTGACTATGACGCAGGCAGACGCCAGCAGTTCAACGCCATTAACAAAAACATTTTCATGTAAAATGTTGACAACAAAAGTGTCTACCTACCTACATAATGAAAAAGATATCATACCGAGGTATGTCTCATGTAGTGCGAAGATTCTGAATCTATTTCTAGCAAACTCTACAGCTCAGTAAAGGCGCAGCGAAAATATGGCTTCGCTTGGTAAAGGGCATACGTTTTGCTTTCGCTTCGTACATACTAGGTACCTATCTATTTAAGACTGGTTTTAATACTACCTACAGGCCCACAGGTTAATAAAAATGTAGATAGTTTATATTATAATTTTGAGTGGATAACTGTAATTAGTTGTTCTGCAAACATGGCGGATGCGGCACAGATGGCGACCGGTGAGAAAAGCGCGGGAAACCGCAGACTTGGTGGGCGGGGCCAGCAGCGGGCGAAGGGCAAACGCTTTCATTCACATACGGCCTCTTTATTAATGTAACGGTTTTCAGTTGGTAAATACGGAATCCAAGGTCTTTAACAAATATTTATATAGGTACCCACAAACCAGATTACACGAAACAAAATGCTTATACTAAATCGATTCTGATAAGAGTTAAAATTTTCTTAAATCGGTCCCGTTAAGCTGCTACTCGTTTTTCCGTAGGAATCAAACATTTTCCCTATGTTATTCAAGAATCATTGAATGAATTTTAGAAATATGTATCTAAGTAATTGGTGTTTTTTCGAAACCAAATACCGTTAGGTGCATAGAAAAACTAGCCTAACTCTCCAGAAGTCAGTAAGTATATCCAGACCTACGCAAAAACTTATTTTTACCAGAATATAATTTTTTTTAGGTTCTTTCAAGAAAGTAAATAGCAACTGTTTTATTGCACAATAAACCAGGTTTTGTAGTGTATAAGTAACACCTAAGGGAATAATTAAAGCAGAAAATTAAGGCCGCTTCGCACTCATTAATTAACCAAATTGCTTAATAGCGACAATTAAGCAGTTGCGAATGTCGAACAAATGGCACTATAGAATTTTTAGGGTTCCTTTGGTGACGAAACAGAACCCCTCTACTTTTAGTTAAACTTTTACAAATAACTTACTCAAAATTTTACATTGAATCTGAAGAGTCTACAAGGTTCATGGGGTCGTTTCACAATTCGGTGTCCTACCCGAAAAAAACCAGTTTCCAGAAGGATTTTGGAAATCCTAGGTTAGAAAAGTCATGCCCGAAAAAATAAAATATCAACTAGACATATTTATGCCTCGCTTTCTTCTAAGTTTAGCCTGATATGTGCTACATCCGGCTCAAAATAGGAACGTCAAATTGTAAAAAACAATAGATTTGGGTTTGATGGAAAGACTAAGAGGTGTCCATTTTTTGAGTTGGTTACATTGTATGCCAGTCCATTTTGTACGGAACCTTGAGTCTCCTTTCCTGATTTGCTCTACTAGAGCTGAAAGAAGAAAATTCGAGTAAGCTGGGCCTAAATTCGACCAGCATGTTCAGAAGACAGTGTCATTTTTTAAGTTGCAAAATGAGGTCAGTTCTACGTAACCCATAGTCTGCTTTGGAAAAATCACTCTGAGCCTCATTTATTTTAGCCAGAGCCGAGGGAAGAAAATGCACTGATTAGCCGGGTAGAGTAAGAGCTTGCTTCCTCCATTTCACATCTACGGAACCTTTTTCCTTCTGCACGGGTTGCTCTACGCTCAACTTTTTTCCGCTAGAAGAAAACTCCTGCGCGAAATGCACTTATTAGCCGGGCCGAGTGAGAGCTCGCTTCCTCGACTAAGCTCGGCCTAATGGGTGCCATTCAGCTGGTGAATGGAGACGCCAATAAAGAAATAATTTTATTTGGCCAGCTTTATCCATAATGGTGTCCACTGTCTATTGGCCATACCATGATTTGTACGTTTTAGTCCAGTTAATTTCTACGGAACCGCATTTCTCTAGCGCGGGTCTCACTAGACTCAACTTTTTCCGCTAGAAGAAAACTCCTGCGCGAAATGCACTTATTAGCCGGGCCGAGTGAGAGCTCGCTTCCTCGACTAAGCTCGGCCTAATGGGTGCCATTCAGCTGGTGAATGGAGACGCAAATAAAAAAAAATATTGAACCAGCTTTATCCATAATGAATGATGTCTTGTCCACTGTCCACGCCGTGAGTAGGTTCGTAAAATTACGCCGGTTTATTACTACGGAACCTCGTTTCTTCAGCACGGGTTGCACTACGCTCAACTTTTTTCCGCTAGAAGAAAGCTCCTGCGCGAAATGCACTTATTAGCCGGGCAGCGTGAAGCGTCTCCATGCCAATAAAAAAAATTCTGATTGAACTAGCTTTATCTATCCATAATGATTTCCTGTTCACTGTCCACGCCTTGAGTTGTAGTTTCGTAAAATTAGACCCGTTAATTTCTACGGAACCTCATTTCTTCTGCACTGTGCGCTCTAGGCTCAACTTTTTTCCGCTAGAAGAAAAATCCTGCGCAAAATGCACTTATTAGCCGGGCCCAGTGAGAGCTCGCTTCCTCGACTAAGCTCGGCCTAATGGGTGCCATTCAGCTGGTGAATGGAGACGCCAATATTTATTAGATACCAACCTGAAAAAAATGCTATTTCTTTGATTTGACTGGACTTTACTCGACTTAAAATGGTGTCTATTACTGTCCATATTTTGAGCTGTATCTTAAAGACTAGTTTATATCTACGGAACCTAGACTCACATACACAAAATATGGCACACTGGGGCTAACTTCTTACAGCTAGAGCCAAAAAATATTTGATTGGGCCAGCCTTATCCATAATGGTGTTCACTGTCTATTGGCCATGCCATGATTTGTAAGTAAAATTAGTCCAGTTAATTTCTACGGAACCTCGTTTCTTCTACACAGGTTGCTCTAGACTCAACTTTTTTCCGCTAGAAGAAAACTCCTGCGCGAAATGCACTTATTAGCCGGGCCGAGTGCGAGCTCGCTTCCTCGACTAAGCTCGGCCTAATGGGTGCCATTCAACTGGTGAATGGAGACGCCAATAAAAAAAATAACTAGCTTTACTTATCCATAATGATGTCCTGTCCACTGAGTTGTAGGTTCGTAAAATCAGGCCGGTTTATTACTACGGAACCTCGTTTCTTCAGCACGGGTTGCTCTACGCTCAACTTTTTTCCGCTAGAAGAAAACTCCTGCGCGAAATGCACTTATTAGCCGGGCCGAGTGAGAGCTCGCTTCCTCGACTAAGCTCGGCCTAATGGGCGCCATTCAGCTGGTGAATGGAAAAGCCTATATTTATTAGATACCAACCTGAAAAAATGCTATTTCCACCTATTTCTTTGATTTGACTGGACTTTTCTTGACTTAAAATGGTGTCTATTACTGTCCATATTTTGAGCTGTATCTTAAAGACTAGTTTATATCTACGGAACCTAGACTCTCATACACAAAATATGGCACACCGGGGCTAACTTTTTACAGCTAGAGCCAAAAAAAAAATTTGAGTGGGCCAGCCTTATCCATAATGGTGTTCACTGTCCATTGGCCATGCCATAATTTGTACGTAAAATTAGTCCAGTTAATTTCTACGGAACCGCATTTCTTTTGCACGGGTCTCACTAGACTCAACTTTTTTACGCTAGAAGAAAGCTCCTGCGCGAAACGCACTTATTAGCCGGGCCAAGTGAGAGCTCGCTTCCTCGACTAAGCTCGGCCTAATGGGTGCCATTCAACTGGTGAATGGAGAAGCCATTAAAAAATGATTTGATTGGGCCAGTCCTGTCCACTGTCCACGCCTTGAGTTGTAGATTCGTAAAATTAGTCCAGTTTATTACTACGGAACCTCGTTTCTTCAGCGCGGGTTGCTCTAGGCTCAACTTTTTTCCGCTAGAAGAAAACGCCTGCGCGAAATGCACTTATTAGCCGGGCCGAGAGAGAGCTCGCTTCCTCGACTAAGCTCGGCCTAATGGGTGCCATTCAGATGGTGAATGGAGAAGCCAATAAAAAATGATTTGATTGGGCCAGCTTTATCCATAATGAATGATCTCTTGTCCATTGTCCATGCCGTGAGTAGGTTCGTAAAATGAGGCCCGTTATTTTCTACGGAACCTCATTTCGTCTGCACTGTATGGCACTAGGCTCAACTTTTTTCCGCTAGAAGAAAACTCCTGCGCGAAATGCACTTATTAGCCGGGCCGAGAGAGAGCTCGCTTCCTCGACTAAGCTCGGCCTAATGGGCGCCATTCCGCTGGTGAATGGAAACGCTAATAAAAAATGATTTGATCGGGTCAGCTTTAAAAAAATATTTGATTTTGCCAGCCTTATCCATAATGGTGTCAACTGTCTATTGGCCATGCCATGATTTCTACGTAAAATTAGTAAAGTTAATTTCTACGGAACCTCGTTTCCTCATCACGGGTTGCTCTACGCTATTTTTTTCCGCTAGAAAAAAACTCCTACGCGAAATGCACTAATTAGCCGGGTAGAGTAAGAGCTCACTTCCTCCATTTCACATCTACGGAACCTTTTTCCTTCTGCATGGGTTGCTCTACGCTCAACTTTTTTCCGCTAGAAGAAAACTCCTGCGCGAAATGCACTTATTAGCCGGGCCGAGTGAGAGCTCGCTTCCTCGACTAAGCTCGGCCTAATGGGTGCCATTCAACTGGTGAATGGAGTCGCCAATAAAAAAAATATTTGATCGGGCCAGCTTTATCCACAATGGTGTCCACTGTCTATTGGCCATGCCATGATTTGTACGTAAAATTAGTCCATTTAATTTCTACGGAACCTCGTTTCCTCGGCACGGGTTGCACTACGTTCAACTTTTTTCCGCTAGAAGAAAACTCCTGCGCGAAATGCACTTATTAGCCGGGCCGAGTGAGAGCTCGCTTCCTCGACTAAGCTCGGCCTAATGGGTGCCATTCAACTGGTGAATGGAGAAGCCAATAAAAAAAATATTTGATTGGGCCACCCTTATCCATAATGGTGTCCACTGTCCATTGGCCATGCCATGATTTGTACGTAAAATTAGTCCAGTTAAGTTCTACGGAACCGCATTTCTTCTGTACGGGTCTCTCTAGACTCAACTTTTTTCCGCTAGAAGAAAACTCCTACGCGAAATGCACTAATTAGCCGGGTAGAGTAAGAGCTCGCTTCCTCCATTTCACATCTACGGAACCTTTTTCCGTCTGCATGGGTTGCACTACGCTCAACTTTTTTCCGCTAGAAGAAAACGCCTGCGCGAAATGCACTTATTAGCCGGGCCGAGAGAGAGCTCGCTTCCTCGACTAAGCTCGGCCTAATGGGTGCCATTTAGCTGGTGAATAGAAACGCTAATAAAAAAAATATTTGATTGGGCCAGCCTTATGGTGTCCACTGTTCATTGGCCATGTCATGATTTGTACGTAAAATTAGAACGGTTTATTACTACGGAACCTCGTTTCCTCAGCACGAGTTGCTCTAGGCTCAACTTTATACTGCTAGAAGAAAACTCCTGCCCGAAATGCACTTATTAGCCGGGCAGAGTGAAGCGTATAACACCAATAAAAAAATATTTGATTGAACCAGCTTTATCCATAATGATTTCCTGTTCACTGTCCAGGTTCGTAAAGTTCGGCCGGTTTATTACTACGGAACCACATTTCTTCTGCACGGCTTGCTCTACGCTAATTTTTTTCCGCTAGAAGAAAACTCCTGCCCGAAATGCACTTATTAGCCGGGCCGAGTGAGAGCTCGCTTCCTCGACTAAGCTCGGCCTAATGGGTGCCATTCAACTGGTGAATGGAGACGCCAAATAACTAGCCTTATCCATAATGATGTCCTGTCCACTGAGTTGTAGGTTCGTAAAATCAGGCCGGTTTATTACTACGGAACCTCGTTTCTTCAGCACGGGTTGCTCTACGCTCAACTTTTTCCGCGGATGCGCTGAGTGCTCGGACTAAGCTCGGCCTAATGGGCGCCATTCAGCTGGTGAATGGAAAAGCCTATATTTATTAGATACCAACCTGTGCTATTTCCACCTATTTCTTTGATTTGACTGGACTTTTCTTGACTTAAAATGGTGTCTATTACTGTCCATATTTTGAGCTGTATCTTAAAGACTAGTTTATATCTACGGAACCTAGACTCTCAGGCGCTAACGCTATTTGAGTGTGTGTTCACAGATGCAAACAAACTTCGAATGCCGACTACAAAACGACGTATAACCCAACGCAAGTTTCTTCGCTGCTTCTACGTTGCGTTATTTTTACGTCATTTTTAGTATGGGGAACTCGAAGGCTGTTACGTGTGGGCCTCCCTAAGTACGCACTTAGACGATGGGATTTCAGGTGGAAGGATTTCGGTGAAATTATGTCTGATTACTTTTACGTAGATATGTAGGGATAGATAACTAACTAAAATACAAAATAAAAAGCTTGCCGTGTGATGCCGGTTTAGAATAGCATCACCTGAGGTATACCTACGCGTGGGTGTCGTAACAAGCGACTAAGGAATAATTAGATATTTAAGAAATGAGCAGCAGCGTTGCGTGTGAATTGAACATCTTGCACTGCGCACGCCAATCCGCATATGACAATACCCACCGATAGGAGGAAGCCCACGTATGTCCAGCAGTGAACTGTTGTGCTGTTAAGATTAGATACGGTAACGATCAAACTAAATTGAAATCCTTAACTTGCTAAAGTTGATACCAAGACAAGAAATGTAAAATTACTTTTTTTACTTCTGTAGTAGTAACTTTTTAGGGTGCCGTATGGACTAAATACAAAAAAAAGAATGAAATAAAAATTAAGGTGGGCTCTCTCTCATACAACAAACATGATTTTTAAACACAATGTTACGGCACCCTTCGTGCAAAGGTCAGACTCGCACTTCGCCGATTATTTTTTCTTTTTTTATGTCTGGCTTCCATCGCCCGCCAACGGGCGATGATTCTGCCAAAGTCAGGAATTTCATCCAAAGATGTAACTTTTATTTCTGTATATCGTAAAAACCTACATTAAACACTAGAACTCATATTAAAACCGTAGTATCGGGAACCACGACTAGGTGTTCGTTGCTGGCGACCTGGTTCCTTCTCAGCTGTTTCTGCTTCAGCTTCAGAATCTCGCTCCTCACCAGCACTATCACGTAGCACTGCATCACTGAAAAAGAGGGACAAAATATTGAATACATGGGTAGGTAGGTAGTTATAGGGTTATAGGTAGGTACTATCACCAGTAATTCCACCTACCCATTTAAGGAACCAACATACCGGGAGTAACGGAAAGGGTATAACAAGCCGAAAGGAGTTCAAGGTACTCATGAAACTGAACAGCTTTTCCCATGGAACATGGGTCGATTATATGAAAAAAAAATTTTAGACCTCCCATAGTAGGTAAATCAATTAGCTAGTCGGTGATTTTTTATGGGAGGTCCAAATTTTCTTTTCATATTTCGACCCAAGTTCCATGGGGAAAGTTGTTCAGTTTCATGAGTACCCTGACCTTCTTTCGGCTTGTTATACCCTTTCTGTTACTCCCGGTATAACTGGTTTATCTTAGTATTTGTATGAAAAACCAATAAGTTGGTCGTTTAAATGGGGAAGTGGATTTGCTGGCGATAATACTATCAGCAGATCCTGAGTTGTTGATCAAATGCTGGTCTGCAGTAAATGTCAAAAATACCTACGACTTTTCCAGTTAAATAGGGTAATAGGTTTAAAGTTAATAGATAAATAGGTTTGAAGGAGCTACGATCTTACAATATCCTTATCAACAGTCCACTGTAGGATAAAGTCCTCCCCCTTTTTGGGGTATTTGCCATGGTCATCCATCACGCTCGGCAGGCTGGTTGGTAGGGCATGGTCTTTTATTCACAGGGTACGCTTCTACACATTTTCTGGCTTTTATCCTTCCAAGCTTTTATCCCTCAGTTGCCATCTACGACACCCGTGGGTAGCTACAATTGGGGTGATGATGCTTTTTTTTTACTCTGGTACTACCTGGCAATATCCTTACATACTTACGTATAGCAAAATACGTATTGCTGTGTGGTGCCGGCAGAGTAGAATAACACTACCCCCTCTCTTCCCGTGGGGGTCGTAAGAGGCGACAGAGGGATAAACCCAACCCAAACAGTCAAGGTCAACCGTATGGTGGCGGTTATTCCACAACAAAAGTATTCCCAAGGCGGGTTGGTAGGCGGCCGGTCGTAAAATTAAGCCAAATCCTTTTGCAACACGATTTTGCGTTTAACAAACGTGTTGCGCCGACCCCAAGTAATTGGGATAAGGGCAGGAAGATGATGATGACTTACGTATAGCAAATGATGCTGCACACACTTCAGTGACATACATTCTCGATAAGAGGATGAATGTTGGTATTAGTGCGGCGATTGTCGTCGCTACGGCGTAGTAGTTGTATAACTTTAGCATCGTGATGTCCTTCTGTAAGGTAAATAAACAAACAATAACAACTAACCAAAATATGAGAAATATAACGTATTAGATAGTAGGTATAGTTAGGAATAAGGCTACTCTAAATCTAGATAGGTAAGGTAACGTAGCGAGCATATGCAATTTTCCCTACAAGTAAGTTATTTTTTCATTAACAAAGGTCATCTACCTGAAAACTACTGCCTCATAACAGAAAAATAATAGTGCTAGGGCTTACATCGTAATCTTTTTAGGGGCTCTTTATTCTTTAGAAAAATGGTTCTGTTTCGTAAATTGAAAAAAACAGTGACCGGTTTGCTCAGAAAAAATCTGATACGATCGCCATTAGCTTTTAAAAATAAATTATATTTTTTAACTTTTTAATTTTATCGATTTTTTCCGTTTTATTTCTCAAAAGTTGCCAGTATTTTTAAAGACATCATTGGAATAAATTCTCATTTCACAAAAGAGTGTAGTGTGGGTGGGGTATGGACTATCTTGGACTTGGACTCAGTGTAGAGTCTATCCCACCAAAAACATTTACTTGTAAAAAGAACCAAGTCTCGCCTCTTAGTTCATCTACTGTAAAAAGTTGTGAGATCCATGTGATGCCAAGTCGGTTATTGATTTATTCAAGGACTACTTTAGGGAACTTTCATCTTAAGCTATTGCGTAATTAGGTAACAGACATCATCTTACAGTAACTATATCGATATTTAAAAACTTTTATATTTACAATAACTAGAATGACCCAGCCATCGCACTAGACCATCGTATCTCACAAGCAAATAGTGTGCGATTGCCAAGTCATTCTAGTTATTGTAAATATAAAAGTTTTTAAATATCGGTATAGTTACTGTAAGATGATGTCTGTTACCTAATTACACAATAGCTTAAGATGAAAGTTCCCTGAAGTAGTCCTTGAATAAATCAATAACCGACTTGGCATCACATGGATCTCACAACTTTTTACAGTAGATGAACTAAGAGGCGAGACTTGGTTCTTTTTACAAGTAAATGTTTTTGGTGGGATCTTATTTCTTTTTGTAGATAGTCTTCCTCTTTGTCTTATCTGGAACTACTTCTTGAGCCTCAGCTACAGATTTCCTTAAAGCCCATCCGCAAAGTTAACTTTGTAATCCTATACATTTGTATGGAAATACAAAGTTAGTTATGCGGTTGCAACCGAATTTGCAGAATGTTATAGTTTTCCCTTTATTCATACACTAAATACAAGGTGTATTCTAAGTTTCAAGCTCCTCAGTCTGCTAGAAGTACCTTAGAATTTTGATGATCGGTCAGTCAGTCAGTCAGTCAGTCAGGCAGAAAATTAAGAAACTTTGACTGACTATAACTTCTAAACTACTGGTCCAAATTAAATGAAATTTAAAATGTATTGTATCTATGCAGTGCTTGATAAGATATTTTAAAATGAGGGTTCTAAACTTATTGACAAGGGAGTAATGGGGGGGTCAAAAATGGCCTGAACTGGTTCGAGAAAAGGATGGTACGGCCGTGCCGCTTTCAGCTCGACTTGGTGGGGGCACTGCCGTGCCCCCAGATAATCCATCTGTTTAAAAAATACCGAGCATCGAAGCCTTTTGCCATCGATACGCCTGGTTCATCGGCCAGGTGATGTGATTTATGTGGTAGATATACCTATTTATTTCACCCTGACTTACTTGGTAACTAGCGACCAGCAGTAGTACGTTCAGTAGAACTCCCATGCCGAGAACGGCAAACAGGACAGTCGCAGTGACATTCTCCAGGGAGTCATGAGCTATGATGGTGTCTTTGTGCAGTTCAGTGGTTATCACCAGGCAGGCCACCGCGAATGCTGATAGCATCTGTAGGAAAAAAGAAGGAAAGCTTTTAAGAGTCTAAGTAGCTTGTTAATTTCAGATGTAAATTATCCTCCTGGATACTGAAGAAGAAGAAAATCAGTTACGAAAGGTGCATAAGCTCCAAAATTAAAAATTCATTACAATAATCTACCTAGGTAAGTATACCTACAGGCATTTGGTTGATGCACTGTCAGTACACTACGACTACGTGCTACGAGTCTGTAGTTATTATTAGGTATTTGAGCATTTTGAAATGGTTCGGTACCTAAAACATTTTTTATCTCGGCTTTCGAAAAGTTTCAATTGGAACGCAAAAATTATGGATTTAGTAAGTAATTAAATTAAATAGATACAAACCACATTGATGTACGCGAACAAAATGATCCCCCATCGTAGCGAGCAGCAGAAACAGCACTTATTCACTCTGCAGTACATTTTGAATGCACTTGTGTTTTCCTCTGATAGTCCTGGGGCACTGAGCTGATGGCTGTACCAAATCCAAATTCGATGAAGTTGTAAACATCTGTGCATTGATAACCGATGCGTCTGCGCAGACGAAACTTGCAATGTCAACTCGATTCATTGACTTTTTATAAATCTGTAGTCTTATCTTTATTTGTTGTGTTACCTATTCTTACTTGGTTAAACTTTGTAATTGAGTCATTCCGATTACTGAACTCTCATATCAATAAAACGAAACTTATCAACCGTTCTCACTTACGTATGTCTATTAAACTTTACATACCGGGAGTAACAGAAAGGGAAAGCCGAAAGCAGGTCAAGGTAGAAGATACTCATGAAACTGAAAAACTTTCCCCATGGAACATGGGTCGAGGAAATATGAAAAAAAAATACCACCATGTGCGAGACAGAAGTAATTAGAATCTCTCCTTACAACTCTGCTCAGAAAACAATACCTATGTAGTACTTACCTACCTACCTAGCCGATGTTGTGATGAGATGATAATCAAAGCAAACAGAAATATTTCTACAATCCACAACAATAGTTTCCGCCCATTACAAGACTTTTTGTTTGTTTTTCTCCGCATACAAAAATCAAACGACCGACTCCACAAGGCATCTTCTATTGTCACGTGGGTGGGACACCGAGTCCGATATCTGATGAACTTCGGTGTTAGCAACAGTCGATTTAACGTGCCCTCCGAAGCACGGAACCACTTTCTACAATCAGGTGGTCTAGCCTGCAGAGTCCCAATTAAAATGGGTACAAATTCACAAGTTGATAAAATGTAAAAAGGTACCTATCTATCAACTTTTTTCGTTCCCTTGAAATCAAACGTGGGACCTCCGGATCCTAAGACCCACACTCAGACCACAGGAGGCAGTCCCCACGGCTATTAACAGTACCTAATCCTAATAGCAGTTGTAAAACGCTACTTTACGAGATAATGCGTTGCTTATTGGCAGTTATTGCATAATTGAGCACCACCCAGCTCGACCCTCGGCCAGCAGACAGCACGATTAGCCCCGGGCTCCTTATTCGTTTAAGAACCACTAACATTAATTAACCGTTAGAAAAATAAGGCATTGAAAATGGGAATAGTTTCCGGGAGACATTCATTCAGGGTGTGTGTTCCAACGGGTGTGTTCCTACTGGGATTCCAAAACGGTTCAAACCGGGGTTCAAACCCACGAAACGTCGCAGTTTTCACTAAGGAGTCCTAACGCCTTTAAAAATTTGTAAGGCCACTAAACTCCGCGAAAATTTATTTGATTACCATATAATTTTGACAGGCGTTTAAAAATAAAAGTCCTAAACGTTCCATTTCATATAATCTAAATCGTATCTGGAAATTATTTTATACAAAAAACATTCTAAACCGAAGCCCAAATAAATATCTCGATCATTATTTTTATTTTTTTAACGTGCCTAAAGTATTTTTGTGGAATATTCACGATTGTTGAAGCATTAAATTCTTAAACAGAGAATACAACGTTCCGTTATCTTAACCTAACCTCTTCTGTCAAAGTCAGTCTTTTTATAATCTGTGTTCTTACTCCAGTGTTGCCGTTTTAGCGACTTTGTCGCTAAATCTAGCGGATTTTTCACATGCTTAGCGACATTTCTTTTCAAAAAAGTCGCTAGAATTTTTTTAGCGACTTCTGGCGACATTTATACTTGAGTAGAAAAAGTAGAAAATAAACATTATTTACCGGGAATACTATGCATGCTGAATAGTTTTTAGTACCGGGAAGTCCCTTTCACTTTCATCAAAACGAAAGGGGTGAAAAACTGAACGGGCGGGGAGTTTCGGGAATTCCCCTACGAATGATGTTTTATTGTGGCTGGATGGATGCGTCTCACTCACCATAGTCTCACTCTCTCCCATGGATGCAACAAGCAAAATTAACAAAACTGTAAAAAAGTGTCAAAAGAAACGCCCTCAACTCAACTACTTCTAGTGCCGCGTCATCGTCTTTAGAGATTGTGGAAGTCGACAACGAAGCACTAGCGACGATAGTAGATGACGAAATTTTTGTTGATTTGAGTAACAAATAAGTATTGAACTTGAAAAACGCTTTTTTTATTTACATATTTTTGTATTTCCACTATTTAAAATTCTAGCGACTTCTAGCGGATATTTTTAGTCATTTTTTTGCCAAATCTAGCGACTTTTCTACACGTGTCTGGGGACTTTCTATTTTCCTAGGCGGCAACACTGTCTTACTCTTTCCTGATCGAGAGGCATTTTTTGCCGCTTACACAATAATTACAGCAAATTAAAGTGATAAAATTAGCATTATTTGTTCCCTAAAATAAGGTAATTCTATATGGTTTCAAATTCTGTATGCAAATTCCACATTAGGTGTGAATTTACAATGTTAACCTTTTTATAGGTTAGATAACTTATCGTGTGCTCCTCGGGCTTCGGGCGTGATTTTGTGACTTTAAATCCAAGTTAGAGCAATAAAAACCTACAAATCTCAATGTAATTGAGAAAACAGCAGTTTTATGTCAAGTTTATTATATCTGTATTGATTGGATTCATGGATGTTGCAATAATTTTGTTTGACTTGCAACTTCTTCCATAGAATTTTCTAAGTTGTCATACCAAAAATTATTCAGTATTGGTGAAATTCGGTGTACAATAGGTTTATGTAAGCTTTTAATGATATTGCTTTTATGAGCTAACCTTTTACTTGTTTTCTCATGAACCTGATTCTGCAATCAATCTAAGTACAAGTGTATCACAATCACATCTAAAGCGTATAACTACACTACTTTCATGTTATGAACCTAATGATCTAGCTACATTCATATATGGTAAAAATAACTGTCTCATGTGTTTAATGCAAAAAAATTATTGTCTGAAATCAAGTAAGACCATTGGTGCATTTAAATGCACTCACAGTTTATTACTCTCATATCATAAATGAAATAATAAATTAAAAATGTGTTGAGCATCATTCGGAATCAAAACCAGGACACATGTTGTACCATCCCACTGCTCTGCCACTGAGCACTGCTACAATGCTTGTTTTTTTTTTTTATTTCATCTCATTTATTTCATTATTTAAAGACCATTATTTCACATTTGCAGCAAAAAGATATTTGCAATTGGTTAACCATTATTCTCTGGTTTCCTTTCAGAAATGGCGGCGCAGCTCTTCAACCGCATCGGTCAAGTTGGCCTCGGAATGGCACTTGTTGGTGGTGTCGTTAACTCTGCACTATACAATGGTAACATTTTCACTCCTCATAGAATACTATCCCAAGTTTACCATGTGATACCAGTTTAGAATAGCATCACCTCAATTCTACCCAAGGGTTTTGTAAAAAGCAACTTAGGGATAAACATCCATAGAATGGGCAGCAGCATTCCCTGTGAATGCAACATCTTGCACTGCACTCAATACCCTCCAATAGGGGGAGGCCCATGTCCTGCAGTGGACAAATTAAAAAACTGGTTGAATTATTTCTTTTTGTTTGGTATCACTTTGCTTATATTCTCCAACTTCCTCAAAAGGCTCATCAATAAGATGTCAGTTTCATGAGACAGCCTCACCTCCAAGTCTTGTGAGGAATACACACATACAATAAGAGGTATATGCAGGCTTATGGACAAGGCCTAAGAAGCTAAATCACTACATAGGGACAACATAGTCATTTTTTTTTTTTTATTTTTTTTTTATTTTATTTATTGAGAAAACCAACAGCTATTTGGAAAATTATTAAACTGTACACACTGACAAAACATGAGCTAATCACAGGTTTCCCTAAATTAAAGCTAATCACAGGTTTCCCTAAATTAAAGCTAATCACAGGTTTCCCTAAATTAACATTCATGCCATGTTACATAAAGACTGCACAGATAAACCATAAAATAAACACTTTGCAACTGCTATCAAACCACAATATCAAACAAAATATTTGAAGCAGAAAGATAGTGGAGTAATAGTGTGATTCATTGTGAATACTGGACAATGTAGAAACTGACTGCAAAATTAGACCGGTTTTTTGCATGCCAATGCAGTTGCGTCACTTATTTAAAGAGTATCTTATTGTTTTCTTTTCAGTTGATGGTGGCCACAGAGCAGTCATCTTCGACAGATTTCAGGGAGTCAAGAACTTGGTGGTAGGAGAAGGCACACACTTCTTTGTACCATGGATTCAGAAGCCCATCATCTTCGACATAAGATCACGGCCCAGAAACGTTCCCACCATTACAGGAAGCAAAGGTAACTGTTTAGACAGCAGCCGAAGAGTCCAAGAGTAAATTGGTCTTCTAAGGAATTATTTTCACTTTCTACAGTACAGAATGTAAAAAAAAAGACTAAAACAAAGAGTCCAACTAAACAACTGTCAGCAAGGAAAATAGGTCGAAATATGGTATAAAAATGTTGACCATCTTCCTTAGGGGAAGTTGTTAAGTTTTATGGATTGGTTTGTTCACTCCTTAAATTTATGCAATGGTTCTTTTTAAACCTTATATTGAAAGTAGATGCCCTTCCCTCTATTTATGTGAAAACAGAAAAGTTATGAATTAAAATGTACACCAGTTTCTGCCTAACTATTACCAACCAATCCTTCAACCGTTTTGTGTAATCAATCATGGATCCCACAACATGTTAATTCACTTAGTTTCAGAGCGCTTCTACTCAAAAGGTATAAAAAATACCCTGTTCTGGTGAGACATAAATGTCTATTGGCTAAACCCCATGTTCGTCACTGCTAACTTTAGATACTTTTACTGTGTAACATCTAGCTGCTTATAGAAGAAAAAGCGAGAAGCAGTGTATGTCTGTCAATGTACCTGCTTAAAAATGTCACGGTGATCTAAACTATGTCAATATTGCAACAGTCCACTGCTGGACATGCAATATAGACACTAAAAGAGAATTGCTTGTGTACTACAGAAGATATTTTGCTGTGAAACATACTTTGGTGATCATTTATTCAAATTGCCTTGCCTTCATTCCACAATAATTTCTCTTTTAGTCTAATAGAAACGTGTTTCTCTTAGAGATATCATCACATCAACCTCAACATCAACAAAATAGCACAAGCATACAGTCACATTCACTTCTAACATCACAAATTACCTACTCATCATTTTCTTGCCCTTATCCCAATTACTTGGGGTCGGCGCAACACGTTTTGTTGAACATAAAATCGTGTTGCAAAGGATTTGGCTTAATTTTACGACCGGCCGCCTACCAGACATCAACCCTCCTTGGGAATGCTTTGTGGTGGATTAACCGCCACCATACGGTTGGCCCTGGCTGTTTGGGTTGGGTTTATCCCTCGGTCGCCTCTTACGACCCCCACGGGAAGAGAGGGGGTGGTGCTATTCTACTCTGCCGGCACCACACGGCACAAATTACCTACTATGACACGAAAATAAAAGATTATGTCTCCAATTCCAGATCTCCAGAACGTGAACATCACCCTCCGTATCCTGTTCAGACCGGTGCCTGACCAGCTTCCCAGGATCTACACAATCCTCGGCATTGACTATGACGAGAGAGTACTCCCCTCCATCACAGCTGAAGTTTTGAAGGCTGTTGTAGCACAGTTCGATGCTGGCGAACTCATCACACAGAGAGAGGTTTGTAAAGATGTCTGTGTGGGCTAAATTTTTTTTTATTGCTAGCCTGTGTCGTCCCACTGTAGGATCCAGATAATGGGCAGCAGTGTACCTTATGAATTTGCACTGCATCCCCTGAACCCTTCTGCCAAGCTTGGTGCTTGGCTTGGTCAGATGAGCATAGCAAACACTTGATTTAAAGCTTAGCCGTACGCGCCGCATAGTCGGAATGCTGATGGTGCGATCATTTCGGTAGATTTTTTAAATCTCCGTAATTATCTGGTTTTTGCTTAAAAATCTGTTTAAAGTTTATTCAAACAAAAAAGCGGGTATTCATTGGGAACATTTCAAGGACATAGTCCCGCGATATTGCATAAACACAAAAGTTCCCCAATAAATGTTCCCAATGAAAGCGCATTTATACAATTTTGCGGGATAAAGTTCCCGACGAGGGTGTGTCTTCAGGAACAATGTATCAGTTACATTGTCGCGTAGATTTTGTCCCTAAATAATACACACCTTGGGAATTGCATAAAGTACAAAGCAAATCTCGTTGCTCTTTCCACAGATCGTATCACAGAAAGTGAACGAGAGCCTAACAGAGCGCGCGTCGCAGTTCGGCCTCATCCTCGACGACATCTCCATCACTCACTTGACCTTCGGCAAAGAGTTCACGCAGGCCGTCGAGCTGAAGCAGGTGGCTCAGCAGGAGGCGGAGAAGGCCAGGTTCCTCGTAGAGAAGGCGGAGCAGCAGAAGAAGGCCGCTGTCATCGCTGCCGAGGGAGACGCGCAGGTGTGTATCAGGGGTGTCTCACATCACCCACTTCATATACAAGTTATACAGCTGAAGCAGGTGGCACAGCAGGAGGCGGAGAAGGCCAGGTTCCTTGTAGAAAAGGCGGAGCAGCAAAAGAAGGCCGCTGTCATCGCGGCCGAGGGAGACGCGCAGGTGTGTATCAGGGGTGTCCCACATCACCCACTTTATATACAGGTTATATAACTGAAGCAGGGGGCCCAGTTAGAGGCGGAGGCAAGGTTCCTAGTGGAGAGGGACGCTGTCTTCGCTGCCAAGGGAGACGCACAAGGTATGTATTGGGTGGGATTTTCTTTATGTCTGACTCGACAGTTTTAGCCCCGGGGCTATAAAACCTACACCTGACTATTTGGTGGGAAATAACAGCTAACTGGGAAGTATTTGTGAAGTTGTTCAAACATCCAGCTCAATCGCAACCTAAGGACGCGGCTGGCGGCGGTATGTACAGTATGCGAACGAGTTCATGACCATCCTGAAATATGCGCCTCCTTTTCACACAGGCCAGTATCACTGCGAGTATGACAAGGAGGCGCATATCTCAGGATGGTCATGAACTCGTTCGCGTACTGTATAAGGGTTGTCTTGTCCCCCATCACCAACTCAACCCACACCAAAGAGAAGGTCATGCCAAGGCCAAGCTTTTCGAGTAGTACACTGAGTCGTCCAACGACCCGATGAACCCGAATTTTATTCAAGATAACATACTAAGTACGTACTCACTATTATTGATGGACTAGATAGATTTGGTTAAGCTCTAAGGTGATGATGATGAACAATTGTCAGGAATTAGTCTCGCGTTCAAATCAACATATCATTTTTCTTTAAACTTGCAGAATTTTCCACCACTTGAACCTGCGACCTTCAGGGGAAAGAGTTATGTATGGCACGCGGATAAGTGTAAACCCCTTCGGGGGCAAGAGTTATGTGTGACGGCCGATGCCAGTACCAACTGCAAGTTTTAAAACTATCTCGGTAGATAGAGCCCTGCCACGCGAAATTTGGTATTGAACATATCTAATTCACATTTGTATCCCTCCAGGCGGCCGTGCTGCTGGCCAAATCGTTCGGCACAGCCGGCGAGGGTCTGGTTGAACTGCGTCGTATCGAGGCCGCTGAAGACATCGCGTACCAGCTGTCCAAGTCGCGCAACGTCACCTACCTCCCCGCCGGCCAGAACGTGCTGCTCAACCTGCCCACGCAAAACTAAACCATAGTATAAAGAAAGGGGGAAAGTAAGTTATCTTAGAACAACCGCACCGCGCGCGGCTTGTATGTGTGCGCAATAGTATCTACGCGTCGCCGCACGCACACATCTACTGGCGGCCCCGACCGAGGCTGCCCGAAACGTCCCGAGATTTGTCAGTGTGTGCGTGCGGCGACGCGTACAGATACTATTGCGCACACATACAAGCAGCGCGCGGTGCGGTTGTTCTAAGATAACTTACTTCCCCTTTCCTTATACTATGACTAAACGCCTAACGGAGGAAATGTACCGGGAGTCTCGATCTTGAACTAAAAGCGTAACTTTTTACTACCGCCATCTGTTGGTATTGCTACAAATGCTGGTTTGTGGGTAAATGAATTAAGATACACCGAGTATTATCTAAAACTTATCATTTTGTTCGGTAAGATTTTAGAATCAAAATACGATAGTTTTTTTCCTATTCGACTCTAGCGCGATATTTTGAAGTACACTTTTTAGTTCTGGATTGACTCTCCTCTTGTATATTTCCTCCAATGTTATTTTATAATGTACAGTACCATAGGGGATGATAAACTCGGTGCAATCGCATTTCTACTTACACAAAATATGTTAAGAATTGTTGCATTTTGAAGAGACTAAAATAATGCTATGGTTCCGCCAATAGATGGTAGTCTTTATTAGTTTTATGAAAAAATTGTAATTAGTAATTACGCAATTAAACTATTACTTTTGTTGAACATGATTGTTTTACTGAGGCAAAAGACCCTGAAAATGTTAATATTGCTGAAATGGGTGGGGGACCTTAGTAGTGGGGACATTTTGTAATATGCACAGATTTCTGATATTGAGGCTGTGTGGCATTATTGTATAGTCCACATTGTAAGCAATCAATTTAAATATTCCCTATCACAAGCTGAAAAAGAAAACAATAGTCATCCCATATTCCTGACACAACAAACCCTTTGTTTCCAGGTGTCCTACTGATCTAGAAAACTAATGAAATATGGAAAAAGTCATTATGATTTATATATATAATTATAGACTTAGACTAGGATGGGCAGCCTACTCCAAACTGGAATTCGTCTTCAAAATGAAGCTGACAGCACAACAGAAGGCCCAAATATTCGACCAATGCATACTACCAGTACTGACCTATGGAGCCGAAACCTGGGTCACCACAAAAGAGGTTATAAATAAACTGAGTGTGGCACAGAGGGCTATGGAAAGGAAAATGATAGGAGTATGCCTAATGGACCGTGTGACCAACAAGGCCATAAGGAAACGGAGTAAGGTCACCGACGTCAGTTTGAAAGTAGCGAAGCTGAAGTGGGAGTGGGCGGGTCATATAGCCAGAAAATCTGAGTCGTGGTGCAAAAGACTACTGGAATGGAGACCCTGGGACCAGAAGAGACCTAGAGGAAGGCCACAGATGAGATGGAAAGACGACATCAAAAAGGTGGCGGGTAGCAACTGGACTCTTACTGCCCAAAACAGAGAGAAGTGGAGAAGTTTGAAGGAGGCCTACACCAAAACCTTGGTTGATGATGGCTAGAAAGAAGAAGAATATAATTATTTTTTATGAATAGTTATGAAACAATGATAGTTTTTAGAAATAGATAACAAAATAGAATTATGTGAGCTTAGTTATGGTTCAGATTTACACACATCTATTATTGAATCAGAATATGCCTCGCTAATCAATGACATTGACTCATACAAGTTTTCATGAGATTCACTTTCATTGCTTTCACCAGCAGTAAACCTTCCTTCGTCCTTATCCAGAGCAAAGTCCTTCTGGATTTTATTGTAGAATAAGTTTTCTCTTGCACAAGCTGTCTTAATGTACTCTACTTCAGCAGAGTTTAGTGTTCCCGGAAGCGTCAGCTTACATAAGTTAACATTTTCTTTGAAGTTCTTAATAAGGTCATCAACTTCCTTTTTGAAAGCATCACTAGCTTCTGCTGATGGATTCTCCATCACCAGTCTAGCTTGGTTACAAGATTCTCTGGTATTTTGGAGTAACTCTAATTCTGCCTTTATTTCTTCACTGGTAGGGCAAAGCTTGATTGCTCTTCGTAGCTTTTTTTCGGCATCATCATACTGCCCTATCATTCTTAACGCTTTGGCATTCTGAAAGAGTACTTTGCCATTGTTCCATAAGCTGTTTAGTCTGTTCATTTCATTGCAGGCAACGCACGCTTTTAAAGGTTGTTTGGTGGCATTGTAGCAGATAGCCAGGTTGGTGTAAAGTTTCTTGAGCATCTTCTCTTGTTTTTCTTCTTCCGATTCATCAGCTAAGCGACACCTGTGTAACATGTAGACTGCTTTTCTGAAGAGGTTGATTGCTGCCATATAATTTCTGCTTTTGTATAAGGCGGCCCCTGATGCATATAACAATTTTACTTCATGGTATAGTCTCTGGAATGTGTTGGGCTCTGAATAATCCACTTTCCTGTAAATGGCAAAAAATTGGCAAAAAATTTTTGAATTACAAAATATTGTAGAAAGTACATTAAAAACATTTCTAAGTATTTGTTCTACTTACTCTGTGGGAGTCAAAATGCTTTTGATCAATTTTATGTAAAACACAGAGGTGGCTTTAGGTTTGATTCTAGGTGGAATCCCCAGCTCACCGTACATAACTTGATGAGATAGGAGGAAGACTGATACTTCTCCAACAAACATAGTCTCTATGGCAATCTGCAGGCCCGGCAATAATCCACTGTCACTTAAATCTACAACCTGAAAAGGGTACAACAAGTTTAGATTAAGGTACATACATCATAAGTGTTAAGAACTGTAACCAAGTATTTAGCATGGACTTACCAAAGGTTTATCAAGATTTTTAACATCAAAGGGTTCTGGCTCATTCTCCCAATACCCAGAAAATGCGACAAAAACTGTGCAGCCTTTATGAAGGGGCAAACCACCGCCTTCTTCCAGTATTTTCTTCTTCACAAAACCTGTAGCGTCCACAGGAGTCATAGACTTTTCTAACTGTGCAAAAGATTTTACTGGCTGTCCTATAAAGTCCACATTGGATGTTGCGACTTTCCCTTGATCTTCGAGACCATCATCAGCCGCATAATCTTCGTTGATATGCAGGATTGAACCAGTAGTCAGAACTTCCCTGGAAAAAACTTGTAGGGTAGGGTAAAAGTGTAAAACTCATATCAATATGCATGCTTTTTTGAGAGTTTTGATGGGACAAAGACGTACCTGAGATCTAGCCCGTTTTCCAATACAATGGATGGCTTGGATTCCATTTTAGCACAAACAAAAATAAAAATAAGTTTGGAAAACAACCACGAAACAAAATCACAAAACAAAATGTACTTTTTGAAATAACATAAAATAAGAAAGAGACAAGCCTATTATGCTATAGAGCGTTATCGAGTCCCTACAATGTACAACATAGTATTGTACAGCATAATATTGGCCGTCAGAGGAATGTACGACGTGATGGAGCACGACATGGTGGATGGAATCAAAACAATGTCGCCATCCATCACCCCGTACCGAAAGTGCACAGGGGTGGATTGCACGACATGATGGTTGGAGACATCACGTGTTGTGGTAGAATAGTGATGTGACTGGATCGATAATATTTTATGCATTTCTAACTTAATCGATATTGTTTTTATACTTAATATATTCTTTAGTAAGCTTGGTCGCTCACTTCGTTCGCTCCAGGGGGTCACTGTTCTAACCTAACCTAACCTACTGTGTCGGATTTGTGTTAAGTATGCTTTTTTTACTGCGGGGGGCTGCGCCCCCCAAACCCTTGTGGGGCTATGCCCCCGTCCCCTCCGTGGGTTGCCTTGCATGTCATGTTCCAATAATAAATCGATAACTCGATCAAAGTCAACACTGTCACATCACTACATCCGCTGTGACGTCATTTGTTTTGATTCCATTTCCACCCCTGTACATTATTGGTCCGGGCCCGTATTTCAAGACCATCCATCCATCACGTTGTACAATGATCTGCTGTACAATACGCTGCCGTGCCTTAACCTGCTGTACATTGTGTATGTCGTGCATTGTGGTTCCCCGCGTTATCTATCTCTTTCTGAAATAACAAAAGCGTAAGAGAAACGAAAAATGACAGTTCTTTGATTCCACTAAATTCGGATACACTTTCTAAAAGAACGATTAGGTGAATGAATGAATGAACAAGTAAATAAAAATGAAACGAACGTGTACCGGAACTAGTGATCTGGTACCGGAAATCCTGTTTTCTTCTTAGAACTTCCGGTTCAGATTCAAGTGAGTTGAAATAAAATGAATAAGTTTGTTTTCAAAGAAAACGAAGGATTCTGCACAATATTTTTGTGAAACAATAGAAATCGCATCAGCTGGCCTTTTGGACGAGACGAATTTCAATGTATGAAACGAACCAAATAAAATTTCGGTAAGGCATATTCGCATAGCACTTGTACAGGAATTTTCAGCCAACTTGTAAAAAACCAGCGAACAGTCCTACGTTCAAGTACAATACAAGGCCACCCCCCCTAAGTGCACCCCAATCCAAGGCCCAGCTATATTTCAAGTAGAATCCAGCTATATTTCAAGAAGTTCCTTTACGCCGTGGGGTGCCGTCTTAAAATAGCATCACTCCATATCTTTCACGTGGGCGTTGTGTCGTAAGAAGCGACTATTGGTTTGAGAGCTGGAGCTCCAACAACTTTGCCCCTCTATGCCACACCTTGCCGCATTCTCATTGGGAAGTTCGGGGATACTGCCAGTTCAGGCGATGGGAAACACGAGAAGTGTTGTAAATTTACGAGAATTGTTATAGAAAGAAAAAGAAAATCTATTGTCTTTCGTCGTAAGTATATTAATCCATAGCATAATGTGTTTACAAAGTAAGTGTTCTTATTATTAGGTACACCTTGCGCAGATAAAAAAACAAAATCCCAATTCGCTACCTGACAGGATCTTCAATAAAATACAAAAGCCATACACTTACTTCATTCATCGTTTTACAAAATATAGTTAAAATTGTTAAACCGAACACTAATAAAAAAATGTAACCAAAATATTGAAATATGACGTCATATTTCAATATTTTCATACAAAATATCGTTTCACAGAGTTTTAAAAAGTAGCGCATTTGACCTGTCTGTCATGTCAAGTAGCGGATTGGCAACATTATTGTTTGCCTCTCTATCATTTTATATGACATAACCCGCCCAGCGGTTTCACCCGCTGCTACTTACCTGTTTTCCCGTAGAAATTGGATCTTTGCCCGTAGTAAAAAGTCCATTACTCCGATCCAGCAGAGGTAAATGTGCGAGCAAAAGCGGCCCGTCATGCTGAATAACTTTTACTTTAAAGCCATTACCGTATCTCTTATTGTTTATAAGGGATGCTGGTGGTCTACATCAGGTACTCCAGACCCTCGTGACCATGAGCCAGCAAAAGCGGCCCGTCATGCTGAATAACTTTTACTTTGAGGCTTTTACCGTATCTTTTATAGTTTATATGGGATGCTGGTGGTCTACATCAGGTACTCCAGACCCTCGTGACCATTTGCCAGCAGAAGCGGCCCGTCATGCTGAATAACTTTTACTTTGAAGCCATTATCGTATCTCTTATAGTTTATATGGGATGCTGGTGGTCTACATCGGGTACTCCAGATCCTCGATGACCATGTGCCAGCAGAAGCGGCCTGCCATGCTGAGTAACTTTTACTTAAAAACCATTACCGTATCTCTTATAGTTTAGATGGGATGGTGGTGATGTTCATCAGGTACTCCAGATCCTCGATGACCATGTGCCAGCAGAAGCGGCCCGTCATGATGCACAACTTTTTCTATGTAGCCATGGCCGTATCTCTTATAGTTTAGATGGGATGCTGGTGGTCTTCATCAGGTACTCCAGATCCTCGATGACCATGTGCCAGCAGAAGCGGCCCTTCATGGTGAACAACTTTTTCTATGAAGCCATGACCGTATCTTTTATAGTTTAGATGGGATGCTGGTGGTCTTCATCAGGTACTCGTACTCCAGATCCTCGAGGGCTGACAAAAAGTAGTCCATGTCCATCTTTACTATGCTAGTAATATCAGTGCCAAATTTTGCGAAGATCGGTACAGCGGTTTGGCTTATTTGGGTAATATCCGCTGTATTTCCCGCTTTTCCTGCTGCTAACCATTTTCCCGTGGAAATGAGGAATTTTCCCGTGGTAAAAAGTAGCCTATGTTACTCAGGAATGTTGTAGCTTTCTAATGGTGAAAGAATTTTCGAAATCGGTCCAGTAGTTTCGGAGTTTATCGATTACATACATACAAAAAAACAAACAAACAAAAAAACAAACAAAGTTTTCCTCTTTATTATATTAGTGTAGATGTAGATAGTGTAGATGAGCAGGATGTCAACAATAATTTTGCCAGTTCGGGATTAATAATAGTTAAAATAGTCGGTATCATTTAAAAATATTTTTATCTAGTTTTCTGCCGCATATTTTCCCTGAGCACTGCAATGTAAGAGGATATCAAATCGTCCATTTTGTAGCCAAGTGAGGTTTCGCAGAGGATCTTGGTGCCTCGAAGCACATTGCCCATGGTCATGTGGAAGAAAGTGTTCCCGGATGACCAGTTGGACAGTTGGGAGAACGGGTGAGTCACGAGGACATCCTGAAATGTAACACATTTGGGTTAAGGTGGTTAGCTTAGCTGGTTAGACAGAATAAAGACTGTGGCGGATTCTCAATAAGGCGTCACGCACGTCCATCTTTATGAAAGAAAATATTGTATTCACTTAGATTACTGCGAGTACAGGTGATTAGTAAAGTGTATGTAGTGGCTACTCGCAGTTCACTCGTCAAAAATAAAACACACTTCTATTTCTTCTACTTCGCAGCCTACTAAACACTTGCACTAATATCCTGCTACTCGTATGCCGCGCTCTTCCACGGAGCAACATCAAATCTAAATTGTTGAACCTAGCTACATAAAAACACAAGTATAAGTACTTACTCTACTTTGAGGATGAATAACGCTAACTCCATTCTTATTAATTCCTATAATCACCATCTCAGGATAGGAAGGATCAGAAGTCTGTTTGACTTCAAAGAATGCTGTTCCAAATGTGGGTAGCTCATAGATTTTCTTCAAGAACCTTTCTTTGGCTTCTTCCTCAGTCATGACTCCCTGTTTGAAATACGCCGCACTTATGGTACTCTTCCATTGCGAAGTCGATTGTACTCTGACCATGTCTACCGGGATAAGTTCGTCGACCATCTGCGGAATTTGAACCAAAAGAGATTGGTCATTGCCGAATCGTGCTCTGTAAATGAGAGCGGCGAGTTCAATAAGATCTTGCTTTGAGAGTTTGTGGTAGCCCCGTAAGTACTTCGGCAGTTCTTGCGGGAAATAAAATATTTGATCAGCGTTTTTATCTCGTCCAGGAACAGCGTTGATCCAAAGTTTCTTCATGAAGAATATTTGGTAGTTCATTTGTAATTGGCCTCCAGCTGGAAAGAAAAAATGAATCATATTAAATTACAATTCCAAGTGTTTTCTTAAATTCGCTACGTAAATCATTAATATTCTACTTACCACCACGCAGTGGACGCGTCTTCTTCATCCATTCAACGAGCTCATGAATGAAGTCGAAGAAGTAATAGTTAGCAGGAACTGAGAACACCTTATCGACAATCTTTACGAAGAGATTAAACCCATCGCTATTCTTGAGATTTAATCTTCCAGTAATTTGTTCGCAAAGATCCTTAGCCTTTATTGATGAATCAACCTCAAAAGCTTCGTCTGTGTCATCGGGGAAATATACTTTGTGGTAAATCTGCATACTTCTATGCTGAATAGCTTCGACTTCCACAACATAAGGCGCGTAAATTCTCGGTCCACTCTTTTGTATCCTGAAAACTCGTTTCAAACATTCTTTAGCGATAGGATGCGGCCTAGTTTTTAAAAATTCAACAAGCTCTTTGATCAGTGTTTGGCCAGGAGCGAAGATTCCAGTTGCAAGCCACATTAGCTCCCATCCTCGTTCTTCACTAAGTTGAATCCTGTTATTAGTCAGTTGTTTCATTATCTGGCAATATATTTCATCTCGAAGTGCTGGTTCTATTACAGCTGCGCTGAATATCTCATCCGTGTACTCTGTGACAGATCTTGCCTTCGGAGCTGGCATGTCGCCCATGTATTTCAATATAGCGAAGAAGGCAGCAACGGCATTTTTACTTAGCTTTTCATCATCTAATAATCTCTTTAGAAGAGGCTTACGGATGGGTTCTCTAGTGTGAACCCATAAGTCTACTGCAACAGCCTTTTTTGCCGTTACGATAGAAACACTCGCACGTCGTGAAACCGATGCGTTTATGTCGTAATTTTCTCTGAAATGCTCTTGTGCGTATTTTTCTAGTGTATACATTCGTTTTCTTTGAATGGTATTGTATTGAGTATTGTTAGATTTCTTAACATTGACGTCGCCCTTTTTGAAGGTTTCTAATATCGCATTCGATGGTATAGTCATAGTCGGTAAAATGTACACCTGCTCCGTTGGAAACAGCCCTTCTTGACCGTTGCACTGTCCATGACCCCAAGTAGAATTCATTAGAGTTTCTCCTGTACAATCCTGTAACAGAGTTATAAGATCGCCTTTTTTGTATTGCAAGAATGATGAAGCATCGCTGTAGCCTTGAGCGTCCATTTGAGCAACAACGTAGATCGAACGCCTCTTTAATCCATCGATGAGGTAAATTATCAAAGAACTCATTTCAGTCGCATCTACACTCTGGAATACAAATTCGTCTTTTTGAACTGTTTTTATTGTAACCTTTCCCACATTTTCAATTTCTTCGTCTGCGCTGTAAGAGACGTAAGTTACTTCAGCAAATGATATTTCTAGAAGTATCTGTTCAAGTTGATCAACAATGTATATTCCAGTCCAGTTAACAGCTATAATAACCAAGTCTTTATTAATAGCATCCCCTTTTATCTTCATAGCTTCAAAGAATTTCGAGAAAAGCATAGGCCATTTCAATTTTGCAAATATCACTATGTCTTCTTTACAGTGTAATGGATCTACTTTGTTTTGAATGCTAGGCGCGGACTCAAACGCTTTTGTAACAAGGTGTTCCCACTTCGTTAGAGCGGCATCGTTTGATTGTAAAAATTGATTAGGAATATAGTTGCCAATTACTTTCCTTAAAATGTTTGGTTCAAGACGTGCACCATATTCGATATAATGCTGTTGCGCTGCAATCATGGCCAAATCTCTCTCAGAATCGCAACGATATTCACCGAACTTAATTCCTTTTGCAACCTGCTGGTAAATCAGATTAGTTGCCACTTCATCTTCAGATGGATTATGCCATGGAGTAAAAACTTCTTTGCGGTAGAAAAGTCTCCATGGAGCGTTTTTCTCTGGAGTGCCTTGCTCTTTAGCAAATTGTTCACATTGTGATATTGCATCCATAATATGTTCTCCTTCACTTCCCAACGAGAGAACTTTGTCGTACAAAGTTATATATAGCGAGAAGCCAAACATGTCTTTTAACCCGATACTATCAGCAATTTGCTGGCAAATCTCTTCCGATGTTGTTGCTGAATCTGACTGTACCGTCTTCATTGTTTCGTCCATCAAAGTTACAGTTAACAGCATGGGCTTTTTAGTTTTTGTGGCTTGTAATTCCAGCCAACTAGGCGGCTGGGTTCTTGGGCCATTCTTGAAAGTCCTAACTAGTCTTCCTTCGCAGTAAGGGGCATATCCTGGAGGGCCACTTCGTATAAACGAACGAAGGTATTTGACAAATCGTTCGGAAGGTGGGAAGCATCCAACACAGAGAGACAGCAGTATCCATCCACGTGCATGGGATGCCTTCGACGGGTTGTTGGTCAGCTGTTTACATAGCTGGCAAAATATTTCATCGCTGAAATGTTAAGTAATTTACTTAGTATTATAAAAAAATGGTCATTAGGAATACAAACACATTTATTAAAATTATGAATAGATGAACTCTGTGTTACATACCGAAGTTCTTTGCGGATGATACCGTGCCCAATAATAAAATGAAGCTTTTCTAAATTGGTACTTCTCCTTGAATTGAGCCAGGTACTGTACATTTCGTTCGTCACTTCGTCTTTCATCAAGTTCTTTATAAAATCATCGTTCAGTTTAGTCTGGCGTTTTAATGTTTTTTGAATCAATTTACGTTTACCTTCGTAGCTGGAAGATTCGTTGGCTGCCATTATCTCCTAAAAAACAATTCACGAGTTATTATTCGTTTGGCTGTAGAGCGATTTCCGAAATGTTATTTATTTCATTGTATGATACTATCCTTTAACAGACACAACTGTCGACAGCTGGACAACGGCTTTAAGTTTATGACATACCTCATATTCTTTGCTCTTCTGGAATGCTCGACCCACGGTGTCTGTTAACTTCGTCATAACAGGCACATTGTCTATCTTGTCATCAACGTATTTTGGTTCAGGCAAATCTCCCATAAATCTTAGTATGGTGGTCCAAAGGGCTTGAGCCGCTACTGAATCCATGTATGACGGCAGCTCTAGAAGAGATTGCTTCAACGGTTTTCGGGAATACTGGTGGCTCGTGTTGCCTACGAAGTAAGTAGCAGCAAACTTTCTGAAGTTAAATTCGTCGAAGCTCTCTTCTTCCACTTCTTGAGTGAATTGAGGAATGACGTTGCTCACTACTGGTTTGGCTGTAGAAGTCTAAAATAATATTTCTTATTAGAAACAAAATTATTTGGAAAATTTATTAGATACAATCAAAATTGTATGAAAATAACAGGAATACACTTACCACTCCAAAACCAGTGCCACGGACGGTACCCGCAGGCGTCGCTGTATCTTTGAGGAAACCGAAAACATCATCCACGTATCGATCATCTATAACGGCCGCATTATTTGTGGCATTTTCATCGACTATTTCTTTGACGAACCATATTGACTTCATAAGTTCATTTACCCTCTTTTCGTAATCTTCTTCAACGACTTTAATATTTTCCCCGTTACGTAGAAGTTCTTCCCTATCTTTTTTGAAGATTGCCAACTGAGCTTTTATTATGTGACCCTTTTCTTTGATGAGTTTTCTTATTAAGTAGCCTCGGCAATGTGCTTGGAATTTTCTGAAGAAAATTCTTAAATTGACGAAGGTCTTCTTTAATTCCCTCGACCGGATCACGGCTTGCAATCTCAGATATCCTCTCTTCATAATAAGGTATCTGTTTCTGTACCCCCGAGCGCGGTAGTGTTTCTGGATGGTCAGTGCCGCAGCTCGCATCCTCAAGAATTTCCTACGTAAAAGAAATCGTCTAACATTCGCTTGTGTTTTGATAACAGCTCGTATCACCACTTTATGTCTGAGTTCTTCGAGAATGGCATCATGCGCATCTTTCAGAAAGACTTTTGTATGTCCTAGACGGAATTCTTGATCCTTCAAAACTTCTGTGCATATCTTTTTAGTAGCATTTTTACAATCAGTTTTTTCCGCAGGAGGGATGTCTGGGACAATCAGTCGGTATCGGTTAACAAATTCGCCGTAAGAGTAGCGTATTGGGTAACCTGCCTGCCTTATTTTTGCTGTTTCCATTAATCCCGCGTATCGTAGTTGGCGAACGCATAAAGCTCGGTCAAATACCTGAAAAACAGATAATAGCGTTAGGTAGGTAACTTCTTTTTCTTTATAAGTAGATACTTATGTCAATCTGGTTTAGCTTAGGATACTCGCTGATGTAGCTGCTAATATATGCACGCACGCACCTTTGGTTTCTTTAACTCGTTCGGTTTTATGCATCGCACGAAAAACGGATGACTTGCGTACAAAGTCTTCATGAGGGCATCGAGAGAAGTTTTAAACTGATAGCTCAGCGATACTGTCTTCCGACCACTCTGTGTTGGAGCCATGTCAGTGTGGAACAGAGATTTCAGAAATGAATTGTTGGAGTCTAAAACCATTTCTTTAAGGTCTGTTGTCATCATGTCCCTGTTTTTATCGAGGAAACCTGAAATAAAATACAGATTGTTATCTCATCAGATAACTTTACGTTAAAATTTATTAAGTAGGGGATGATTTACTATCTTACCTTTTATTTCATAAAATACATCTCCAGCATAATGCTTTACTCCGAATCTGTGTTCGTGTGTAGATTTGGGAGCAATGTAGCAGCTTTTGTCGTTATGGTTGCTGTGTAACTTGGACAGCAGTGTTAAATCTGTGCCTTTGGGAAATCTAGATTCTTCATCAATAATCGATAGCAAGTTCATCGGCTTCAATCCCACAATATCCAAAATTTCTTGATTATCTACGTAGTTTACGTTTGTCCAAGTAACACCTTCTTTTTCATATGCTTCTTGTTCAAGTTTAAAAATGTGTTTGACAAAGAACTGCTGCAAGTTCTCATTCGCGTAGTTAATGCAGAGCTGTTCGAAACTATTCGAATCGAAGTTTTCAAATCCAAAAATGTCCAATATACCCACTGACCCACTTGTTAGAGTTTCATCTCTGTGCAAGGTTTTGTTTATAACTTCAACAATGTGCTCAAAGACATGTCCATAGATGGCTTTCACCAGAGCATCTCTTCCAATAACGGCCGATGCTGGTGTGATAGTGGATACAACCTTGTCTCCCTGAGCAGTTATTGTTTTCCTCGTCAGTGCATCACATAATTTGCTTTTATTGACTCCGAGAAGGTTTGCAATCCTTGATGCATTGATGGAGTCGGCCACTTCAGAAGATTCGATGTTATTAAAATTGTAGGACTTGAATTTTAAGTTTCCCAAATGGAGAATTGCAGCCAATAGACTGAACACTCCCCAAACATCATCGTCAGTGAAATTAAGTACCTTGAAAGCAGATCTGATATCAGCAAATTCTAGTCCATCGTTCCTTCCGTCACACGTCAGCATATTTCCAGAGTTTAAGTATGCGTAATCTGCCGGATATCCCAGCTCCAATTTCTTTTTTTCGTCTGCTGATAACCCAGTAACAAGGGAGTAGAATATATGGTAGTTTCTCTCGCCTTTGTTTTGTGAAACTATTCGGGATTTCTCCAGAAGGTATTGTTCGATATTGCCTCCTTCTATAACACCTTTGTTACTGAAGTAAATGTTGATATACTTTCCAAATCGGGATGAATTGTCGTTTCTAACGGTCTTTGCGTTCCCAAAAGCTTCTAATATCGGATTGGTTTCTTGTATTTGTTGTTCAATCCAGGAATGCTTGCCACTAGCTGCCGCAAGATACTGCAGCAACAATTTTGTACTTTCTGTTTTACCAGCACCACTTTCTCCACTGGAATAAAATTCATGATTTCTTAGTAACACCCTCTACTAAAAAGACTAACACTTGTAAGAATGTCTATGATGTTGTCGGTTAGGTCACACGACCAATGAATGTCTTGACCCTAAAATGGATGATGGGCTGGGTTTTAAGTGCGCTGAATCGATGACGCTCGAATTGGCGCAGCGGTAGTGCATGCACTACCTACCTTTCTGCCTTCTTTCGACTATCCGTACCATTCTTTACCAGAACAGACAAATATAAAAATTTATGTGGGCCTGTGAGTTCTTTGTGGTGTTTCTTTGTTTCTCCATCCATACACACAGGTAACTTTTATGGGTCCTATATTACTTACCTAATAACTATGCATTGATTTGAAGAGGTATCCAGTAGTTCCCTGTAAGAGTTTTCTCCAATAGCAAAGATGTGTGGCGGCATCTCCGATATATTCTTATCTTGGTAGAAGTGAATTTGATCCATGGTGTAGATGGGCAGTATCTCGTAAGGGTTTATTGCAATCAACATCGTCCCAGTGTAGGTCTGAAATATAGAAATAACAGTAAACTCGGGTAAGTGGTAAGCTACAGAATAGATAAGTAATATAGATGTAGGTAGGTGCTATACCTAGATGCCATTATACTTACGTAGATCAACTGTTGGTTGTATCTAATGTGCAGATTTCGCAGGATGGTATACTCCTGTAGTTCTCCCAGGGTAATCATGTCTTCCACTCCTGTTTTGGAAGTAGCATGAAGGGGCTTGAGTACATTCCTGGAGGATGTCGAAAAGACCTTTCCATCGTCATCTTTAACTTGTATTGTATCACCGGAACTGCTAAGGATTTTGACTGCTATCGGGATATCGTACTCGGTCCTCCCTTCCGGTTTTAACCAGACCAGGTCCTGAAAAATAGGCATTAGTGCAGTCATCAACAAGTACAGGAAGTAAGTGAACTATTAAATTTCGTATTTTCACGATTAGTCATCATTAGATATTTCAAAAGGTATAGGTACAGAGTAATTCATAAAAACAAGAAGTCAAAGCTACAATTAAATACAAAAAAATCTATTACTTACTGAGAGGCTGGCTGTATTAGCCATTTTGAATTATGATTCACTTCACTACACAATATTTTTCATACTGCAATGGCGACAACACAACCTACATGTTACACGCGTCTAGTATCATATAAGGACTGTTGCTGTTATCAATATTAACAAGGTCTTATCAGAATCTGATATGTGGTCTAATACAGGTTTATCACCAATATCACTAGATAATACTTTTGTATGACATGATTGTTTCCACTACTATTAAATATAATCAAAGTAATTCATTGGAATTCAAGGATCAATACAAATTAAGAAGTGTAATCTAGGTTTATATGGAGGCTAAAACTAATTAAGTCCGGACTTGGGGCTATGCAATGCTCTAATTGATGGAACAACTTGATTTTGAAATGGCCCTAAAATGTTATTGATTTGTTGAGTATATCAATCATAGAAGCTCATGAAGTTAGTAAATACAATTTATTTAAAAATAATTCAGCATTACAAACAACTTAAACTAATGATGATTCTAGATTACTTCTTCTTCTCTTCTTTTTCTTTCTTGTCTGCTTTGACTTTGTCTTCAGTTTTTTTCTCATCATCTTTTTTCTCTTTCTTATCCTTAGCTTCTTCTTTCTTGCCTTCCTCGGCGTCTCGGTTGGTGATCTTATTGTTGATGAGGTTGTGCAGAGCAATGATGGACCTTACTAGCGCAGCCAGGTACACAACTAGTGACTGGTCATTGGTCTTGATGTACAGGTTATCGATGAAGTTGTCGTTAGCAATGTCGGGCAACAGGTTGAAGATGTCCTGCAGTTGGTAGATGATTTGATGGTTGACTGGAAGGGAACCATTGCCGACTTGGAGGAGGTAGTCTCTGATCTCGCTCAGTTGAGAATGCAGACCGCGTAGACCCAGGAGTTGGTTGGTGATGCGCTGGGAAAGGCTTCCAACAGTGGTGTCTTTGATGTCTCTCAACAGATGCTCAACACCTACTTCTTCAGCCTCCTCTGCCCCGATTTCGCTGGGGACGTGTTCAAACGTCCTGGTGGTGGGTGTTCCATCATCATGCACTTCTTCCACTGCTTGGTAAGCTTCTGTCGGAAGTCCAAGGTCTTTGGGCTTGGCATCAATTATAACCAGGACTGAGTTAGGGCAGTAGCGCCTGACAAGTTCATTGATGGCTACATCATTCTGATGCAATTTGGGGCCAGTGTGGTACCAGCCCACCACTTTCTCACGGGCGTTTACTTTCTTGAACATGCCATACATGTTTTCTAAGTAGTCATGGTCCAGGAACCACACACTCTTGTCTTTGTCATCCTCATCAAAAGGAACTGAAAAATAAATTCAAATATTTATCAAGAATTTCGTTACACATATCGCAAAAGCACAGTTGATTATAGGCTACTTGAAGTATCTAAAAGCTCTTACATCAGCAGTTTTAGACATGAATATTGACATCACCACAAAGACCTCTGTTTTTGTCGAGTCATTGACCTTATTACTGTTTAGTAGATGTGAACTTATTGGTTTTAGAAATATATCACTGATCGATGTTCTATAGGCGTATAATATGATCCAAATTCTATTAAAAATAAGGTCAAAAAGAAGGAAATAATTAGTAACTATTGTGCTAACCTGCAAAACTGTTTGACACGTCTAGAACTCCCTTGGCCCTCCAGCAGCCCAGCAGGACTCCGACCACTCGCTTCTGGTTTCCGATCTTGCCCATGCGATTGAAATGGTCAACCACACTCAACAGGACCAAAGGGTGAACTACAACTTTCGTGGTCACCTTTGCGGTGGGCGCTGTAGGCACTATGACGTCCGCACTCGGCATTTTTATGTTGCTACAGGCAACTTTTGAAAAAGTAACTAGAATCTAAGTGAAAATACTATAAACAAATATCTAGTTTTCACTAAAACAATGATTTGCAGATCACTTTTCACACAAACCAAACCAAATTCGCCGATCAAATTATTTTGACAGTCATTTTTCGTCTATGGTGTTCAATCTTTTTTTGGGTGCGCTTTTTAGGAGGGTTTCAGTTTCAGAGCAAACATGAAAAGAAAATCTTATTGTTATTTAGAGAATGACTACGAGGCTAAGAGTCCACTCTAAAACTGGCGGATTAAGTGTAAACTTGTTTTATTCATAAAATTTAAGATACTCGGAATCTAACTCTTGGTCAAGATCAAGAAGGTTGTAGGTAAAACCTATAAGTTTACCTATAAGCTTCTTGGTCAAGATATATCTCGCTCTCATTTTGGAATATCAGTGACCTCCGAGATGAAATCAATAAAACGCAAATTGTCTATGGGTTGGTGTATCCGAACAGTAGAAATGGCAAATTTGTAGACATTCATTCATTCATTTTATAAATCATTCGTTCATTTCATTTCGGCCTTTCGGCCTTATCAATATTTACAAAATTAAAAATAGTAAAAGTATAATTTATTACATGTTTCATGTGTTTTGTGTACGTCCAGTTGTTTCCGCAACATTAGCTAATCGTAACTATTTAATCAATCTTCGTTTAATTTATCGAACAGCAGAAATGGCAGATAAACCTCGCAGCATAACCTTCGTCACGGGCAACTCGAAAAAACTGGCGGAGCTCCGAGCTATTCTGGGTACCACCTTCCCATTTGAGGTAATTAGTCACCATTTAGACTTGCCAGAACTTCAAGGAGAAATAGATGAAGTTTCCATAAAGAAATGCCAAGAAGCAGCGCGTCGTCTCAAGACTCCAGTTTTAGTGGAAGATACTTGTTTATGTTTCAACGCATTGAAAGGTTTGCCAGGACCTTACATCAAATGGTTCCTAGAGAAGTTGGGACCCGAAGGCTGTCATAATTTACTCGCAGGCTGGGAAGATAAATCTGCAGAGGCAGTGTGTACTTTTGCCTACTGTGATGGGACTTGTGATGATCTAGATGTCCAATTATTCCAAGGAATAACTAAAGGCACGATTGTGTCACCTAGAGGCTGTACTGACTTTGGCTGGGACTGCATTTTCCAACCGGAAGGTTATGATAAAACTTATGGTGAACTAGATAAAGAAGAAAAGAATAAAATATCTCACAGATACAAAGCATTAGACAAATTTAGAAAATTCTTCACACAAAAATTTGAGTAGAAGTCAAATTTACCTTAATTTTACAAACATGTGATAATTAATGTTGATGTTAAAGTTCACCACTTAGAAAAATAAAAAGAAACAGATAAGTAACATATTGTTTATTAATTCCATGCTTCTAACTGTACCCAAAATAGATAAACCTGGTTATTTTTATTATAGATTCTTCCTCTTATCCTATATTATTTAATTATTTGTTAGATCTATGACTACTCTACACTTTACTTAAAATAATTTACATGCCAAGAAATAATAAACAGTAAAATGTAGCACATGAAAAGGTTTATCTACAATAGCTCTACTTTTTACAGAATTTACTCCTGGTGCAATGTATGGTTCTAAATTAGAATTATTGTAGTTTTTATAATACCAGTCCTTTCCATCATCTTTAGATTTGGTATTTATTGTGCTCAAACTGTCAGAAAATCTTGTTTTAGCTTCTCTGTTTATTACAGGAGAGTATGTGTCTCTCATATCATAGTGCTCTACATGTGGTAAATTTACTTTGGTGATTGTAGCTGGTCTCTTGCTGTAGTTCCTTCTTACCAGTTCTTCATTATTTGGCACCAGAATGGCAGATAAAGCTGTTGGCTGGTTCTCAATAATGTGTTTCTTTATCGGTGGTTTTGGTGTCACTGGTGTAGATGAAGGGTAAGCAACTGTACTTGTCTCTAGCCAAGTCTGTAAAGACATATCATTGCTTGTATCTGTTGTAATCAGTATTCCTTCTTTTTCAGTAACATGAGTGACTGTTAGATTTGACTCCATTAGATTATATTTGCTCATGTTTATAGGATCACTCATTTGCTCTTCTACATTTTTTGTTCTGTTGTATGCCACGTGGGTACTGTTGTCATCATCCACATAGGCCTGAAGCTCATGAATTTCACTTTTCATAATTTGGTGTTTTGTATTGTTTACTGCTGTTTTCGTTGGTGGCTTAGTAGAAGCGACTTCAATGCTCTCAAGTACACTTCCTCCGACACTATAATTACCACCGCCACGAATATTACCAATGGTATGGTTAACATTCAGATTAGGATTTGCTATTGGCATGAATCCTCCAGCTGTCGTGGGTAGTATGGGTTCGAATCCTCCAGTTTCGAATTTTGGCGGTTCAGGATCACGATACTTATTATTTCCATTGGCGAGATTTTTATCTGACCAATCTACTTTTCGGCCTGTAGTTAATAGTTTTGACATGTCTATTGCAGGTAGAGGCATTCCAAAGAATGTAAAGCCACTGGGTGGTGGAGGTTTAGTTGTAGTAACAGTTTGTTTATTTCCTGAATTATTTGTTCCTGCGTAAAGTGTCGGGGTCTGTCCTAATGATTGGGATTTGGTACCGTTTTGCATAGGATTCACCTCATTGTTCAAACCGTCAACCAAGGTCTCATTGTAAGGATAATCGACGTATTCATCGTAAAAGTACTCCGATTCCTCAGGTAGTGGTCTGTTAGTAATCTTATTCCCGTGGTAATTATGCTTGATTTGGTTTGCGTAGTCTTTGATCTTGTCTAATGTCGAGAAAACTTGAGAAGTCGCCAAGTTGGGAAGTAGGGCTTCGTTTTCATGTGTGCCACAAGTCCTGATGTCGTCATTACTCACGGGTGAATTCAGACAGTCGTCTCTTGAAAACGGCATTCCTTTAATGTAGGTGCCGTCAGCGCATTTTGGTCCTATTGATGTAGACTCCGAAAGCCATGCTTTGAACCAGATGATCTTGCAGTTACAGATAAGTGGATTACCTGTAAAAAAAAAATAAAAACCATTACTTGTGTCCTTTCGTGAAGCTTAGTCTACAAGAATCGTGTATGTGTGTCTTACCGTCGATATCCAAAATAGCAATATTGTTTCTTAGCTTCGCAAAGGTCGGTTCTGATACCGACGTCAATTTATTATTACGCAACGACAGTACTTTCAGTCTTGGCATGAAGTCGAACGGTTGACCACCGATGTAGCAAATCAGGTTATTGTCCAAGTTCAGCTCTACAAGCCATTCCATGTATTGAAACGAAGCTCTGGATATTTGCGTCAGTCGATTGAAACTCAGGTCCAAGACCTCCAGAGATGCCAACTGTCTCAGCCCTGAACTGTCAATAGTACTCAGCTGGTTGTTGCTCAAATTCATGTATTGAACTAATGGAAGTGCCTCAAAAGCTCTAGGTGCAATAAATTGTATCCGATTGCCTTGCATTTCTATAATTTTCAATTTAGGCAAGTTATAAAATACTCGATCGGGCAAATCTACTATGCGATTGTTGCTCAGATGCACTGCTACCAAATGGGGCAGGTTCTCTATTGCCTTTATGTGGATGACTTCAATCTGATTGTTATCCAACTCAATCGTCTCCAGATCTCTAAGGTCTCTGAAACTTCCCGAGCGTAGCTCGATTAACTTATTGTTCGGCATTTTTATTCCGGTCAGACTCTGAATGTTATTGAAAACGTTTCCATCAAAATGTTTTATGTGATTGAAACTAGCGTCCAATAGTTTTAGCTTAGGGAGCATATTTAAAGTTACCGGTAATTCGTTCAGATTGTTAGAAGATATGTTTAGAACCTCAACGTCTAGAGCTCGGTTTATAACGTTAGGGCTGATACTTTTCAGTTTATTCTTACTGAAATCTAATGTCGATAGTGCTGCGTTATCTTTGATTGCCATGAAATCAAAATTCTCAATCGTATTTCCGTGTAAATTCACTTGCTTCAAATTGGTCATTTTACTGAAACTTTTAGGATGGACAGAAATAATCTGATTGTCACTCAAGTCCAGTACTTCCAGCTGGCTTAAATCCGAAAATGTTGTCACATCTATTTGCCTCAATCCATTTCGCTTCATATAAAATCTGCGAAGACTATGTAAAGTCTTCAAGCTATTCGGTGGTATTTTCTGGATACCGTTATTTGAAATGTCTAACGTACGTAAAGAAGGCAGGTCAAGATCCGGTGAAGGTGGAATAGGAAGATTAGTGATTTGATTCTTTTGCAAGCATAATTGTTCAAGTCCTCGGGGCAAGCCGGGAACAAACTCGACCAATCTGTTATTGCTGGCATCCAATTCAAATAGATTTACTAAGTTCCTGAATGTTGCCGGGTGTATGGAAACGAGACCATTACTTGAAATATTCACGTACTCTAGTAATGGAGTTTCCATAAAAGTTATTGGGTCAATAATTGCCAGCTGATTGTTACTGAAGTTTATTCTTCGCAGTGCAGGCACATTGTATAATAGTTTTGGCTGCAGACGCTGAAAGTAATTGTAAGACAGATCCAAGCCTTTCAAAGCTGGTAAATTCCAAAATGGTCCTTCGATCATGTCCGTCAGAGAATTGTTACTCAAGTGAAGCTCCCTGAGCGCCGGCATAGCCATAAAAGCATCTGCTTGGATAAACTTAATGTTATTTTTGTTCAAATGTAACCGCTCTAAATTCGGATGACCTCGTAAAGCCCCTCTAGGAATTTCTTGCAACAAATTATCGCTCAAGTCTAGAAATCTTAGACGCGGTAATGCATCAAGTAGCGCTCGGAATTCTGAAATATGCATAATTTGGTTCCCGATGAGGGTCAATTCCTCCACGCCACTACCGGATTGTTGCATAAACGATTCTGGGTGGATTTGATTAATGTTGTTATAATTTAAATCGACGACACGTAATTTAGGGACTCTGTGGAATGCGCCATGGTGGATTACGTTTATGTTGTTATTGGCAAGGTACAGTTTTTCTAACATGGGCTGATCTACAAAAGCCCCTTCGCTCAGTTTATCAATCATATTTTGGTTCAGGTTCAGAGTACTGAGTGCAGGCAAATCTCTCGTCGCTCTACCGACCATGGTAGCGTCAGCAATCTGGTTGCTACTTAATGACAGTTCTGATAGTACCGGTAGAAGAGACAATGACCTCATGTGAATCAAGTTGATACCACAGTTCGTTATCTCCAACTTTCGCAATTTCGGCAAATTATACAGAGCATTTTCTTTCAACACACGAAGATTTGGACTACCTCTTATAAATAACCTCTCCAGATTCGGCAAGTTCTCAAAAGTATGTTCATTCACAGATGTCAAACTTTCAGATTGAATATTTACGTATCTCAGTTTGGGCATGTTCATCAAAATAGGTATTCGCTTCAGATTTTGAGATTCTATGGTCACAGCTTGAAGGTTTTGCAGTTTCATCAGACTTTCTCCGGGAATATTCCTCAAATCGTTTTCAACTATGAATATTTCCACCAAATTCATTTCCTGTGCCTCCAACCATGCAGCAGACAATCTCTCCAAGCTGTTATGTCGTAACATTAATCTCAGTATTTTCACATTTTGGAAAATCTTTCCTGGGAGCGAAGGCAAGTAATTGTTTTCAATGATTAGCTCATCTATTGGTTTCCGAATATAGTCGCCTACTTTCTGGACACCCTTCAAAACTTGCGGCAGATCGCTGTGGGTACACCTGCAAAAAGATTGCAAAATCTTTACTCAATGCCGGACTATTGTTCTAGATTCTAGATGTGCTCTAAAGATATTGAATGATGTTATTGTTTACCATATTTGAATGTCCTCGTTGCGGCTGGTGCATATGCAGGGTAGTATCGTCTCTGGCACCGGACATAGTGCGGGCTGTGCTCTCACAGCCACGACTATGGAGAGAATTAGCCATAAGAGCGCCTTTTCCACTTTGAAATCCATTCCTCTCCTTCGTCTGAGACGGTCATTGTAGCATGCTCAGCCCGGAGATGTCGTCTCCAATGATGCACCTGGAAAAATATCTGGTGTAATGACAAGAAGTGATTTCCGCGGAAATGTGTGCAAACAGTAGTGTTGCTAATTAACAGGTAGCGGACTGTTCTAATCATGATCCGGTTGCGTCAAGGATCCGGGCCGAACAATGTGGAGGGGAACAATGGACCAGGCACAACGGTCCGGTGGCTCAAACCCACCAGCTGCCGGTGCACTTTCACTCCCCATTGTTCTTATTGGCGATTTATAGAACTTCATGCAACGTTATTTGCGTCATTGTCTTAGAGGTTACACAATCTCGCTTAATTTCGAGGTTTTGGGTTCTATTGATGTAGGTCGCAGCGTCATGCGTGACGTGCCTATTAGGGTCGCTGCATTGTTTGGGAATCATTCTTGTGTTTTCATAATATAAAAAACTTGGACTAATGTGAGCAGCATTTTTGAGTTGACCAGCCTTCGTCTTCACTCAAGACTTGCGTATACACAAAACGCAGTGTTTCTACTTTTTTAATCCTAGTTCAGTGCTTTTAACTTTAAAAAGCTCCTTATTATTATAGTAGTAAAATAAGACATACATACATACATACATACATCACGCCTTTATCCCTTGCGGGGTAGGCAGAGCGTCAACGACCGTAAAAGTACGGTCCTTATCGCCACGTCTGACACATATTTGAGGGCCGTTTTAGCTATTGTCGTGTATCGCTATAGTGACAGGTTGTCAGCCTGTCGCCTAAAATTGCAATACACATGATACCCTCGAGTCCTTTAGTCGCTTCTTACGACACCCATAGGAAAGAAATGGGGTGATGCTATTCTAAGCCGGCAACACACGGCATAAAATAAGACCAACGATAATATCTGATTTACAAATGAAGTTACAAACGAAGTAGCATCATCGTAATAAAATAACATATTGCTACATCTACGGTAGGTAGGTAAGTTAGCCTAAAGTTATTTTGATTTTAAAAATGTTTACGTGTCTTGTCTACCTAAATTGCTGGATTTATTAATAAATCCTAAAGTAACATCTAATTAGATGTCTGCTGATGTATCTAATCATCTGCAGCTTTTTCATACGGGAGCTATAGTTTCAGAGCCCATTGGACTTTTCAGGTTTGTCCAAGGTTTTTAACAGGTTCGTGACATTCGTAGGAATCATATGGCAAACTCCTAGACTACGTAACATTTAGTTAAGGCTTTACTTAACTATTAAAGTAATAAAACTTCGTAAAAGACAGCATTATGAATTATATACGTTTAAGGGTTGTGATTCTGAACAAATAACAGCTATTGACGACGTCTTGGCCCGGCTAATCTGATGTTGGCATTCTTAAACTCCTATTTTCCGAACATGAGCAATCTACAAGAAGCACCGGGACACCTACATCAACCGAGGCAACCATCGCGACGGTTATCATTATTGTACTGTTACACACTTATCTCTAACTGTCGCCGTGTCATCCTGCGCGTGCGCCGCCTGGCTGGAGAGGTGGGTCAAATGAACATACTACTACCACTACTACAAGAACGTGTGGAGTTTATCAAAATCTACAATAGCATTCCCAAAGAGGGTTTACGTCAACCAGGCGGCTGGCTGGCTGGCTGGAGAGGTGGGTCAAATGTTCATACTACTACACCAAACCTACTAGAAGAACACATGGAATTTATCAAAATGACAGGTCCTTTATTCTTTTCAAGAGGGTTCATCGGGTCGTGTGCCATTGGCTGAATTATTCAAAATTATTCGGTTCTCCGATGTCGTTCTTAATTGGAGTTATGCCCAGACCGAGACCGATATATGATACAATTTAATTAGTCTTCCTTCACCAACCTGGACTGAATCTCAGAAAAATGCAATAGGTACCTACAGTAGATACGACAGTATTAGATATGCTCTACATATTGGGGGTGAAACTGTAAAATGCTCCCGAAAGATCTTCCACGAAATAAGAAACTCAACTTACAAGTAAGGACTGAAAAACCTCATGCATGTACAATTGGTTCACTGCGTTAAACTTGTATGGTTAGATTGGTTAGTCTCCACTACATAAACTTGGTACTGAATTTCACAAATATACAATGCCTACAATAAGCACCATCGTATTAGATACTTATGCTATTCATATTGGGACTTGGGAGTGTAACTTCAACTTATTGCAAGGAACGACTGAAAAACCTCGTGCTTGTACAATTGTACTTACAAACTTCTTGGTCTTTTCATTCTTCCGCTGATAGTTTAACCGTATTTATCCACAAAAATATTAGATAGGGATTGAAATGTCGATGTCTTTCTAATGTGTTCTACTGTGTTTTTTGCTACGACTTATTTATGTAGTGGTGTAAAGGCTGCAGGTAGGAACTGAACAGGTCTAGTACAGATTACTAATTTATTTAATTATGTTGCAGAATATGCCCTCAAAAACGCACATGGTACGGCCATCCCATTTTATCGAAATGATTTTATCAAATAGAAAAGCTGAATAGCATATTCTACCTGTCAAAGGTGTGCAAGTGCATGTTTAGCAAGCAAATCGAAAGCCGGCCGGGTACTTGCGCGGGCGCACGCTATTGCACACTTATAGAGATCCCTATCTTGTGCATTTCACTATAACACATTTGCATTCGGCATTGTTTTATCAAGGGTGGTACTCATAGTTCACATTGAGTATGTTATGAAACTCTCGCCGCAGATACTTTCCACGACTGTGCGATGATCTACAGATAACATCAGACGTGTTGTGTACCTATTTCAGGCAAAGTCGCAGACGAATAAAATAAGTAAAAGTACCTATTATTTTCTGAAGATTTATACTACCTACGAATTTTAATTGCAAAATGTAGAGCCCATTTATTTCATCCAAACGTGGACATTCCGCCCTCAGATTAATAGGGAATTCTGTTCTTTCCTTCATCACCTATGTTCATCACTATCACCTCTACTTACTACAATAAAAGTAATACAGGTAAATATTGTGATTCTATCCTTGTATTCTATAAGGTGTAAAAAAATCAACGGCAAATATTTTAAGGGGTGGAACAGTCCGTGAAACTGAACAACTTTCCCCAAGGACATAGGTCGAAATATGAAAAAAATTGGAGCTCCCATACAAAATGTACCAGCCGGCCGAGTCAATTTGTATGGGAGGTCCAAAAAATTTTTTCACATATCGACCTGTTCCCTGGGGAAAGTTGTTCAGATTCATGGGCTGATTCACCCCTTAAAATATTTGCAGTTGATTTTTTTACATCCTGTATACACACACGCACATTATTTTTCGCTAGGTAACGCTTATTTCAATCTGTCCGACCGGTCCTTCAATCCTTGACCACACACGACTACAACTACATGTGCCAAACACTACACGAGTTCTCCACCTCCAAAATGAGCAAATCCTTTACCACTTCAGTGATCCAGCATGTGGCCTAGCCGGCGTGGTCGTGCGATAAGTCCAAGTATTGCGCAACACGTTTCACTTTCGGGACCAACCCTGGACAAGCGCGCCTCGTGGTGGCCAAACACAGACTGGGATGGAGCCGATTTCGCATGTAAACAACAGACTTTCGGTTCACAGCTCGATGCGCACCAAGTAACTTATCTTTCACCATTGTGGCGCGTGCCGCCAAGACCTTCCGTCTCTTGCAGATGTGCTAGTAGGCAAATACGTAGGTATGGTGGTGGTGGTGGTGGTGCATGCGTGCACGCACGGGTTTCTCCCGGACATCCTAGTATTTACAAAATATGTAGGTAGATATGTATGTTGCGGAAAACCTGAAAACATTTAGGAATTATTAAGGCTTCTTTTCACGATTAAGTTTTAACTGTAGGGTCAAGTGGGGATCTATGAAACGCGGGGCAGTATGAAACAGTTCGGATATCTCTGTCCTGTAATTTTTACAAAGTTGGGATTCCTATTTCTTATTAATGTTATGTATGAGGAAAGGAAGATGTCCTAAGGCTAAAAAAGTAGAAAAAGGTAGGTAGAGTAATTCTTAATTGATTCGGAGGTTGAGATTTCTGTTTTTTCTATAAATGTTATGTTTATTCTTTGACTTCAAATTGCAAAATGAAGAGCGATTACGGCACGTCGTGATAAAAATCTCTCGTAGTAGGTAGGTGTGTGGTAACTAGGAAACATGTGCTATATGCGTTAGCACAATAAAATTGACATGTTTTTCCTAATTTTACAAACAATTTATACAAAAAACACGGCGAGAATCTTACGTATAAGTTAAGTATTCTAAAATATAAAAGGAAATGCTGAAAAAAGCATCGATTGAAGCAAGAACACTAAGGCTGCCGATAGGTCATCTAAAATTTAGAGCATGTCATGCATCGTCAAAGACTTACAAATTACACTTTCAACATTTTAGGAAATCCTATAGTAGAAACAGTATGAAGAATAAGATGAAGACTATATTTCGTTCAACATTTTGAGATTCTACATTTGAGAATTCAACATTTTCAGACTTCAGCATTATGAGAATTCAACATTTTGTTCCGGTAGGGTTTTCGGGGGCGATAAATCGATCTACCTATACAGGTAGCATTTTACAAAAAAAACGGCCAAGAGCGTGTCAGACACGCCCACAAATAGGGTTTCGTAGTCAACGTTTAAATATCAAGTTTTTCAGCATTACAAACTTAATTTTGTTGCTGGTTTGTTAGCAGCAGTATGATGACCAACCGCAAATAGAAAAACTCAATTTTTTCTGAAACCTTTAAGGCTAAACATCAGACTAGTGGCGCCCCCAAACAGGAAAAAAATCCCTGGCTGAACACGCTGGTCATCTGGAGCCCAATTTATGAATTGCCGACAATAACTAACCACAAAGAATAAATAAATCTAATGAAATGTATAAAAATTGGTATCCATGAGTTATGTAAGCCGAAATTGCTAAAAGTGGCCACTTTTAGCAATTTCGGCTTACATAACTAAAGTGCACAGTTTTTACAGGGTTTTGCCGATTCTAAAAATTCTTTGTTGTTAGTTATTGTCGGTAATTCATAATGTGGTTTCTCAATCACTTGCGTATTCAGTCAGTGAATTTTTTTCACTGAGTGGCGCTAGTGTCGCTATTGTTGAGCCTTAAGGGTACAATATCCGTTATAGTTTTCATTGTAACTTCAGATTGTAAGCTATATTCCATATTTATTTAAAATTTTTAGCTTTCATACTATGGAAGTTACACCTGGAACAAATTATTATTTTAAAAGCAAATATCTCGAGACATAAACATTTTAGACTTTATGTCAAAGAAACTTCCCCTTAATTTTAAAAGACCTATTCAACGGTACCCTACTCAATATTATAGAAGAAAAAAAATTTTTTGGCCACCTTTCACTTGTATGGGAGGGGGTCCAAAAAACATTTAAAATATTTTTTTCTTAACATTTCTATATTTGGGTCAACACTATCTATCTTCTCACTAAATTTCATGTCGATAGCTCTAAAACTGACGAAGATATGAGGGCGCGGCATACAGACAGACAGACAGACAGACAGACAGACAGACAGACAGACAGACAGACAGACAGACAGACAGACAGACATGACGAAACTATAAGGGTTTCTAGTAGACTACGAAACCCTAAAAATCGATTTTTTATTGCTCAAGTCACATCCCTAGTAGAAACACAAAATAGAGAGGTTCACTCGATCCCATTTACGATTTTCGCGACTTTAATTGTTGCAACTGTCAAAAATGTCAAAGTAGAAGAATAATTATCAAAACAGAAAAATCAGATACAAGAATATCATATGTTTCTATCTATAGTATGATTTCTAAACAGATAGACTAAATTGACGTTTGGTGGGTTGCTACGTTTTTGTATTTTAAAATAATAAAAAAAAACGGCCAAGAGCGTGTCAGACACGCCCACAAATAGAGTTTCGTAGTCAACGTTTAAATATCAGGTTTTTCAGCATTACAAACTTAATTTTGTTGCTGGTTTGTTAGCAGCAGTAGATGACCAACCACAAACAGAAAAGCTCAATTTTTCCTGAAACCTTTAAGGGTACGATATCCGTTATAGTTTTCATTGTAACTTCAGATTGTAAGCTATATTCCATATTTATTTCAAATTTTTAGCGTTTATACTTTAGAAGTTACAGCTGGAACAAATTATGGGTCAAAAACGCCCTTTTTGAAAGCAAATATCTCGTGACAGAAACATTTTAGAGAATTTGTTTTAAAGAAACCTCACCTTAATTTTAAAAGACCTATTCAACGATACCCTACTCAATATTACAGAAGAAAAAAAAAATTTTTGCCCCCCTTTCACTTGTATGGGAGGGGGTCCAAAAAACATTTAAAATATTTTTTTCTTAACATTCTATATTTGGGTCAACACGATCTATCTTCTCACTAAATTTCATGTCGATAGCTCTAAAACTGACGAAGATATGAGGGCGCGGCATACAGACAGACAGACAGACAGACAGACATGACGAAACTATAAGGGTTTCTAGTAGACTACTAAACCCTAAAAATCGTTGCCTCACCCATTTTTGCGAGTATTTTGTAAACTAACAACGCCATCTGTTGAAATACCAACCGACGAATCAACCAGGTACTGGACTTTAAACTTTCCAAATTTCGAAAGTGCCAATGACTGAGCAAGTGATTATTAAAGACACAAAAATAATATTACCAAGTTCAGAGCCAAGAATCAAGAATCAAGATAATTTATTTGCCAGAATATAGTTACAATAGGTCTTAACAATTAAAAAAGTACATAATATTCGGCTTGCATGCAAGCGTGCAAAATATAGAGTAACTAGGTGGTCTTAAAAATAAAATCATTATTATAATTAAAGAATATGTCACATTACGTTATTAAACAATATAAAAATTAAATAAGTAAAAAGATGTCCAATTAATTCAAGTTATTCATTGTGTCAATTAAACCTTAACCTAATCTTATAATACACTAGCGGCCCGCCCAGCGGTTTCACCCGCTGCTACTTACCTGTTTCCCCGTAGAAATTGGATCTTTGCCATTACCGTATCTCTTATAGTTTAGATGGGATGCTGGGGGTCTACATCGGGTACTCCAGACCCTCGTGACCATGACCAGCAGAAGTGGCCCGTCATGCTGTATAACTTATACTTTGAAACCATTACCCTATCACTTATCAGATGATGGTGGTCTGCATCAGGTACTCCAGATCCTCGATAACTATGTGCCAGCAGAAGCGGCCCGTCATGGTGAACAACTTTTTCTATGAAGCCATGACCGTATCACTTATAGTTTAGATGGGATGCTGGTGGTCTTCATCAGGTACTCCAGATTCTCGATGACCATGTGCCAGCAGAAACGGCCCGTCATTGTGAACAACTTTTTCTATGAAGCCATGATCGTATCCCTTTTAGTTTAGATGGGATGCTGGTGGTCTTCATCAGGTACTCCAGATCCTCGATGACCATGTGCCAGCAGAAGCAACCCGTCATGGTGAACAACTTTTTCTATGAAGCCATGACCGTATCTCCTATAGTTTAGATGGGATGCTGGTGGTCTTCATCAGGTACTCCAGATCCTCGATGACCATGTGCCAGCAAAAGCGGCCCGTCAAGGTAAACAACTTTTTGTATGAAGCCATGACCGTATCTCCTATAGTTTAGACGGGATGCTGGTGATCTTCATCAGGTTCTTCAGATCCTCGAGGGCTGTCAAAAAGTAGTCCATGTCCATCTTTAATATGCTAGTAATATTAGTGCCAAATTTCGCGAAGATCGGTAAAGAGATTTGGCTAATTTGGGTAATATCCGCTGTATTTCCCGCTTTTCCTGCTGATAACCGTTTTCCCATGGGAATGAGGAATTTTCCCGTGATAAAAAGTAGCCTATGTTACTCAGGAATGTTGTAGCTTTCTAATGGTGAAAGAATTTTGGAAATCGGTCCAGTAGTTTCGGAGTTTATCGATTACATACATACAAAAAAACAAACAAACAAAAAAACAAACAAAGGTTTCCTCTTTATTATATTAGTGTAGATAAATTCTTTTACACTGTAAAAACAATTTTGTGCGAGCCATAATGTTAATTTTGTTTTAAATGCATTATCAGTCAATAGTTTTATATCGTCCGGAATATGATTATAAATAGTGGTACACATATGAAATACATTCCTCTCATAATTTTTTTTGTGGGAAGGAGGTTGATACAATAAATTTTGAATATGCGCCCGGTTTGTAAGGGGAAGGCTTGTATGGAGACCATTCGGATTGTGATTAAAGCGTGAAACTTGGCATAGATGTTCTATGGGTACATCTTAGTAGGTAAAGCCCGGTTTCCAGGAGTTCCGCCCCCCGGAGCAGGTGGGAGGGGGGGAGGAATGTTTCTGTCGCCGCGCACCAAACAAAAAATTCTCACTGATAGAGTTGAGGTCTTAAGGCAAGTTTGGTATCGTTTTCGAGTGAAAATAACATGAAGAATCTATTTAACGTAGTAAAAAATAATGTTTTCATTAAAAAATACGAAGAAATACGCAAAAAAAGGAAAATATACCACACTATTTTCGTTTTCAATACGCCATCACTATAAATATGCCAATAATTAGGAAAAAATAAAAATATCACTAAAAAGCTTAGATATTCAGCTTTCTAAAAATATATACTTTTTGTATGGTTTTAACCAAAATAACACTGTAAAAAATAATAATAGGTAGAGCGGTGTCGAGTTCAATACTCTCTGCGTGCGTACATCTTCTCTATGTATTGAATAGAACTGCAAAATTAAACACAAGAGATAATATGCCATTCATATTCTAAAGAAATTAAAATAAAGCTGATCTTGCTGTCCACATTTGAGAAAAATTAACCGCAAATTTAAGTTTGTTTTTCTTATATTTTGTATGAAAAACAAAGTTAACTTTTCAGCTTAAACTAATAACGGAATACGAATTGAACGCAATATGCAAAAACCGCACAAATACGGTCCTGAGTAACTACCGAGGAAATTTTGGTGCTATTTAACATGGATATAGTGTCCCATTACCACCAGCGCGTCGTCTCCCCTACCTCCATCACCAACAGCTCGAGGTAGATCATCCATTTGCAATCTTCAAGTGCTCGGTCTATCTGACCGCAAAAGTTGCGCTTGTTTTTCACGTATTATGTGCTGGTTGTGAAAAATCTGCGCCAAATACATAGCTGATTAGACTATTTAACTCTGTAATAGAAAATAAAACGTCCCTAAAAACGTGGATCCGAGGCAATGATATTATATGTAGTTTGATCCGAGGTGTTTTGCATGGTTTTGAAAAGCAAAAGACAAAACGCCCCAAAAACTTAGGCGATCACCCGTATGAGCCACAGAGCCACGTCTGTTGTCTATGCTGTCCCCGAAAGACCATTACGATTCGTCTGGCATTACGTTTGAAACCTTCCAGCCAACGAAACAGGTCGGGTTCTGTAATGAATTCAAATACCGGGGCCTGGGTGGACCAAGACATATCCATCTATACTGCAATTACTGCACCATCCATGCAGAAGTCAGAGAAGTAGATCTATTCTCCTCTGTTTCGCTTTTATAATCTACTAGTAAGCCTTCTTCAATTGAAGCCCGGGCCGTGGACATAGTTGTCCTATTACCAGCGTCGCGTCGCGTCCCTCACCTCCATCAACAGCTCGAGGTAAATCAGTGTGCGGTAAATCATTCATTTGCCATCTTCATGTGATCGGTCCATCTGACTAAAGGGCATTCTTTGTGGTCTACTCTTGCCGAGGCGTGACCTTTACATCATTCGGATTTCCATCAGTTTCTTACTCCACATCCCAGCAGTTCCGTTCCATTACAGATGTGATCAGCTAACAGCTACTTCTATTTGCCAGACATCCAGACTATGTCGTCTGGTAAATTGGTCTTCTCTTATATAACTTGATCCATTAGTGTGATCCCGATCAGACTTATTCAAAAGCTCCTAAGTGACCATGTAGGTGGTAGGTCAGCCAGTTTTACTGCGAGGTTTCACATCTAGGCTCGACAATTATGTTAAGGACGCACTGATTAAACACCATTGTAATGAATTGCAGCTAGGAGTCTCAAGGACCTAACTTCCTAAATACTGCCAGACAAGCTGCACTTTTCTAGTGATTTCACAACCCAAGTTGTCTTTACCCAACTGATATCTCTGCTGAAGGTATGCATATATAGGGTGAAATTTTACTAGTGACCGATAGCGAAAACTCTGAACCGGCTGGTGACAAGGAACAACTTTCCCCAAGGAACATATGTCGAAATAAGAAAAAAATTTTTGGGCCTCCCATACAAAATTGCTGGTCAGCTGATTTGAGTTACTATGGGAGGTCAAAAATTTTTTTTCGTATTTCGACCTATGTTACTTAGGGAAAGTTGTTCCTTATCACCAGCCGGTTCTGTGGTTTCGCTATCGGTCACTAGTTAAATTTCACCCGATATACTTTTTTATAAATTCAAGGATATACTTTCGGCGAAAACCGGCTATATATGGCATTGGCTTTGTCCGAGTTCATCCCAAGTCCAACGCGTCTCGAAGCAACATTATTGAGAGGTCTTGCAGAAATCTAGAATTATGTTATTTTTACATTATGTCGTTTTCAAAGCGGTGGTGTGTTAAATATTCACCGATGACATTGATGCTAAGACAATCACTGTAGAATCTTGAAGAAGGAGGTCTTTTTCCAGCGCTTTAGTGAAAAGTTGCGGAGGTATAATGTCTTACACCTCAGAGTATTTCGACTTGAACGGACATAGTTGACATTCGGTACTGAATTTCTCAGCACCTCCACTTATCACCAGGCGCCCTGGCAGCGCTGCAAGGGTTCTTAAACGGCCCGGGCTTCAATAGAGTCGAAGGCTTACTCGTAGATTATAAAAGCCAAACAGAGGAGAATACATCTACTTCTCTAACTTCTGCATCGATGGTGCAGTAATTGCAGTATAGATGGATATGTCGTGGTCCACCCAGGCCACGGTATTGAATTCATTACAGAACCCGACCTGTTTCGTTGGCTGGAAGGTTTGAAACGTAATGCCAGACGATTCGTAATGGTCCTTCGGGGACAGCATAGACAATAGACACGTCTATTTTTGGGGCGTTTTGTCTTCTGTTTTTCAAAACCATGCCAAAACACCTCGTATCCACGTTTTTAGAGAAGTTTTATTTGCTAGTAAATAAAACTTCTCCAGCTACATGGCGCAGACTTTTCACAACCAGCACATAACACGTGAAAAACAAGCGCAACTTTCGCGGTCAGATGGACCGATCACTTGAAGATGGCAAATGGATGATCTACCGCACACTGATCTACCTCGAGCTGTTGATGGAGGTGAGGGTGGCGACGCGCTAATGGTAATGGGACAACTATATCCACGTTAAATAGCACCAAAATTTCCTCGGAAGGTACTCTGGACCGTATTTGTGCGGTTTTGCATATTGCGTTCAATTCGTATTCCGTTATTAGTTTAAGCTGAAAAGTTAACTTTGTTTTTCATACAAAACATATGAAAAACAAACTTAAATTTGCGGATAATTTTTCTCAAATGTGGACAGCAAGATCAGCTTTATTTTAATTTCTTTAGAATATGAATGGCATATTATCTCTTGTGTTTAATTTTGCAGTTCTATTCAATACATAGAGAAGATGTACGCACGCAGAGAGTATTGAACTCGACACCGCTCTACCTATTATTATTTTTTACAGTGTAATTTTGCTTAAAACCATACAAAAAGTATATATTTTTAGAAAGCTAAATATCTAAGCTTTTTAGTGCTATTTTTATTTTTTTCTAAATATTAGCACATTTGTAGTGATAGCGTGTTGAAGACGAAAATAGTGTGGTATATTTTCCTTTTTTTGCGTATTTCTTCGTATTTTTTAATGAAAACATTATTTTTTTTTTTTTTTTTTTTTTCTTATTAAGTGGCCAACATGCGATCGGTCTTAAGACCATAAGCAGTTTTTTTTGATAGTTTAATGGCTGGTAGGCGCGTCTTCCCACTGTTAGGCTGCCTTTATATTGGTGCTTCTCGTTTGGTCAGTCAGTCGAGGCTTTGGCGTTGTCCCAGGTATGCAACCGTTTTAGGCGTCTTTTTTCCAGAGGGGCATTGAGGCACTGAGCTAGTCTATTTTGGTGGTGTGCGATTTTGACTTGATAGCTTTTAGAGGCATTGGTTATTTCTTCCTTGATGGTTGTGATTTTTAGGTACTTATGGATTTCATCCATTTTGGTAAACCATGGAGCATCCACAATTGCTTTGAGCACCCCATTTTGGAACCTCTGAAGTATTTCTGTGTTTGATGTTTTGGCTGTGCCCCATAGTTGGATGCCATAGGTCCATACAGGTTTTAGGATGGTCTTGTATATTAGCATCTTGTTTTCTATGGATAATCTGGATTTTCGTCCTATTAGCCACTCCAGAGATCTAAATTTGTGGTTAAGTTCGTCACGTTTCTTTTGGATGTGAGTTTTCCACGTTTGTTTGCGATCCAGATGAAAGCCAAGGTATTTAACAGAAGTGTTGTGAGGTAGAATATCTTGACCTAGTTTTACAGCCGGGCAGTCCTTTGTTCTAAGAGTGAATGTTATGTGATTCGACTTGGGGGCACTTGCTTTGATTCTCCAGGATTTCATCCATTCGTATACTTTGTCTAGGTGTGTTTGCAGGGTGATTGAGGCTACGTCCGGATCCACATCAGAAGTTAGGACTGCTGTATCATCTGCAAAAGTAGCTGTCATAACTGTGTCCGACTCGGGTACGTCCGCTGTGAATATGAGGTAGAGTGCTGGTCCCAATACTGAGCCCTGCGGGACTCCTGCCTTTATTTCATAGAAGTTTGAGGTCTTGTCATTTACTTTGACGTAGAAGATGCGGTTTTCGATGTAGGACTTTAGCAAAAGATACATGTTGTGTGGCAGCAGCTTTAATTTGTACAACAAGCCATCATGCCATACTTTATCAAAGGCCTGCTGCACATCTAGAAATACTCCAGAGCAGTATTTTTTGGTCTCCAACGCATCTCTTATGTGTTCACACACCCTATGGACTTGTTCGACTGTTCCATGGTTTGGTCTAAAGCCAAATTGATGGTCAGGAATGATGTCGTCTTGTTTTAAGAAATCATTTAATCGCCTCTTGATGATTTTCTCTAGGACCTTCGAAAGTACTGGGAGAAGACTAATTGGTCTGTACGATGATGTCAGATGTACAGGCTTTCCAGGTTTTGGAACCATTTTAATTTCTGATACTTTCCAACAACTAGGGTAATGCGAGGTTCTTAAAATAGCATTATATAGCGACGTAATAAAAACTATACCCTTCTTGGGGAGATTTCTCAAAACCTCTGCTGTTATAAGGTCGAAGCCGGGGGCTTTTTTCAAGTCTAGCTGCATGATAGTTCGTCGCACTTCGGCAGGTGTGCAGCATCGCAGAGGAGGGCTCAGTTGGAGATCACTTTCCAGGAACATCCTTACTTCCAGATCTGTGCTTTCAATACCAAGATCACTATTAGGCGTAAATACATCCCGAAGGAAGCATCCGTAGGCCTCTGCCTTTTCTTCATCTGTTTTGGCCCAATGTCCATTTTCACCTTTGAGTGGATGTTTAGCTTCCATAGGCTTATTACGCGATTTGGCTGTTTTCCACAGAGAATATTCAGCTTTCGCTGGTGCTGATGGCGTCAGGTTTTCCAAATGTACTTGAAGTGTCTCATTCTCTACCTCAAGTAAAAATTTCTTTAATTCTGCTGCAGCTTTGTTAAAGTCTCTTTTATCAGAAGGGTGGCGACTACAGTGCCATACTCGTCTTAGTCGTCTTTTTTCTAACACTTTCTGTTTAACAACTTCTGGCAAGTTAGAGTAATTACTTGATGATTGGTTAGTAGGTGTGGTGCTATGCCAAGCCGCTGTTTGTATGGTTTTAGTGATAAGTTCAGTGGCACTGTCAATGTCTTCTGCATTTTTAAGTCTAACATTTAGATCTATGTTATCTTCTAAGTGCTGCTGAAACAAGAGCCAGTCTGTGGATTTGTTGTATAGGTACGGCTTTGCTGGGCATTTTATGATCATTTCACTCATTGTTGCTATGACGGGTGTATGGTCAGAGGAGGAGTCGTTGCAGCCCTCTATTTGGAGGAAGTACGATGGTATGCCTTTATATATAAAGAAGTCCAGCAGATCTGGTAGTCTTTTGACATCCGTGGGCCAGTATGTCGGTTCACAAGTAGTTAGAGTACTCAGATGATTGGCGTCAATGCTGTTTCTTAGGTGTCGACCTCTAGTAGTTGTAAGACGTGATCCCCATTGTATGTTTTTAGCGTTCCAGTCTCCGCCAACTATAAATCGATTTCCTAGCGTTTTGAAGAAAGTGTTGAAGTCACAATCGGTTGTTTCTGGCTTCCTCTTTTGTTTAGGTGGGCAGTATACAGATGAGACTGTGATGGTGCTCTGTTTGTCGTACACTAATACTGAGGTAGCTTGTATTTTAGCAGTTCGGTGTTCAGGGATTCGGTGTTCATTATTTTTAACTACGTTATATAAATTCTTCATGTTATTTTCACTCGAAAACGATACCAAACTTGCCTTAAGACCTCAACTCTATCAGTGAGAATTTTTTGTTTGGTGCGCGGCGACAGAAACGTTCCTCCCCCCCTCCCACGTGCTCCGGGGGGCGGAACTCCTGGAAACCGGGCTTTACCTACTAAGATGTACCCATAGAACATCTATGCCAAGTTTCACGCTTTAATCACAATCCGAAAGGTCTGACCCCTTACTAACCGGGGTATCTGGTTGACCTTTGACTAACTTCGCCCCTTGTTTTCCAGTAGCTCAGATGTTTCTTTACAAAGATGCATATGTCTCTTATGTACATGCATGGAAGAGGAAGGAAGAGCCTAGGCGTTAAGCTATTTTAGTAATATTGTAAAATAATTTTACATTGGGTAGCTTTAAATAACATCATCATCTTCCTGAATCAGTTAGGGTCGGCACAACATGTTTTGTTACAACACAAAATCATGTGGCAAAAGGTTTAGCATACCTGTAGTAGATAGACACAGCAGGTGTCTACGTATCACTAGGTAAGTATACGTTAGTAAAGATGTAAAGAATTTCAGAAAATTAACCGTACCATGCCTTATCGATTTTATAGGCTTGAGCTTGACATAGATATTCATACTACATACATACATACACATTATTTTTTACATTACACGCCTATGTCTATTGCGGGGTAGGCAGAACGTAAACGGCCTTTTACACGATGTCTGACAAAAGAGAGGCATTCAGAAGACTGTGACAGGTTGTAAGTTTTTCCAATACACACCATGAGAAAGATATGGATTTTTCAGCTTAGTTACAAAATCCGTGTGGAGCCGGCTTAGAATAGTATCACCCAAATTCTAGCCGTGGGTGTCATAAAAAGCGACTGACGGTTAATTATCCAGCGAATGGGCAGCAGCGTTCCCCGTCAATTATACATCTTGCACTCTCGCTCGCCAATACACCTGCCAAGCGTGGTGAGGTGAGTATTGCAATACCTAAGAGGACGCTCATGCCCAGCAGGGTACTGCTGTGTGGCTGTAAAGGTAAAGGTAGGTAGTACGTAGGTACATACTAGACACATACCTACATAACAGTAAAATTTCTTGGCGCTGTGCCTACCCCTAACAAATTAAATGTTACTCTACAATTTTCAAATAGGGTACCTTATCTACTAAACAAAAGTTATTACCTATGGATCAACCGGGACTCGAAATCGGGCCGCATAGGTCAACGCCCCACGTTTTTTTTTTCAATATCTTATTTTCTTTTATGAGAATGCGAGTGAGTGCATTAAAATCCCAATCAAAAGGTATACACGTGTGGATAAGATTGAATGGTAGAGATCGCTTTCATCGATGCGGTGACTTAGCACATTTTTTGACAAAGTTTTCCTGTTATTGTGTTCTGAATATGCAAATAAAGTGTTTTTACCTATACACGTGTTTCTGGTCTCGCGACTTACGTAATTTCAATGTCAAGTTTAAGAAGTTGGCATACAAATTAACATTCGACGCAGCATTCGACGAGACACACCTTCTTGAGCATCTGAATCAACAAATTGTGTCAACAAGCTATTGATTTAAGGTTCCTATTCGTATGGTATGAAGCACGACACGTCGACGGCGCCCGCGCAACCAGTTTTCACAAAACTTAGGCAAGAAACACACGTAACTTACGTTTGTGCGACATTTTGCGCAGCTCTATCCATTGCGCTTTAGAAATTGGATTTCCCACCTTATTTTCACACAAACACGGTTTAAGACAGACGCATCCGCTAGCGCAAAAATATCGTACAACGCTGCGTCGACGGATGCGTCTGTCAAACAGTTTGACATAAACCATAGGTATTTGTACGGAAATAAGGTCGAAATTAGTATTGTCCCATCCCAGCGCATGCGTTACGCAGCGCAAAAATAACGCACAAACGGGCGTTACGTTTGCTTCTTGCCTAACGCCAATCACAGAGCCTTCGATACCAGTTACCTCTCGACGGACATAGTGATTTATCGTGTGTGCCGTCGTATATCGACAGCATGTTTCTAAGAACATTTTATAGGAGTTCACTAGCACTAAGCATAAGGACTTATAGTGTGAATGTGCCTGGGAAAAAACCGCCGAAAATCTTGATAACAGGTGAGTACTACAATAGTCCGCTGCTGGACATGGACCTTCCCCTTTCGGGGGGCTTGCCATGCTCACCACGCTTGGCAGGCGGATTGTCGGAGAAGACGCTGCTGCCTATTTCCTGCATAAATATCTCTTAGTCGGTTTTTAGGGTGATGCTATTCTAAGCCGGCACCACGCGGCAACAGGTGAGTGAGCGTCAGTAATTCTTGAGGTTCCGGAAAACCGTATCGAAATTGAAAGTGAATTGTTTGTTGATTATAGCTTAGACGTAACTGAGAAAGTAATTCAACATTACTCGTACCAAACTTAGTTAGACACAAATACATCTTTTATAAGAGTTTACGAACAAGAAATTTAGATGTCTTGTAGAGACAAGGTAAAAGTAGGTACATAGGGATGCGTAAGTTTAGGGGTGAAAACGTACCTATATATGTACTTACGGTTCCAAATGCAACTTATTCTTTTTCTATTTTTTTGATATAATTTCACATAATCGTCGAACAAATAATCGGTGTGATAAAGGTAGATAGCTCTAGGTAACCACGTGCGTCTTTCTACAAAGTACGTATTTCTTCATTTTAATAACCTTTCAAAAATGGTTTTCATGCAAACGACTGTTTTCTTCCTGAATAATGCTTGTAGAGCAATAATTCTTTTTTTTATTACATAGGCGTGCTCCTATACTTTTATTGAATAAATAATTATATAATGGAAAAAAGGCATATTTCATTTTCTATGGAAAAGAAATAGCTCATTTTTTGCCCAAATTAGGGAGTTTGAGTTAACGGGGAAAGAAAAATTAATTTTGAAAAAATTCTGTTGTTTTTATTTTATAATATTTGTTTTAAACATTCAACAATAGTTCATAAGCTATCAATTGATAACACAAACACAACCCAAAATCTATCTTAAACGTAAGAATTTGACAATTTTGAACGCCACTTCTTTTGTTCGATTCCGCCCAGGTCTGGGGTACAATGAAATATCTACGAGCTATGCGGCCTCTTGTAGTCCTAGCGGTAGTTCAAAACATGCTGCACCTGAGAGAAGAGTTCTGAAATTTGGTACACTTAATCCTTAGGGTAAGTGAATCGATTTGACCCGTAGTACACAATTTTAAAAAAATCCTATGAGGAGTAATGACGTCATCTTTTTTTGTATGGGAAAAAAATTTTTTTTGTTCCAAAACCTATCGTGTGTGGTATCAAGTGAAAGGCCTTGCTAAGCCGATTCTAAAAATATATTACATTATTATATTTAAGTCACTTGTATAAAATTAAATAGGAAATAATTCTCGAAACATGCCACGTTTGGGCTTCTCCAGGTATGATACGGTTGAATCATTACTTATGAAATATACGTAATATAATGTGTAATATCCTCATCTCTAACCTCAAGAAAGGTACTACGGATTTTTTGTCTTTAAGTATTTTTTTTTTGAATTTTAAAGTTACAGATATTTATGAAAACACACATAGTTGAAATTTGGCATCGAAAGTTCAATTTTGGACACCGAGAATGATAAAAATATAGCCAGTTGAGATTACAATCATATTATTATGTACGTAACATCATATTCGTTTTGCAAAAAAAATGTTATGTGCTTCGTAGGGCACGGTTAACCCTCGGCCCCATCGCAGTCGCTCTCTATGAATAATAAGACGGCGGCGGTCCGTCAGGGTTGTCAGTTAGGGGCTGAATAGTAACCATGGTTCATCGGGTCGTTCGTAGACTCGGTGTCCCACTTTTCAGAACAAGATTTATTAATAATAGGATGATAAATACAAATGCGAGAGAAGTTTAAAGTGATCATTTCTCTATACGCACATTATATACACACCGGCAAAATTAACGGAATCTATACATAATAATAAAGTTGTAGAGGGTCGAAAGCCTGAACATAAAAGATATTGGAAAATAAATTGTCAGCGAATTCTTGAAATTGATAACAAAACACGTTTCAAAAGTTTTTACATATTTTTTCCGTAGATGTTTGTATGTGACAGCATCCTGAAAAACTACTGAACGGATTTTGATAAAATTTGGTACAAAGATTGCTATCGCATTGAAGAAGGTAAAAGGCTACTTTTTTTCTCCACTTGAGGGACTGGAGTACCTGATGTATACCACTAGAAGCACAACCACGAGCCCAGCTAAACAATGGGAAATACATTTATGGCACCAAAGCAAGAATTGTTTAGCATCATGGAATGCTCCTGCTGGCAAACATAGATCGAAGGTTTGGAGAACCTTATGTGGACCACCAGGTGCACCTCCAAGAGCCCAGCTAAACTACAGGAGACACATATCATATAGTCCCAAAGCAAAAATTGTTTAGCGCGATGGGACGTGTCTGCTGGAAAATATAAATCGAAGGTTTGGAGAACTACACTGCCCTGTGATAACTAAAACGCCGTTATACCCAAAATCAAAATTTTGAGTTACGCGGGTTTAAAGTTAAAAACGTTGCTGTTCGATAAATACAAAAGTTATTCGAAATTTTAAGATATTATTGAAACGGTATTTTTTTATACTTTACGCTGCTTTTAGTTTTATTACGCTAAGTGAAAGGGTTACAGAAATATATTGAAAAATGTGTTGCCGTTAAGTATTATTTTTTTAATTAATTTATTAAAACACTACTTAAATGCCGCTAAGGGTACCTTACCGGCATTTTAGTGCTTGGTTTTGCACTAATTTCATTGCCTTCTAAAATAAAAGAATTGTATCTATAAATACTTCTCTAGAATGACGTCACGGTCCTTTAGCGGCATTTTAGCGAAGCTTTATACCTCTATTTAGTATCTTAGATTGGTTTTTCAAGTCCTTTACAACGCGTAATTGCAGCTAAGTTACTAACCTTTCACCATAACGGCTATTTAGCTTAGTAATCATTATAAGAAAATTGAAAGATTCCCTTGAAATGTTAGTTTGAAGCAGAATAAAAAGGACCCAATCTTTAACTTTTAATGCTATATTTCTATAAAACAATTAACTTTTGAGGCACTGTTGAGTGTCTTTACAACACCGCATTATAAATTTAATATTTTGCTTCGTTTTTTTGCTCGAGATGCGAATGTTGAGTGCTTACATAAAAACCTGATTTAATATGACGTCTTGGATAATATTTATTATTTAATATTTACTTAATTGGTATTTTCTTATTTTCTAATTCACTCTAATTAGTTTTATATCTCAAATATTAAACATTTTAATAGTTTCAAAAAACAATTTTGTATTTTACAAAAATATTGTTTTTACATTAGGTTACCACCATCAAATCATGGAATAAATAACACTTAAACCTTTCGAAATTCTGGGTCAATAGTAAAATTTAACTAGGAATGTTGTAGAATAATTTTGTAACCTCAATGAAGAAAGTGTAACTAAAGAACATTTTAGACCGCGGGAGCAGTGATATAAGCTTTTGTGAAAAGCATCAGGTGCGGAGAAATAAAACTTAAGCATTTGGCACTAGTGTTTAGGTAGTAACCAATTTATTTACCTCTTTATACAATTCTAGTGGACCAACCCGTTTAGCGTTTTACCCGCTGCAACAGTTTTTTTTTGTGTAAATAGATGTTTTCCCGCAATTTATGAGGTTACTTGTGTTACAGAACTTGGTCTCTATTATAATATTGCATATCTGTGTCTCGCACAGTTTAGCTTGGCTTCTAGTTTTACACACTAGGCAGTTCAAATCCTCGATATCTATATTTTAACAAAAGCAGCCTATCATGCTAGATATCTTTTCCTATGAGGTCATTTCCGTATCTCTTTATAAAGTATGGTACAGCTGGGTTTTGTGTTCCACGTCAGATTTTCCAAACTCTTGCTATGAAGGCGTTTCTGTCTTTCTAATGATAACCAGAGCTCCTGATTCTCTATAACCATGTACCCACTTCAGCTTTTGACGTCTACGTGTCAGAAAGAGTGGCCCATCATGCTTTTTTTTGTTTTCTATGGAGGCATTTCCGTTTGTCTCATAGTCAAGATAGGCTCCTTAACGCCTACATCAGGTATTTTAGAAGCTATATGTCGACTGATATACTAGTCAACTTTTGCAATGCAGCATTTCCGGAATGTCTTATAAGTAGTAAAGCGGAATCTTTGTGTTACAAAATCTAGGGGCTCCAGACGGTCGAGTGTTCATAAAAATTACGCTATTGTCATCTCCTATTTGTTAACAGTTTTTACTAAATTTCATGAAGATCAGTAAAGGAGTTTGGTCGTAAAATATAGCGACAAGACCGGTTATGCCCACTTCTTACCATTTTCCCACAGTAATAAAATATTATCTACGGTAAAAAGTTGCCATCTACTTAGTATATCTAGTCAAGCTACAACACTATCTAGTGGTGAAAGATTTTTTGAAATAGTTTAAGTAGTTTCGGAGTTATTCGGTTAAATACAAACGAAAGAAGCAAATCTTTCTTATTTTCGGCAGATTTTATATGAATCATCCTAATATCGTCCAAAACGCCGCGACAAAGCGAGAAAAGTTAACGGCATTTTAGAGCAGTATAGCGGCATTAATAAATGTAACTTTTATAAATTACTAGCTGCCCGTCAGCGGTTTCACCCGCTGCAACCTATTATTCCGCGGGAAAAAGCAGTATTCGCCAAGAGATGTCGCTGTTAGTTTTCGGCGAAAACGTTTAAAACGCGAATCGGCTCAGTCACGCCACCTATTTCAAAAATATTGGAAAATGCGTGATCCCGTGGGAATTAGACATTTTTCCGTGGTAAAAAAGTATCCTATGTGTTATTCCAGATGCCCTTTAATATTTCTGCAAAGTTTCATGTCAATCTAATCAGCCGTTTTTGCGTGATGTCGTAACAAACACACACACAAACATCCGCCTTTATAATATTAGTAGGATACATGGAAAATAAAAATCTACATTGCCGTTAAAATCCTTAAACGACATTTTAGCGCTGCAATTTTCACATAACGGCGTCTTAATCTAGAAATTATTTTTTACATGTTTAAAACTTGACTTAACTATAATACAGTTAAAGTATTTTAGCTGCAATCTTGTTCGGAAAACTTATTTAACGGCAATTATGTTATGGATTTTGGGTATAAAATAGTGAAAAAAGTCAACGTTTTTCAAGTTTAACGAGTTTTAAAGGCATTTTAGCTATGTTTATGTAAATAACGACTTTATAGCCCTGTTTGGGTGCCCAAAACTGTCACTTAGCGGCAATTTTATGTTTCGTATCTCCGGAACTAAAAAAGATAGAGAAAAATGAGTCAGATGGTTCGAAAGAGAATCGTTTCCTTACTACAATGCCGTTAAAAAGTGAAAATTGAAAAATTGAGGGTTAACGGCATTTTAGTTATCCCAGGGCAGTACAGGAGATACATATACGTCCCTGAAGAAAAAATAATTCCGCTTGATTGGGCCCTCCTGCTAGCAAATAGAAATCAAAGGTTTTGAAAACCTGATATAGACCATCAGGAGTACCAAAAATAGCCCAGCTTAAATAGATCCATGAAATATACATATGGCCTCAAGGAAAAGAATATTTAGCATGGCGGGACATTTCTACTGGCAAATAGCTAATGAAGGTGATGGATACCCTGGGAATAAATGTAAGGATGCTGGTGTGGGAATAATGTGTGTATAGACAAATGAAAATTATAAAGATGAACCAAAACTCCTCTCGCATCTGTATTTATCATCTTATAATTAATAAATCTTGTTCTGTCAAGTGAGACACTGAGTCTACGAACGACCCGATGAACCATGGTTACTATTCGGCCCCTATCTATCGACCCTGACCGACCGCCGCCGTCTAATTATTCATAGAGAGCGACTGCGATGGGGCCGAGGGTTAACCGTGCCCTCCGAAGCACATAACATGTTATTTTTTCAAAACGAATATGATGTACATATAATTAAAATCTCATCTGGCTTTATTTTTATCATTCTCGGTTACCAAAATTGAACTTTCGATGCCAAATTTCAACTAAGTGTGTTTTCATAAATTTCTGTAACTTTAAAATTCAAAAAAAAATACTTAAAGACAAAAAATCCGTAGTACCTTTCTTGAGGTTAGAGATGAGGATATTACACATTATATTACGTATATTTCATAAGTAATGATTCAACCGTATCATACCTGGAGAAGCCCAAACGTGGCATGTTTCGAGAATTATTTCCTATTTAATTTTATACAAGTGACTTAAATATGATAATGTGATATATTTTTAGAATCGGCTTAGCAAGGCCTTTCATTTGATACCACACACGATAAGTTTTGGAACAAAAAAATTTTTTTTCCCATACAAAAAAAAGATGACGTCATTACTCCTCATAGGATTTTTTTAAAATTGTGTACTACGGGTCAAATCGATTCATTGACCCTAAGGATTAAGTGTACCAAATTTCAGAACTCTTCTCTCAGGTGCAGCATGTTCCATACATTCGGCCAGCGAGCCGCTAAGGCTATTGCTTATTATTAGATTCACCGAGCAGGCCCGAGTCTGTTTATTTCTTAAGATCTTTAACCTTAAATAATTCAATAAAAATAAAAACTATAATATGGGGTAGGTACTATGGAACAGAAGGAGGCACTCTAAAAATGTGTTCCATTGGACCCCGTTCCATTCTGCTCTAGTAGACATATAAAACTCAATTAAACAAAAATGGTTGGGCTTTCTTCTTCATACATAACTGCATTTGATATTTAAAATTATTTATATAGGTACTTAATGATTTATACCAAAAAATGCCACTTACCTACTATAACTACATTTTACCACTATAACAAAAATGTCTGGTATAAAAGACGTTTGGAATGCTCATTTTTTTTTGTTTTATGAATTCTGTAGTTGCAAGCTGGTCATATTTCTCTACGTCATCATATGAATCATAAGGACTGATGTTGGATACAGTTAAAGCGCGGGATTCAATTTTAAAAACACTTACTGTTTTTGCCGTCGTTCCACTGTGCCCCCACTGTCCCTACATTTGTTTTGTATAAAGAAAGGGACTTCCCTGTAGTACTAGGCCTCAATGTAATAAAAAATAATTATACTTAGCTCTACTTTACATGCATTATTCGGAAAGAAAACGGGATCATACGTTTGTATGAAAACTTGGTTCCGGAAAAGATAAAATAAGTCCGTCATGTCACCCAGGCATGATGACGTCACTGGTCTGTGGTTCCAGGGATGATTTGTGTAGGTATGTTATGTTTATGTAGGTATGTCAGAGGACTACTACAGTAGCAGGTGGTTGAAATCTCCAACACCAGGGTTGTCGGTATCCCACTAGATAGAAGAAGAAGATGAAACTAACGATTAAAAGATTTTCATCTTAAGTCAAGATCCGCTTAGCAGAAAATGATAACTAGATAATCAGAGCCGTGGGTAATGTACCGACTCTATATCTTTAACATAGCTGCGTATTACTTACGGTATACAACGTAATAATAATAAGCTAGGAATTTTGTAAACATGTTATTGCTCTTGTGGCGTTTTCGCAATAGCTTTAAGTATGTGTAAGTATTTGCCGTGTGGTGCTTAGAAAAGCATCACCATGATATTTCTCGTGGGTGTCGTAAGAAGCGACTAAGCCTTAGTCACTAAAGGATTCGAGAGTAGATGTGTGCTGCAATTTTAGGTTTTAGGCATAGTTTTACTAGTTTTAGGACAGGTTGTCAGCCTGTCGCCTGTGATACCTACATGACGTTCTTGTATGAGATTTGCTGAGATTTAAGACATTAGCAACCCTGGCTATGTAACAAGTGACAATCGCGAAAATCCTAAATAGGGTCGAGTGAACTTTTTGTAAACTCTATTTTGTGGTTGGGAGTAATGCAGCGACTCTTAAACGTAGCTGCGTATTTCTTACGGTATCTACGCAAGGTAATAAATAATAATAAGCTAGGAATTTTGTAAACATGTTATTGCTCTTGTGGCGTTTTTCGCAATAGCTTTAAGTATGTGTATTTGCCGTGTGGTGCTTAGAAAAGCATCACCATGATATTTCTCGTGGGTGTCGTAAGAAGCGACTAAGGGATTCGAGAGTAGATGTGTGCTGCAATTTTAGGTTTTAGGACAGGTTGTCAGCCTGTCGCCTGTGATACATGACGTTCTTGTATCAGATTTTGCTGAGGTTTTAGACAGTCGCAACCCTGGCAATGTAACAAGTGACAATCGCGACAATCCTAAGTAGGGTCGAGTGAACCTTTTGTAAACTCTATTTTGTGGTTGGGGGTAATGCAGCGATTCTACATACCTATTCAACGTAGCTGCGTATTACTTACGGTATCTACGCAACGTAAAAATAATAAGCTAGGAATTCTGTAAACATGTTATTGCTCTTGTGACGTTTTCTGCAATAGCTTTATGTGTAGGTAATGTGTTTACTGGTCATGGTCACTGTAGCCCACAGCGAAGGTATGGCGGTTCCCACACATGACGCTCGTTGCTGCGCATTTTTACCGCAATCATAACACATGCGTCTGTCAGATGGAAGGTTTTGAAGTCGCCGACAAAAAAAAACGACGCTCACGCAGGAGCAAAGCAATAAACTTGCGTTGGCATCTGTATCTCTTTTGTACAAGCGGTCGTTAGGTGTGGGATTCGCATTGAGTTCTAAGATTCCATTGAAGCTAAACTAATTGCCTACCAAGCGTGTCGATCTGTTGACATTGGATACACGACATACGAGAGACAAAAGACAGTAAAATTATGCCGTTTTGCAGAAATTAAATCAATGCGGTGCAAATTCTAGACAATTTATTCCACATTCCAATTAGTCATGAATTTCCGCATTAGGCTTGCCAGAGGGAATTACATCGAAACGATCTCATTTAGCACAGAAAAATAATAAATTACAGGCTTCCTTTATCGATACTGAACCTACCTAAGCTATGGCATGCATTTCAATTAACACCCTGTATACAAGCAGGGTTCATTATAATTTAAAAGTTGAATATCGCGGAACATCTTGGGTGTGATTCGAAAAACCCTCACTACAATTTTATCTTTGGACTCTTTGGTTGGACGCCACTTCTTGGGCCACCCTGTCTGTACATAGGTGCTAATTCTTTATACAGTTACTAGCTGGTGCCCGCGAACTTCGTTTCGCCAAGGGAAGTTTATGAGCCGACAGAAGCAGCACATTATGCAAAACAACTATTTCAATACAGAAATTTTCTCGAGTTCTATGTGTTCCGTCCTTCGAGCAACTCGATCTTCCGTCCCGTTCCGGCTCGGAAGTTCCGTCAGATTGGCAGACAGACAGGCCCTCCAGTGCTGATAAAGGTTCTCACTAATCATAAAATATGATCAAGACGTTTATCTTCCACCATACCACACATAAATAAAAACTTTTTACCAAAAAATATCACCGCCGAAAACTGAAAAGCATAAAATAATAAGTATTGTTAGTATAGGTACCTACCTAAGATATATTTTTGGAAATATTACCTACAATATTGGAACTTAGTAATTTTGAGTCGGCGTCATGCCAATGAAGCGTGTTAATTAATTTGTAAAATTTGTCGGCGCCGACTCAGAATTACTAAGTTCCAATATTGTAGGTAATATTTCCAAAAATATATCTTAGGTAGGTACCTATACTAACAATACTTATTATTTTATGCTTTTCAGTTTTCGGCGGTGATATTTTTTGGTAAAAAGTTTTTATTTTATCATTTTTAGTGGCTACTTTTCAAGCTCATTTATTACTTTTAAAATAGCAAACTGCCCGACGCCCACCTACCTTACTGTTTCTAAAGAGTTTTAAGCACACTAAGAAACTACATGAAATACTTACAGATACCATTACCTATAAAAGTAACCTCCTTTTTGGTGGACATTTTGACAGATGTTTGGCAGAGAGTCAACGAGCAGACCTCAGTCGTGTAGGTAAACACAAGTACATTATGCTTCAAATGTGTCGCACAATATGACGAGTTTATTGAATTCTCATAGATCCTTCTATCAGATCCTGACCTGACGACTATGGGACCACCTGGACAGTGCACCCTTTCAAACAAAAAAAGATTTTTTCAAATTGGTCCAACCGTCTCTGAGTAATCGGGGAACATACATAAAAAAAAAAAAAAGTTCGGGATGAATTGAGAACCTCCTCCGTTTTTTTTTTCGTCGGTTAAAAAATATCGCAAACTTTTTGTGTGAATATCGCAAACTTTTTGCGTGATTCATGCACATTTAGGATTACCACACAGACTTCTTTATCTTCCTTGCACCCTCTTATTTTGGGTGGTGTTTGCTCTTCTAATTTTTCGGCGCCATAAGGTTGTTTCTGGGGTTGTCGGGTCAGGTGGGTCTTCTTTTTTTTGTGAGGTCGGTCATACACACTAACAGATTACATTTTCAAATGTAGTAAGTGTGATATTAAAATTGATTGTTAGCTGGTCCCCGCGAACTTCGTGTCGTTTCGTTCCTTATACCTACATTGAAAAATACAAACTTCCACACCAGCGTCTTAAAAATTGTATCCATCACGCTAATAATAATGTATTAATTGTTGGAACCATATTTCTAAAACCGTAGATGCATTGCCAGCTGATGCCAGCATAAGCGTTCCGTCAAGCTGAACAACTTTTGCTTTGGAGTCATATCTCTATCTCTTATAGTTTACCTGGGCTCCTGTTAGTGCACCTGGTGGTCTACATCAGGTACTCCAAACCTTCGATGTCTATTCGCCAGCAAAAGCGTCCCATCAAACTGAACAACTTTTGTTTTGTAGTCATATCTGAATCTCCTATAGATAACCTGGGCTCCTGTTGGTGCACCTGATGGTCTACATCAGGTACTCTAAACCTTCGATGTCTATATGCCAGCAGAAGCGTCCTATCAAGCTGAACAACTTTTGCTTTGGAGTCATATCTCTATCTCTTATAGTTTGCCTGGGCTCCTGTTAGTGCACCTGGTGGTCTACATCAGGTACTCCAAACCTTGGATGTCTATTCGCCAGCAGAAGCGTCCTATCAAGCTTAACAACTTTTGCTTTGGAGTCATATCTGTATCTCCTATAGTTTACCTGGGCTCCTGTTGGTGCAACTGGTGGTCTACATCAGGTACTCCAAACCATAGATGTCTATTCGCCAGCAGAAGCGTCCCATCAAGCTGAACAATTTTTGTCTTGGAGTCATATCTGTATCTCCTATAGTTTACCTGGGCTGCTTTTGGTGCATCTGGTGGTCTACATAAGGTACTCCAAACCTTTGGTGTCTATTCGCCAGCAAAAGCGTCCCATCAAGCTGAACAACTTTTGTTTTGGAGTCATATCTGTATCTCCTATAGATAACCTGGGCTCCTGTTGGTGCACCTGATGGTCTACATCAGGTACTCCAAACTTTCGATGTCTATATGCCATCAGAAGCGTCCTATCAAGCTGAACAACTATTGCTTTGGAGTCATATCTCTATCTCCTATAGTTTACCTGGGTTCCTGTTAGTGCACCTGGTGGTCTACATCAAGTACTCCAAACCTTGGATGTCTATTCGCCAGCAGAAGCGTCCTATCAAGCCGAACAACTTTTGCTTTGGAGTCATTTATCTATATCCTATAGTTTAGCCGGGCTCCTAATGGTGCTTCTGGTGGTCTACATCTGGTACTCCAGACCCTAGGGTGGTAAAATGTATCCTAGATGTTGACCCGACTAATAAGGTATTACACAAAATTTGGTTAAAATCTGTCCAGTAGTTTATCCGTGAAAGATGGACAAACAAACAGACAGACAAACAGACAGACAAATAGACAAAAAAAAAATTAACGATTGTTCTGAGATCTGTATCCTGAGAACAATTAAAAGTAAAAATCCTTTTTTTAAACTATCCCATGTACAGAATTGGTTTCGTTTCTGTTTTATTATATGTATAGATTAATAAGAAAAAATATCCAGTAGGTACATGGTAGGTACACGTTGATAAGTGTAAGTTAATCCTTTAATGTGTCGATCGTGTGGTGCCGGCAGTCGGTACAGTACTCTACCAAGGCACAGAATACATACTTAATAGTACTGTACTGTAGTAGGTAGTAACCAAGGTGAGATTAGAGTTAGTTTATTCTATATTTGAAAGGCAGCCGATGTGGCACAGTGGTAGTGCGACTTCCTGCGATGCAGACGGTTCTGGTTTCGATTTTCGGAACCACTCACAAAGATAACATTTATCCCTGTGTGAATTTGTGTGTTCCCAGTCTGAATAGGACAGTGCGGGCTGAACCACCTGATAATTCAAAAGGCAAGGTGGTTGTGTGTTTCGGAGAGCACGTTTAGCCGTTGGTCTCGGTTGCTGTCTGTGACTACACAACCATGTCAGAGGCATGCTATATTTGTAGTAGGCAGACCAGGGTTCATCGGGTCGTTGGACGACTCGTTGGCATACACGAAGAGAGATTTGTAGAATAGTTACCCGACTGCCACAGAAGGAGGGTTATGTATATTTGATAAAGGCGTGGCGTGGTAATAATTTGAGAATGCATTTAAGGCGTGTTGATGAGGTGCATGTTAAATAATTGCTAAAGGATATTCAAATTAATCGATCGCAGTGCGTATAATGTACAATGAAGGTTACGATAATACTTGGCATGATAATAATAAACGCACTTCATCATCCAGAATATGCAATAAATATTGTTCACCTGTTTGATACAGAGTGTTTCTAAGATTTGAATTTACATCTTTGATTTATTCAGTTGAAGAAAATTTAGTTTTACACATGCATGAAAAATGCGCGAAGCTTCAAAAATACTTGTGAACAGTATTTTACCTTAATTTCCAGGTGGCCTGGGTCAACTCGGAGTCGAGTGCGCAAAATATCTTCGCGGGAAATACGGCAGAGAGAACGTCATCCTTTCCGACATCATCAAGCCTACGGAGGAAGTATTCAACGATGGCCCGTACATATTCGCCGATATCCTAGACTTCAAAGGCCTCCAGAAGATCGTCGTGGGCCACAGAGTGGACTGGCTGATCCATTTCTCTGCCCTGCTCAGTGCGATAGGCGAACAGAACGTGCCTCTAGCTGTGAGAGTCAACATTGAAGGGATGCACAATGTTATTGAGCTAGCAAAGCAGTACAAACTTAGGGTCTTCGTGCCTAGTACAATAGGGGCGTTCGGCCCGGATTCTCCCAGGAATCCAACGCCGAACATCACAGTGCAGAGGCCTAGGACAATTTATGGTGTTTCGAAAGTGCACGCGGAATTACTTGGTGAATACTATCACTACAGATTTGGGCTGGACTTCCGTTGCTTGAGGTTCCCCGGAGTGATCTCAAGTGATCCTCCCGGTGGAGGTACAACAGGTATGTTAAGATTGAATACTGGAGTAAATATTTAAGCAAGATGTTTGATCTCAATACAGACGTAAGTTACTGCATGACTTGACCAAAGTTGTGTAGCAGGTTTGAGCCTCACACTTTTGAAAGTGTCGACAATATGGATGCTGTAAATGCTTCTGTCTAATGGGTTAGTTTGACACGAGAAATATAGCTAGGTAATCTTCAAATGGCGCAAGATGGCGCTGAGCTACACTGAAAAAGTTCATTTTCAACGACTTTCTTAGACAATTTCCCATTCTCTGTAGAAGTAGCCTTCAGATTATTCTGACACATTTAGCAAGTAATCATCTCCCAATAAATACTACTCCATTTCAGACTACGCGATCGCAGTTTTCCACGACGTGCTTCGCAAGGGTCGCTACGAGTGCTACCTGAAGCCAGACACCCGCCTGCCCATGATGCACGTGAGGGACGCTCTCCGCGCCCTCTCAGAGTTCTTAGAGGTATTTATTTATTTCATCAATATTCAATTATCATCTTTCTCAGCCCACTTTCCAAGCGCTTTGTGCGAATTTGCGGGATGTCTACGATATAAGGGCGTCCAACCAGCGTCTCGTGCACCGGAGATGGAATGGTGACGGAGGTATCAGGTCATGGAGAGACTGTGCACACTCCCCGAAATGTACTCGTATCCTGTAGAATACCGACCTGCAAGCTACTTTGCGACGGTGTTCGAGGCTCTGCAACTTTGCGTCAATAAGTGCCCTATCGGCGATGAGTTTCTTGGCGCGCTTCTCAATCGAGTCCAGGGCTGCCAGCTGTTATTTGGCAGACCCGTTCCATAGGTGACAGCAATACTCCATGCAGGAACGCACTTGAGCTTGGTATAGTTGTAAAAGCTAGAGAATTCCGAGTCTTTTTGCTGCAGTCGTGGCCAAAGACTCAATATATTGTCCAAAGTTCAGGTCAGATGAAAAGTTCATGCCAAGAAGCTCAAGATGGTCGGAAATCGGTACGGTTACATCTCGGAAAGTCGGAGTCAGGTCGAAGGGACTCCGTTTAGTGGAGAATAGAAATGCCTGTGTTTTAGATGCAAGCTTGACGATATCGTCGGACCTCATACAACGCAGCGCGGCCACGGTCACGTATCTCGGAGCATCGAGCAGGTGGTCTGCCCACTGACCTTTTCGCGCCTGTTGGCCTCCACTCTGTGACTGGTTATGTCCACCGATCGTCACTTCGTCTTGCACATATAGTACAAAATGTATTTCTCTGCTATGGACACCGCTAGCTCCTTTCACACAACGGAGTTTGATGCATTTTTAAAATAGATAGTGAATCAAGAGGTCGCTTAATACTTACTTACCTATGTATAAAACATGCCGGCAAAACGTCTATTTCCCGCGGGACAATGAGGTGATGAGTTACAGCGGGTGACACTGCTGTCGGGCCACACTTTGTGTAGGTATACTAACTAAGTAGGCAGCTTAGAGTAGGTATATATAACTAGGCAGGTTTTCATTATTTTATAGTACCTACAAAGTTAGGTATTAAACCGGGTAATCTTTCTTTCTCTTCTTGAACTCGTAACCACCTAATGCTGAGTGTTCAAGGGCTTGTCTTTTCCAGCTGTTCCCAGTAACTTTGACAGTCCCAAACTTTTTCTTAGTGCTGCACAAATCTCTCTACATTATTTCACTTGTATTGGAATTTTTAATGCACTTACAGCGCAATATTATTCTCATAAATTGAAAATGAGAAAATTAAAATATTCACTATCCACCGCCGCCGGGACTTGAACCTGGGACTGGGTACCTACCGTCCCACCGCTCTGCCAACTAAGCTTCGGGCGCCTAGCGGACCCTGGTGAAATTCTGAACCTCTTAATGCTCGTCTCGAAGCGACGATTAAGCGACATCCAGTAGTAGTTTTTACAACTAAATACTTTAGAGAATTTTTCAATAATCTCATTTTAAATTTATTAGAATAATATAGCACTGTGAGTGCATTAAAAATCCCAATACAATCCCAATCTTTTTCATATTGCTGTACAAATCTCTCCACATTATTTCACTTCCTTTTTCCAGGTCCCCAACGAGAAGCTCAACCGGAGGGTTTACAACGTGACCTCTATGAGCTTCACTCCCGAAGAGCTGACTGAGAAGATCAGCGAGCATATCAAAGACTTCCAGATCACGTATAGACCTGATAGCCGGCAAGATATTGGTAAAAACTCTTTACTATTATCCCTTCTTATTAAAAGCTGGCGTATGCCCGTGTTTCTCCAAGAGCTGACTGAGAAGATCACCGAACATATCAAAGACTTCCAGATCACGTACAGACCTGATAGCCGGCAAGATATTGGTAAGAACTCTTTACTATTATCCCTTCTTATTAAAAGCAGGCGTAGGCCCGTGTTTCTCCAAGACTGGCAGAGAAGATCAGCGAACATATCAAAGACTTCCAGATCACGTACAGACCTGATAGCCGGCAAGATATTGGTAAGAACTCTTTACTATTATCCCTTCTTATTAAAAGCAGGCGTAGGCCCGTGTTTCTCCAAGACTGGCAGAGAAGATCAGCGAACATATCAAAGACTTCCAGATCACGTACAGACCTGATAGCCGGCAAGATATTGGTAAGAATTCTTCATCATCTTCCTGCCCTAATCCCAATTACTTGGGGTCGGCGCACCACGTTTTGTTAAACACAAAATTGTTTTGCAAAAGGATTTGGCTTCATTTTACGACCGGCCGCCTACCAGACGTCAACCCTCCTTGGGAATGCTTTTGTGGTGGATAAAGCGCCACCATACGGTTGACCTTGGCTGGCTGTTTGGATCAGGTTTATCCCTCGGTCGCCTCTTACGACCCCCACGGGAAGAGAGGGGGTGGTGCTATTCTACTCAGCCGGCATAACACAGCACTGCCGGCACAACACAGCACCCACGTAAGAACTCTTCTTTACTCTTATCCCTTCTTATTAAGAGTTGACTAAGCAACTTCCTCAAGGAACATGAGATAATGAAATAATTTTTGAACTTCCCATATAAATTGAATCTTGGAGAAAGTTGTTCAGGTTCACGGACTGGTTCACCCCACAAATATATTTATTTCTCATAATAAAGTGCTCATAAAACTTACCCATGTGTGTCATCTTCCAGCCGACTCCTGGCCCCAGGTGTTTGACGACAGCGAAGCTCGCCGCGACTGGCAGTGGCAGCCCGAGGTAGACCTGGACAGCCTGGTGGCGCTCATGATTAAGGAGGTCAAGGAGAAGGTCGCAGCCAACGGCTTTGACAATAACAACAGCTAGTAGTGTGTGAAGTAGAATGGGCGATTTCGGAGAAACATACCGCGAGATGGCGTTGTGCGCCACCGTAGACAAAAGTAGGATTAACTGTCAAAATTAAAGTGCTGTTTCTGGGGCACGTTCAAGCCAAGTTCAAGCAGCCTTCTTTCGTAACTCCTATACAAGGAGTAACGGAAAGGGTATAACAAGCCGAAAGGAGGTCAAGGTACTGAACAACTTTCCCTATGGAACATGGGTCGAAATATGAAAAAAAATGGGGCTCTCATACGAAATTGCCAATTAGCTGATTGATTTACTATGGGAGGTCCAAATTTTTTTTCATCGGCTTGTTATACCCTTTCCGTTACTACCTGTAAACTATGCCAGTTTGTATAACCGTCTTTTGGAGTGTCTGGTAGAAAATTTCTCCTGACAAGCAGGCATACTTAAAAACGGTTTTATGAACCAATTATGAACTGTCATCTAAAGAAATAGCAACAAGGACAAACAGTATCAACCTGTCCCAGTAGAGTCCACGGCGGCGTACAACGCCATCTTGCGGATTCGTTTCACCAAAACAGCCCAGTTCGGGACAAGAGGCAAACTTTGAAATACCTGCCTACCATTTGTGTGTGATAATTTTTTTGAGATGCGGTGGGAAGGAAAACTAAAAGCTTAATTCAGATAGCACAAGACGCCACATGCTCCAATAAAAAGTCTCTCAGCTCTGACTCTACACAATTTCGTCCTATCACAGAAAAATGGGACAGTCAGAGTAGCTCTATTTTATTTCGTTTCCAGTTTTCCTCCCCAATCCGCGCGATATCTGTTCTTTTACGTCCATTTACCATGAATTCCGTCCAGTGAGTATTTTTAGGATGTAATTTTATAAAGTTTACGATAAAGCTAAAAAGAGGTTGAATTTAAGTTTTGTATGATGTTTAACAATAATATTCTCTGTTAAGTTTTCGCTTTTTGATGTATTTGTGGAAGTTATATTACAATAAAATAAAATATATTTTGACTACAGTCATTCAATTCCTTTATTTAAAGCGTCAATAAATCAAAATAAACAATATTTCAGTTTTTAATATACAGGATGTTACGAAACTAAAAGAAATTAAATGACTTGGATCGTACACAAATATTAAAATATTTTTTGTGATGTATGAAAATGAATATTGTGTCGTCGTCCAATGCTTTTATTACAAATGATTTTCTTTTAATTTTGAAACATCCTATATATTATATATGTACAAGATTTGCAAGCTAGTAAGCAGTAGTGTTTCTTTTTCATCTATAAGTCTATATTATATACGAACATTTTATTATCTTACCACGAGTTGACATAATACTTTGGGACCCAAAAATCGTTTTTAGAGCAAAATTCCCATTATGATTTGATAGTGTCCGAAATATGTTCAGATTCAGAGTTATTTGAGTACAAAATGGATCAACAGTATAATTTTGCATTCGAGTCTTTTTGCATTTGAGTCTTGAATTCAATTATGATTTAATAAAAAATATAATTTAACTATTTTATTTGTAGCATGAATTTTGCTGTCTTTAATTTTCATTTACATACTGGTCTAATACTACCAGCGGATTTTAATTTTTTTATAGTCGTTCCTACATGTCAACTCTATGGCAAGAATATAGTGCTGGAGAGTAGCCGTAAAACTTAACATTATGACTTTCAGATCACATCTACACTACACAGCTCAGTCTTCCGTTTATTCATAAACAACTCGAGTCCCTTACTTTAACAGCTACATAAATATTCTATGTATAATGTTTATCATGGACCAATAACAGAATAGGGCCCATGCAACCTGTATTTATAAATTGATCTCAACTCTAAGATATTTTGCTACCCTGAAGCAGAAGCGTAGCAAATGCTACGAAAAACCTTTAGCGCTTCGCCAAAAAAAATCTCCATTAGACAAAATTTTGTAATGATTTTTTTATACCAGCAATTAATTCCAATATTGGTATAACGGCGTCGATCGTCACGCTTTCTTTTTTTGCATTCTGAATGGTCCACGCACGATTTCTCAGAAGAAAAAAGCGCTTAAAACACCTGGTCTAATTTATCGTAGATCATTCGTGGTGATCGAGATCTAGACGATGGGAATAAAGAAGACACGTTTCCAGATATCCTGTCTAAACATCGGTCAACATGAGAAGTTATTTTTATAGCTCTTGCTACGCTTTAACTACGGCGTAGCAAACTTTCCAAAATAAGCATTGTAATTTATAGGTATATAGAATCTTACGCCCGTATTTATGAATGGATGCTCTTAACTCCGAGATGAATCTTGAGAGCGATTTTGAGACGTCGTTAGTACTGCTGACATTTGTCAATATCGCTCTCAAGATTGATCTTAGATTTGAGAGCAATTTATAAATACGGGCCTTAGATATTGAGTTACATTTTTTTGTTTGGTGTCTTCTGTTATTGGTCCATGTAATCATGTTATAAACATCTAAGCATGCTTTGTCCTACACGACAATGTATGGACGCAATTTTTAGGCCGATTCTATCATAAGGCAAAATGCGATTGACTATTCTGCTAGCCATAGGTAATTGATTTTTTAACATCTTAAATATACCTACGTAAAATGTAATGCCCAACACTTGCCATTCAAAATAAAAATAATTTATAAAATAATATTAATTTAGTTAACATTAATTCAACAATTATGCAATCATTTTGACATATTTTTTTAAAATTGATTCTCTGAACATAAAAAACATTTGTTAATATTTTTTATGATCCAAAGGAATCCTAACTTTAGTTACATCTTGTACAATTTGTAAGTGTAATATAAGAAAAAGGCAAAGAATATAGTATTAGACTTAAGTGACCGTATTTACGGGCGATTACGCGTTGCCTGCCTACCCATCATCATCTGCCTGCCCTTATCCCAATTTATTTGGGGTCGGCGCAACATGTCTTTCTCTTCCATTCATCTCTATCAGCCGTCAAATCTTCGTTTACACCTTTTTGATTCATATCATCTTTTACACAATCCATCCAAACCTTTTCAGGTCTTCCTCTCCTTCTGCGTCCATCCACATTCATATTCATTACCTTTTTCGTCACATGATTTTCATCCCTCCTCATAACTTGCCCATACCGCGATAAACGGCTAGCTCTCATCTTTTCTGTCACAGGTGCAACTTTTAAACTTCCTCTAATATACTCATTCCTTATTTTATCCATTCTTGTCACACTCCACATCCATCTCAACATTCTCATTTCAGATACATGTAATCGTCTTTCATCCGTCACCTTTGTAGGCCAACACTTGATCCATACATGACGACAGGTCTGACCACCGTCTTGTAAATCTTGCCCTTCAGTTTGAGGGGCATTCGGGGGTCACACACTGTGCCCGTGACCTGTCGCCATTTCATCCATCCTGCATTTATTCTGTACTTGATAGTCCGGTCTATCTCACCATCGCCTTGCAGAAGTGAAACGAGGTACCCGAAGTCGGAGCAGAATCGTAAGGTTACGCCATTCAGCGCTACCGGAGCATAGCCGGAGAGACCGCCGAAATCACAAAACATTTGTTCAGTCTTGGTTCGGCTGATTTTCAGGCCAGCACTCTCCAGCTTTTCCTGCCATTTTTCCAGTCTGCTCTGTACCTCATGTCTACTTTCACCGACGAGTAGGTACAATGTCATCGGCGAACAGCATGCACCAGGGTGCCTCTTCCTGTATGTCTGACGTCAAAGCGTCCATTATCAACAGGAAGAGGTAAGGACTCAAAGCTGACCCTTGGTGCAAGCCTACAGCCACATTAAACTCATCGGTGATACCAGCCTTTGCTGCCTACCCCGCAAGGGAAAAAGACAACATCATGTATTATTAAACGAACAAGAGCCGCTCAATTTAAATTTAATAGCTTTTGTTGAAATTAAATTAAATTACAATTGTAATGTGTGTAGTACATATAAGAAAGGAAAACGAGCTGTAAATAAAGCTAAACTACAAACTAAACTAAACTACACCACTAAATAATTAATAAATTTAATTATCAATGCACCAATTTATAGTTATATAATTTGCGCAAATAAATAATGGATCTTGAATGACAATATTATTGTTGACATCCCGCTCATATGTCACGTAATATGATAGAGGAAAACAACAATTTTGCCAATTCGGGATTCATTCTTTATCTGCGCGAGTTATATTATAGTTATAATAACAAATATGTCTTACTTAATACATATTATCACACGATTTATCATTATTTTTACAATTAAAATCATTATATGAAAACAAAAACCATTTAAATTCTTGTTCTTACTATTTTTGGATTAAATAATGGCACAAGCATTTTGTAATATTGTTTAAGTAAATTAAAGTGCAGTGAGGAAAATATAAGGAAAAGTATACATAGTATGAAAAGTGGATAAGTATGATGAATACATTGCATATAAACTGGCAAACTTATGATACAGTTAAGTACTTACGTTTAAAACTTAAGAAGAAAATTAAAAAATATTCAATACAAAAAATGCATAAACTGGAATTTTTTGATTAAATTCAAAGGTTTAGGATGTGTGTGAGTGTGTATAGTATAGCATTTTTAGTTAAGACTTTGCAATAAATCATTATAAGTTGTTTAAGTAGTATATTGGTTTTATGTCATTAGTCTTGTGAGGACATAAAAATCACATTTGATATACCTGTTATGAATCCTACTAATATTATAAAGGCGGATGTTTGTGTGTGTGTTTGTTACGACATCACGCAAAAACGGCTGATTAGATTGACATGAAACTTTGCAGAAATATAAAAGGGCATCTGGAATAACACATAGGATACTTTTTACCACGGAAAAATGTCTCATTCCCACGGGATCACGCATTTTCCAATATTTTTGAAATAGGTGGCGTGACTGTGCCGATTCGCGTTTTAAACGTTTTCGCCGAAAACTAACAGCGACATCTCTTGGCGAATAATGCTTTTTTCCCGCGGAATAATAGGTTGCAGCGGGTGAAACCGCTGACGGGTAGCTAGTATGAACATAAAGGTAAATGTTTAAGCTATTTATTAATCATTTAATAAACCAACGGTTTACACATTACCAGTACAAAATATTATTGATAATTCGCAATACGTCATCATCATCAATGTCAGTGAAGCAGTAATAATTAAAATAAATTAGGCAAGATTTGTGAGGCTGAGGTACGGTCAAGTATTTGTGTGGAAAACCCATAAGTTAGTTCTTTAAATGGGTAGGTGGATTTTTTGGCTTTAAGTACATAGGGAAACCCGACTGACAAATATTGCTGAAACATAATTATTTTATAGTCTAGCATCATCTGTGATGAGATGTTATTTACTTCAATTGCGTCATAGTGTTACGACATATCAATGTTTTTAATTTCGCAGTCCCCATTTCATGATATTATCATATAAATTGAATACTTCTTTTAGCACCCTGCATTGAAATTCGCTTGAAAGTAACACTGTCACATTTTCTCTCGCTTGCTCGCTCTGTCTCGTTTATTTATTTAAAATCATCTTATAATTTTTGTTTGTCATTGTAGGTCATTGTCAAAAGGGCTTCTTTCTTAGTTATCGCAAAAAAAAAAAAGAAAATCGAACTTATTACGAGAAGTAAAACAGAAAGAAACACCCCAAGAAGCTAAATAATTTTCCACAAATATCGGATCGGATTTAAAAACAGTTTGGGCATCGCATATAAAATGTGCGAGCTAAGAGATTTATAATACAGTGTTACTTTTAAGCTCCATATTTCAATTTAAAAATTGATTTGAGACTCGAATACTTTTTGTTTGATTTGACCGTTTAATGCATGAATGACTATTTACTAATTATGAAATCAGGACAGAAATATGAACCAAAAACCACAATGAGACCCTTGAGTATAAATACGCAAGGTATAGAGTATCGCCCAGCGCGGTAGTGTCAAAATGTAAGCAGTTGCTCCATAGATACCGACGTCAAATGCATAAGAAGTTATCTAGGTTCAATAGCTTCGTCAATGGCGATTTGCTGCTGGTAGACAGAGAGGTTGTGTGTTTACTACTGCCACCCGTTGTAACTTTTTAGGCGCACTATACAAATAGGTACTACTATCTCTGTTGCCCTGAGGGAAACACATATTTCTGTCCTGTAGTCAGATGACACCAAAGGACTATCGAATTAGTGTTTGAATCTAAGTTTTCAGTACCGACCACAAGTAGGTAAATAGTCATCCCGTATAATTTGGCCTAGTTCTGATTCCACCCAGTTTCGATTCCACGCGCTCCGAAGTATTGCCTTATCTAGCCTTTAGGGTGACGTACCCAAAGGATGGAAACCCTATTACTGAGACTTCGCTGTCTGTCCGTCTGTCAGCAGGCTGTATTTCATAAACCATAATAGTTTTTCACGGAATGCCGTATTTCTGTTGCTGCTACAACAACAAATACTCCAAATTAGAATAAAATAGAAATTAAAGGGGGCAATACAAAAGACGAGTTTTTTTATGTTGTTGCAAAGGCTGTTTCCCATGAACGGTAAAAATTAGACAGTTAAAATTTTCACAGATCATGTGTTACTCCTGCCGCTACGACAACATACACGGAAAAATATAATTAAATAAAAATTAAGAGAGGCTCTTATACAACAAACCTGATTTTATGCCATTTTTATTCACTTACGTGCGCGAGTCCGAATCGCACTTGACCGATTTTTTTGTGGAATTTGAGAGGGTCGAATCGAAACTAGGTGGAATCAGAACTGGGCCTATTATGTTTCTTTTATTGTCTTCTACCGACACGTCAACGTTATAACACACAATATCTATTCCAACAGCAACTATAGCAAAAATATTACCTCTTACTAGATCACATACAGTAATTGACTCGGTATCTTCACTCGGTCTTGCAGTGCTGGTTCTGCTGCATGTTTAATTCTTTCAGCCGCTGTTTCAGCTGCGCCGTTTTTAGTTTGGCCATTATCTGCGTGGATTGGTACAGCCACGATCCCTGGAAATAGAAAAGGAAATAAAATAAACATACATAGTTTGACAGTTGAAATAAACATAATAATGTGTAAAAAAATCACTGCAAATATTTTAAGGGGTGAACCAGTCCATAAAACTGAACAACTTTCCCTAAGGAACATAGGTCAAAATGTGAAAACAAATTTGGACCTCCCATATGAAATGTTTTGGCCGGCCGGGTCAGTTTGTATGGGAGGGAGTTGTTCAGTTTCATGGACTGGTACCCCGTAAAATATTTGCAGTTGCACCACACGGTTGCAGTAAAATAAACACTAGATTGCTATTCAACATTGTTTCAAACCATGTTTATTTTAGAAATGTTATTTCCAGAATCATGCAGAATTCATGAGTCACATTGCCAAAATAATTGTTACTGGTTACTATAATTTTCACGCCACGCGTATAGGAAAACCGTTCCGTGTTTTGCAGGAATGGCATAAAATTAGACCTAGGTTTTTAGGGCAGCATACCTACTAAACTATTTTACAACGACGGGACGAAAGTTGATATTCATTTTCGTTACATGCTCTTTAATCCATCGCATTGCAAACCCATATCACGACCAACAAATACCTCCTTGTATTTAAGTAGGTAGATACATAGAAAATCCAATGTGGCGCAGTGGCAGTGTGACTGCTTGCATAGCAGAAGATTCCGGGTTCGATTCCCGGTGGGTCACTTCACAAAGTTGATATTTATCCGTGCTTCAACGGGCACGTAAATCCGTCGGTACCGGTTGCTGTCTATGATTAATTTACGTTACCCAACCATGTCAGAGGTCTGCTACTTGTATTAGGCGGTTGAAAACTCTTACACCAGGGTTCATCGAGTCGTTTAGTGACTCGGTGTCCCACTCGAAAAGTAGAAGATAAAAAAACACATTGAATCCACTCACCACCATGATCATGCAGTTGAGAAGAGAACAGTCCTTTGCTGTCGAAATACTGGTCTCGAGAATAGCGCCCAATTCACTCGTTTATGCTCTCAGAGAAGTATACCCATATCAACACACGACAACTACCTACTTCCACAAAATAGAGAATTTACAGAAGTACATCTCGCCACTTGATTCGATCATTTATGCCTACACTCTAGGGGTGCTACTTTCTTTTTCTGCCGTAACAGGGTCAAACATACTGAGGTACTACTATTACTTACATTATATCAAACGTACACTATAACATACTACACAAAAATATAGGCACCTGCGAGTCGTAATTTTTTCGTTCGCCCGCACCGAACGCTGTTGACACTCGCTACTTGGCGGTTGGAACCGGTTCGACATTTCGCGTAAACAACGGCGAGTGGATATCTATGTGAGCAAAGCGACGTTTCCTTGAAGCCGGCTCTCTGGATTGGCGCCAGCCAATACTTACTTTGTGCTACTTCTTTGTCTTCTTGTAGGCACATAAAAAACAAAAACACATTGAATCCACTCACCACCATGATCATGCAGTTGAGCAGTATCGGTATGGAGAACACGACAGATATGAACAGCCCTTTGCTGTCGAAATACTGCTCTCGAGAACAGAGCCCAGTTCACATGTTTATGCTCTCAGAGAAGTAGGGGAGACCCGTACAAAATCGTATACCCGGGTAAAACCGTATACCACTGTTATCTCCGAATTCGTTTTGAATTTAGCGCGCGCGCGCCAAAATGCTATTGAAAGTGTGGTTGGTGGTGAATTCCGTTATTTAAAAGCGACACAAAGTTATGTCATACCGAAATCGATGCTGCAAGACCGGGTGAATAAATTTAGATCATCTGGTTGCAGCTACCAGCAAAGGATTGGGAGGTATACGGTTTTGTCCACCCCCTGGGGTAAAACCGGAAATTTTTGAATTTCTATTAAAGACTAATTGTTACGTTCCTTATTGATTTTAATAGTTAATGACCAGTGTAATGTGTACCAGGTTATATGCTTTAATAAAGTTTACCAAATGGTAACCCAATGTTTATTATTGGCTGAGCTACATAAGTTTTCCGTTAAATATACGGTTTTGACCCGGTCTCCCATATATCCATATCACGACAAGCAACTACCTACTTCTTTATCTTTTTGTCTTTATGTAGGTACAAACAAAAGACAAAAACGACATCTAAACACGCTGCCAGTCTCCAATTCTACCTTTACTTGTAGAGCGTGCGGAAAGTCATGCCGCTCCCGTATCGGCTTATACAGTCGTGAAAAATCTTGCCACAGACACTGAATAAATCGTCTGTCACAGACGTATGAGGCAAATGATATTATGAGGTACATAAAAAAACGAAAACATATTGAATCCACTTACCACCATGATCATGCAGTTGAGCAGTATCGGTATGGAGAACACGACAGATATGAACAGCCCTTTGCTGTCGAAGTACTGCTGTCTCGAGAACAGCGCCCAATTCACTCGTTTATGCTCTCAGAGAAGTATACCCATATCACGACAAACAACTACCTACTTCTTGGTCTTTTTGTCTTTATGTAGGTACAAACAAAAGACAAAAACGACATCTAAACATGCATGTGCCAGTCTCCAATTCTACCTTCACTTGTAGAGCGTGCGGAAAGTCATGCCGCTCCCGTATCGGCTTATACAGTCATGAAAAATCTTGCCTCAGACACTGTATAAATCGTCTGTTACAGACGAGACCAATGATAATTATGAGTTTTATGAGGTACATAAAAAAACAAAAGCACATTGAATCCACTTACCACCATGATCATGCAGTTGAGCAGTATCGGTATGGAGATCACGACAGATATGAACAGTCCTTTGCTGTCTCGAGAACAGCGCCCAACTCACTCGTTTATGCTCTCAGAGAAGTATACCCATATCACGACAAACAACTACCTTCCACAAAATAGAGAAATTACAGAAGGACAGCTCGCCCCTTCCTCCGAACATTTATGCCTATACTGTAGGGGTGCTACTGTATTTTTCTGAATTTTAATATGCCGTAACAGGGTCCAACATACTGAGGTACCTTACTTACATTATATCAAACGTACACTATAACATACTAAACAAAAATTTTGGCACCTGCGAGTCGTAATTTTGTCGTCCACCCGCACCGAACGCTGTTGACACTCGCTACTTGCTCGTTCGAACCGGTTCGACATTTCGCGTAAACGACGTCGAGTGGATGTCTGTGTGAGTATAGCGACGTTTCCTTGAAGCCGGCTCTCTGGATTGGCGCCAGCCAATACTTACTTTGTCTTTTTGTAGGCACATAAAAAACACATTGAATCCACTCACCACCATGATCATGCAGTTGAGCAGTATCGGTATGGAGAACACGACAGATATGAACAGCCCTTTGCTGTCGAAGTACTGCTGTCTCGAGAACAGCGCCCAATTCACTCGTTTATGCTCTCAGAGAAGTATATCCATATCACGACAAACAACTACCTACTTCCACAAAATAGAGAATTTAGAGGACAGCTCGCCGCTTGATCCGATCATTTATGCCTACACTCTAGGGGTGCTACTTTCTTTTTCTGAATTTTAATATGCCGTACGTAACAGGGTCAAACAAATTGAGGTACATTTCTTACATTATAATTATCAAACGTACACTATAACGTACTATACAAAAATATTGGCACCTGCGAGTCGTAATTTTGTCGTCCGCCCGCACCGAACGCTGTTGACACTCGCTACTTGCCGGTTCGAACCGGTTCGACATTTCACGTAAACGACGGCGTTTGGATTTCTGTGTGAGCATAGGGACGTTTCCTTGAAGCCGGCTCTCTAGATTGGCGCCAGCCAATACTTACTTTGTGCTACTTCTTTGTCTTTCTGTAGACACATAAAAAAACAAAAACACATTGAATCCACTCACCACCATGATCATGCAGTTGAGCAGTATCGGTATGGAGAACACCACAGATATGAACAGCCCTTTGCTGTCGAAATACTGCTGTCTCGAGAACAGCGCCCAGTTCCTCGCCGCCACCTCGTTTATGCTCTCGGAGAAGTATACTAGGAGTACTGAAAAGGGAAAAACATTGTTTTATAATACACTATAGTACGGTAGGAAACACGTCAACAAAGAAAAATAGACCTTATGTCATAGCATCATCTGCCTGCCCTATTAACATGATTTTGAAAGCTGTCAAATATGGCCTATTCAAATGACGGTATTATAGCGGCCTTTGCCCAGCAGTGGGATGACATAGACTAGGTAGATACGATAAGAAAAGAAGACACTAGGAGCCCGTTAGCGACTTCATTCGCTGCAACTCATTTTCCCCCTTTTCCCGCGGGAAAATCTTTTTTCCGGCTCGTGTTATGCATTTAAACCTTCCTCTTGAATCACTATATCTATTGATTTGGTGAAATACCGCTTAAAGTGTAACAAAAACGGCCATCTACACTACGTCTGACAAAAAATTTCTGAAGACTGTGTATCACCATAGTGACAGGTTGACAGTCTGTCGCCTAAAAGTGCATTGCACGCGATACTGATATTAAGACACATTTGCATAATTTCGCAGGCAATGATTGAGCCGCGGTAGCCCAGATGGCGGAGGCGTCGCCAGTACTGATGGCGAAAGTCGCAAGTTCAAATCCTGCTTGCAGCAGAAAACTTTACACAGGAAGTGTTTTAAAATTTAGTATTTAATACATAAACATCTAGCTAGCTAGAGTAGGTCAGTAACAAGCAACATCCGAATGCGTTTATGCAAATATTTATGAAGGTGACGTAATAGTTCTTATCTTAGCGAGTCTGAAAAAACTACTCGTCTGGCATTAGGTATATCACAATCTGAGTATTTATATTAAGTCAACAGTGGCGAAAGCGCCCCGAGATTTTACCCGACTGCCGGAGGATTGTTTTTGGAGGATATGTGTGTATGTAGACAATAATATCGTTTTCACGGGCTACAGCCCAATCGGCTAGGCGGATGTGACTGTGTTTTTAGATTCGTCTCAGCAGCGCGATTGACAGTGGCTATAATAAAAAAATATTAATTCAAGATGGTGTTTTTTTTTTATCGCAAAATACCACTTAGTACGGGTCCTATATAGGACTTTGCCACAGACGAGCGATTAGCTGGAAGTATGGTCCCATCTGGCAGAAAGCATGAAACTTGGCATGTGTGTAGCTTATATATGTAAGCTTCAGGAAAAGAAGGGAAGCAAGTTGGACCCCGCTGCTTCCCCCCTTTACCCCCCCCCCCCCCTTTTATGTCCCAAATTTCAGTTATCTTTATTTTTCTCGGAAACTATTAGAGGTATGAGAAATCTGTCAAGGTAAGAAATAATCCTTATAAAATTGTCTACAAAATTGTTCTTGGGTCGATGTTGATAGGACTTATACCTACTTTTCGAGTTATGCTTCTGGGAAACCCATCATTTTTTTGATGGTGACTTCCAGCTCTGAATTAGCCATAACTACCATGTGATAGAATATTATTTCAAACTTGCTATTGGCGTTTGTTAGTTAGGTAGGATGGGACCATACCTCCATACAAGCTGCCAATTAAGAACTCGTACTAACTTTGAATTTACCGCAGTCAGGTTTTTACGGTTGTTAACGCTCTACCTACCCTGAAACAAGGTATAAAGGTGTGATATGTGTGTATAAATGTTGTTATCATATCAAGTGCGTGGCTGTTGTGTCCATTGCACTATATCTCTAGGTACGCTTCAATTATATGTAGGTAACAAGAAGTAGGTAGAAGGAAGTGTGTAATCATTCGCAATTGTTCATCATTAAGTGACAATTCAAATTATAGGTCTACGTAGTAAAATACTCACGCTAAGAATACAACTAATAATAAGGTTATTGAAGATGGCAAAAGCGGAAAATATCACGTTATATTCGACCACGTTTTCCAAAGTTTTCAATTCTTTCAATGACTACCTATACCTTGTTAGTGTAGTTTGCATAAATAAACAGATTGGTTATGCATTTAGTTAAGTTCATAAAGTATTACTGTTAAGCGATATTGTACTGTTTAACTGTTAATTATCCCATAAAAAATATAATAAAATACATATACACATCAGGCCTTATTGCTTTGCGGGGTAGGCAGGGCGTCAACGCCCGTAAAATACGGTTGTTATCGCCACAAGGGCCGTTTCAGAAAATCGTATATCATGTAGGTATAGTCAGAGGTTGTCAGCCTATCGCCCTAGATTGTGATACACATGAATTCCTCGAGTCCCTCAGTCACTTTTTACAACATCCGCGGGAAAGAAAGATGATTTAAGTAGATATATTGTAAGTACCTACTTTGTCCTTGTTTATCCACAAAATAAGGTAGTTCAGGCAGGATAATCAGATTTAGAAAACAACTAACAAATCAAATGTAGTATGCAGCTAGCTGATACTTCGCCGGCAAATCCACCTTCCCATTTACGGCACCAACTTTTACTGGCTTTTCATAGGCACAAATACTAAGAAATACCGTTATAAGTTTATCCCTTAAATGGGTAGGTGGATATGCTGGCGGTAGTACCTATTAATCTGATTGAATACGATTTATCGTACTAAAGTAGAGCGATGACCGATGGTACGATGGTACGAATCAGGTACATTTTCAAGGTGAGACTGATAATTAGTTAGGTAGGTCATTCGAATCCGTCAGTTGTTATCTATCGCATATAAAAACTTAACAATCGTAAATAAAATTAATAAGGCTAAAAATAAAATTTATAAGGTATGAGCTACCAAAACAAACATAAATCCGGGTGCATATCGTACGCACGCGAACAATATGGTTCATAACACATCACACAAGCGGTTACGGACGCGCGACGGCGCTACGAATTCGTCGCGGAGGCGTGCGTGTCGGATTTGCAACGTTATGGATTTGCAGATATCCGCTCCCCTCCTACCCCTCTCTGATAAGAGCCCTGCACATACGAGATGATAACATATCTTTCTCTTACTTAAGGCTGTAAGTAGATGCAATGCCGCTCCCGTACCGGCTTATACAGCCATATAACTTATAGGTACAGCCATGAAAAATCTTGCCTCAGACACTGAATAAATGGTCTGACACAGATGTATGAGGCCAATGGTGGATGCAATTAGATTTTGAATTACGCATCAACTCAAAATCCGAGCGTCGAGGTTCGAAAACTGCCACAAGATTTTGATTGGGCAATTAGAATTGAGTCCAATGAATAATTTTAATACATAAAAAAATGGGTTGTTGACTTTTCTACAAATTAGTCAATATTTTTAAAAATCTGCATACAATTAAATATGAACCTAAACTAAACATTGATTCTACAACAGAAAAAAATATGTAGACTAGATAAAAATGAAATCAACTTTATAGTTTAAAATTGCTGTTGCTAACAGGAAAAGAATAATGATAAAGCATTTTAGTGTAAAAACACTAGCAGTTTGATGAAGTAGGTAATTGTGGTTGTGAACTCTTCTCAATATGTCTTACAAAATATAGTAAAGGACTGCTAATAATAATAATGCTAATAATGTTGGTTGGAAAGTGACATAGGTTTATAACATTCTCCATTGAGAAAACATTTCACCCCATAGGAAAAAATCTAGGCTGCAGTGCAGGTGAAATAGTAGGATATACAGATAAATATCACTTACATAGAGTTATGAAGAGAATGACTTGAAAGTTTCCATAGTTTCGTGTGGAGAAACACATGAATGTGACGATAATGTGGAATGACACAAGAGCAATCAGCCATGGGTCCCGCCATTCAATCTGTAAAATAACATTTTAACATCAGAATTATTGGCTAAGATACACCTGGATATTACACAGGCTAAGATTGAGTCGCTGTAGCCCAGGTTGCAGAGGTGTTGCCAGTACTAATAGGTATACTAATAAGAAACAACAGGTTCGAATCCTGCCAGCAGAAGAAAATATTTCATAAAAAAAATTAACATCATTTTCTTGCATTTTTCCTATTACAAAGGGCAAGTCAAAAATTATGTTGAAGAGAAGATGTTGTAATGTAATTAACAACTATTGTAAGTATGTAATTATGTATGTACACTTTGCAGGTTGAATCGGCAGGAACTTAAGATGAACCCTGACACAGATATTAAGAATAGGTAACTAGTGTAATTTGATACATACTCTTTACAACTAAGAAACTTCAGATTATGATGGTATTTTATTTGATTCATTACTAGTTTACCGGTAACTTCCAATAAAATAGGGTCATACTGTATTTATTCTATTCAAAACTCTAAAACATGAAATTATGATTATAATCATAATTATGTTGGTTCTATACAGTTTGGTGACCACTCAGAAATTTTTGCAATGAAAAAATATCAAGGTCATCCTGCATAAATAACCGAAACAATCTAAGTATTTTTTTGTTTCATAAAACAGGTTTGTAGTGATGTTTTGCTAGCTCGACAGGTACATTTTGGTAACATATTTTTGTCCTTGACTTGAGTTTATTGGCTTGGAGTTGGTGTTCATTACACAGCAAGAACTGCATTAATAAATATTCATGTTTCTGTAGAATTTGTATATTCATGTTTCAAACAATATTGGCCACGTGGTGCCGGCTTAGAATAGCATCACCCCATTTTTCCCTGTGGGTGTCATAGTCATAATAAGCAACTAAGGGATATGAGGCAACAGGCTGACAACCTATCACTATGGTGTTACACAGTCTTCTGAAAGACTCAAAGTTTGTCAGATATTGTGTAGATGGTCGTTTTTTACAGCCATTTACACTCTGCCTACCCCGCAAGAGACATAGGAGTGATATATGTATGTATGTATGTAAACAATCTATTTTGTAGGATAGTATGAATGGGATACCATATTGTATTTTACACAGTATGTTTTGGTTCTTTTGATTACCTACATCAAGGTAAAAATATTAAGAAAGTGAACAGCTTAAGTTTGGCTTTTTGGCATAATACCAAATGCGGGATTGTTCGTGAGCATAACTTTCGATTTCTTGAATATAATGAGTGTCAGGGTCACCGAATGCCGCATACAGAATTGATCATTGAAAATACTTGTTTAGCAAGTATGATACTTTTACCTACAGCGCAAAGAGTACAAACATACTATGATATGGCATAAAATACACCTCGAATATCAGACGCTCCAGCGAGGCTTAGGTAAAACCAATAATATACACAAACAAAACTAAACTTACACTGCGAATGTACGATACAAAATCAGAGATTTCGTTCACTTCTATAAATCCTTCCATGGTCTTGATGAACTGCACAGGAAACCGACGAATCAAGGATTATAACGAGATAGTAAAATGCCGTATTTTTAGCGATTAATTTAATTAATTTTCTACAGGGAGGAATCACTACCAAAAAAACGCAATCGCAAGAAAAGGAAGTGTCTATATAGCGGGGCGCCCCGCTCGATAGTCATTTAGGCTATTCACCGGGGCGCCCTGCTGAATAGCACTTTGCTTTTGGATAGGCTATTGAGCGGGGCGCCCTGCTAAATAGCGCTTTGTCTGTGGTTTGGCTATTGACCGGGGCGCCGCTCCGCCGTTATTTCGACTCGTATGTAGGTATCATGGTAAGTATAAGTACAGGGCAAGTGTATCCACTTTGATTTGATTAAGTTAATCTATGTTTGTTTTGTTTGACCTCGCTCGCATATACCTACTGTCTAACTAGAAAAAAAAAAAACAGACAGCCGATGTGGCGCAGTGGTTAGCCACGCAAAGGTTCCGGGTTCAGTTCCCGATGGGGTCACTCACAAAGTTGATATTTATCACTTTGTGAATTTGTTCCCAGTCTGGTTAGGACATTGCAGGCTGAACCACCTGATTGTCCGCAAGTAAGATGGTTCCGTGCTTCGGATGGGCACGTTAAGCCGTCGGTCCCGGTTGCTGTCTATGATGGCGGTCGTTACACAACCATGTCAGAGGCCTGCTACTTGCAGTAGGCGGTTGAAAAACTCTGACACCAGGGTTCATCGGGTCGTTGAACTACTCGGTGTCCCACTCGAAAAAGAAGAAAGTAGAAGACCTACATACGAGTCGAAATAACGGCGGAGCGGCGCCCCGGTCAATAGCCAAACCGCAGACAAAGCGCTATTTAGCAGGGCGCCCCGCTCAATAGCCTATCCAAAAGCAAAGTGCTATTCAGCAGGGCGCCCCGGTGAATAGCCTAAATGACTATCGAGCGGGGCGCCCCGCTATATAGACACTTCCGCAAGAAAAACGTCAAACACACTGTGTGCGACAGAGTGAACGAGTGAACGAATGAAATGAATAAAGAACGGATATGAACATTTCTGATGTTCGGATACACTTAAGGTGATTTTTCATGAAACGAACATCCCTTTGAATGAATGAAAATAAAATCAATCTTGCAGCAAACGTCAAATAAATAAATCATTCACTCATTTCATGTTTTTGTTGCGATTTTTGCGGAGATTTATAGTCAGAATTTTTTAAAGTTACTATGAATCAACTTGTCGTTGGTGATTTATGAAGCCAGATTATCCGTGATCCTTATGTGCGCGTAAATGATGATAAAGTGAATACGTATATCACTACTGCTTCTTGCGAACAAGTAATTTTAGCCGGGTCACGAAATGCTAACAAATGTATTGCTACTTGATGCCCTGTGGATTTTGACCGCATTCTCGATAAACAATGCATACGGATCGCAGTTGCCGGGTGAATCGATAAAGCAAGACAGCAGGTACAAATTAGATATAAGTGGGTGTGTTCAGTTGGAGAAGCAATGTTCGCATTTGGAGGAAGATCTTGCGGCGCTTTCGTGCGCGCTGGCCACCAGCCACAACAAGACACAGCTTTCCAACGCCTGCCAGCACAGGATATGGACGCAGCAGGCACAGTTCATAGATAACTCTTTCCTCGACTACAAACTGAGGGATCCATGTCAGACAGAGTTTTCTATACTGGAATGCTTAAAACCATCCACTTTTGGCATTGACTGTATTTTAAAAAAGAAGTCAGGCGTCCACGACAAAAGCTGCTGGAGAATCATCAACAAGATTGAAAGTCTAATTTTCAATGACTGGCAAATATCCATAAACTTTATAAGGAATTGCTTAGACGATATCCAAGCACACAGTTGTGGAAGGATTCCATCGGATGCTAAAACTCTGTCTCAGATTAACACTCTAAAATGCCTTCAAGACAAAGAGCAGCTTCTGAAACCTGAATGCCAGACTGAAATGAGTGCACTGAAATCTATGAAGTACACAAGTCTGCAATTAGACAAAATTATCTTTGCTGCTTGTGATTCAGACCAAAAAGAGTTCTGTCCGGACCAAGATCCTGGCTCCTGGTTGATGTACAAATGTCTTGTAAGGCACAAATATGAAAATCGTAAGTATTGTTATTTTATTTGTTGTAAGTACAACAAATAAAATTTCACTTCTTTTGGTTTGTGTGATAAAATATGTTTTAATTACTTTTATGTTTTCAGGCATGACAAAAAGGTGCCAAGATCAACTATTTTATGACCAGAGAAGTATGATAATGAACTACAAAATGAGTAAAGGTCTAGTCAAATCGTGCAAAGAGGATATTAGGAAGTACCACTGCAGGAAAGGAGTTGTTGATGACAAGGACGTTAGACTTGCACAAATTCTACTTTGTCTAGAAAATGTTTCAAGAAACGAAAGCACACAACTATCCAGTGACTGCCTTGCTGAAATGACTGATCACAGAAAAATGCTTATGGAAGACTACAGGTTATCACCTGAGCTGATGCAAAATTGTGCAAATGACATTACCACTCTGTGCAGAGGCATAGAAGCTGGTGGTAAAACGATTCACTGCCTTATGGCACATGCTAGACCCAGAAAAAGGAAAGAGAAAAAAATAAGTATGATTTGCCAGAAATCATTAGAAGTTCTGGTACAAGAAGCAGACCCTGGTGAAGACTGGAGAGTTGATCCCATTCTGAGAAGAGCTTGTAAGCCTGTAGTGGATCGTCATTGCAGTGAAGTTGATGGTGGAGGTGGCAATGGCAGAGTCATGTCTTGTCTAATGGAAAAACTAGGCACTGCCCTCATGTCTACTGAATGTGAAACAGCTCTACTACAAATTCAGTACTTCATATCCAGAGACTTCAAACTTGATCCTCCATTATATAAAGCCTGCAAGTATGATGCTGTCACACAATGTAAAGCAAAGCTTCAATGGGCTGATGTCAATGAGCATCCTTCTGAAAAAGACCCTCTAGTTCTACCCTGCCTGTATAACTATGCTTACAATCCAGCACTGAGAGACAAATTGACACCAGCTTGTGAACAGCAAGTAAGAAGGGTCATGAGAGAGAGGGCTAGTAGTGTGGACCTACTTCCACAGATTGAAGACTCTTGCTTAGAAGATTTAGCAAACCTGTGCTTTGAAAACACAGGCAAAGGAGAAGAGATAAGATGCTTGCAAGAAAAGATAGATGAGCTGTCTCCTAAATGCAAACAAATGGTCACAAACTTTACTGAAGTGCAGAGTGGGCATATTGAGCTTAACCCTATAGTCAACAAACTCTGCAGAGTTCCTATCGAGAGGCTTTGCTCCTCTGAGCTGAAAAGTACCAAAGTTGAAGATGAAGTCATGGATTGCTTGATCTCCCACAAGAATGATCCAGAAATCAAATCAAATCATGATTGTAAAGCAGCTATTGAACATGAACAACTGATCTCATTGAAAAGTTATAGGTTTACTAGAAAGTTTAAAAATGCTTGTAGGTCGTATGTAGTGAGATTTTGTCCTAAAGCACAAAATAAGAATCAGGTTGTGGCTTGTTTGAGTGAAATTGTTAGGAATGATACTATTTCTAAAAGGAAACATACAATATACAAGGATTGTAGACAGCAGTTGAGACAACAGCTGTTTCAGCAAAAAGAACTGATAGATTTAGATCCTGAGTTGAAAGAAGCTTGTAGCAAAGATCTCAATATGTATTGTGCTGATGTGCCTCGCGGTGAGGCGGCTAAACTAGAATGTCTGCAAACAATTCCTATCAAACTATCAGATTCTTGCAGAAAAGCATTGTTTGTGGTGAAAAAGCAAGAGTTTACTGATAATGGTATTGACTACCATTTAATTACAAGTTGCAATGATATGATAGACCTCTACTGCCAGCATACTGATAAGTCAAAGATTCTTGATTGCTTGAAGGTGAGTTGGGCTTTCCTTTATAATTGTCAGCAAGACCTCAAGTAATTCTTTTTACGACACCAGAATTAACTACTTATCTCACGAAGTAGATTTGGAAAACTTAAATTTTTTTTTCACCACAGCCAGGATTTGAACCTGCGCCTTTCGGTATCTCTACTGCCGACGCCTCTACCATCTGGGCTATCGCGGCTTAAAGTCTATCTTTGCTATCGCCACTAACGCGTTGCAGAAAAGCAAGTTTTCCAAAAATTGTATACAAGAAGTGTATGATGCAGATTCGAATACTATTAATATCTGAGAAATGTAATTTAATAATGCTTTTCCTCAACGTTAATATTTCAGGCCCATAAACAGCAACCAGATTTCAATGAAAACTGCAAAGTAGTCATTGTTAACAGGATGATTGAACAGAACACAGACTACCGTTTCAACAACAATCTGCAGTTTGCATGCAAACCTGATATCAAGAAGTTTTGTGCTGAAGTGATTGGTAAGTAGGGTGTTGGCATTCGTGGTTGCAATAGCATCACCCCACTTCTACATAACTTCGTAAAAGGTGCAAGTTTTTCAGGTGCAGCTATAGTCATAGTATGAAAGTGTATGTCGCAACCCTCACACGCGGCGCCGTACACTGTCATACTACGACTATAGCCGCACGCGGCTGCGATCGGCCGCGCCAGACGGAACTGCACCTTAAGGTATAAATCCAGTAAATTGGCAGTATCATTCTCTTAAGGGGGAGGCTTAATGTATTCAGTTCCATAGGCTCCATGTTAGGTATCGCATTAATTTCTAAGTGAATTAGCTTGTAAATCTAATAATTTGATTTGCAGCAAATGAGCCCCAAGATGTGGAGCTGCACGGCAAGGTGCTGCAGTGTCTGAAAGGGAAGTTCAGGGAATCCAAACTGAGCAACCCATGCGAGAACGAGCTGGCGAACGTTTTGAAAGAGCAAGCACTAAACTACCGCCTCGATCCACTGCTGGGCAAGCTTTGCAAGGCAGAGATACAAACTATTTGCGCTGTACCAAATGATTCTATTACTAACTCTGATGGACAGGTAAGTTGCCCAGCTTTTAGAGCCTTATCATGCAAGCGATTGGATGGGCAGCATATTTGTATCTACTGAATACGTTGTGAAACCGCAGCGCGTCTGCGACGAATTCGCTGCGCATCCGTCGGGCGCCCGCTCCACTCGCAAACCGCTTTTGTGATAAGGCTTTTAAGTGTAGTAGGTAAGGTCACGATGTCGGGGCGGCTACGCAGCTTTAAAAGTATTCGGTAGACAAATATGCATACCTACACCTCACGCTGGATTTCCCTGCTGCAATTCTAATTCTACTACCCGCCAATTCCATTTCCTATCTCATCTTACTTTTATAGCCTGCATCATCCCACTGTTGGGCAAAGGCCTCCCTTTTCTTTCTCCATTGCTTTCCATTCCGTTTACCGTACTTTTTTTCACGCTGTGTTTTTCTGAAGCGTAGCTGCTGCTCTTAAACTTTCCGATTCCACCCAACACAAGACTGACTCATGCAGTATGTGTAAAAATTCTCTGCAGGTCGAGGAGTGTCTGAAAAATGCTCTACTAAACCATAAGATCGTTTCGGCCGAGTGCGCGCGCGAGGTGGCTCAAATCATAGAGGAGACTGAGGTGGATATTGAAGCGGATCCTTTACTAGAAAGAGCATGTGCTCTCGATCTACTTAAATACTGCAAAGACTTAGAACATGGCGCTGGAAGACGTAAGTTGATAGCCTTAACGAACGGTTTATTTATTATTCAAACCGTATTTGTGGGCGTGTCTGACACGCTCTTGGCCGGTTTTTTTTATTCTGCACCGAAAGCAAGCCCTATATTCTGTCTGGGGAGTTATCATATCGAGATGTACTATGTTACTTTCACAGAAGAAAGGGAATATAAATGGCGGCGGTTTCATAAGCGGGAGGGAGAAAGCATGAACGCCTGGTGTATGTAAGAGCCTTAGTGCGAGTAAGAAAGCATGACCACCGGCCGCCATTTATATTTCCATTCCTCTGTGTAACGGCGGGTAGTAAAGCTTTATTCTATTCATTACTGGACATGGACAATCTGTGTTAACTTGTAACACTTATAATATTATGTTTTTTACAGGACTGAAATGCCTGATGATAATTCTAAATGACAACAACAGAAAGTTGGAACCAGAGTGTGAAAAGGGACTTTCGAATCGGCTGGAAATGTATAAATATGTTGCTGATGTAAGTATCGTGAATTTCTATTATCTTCACCATGAATAATCATAAAATAATTAATAACTTTTTATGACGCCCGCCCTGCACGCTCGTAATAAACTATAATATACCGGCTCGTGTATAATATACCGGTGGCACGTGTATAATAATTTGTACTGATTAGGATGCATTAGAGCACTAAAATTAGTACCATATCCAAATTTTACATTGCAGACAGGATTTGAACCTGCTACTTTCGGCATTTGTACTGTCGACACCTCTACCAACTTGACATCACCCTTGATTGAGCCGTGGTAGCCCAGTTGGCAGAGGCGTCGGCAGTACAGTTGCCGAAAGTCAAGTTATACCGGGAAATATTTTAATATTTGGTATTCGTACCATCCAAGTCTTGCCCGGCCTTTATAACTTTGTCTAGAAGTCAATACTAGAAAGAAATCTAGTGGAAAAATAACTAATAAAATTTATTTTGTTCACAGGCGAATGTCGTAGAAGGCTTGAGTGATGTTTACCAAGAAATCACATCATCACCATCAAAGAAATATTTCCTTCTAGTGGGAATCTCTATAATAGGATTAATATTTATATTTGGTTTATACTGTGGTCGTTTAACTAAGAGAGCAATGTATGTTAAGAGGAAATAGAGTGAATAGTTGTATAAAAATATCAAAACTGATCAAGTAATTTAAATCAATAAACTATTAGTTTGTAAAATTACACTTTATTTTACTTGATCTTACATTTTAAATAACCCTTAAGGGCAAGTTGGTCAGGTGCGGCCGATCGCGCCTGCTGCGGCCATGCGTCTGTCGCGTGCGGCCGATGTTTCTATAATCTTAGTATGCACCGCCGTACGCGTCTGTCGCACCCATCGAAACGCGGCGCCATACACTTTCATATGACTTGCGATCGGCCGCACCTTACGAACTTACACCTTTAATTATTCCTTCCATTCAGAAATCTCATCAAAATCCATTTCTTCAATAGCATTAACTTCTTTCTTGATGATATTGACTTTTTCCTGTTTGGGTTCCAATTTGATATTCCCTGATAGAAGCTTTTGGCTCTCCTCGAAGTACTGGTTGGGATGGTTGATGCCAAGTCCAAGGTCCACGCCATGGACAACATCGAAGTATTTACTGCAGGCTATTTGGAAGTGGCCTCGCTTTACAGTGTCCACTATTTCACCAACAGCTGAAAACATAATGATAAGTTAGATTAGTTCTTTTGACTGCATTGGTCACTTAATACTGGCAACTGGCAAGACACTATTTAGTGCCTCTAGATTTATTGGCTGTCCTGTAATTACTAGTTGACTAGTTAGTTAATTGTATTTTCAGTCAATGATGATATGACAAAATTACTATGGACTTTACAGAATAATTATGAAAATCTGTTGTTGTACCTTGAGGATCCAATCCATATCCTTGGAGCTTATTCTTCAATGTGCTTGCATCACAATGCTTGTAAGGGCACCCATGGCAGTCCCCTGGACCTATAGACCCACTGATAATCCTCATACAGCTGAATGGTGTGTAGTTCTTCTTGCTTCCTTCCTTGCCATAGTTGTACCTCACATTGTAGGCATATTGCTTCTCAAATTTATCCAGGTCCATGATTTTTGTGAATTCATCTCTCCAGAATCTCAGGGAGTCTTCCAAAGTGACTCCGATACCCTTGAGGAACAGTCCATACTGTAATCTACCTCCATGTCTCAAGTGGTGAGCAAGTCTGAGTTGTTCATGTAGCTGTCTCATGCACAGTGGGAATGATTTGACGGACAAAGAGTCCAGGCTCTCTATTGGCACTACTGACTTGGTGTCAGCATAGTCGTTGCCAGCATAGGACTGGTGCAGGCCCTTCAGCAAACCTAATAATAATAATTACAACATTAAAATATATGGCATTTAAAAGGCTTTTGTGCTGTTTCCTAAGGGCCAGAGATTCTAAAAGATACAAACATTATAATATGCTTTTTTAACACATAGAAAAATTATTACAAAAGAAAACAGAAGCAGAAAGCACAGTACAATTAGGCAGCCTCAATGCTAAAGTAGCATTCACTTCCAGGCTACCTTTTGGTGATATGAAAAGTGCTGTCTCAAAAGTCGTCCTAGATAGTGCAAACACTTATAGTACTTAAATTATTATACACTAAAATACATACCTACCAGCCTCTCATCTTGTTCTATCTCACCCAAGTGGTGGCAAGCGACAGCCAAAGTGTGCTTCAAATGTGTTCTGAACTGAGCGGAGAGCACAGATATGAAATCTTTATGTGGAATGTATGCATAACCACCTTGTAAGTATACTTTCCTCGCTTTTACCAAGTCTAACACCTCATAGAACTTCACTTGGTAAAACTTCATTTCATCAATGTTCTGATGGGCAGTTGATTCTCGTAAGAAGTAAATTAGTTCATTCTTTTCTTCTTCAGATATGCTGGTATAGCAAAGATTGTTTATCTTAAAGAATTTTTCAACTGCTTCTCCCTTCATGGTCATGAATCTCATTTTGAAAAGCTCAGTTTCCCGTGCAATGAACCAGCGTCGCAGCTCCTCTGTCCTACAGTATGCTAGGCGCAAAATAAAGTGTGCAATGTGGTCTTTACGTCTCATTTGTAAATCAGATTCCTGTGTACTACATCCTGTATGTTCACATAGCTTAGCATAGTACTTTAACCCTTGATTTCGTAAGTCTGAGATAACGTATTCTCTCCACTCTTCAGAGTATAACCTTAAACCTTTCAACGTTGCTCCTGCGTTCAAACTCCGCAACAAGCTCAGTCTCTCTAGCGCCAAGGTCTCAAATTCTTGCAAGGATATGTTTTCTGTCGGGGGCACCTTATACATTTGAAGATCATGGGGATAAGTTTCAACTAGGCTTCCGGACACCGGTGCCTTCGTGGATTTTCGTTTTATTTGCAGATCCATTGTCAAAATAATTAGTATGCACTGTAGAACATCTTATGACAACACAGAACAATTAATTCAACCAGGAATCGTAATGTTATCAATAAAAACTGATATGAACAACACTCTCCACCATCACTTACAGAAATTCGCGCACAATTCGCGCCCATTTTAGACATTTGATGACGTTTCGACAAAAAATATATTTTTATGTCACAAGCTATATGCATGAAAGAGAGCTTCTTATTTGTAGAAGTTACTTTTCTCTGTTTAACTAATCGCGCATCACACAAAATCTGCAAAATAAACGCATTTTTAGGGTTTCGTAGTCTACTAGAAACCCTTATAGTTTCGTCATGTCTGTCTGTCTGTCTGTCTGTCTGTCTGTCTGTCTGTCTGTCTGTCTGTATGCCGCGCCCTCATATCTTCGTCAGTTTTAGAGCTATCGACATGAAATTTGGTGAGAAGATAGATCGTGTTGACCCAAATATACAACCTGTTACATAGTCTGGAGGCGATTGAGCAATTTGAGATTTTCTGTGCCACTCTCCTATAAATGGCTAAGACTGGTATCAATGGATTCCTTGTGCTCTACAGAACTCGGATATGCCTGTCTTAGTTAGAGAAAATGGTGCGTTTGACATCTGTGACGTCACAAAGATGGCCGCTAAGCGTTTTATGATTTTGTCAATATCTCAAGTTTTAGGACGTCGATTTTAGTGTTTGATATGTCATATAAAAGGTATTTATATTGTCTACAATTATTTCTTGGATACCTTCTACCTAAGTGTTGTGGTTCTAAAAATATTTACAAAAGTATGTGTTTTTTTGACACAATTGCACTTTATTAGGAAATGTGGCCACTATACCTCAATTATGAGATACTTTGCTTGATACATTATTATTTTATATAAAAGCCTGTATCATTACCTTTTCAAAAACATATGCAACATTACTGTAGGAAACCAAACAAACGATTTATGCCTATTACAATGAATCAAGTGCCTGCGCCGCGAATGATTAAAATGCGGCCGAGTGTTTTACATTTTTGTTAATATCTCGCTTTTTAAGATATGCATTTCAATGTTTGATATGTCATATAAAAGGTATTTATATTGTCTACAATTGCTTCTTAGATACCTTCTACCTAAGTGTTGTGATTGTAAAAATATTTACAAAAGCATGTGATTTTTTTGTCATAGTTGCACTATATTAGGAAATGTGGCTACTATAACTAAATTATTAGATACTTTGCGTGATACATTATTATTTAAAATAAAAGCCTGTATCATTACCTTTTCAAAAATATATGCAACACTGTTGTAGGAAACCAAACAAACGATTTATGACTATTACAATGAATCAAGTGCCTGCACCGCGAATGATTAAAGTGCGGTCCAGTGTTTTACGTTTTTGTTAATATCTCGCTTTTTAAGATATGAATTTCAATGTTTGATATGTCATATTAAAGGTATTTATATTGTCTACAATTACTTTCTACATACCTACTGCTTAAGTTTAGTGGTTTATGAAATATTGAAAGAAGTAAATGTTTTTTTTTTTTATTTGTTTAATACTTAACTAAAGTTACAAAAGTAAATAAAGATACATGGGCGTAAATTCCTATAAAATAACCGGCCAAGAGTGTGTCAGACACGTTCACAAATAGGGTATCATAGTCAAAGTGTAACAGGTTTTTCAGCGTTACAAAATTAACTCTGTCGCTGGTTTGTTTACAGCTGTAGGTATGGTTACCAACCGCATATTGAAAAACCTAAATTTTTCTTTATACTTGAGTAGTACAGGCAGGATCTGTTATAGTTTTCATGGTAACTTCGGGTTGAGAACTATATTCCATATTTTTTTCAAATTTTTAGCGTTAATATCTACTTTAGCAGTAAGCTGGAACAAATATCTTACCTTTGAAAAGGTACGTCTAATGTACCTTTTCAAAGCAAATATCTCAAGACAGAAACATTTTATTAAGTTTTCTTTTAATTCGGGACAATACGATCTATCTTCACAGCAATTTTGATGTTGATAGGTATAAAACTGACAAAGTTATGAATGCGGGCCATACAAACAGACAGATAGACAGACAGACTTAACGAAATACCTAACAAGACAAACGTAGTAGTCTACGAATCCCTAAAAATGTTGAACGACTTTTTATCTTACCTATAACAAACATTGAAATCGATTTCTTAAAACTTGAGATATTAACAAAATCATAAACAGCTCAACCGCGTTTTTCATCATACGTGGAGCAGGCACTTGATTAACTCTCATAGTCATAACATAAATCCCTTATTTGATTTTGTACAACAGTGTTATATATATTTTTGAAAAGATAATGTAACAGACTTTCATTTGAAATAATAATGTATCCGATAAAGTATCTCACAATTGAGTCATAGTGGCCATATTTTCTAATAAAGTGCATCTGTGACAAGAAATAGCACATGGTTTTATAAATATTTTTTCAACCCCTACACTTAGGTAGTAAGGATCAAAGAAGTGATTGTAAACAATACAAATACCTTTTATATGACATATCAAACATTGAAATCTATTTCTTAAAACTAGAGATATTAAAAAAATCATAAACTGCTCGACCGCGTTTTTAATCATACGCGGAGCAGGCACTTGGTTTACTCTAATAGTCATAAATCGTGTATTTGATATTGTACAACAATGTTATTTATATTTTTGAAAAGGTAATAAAACAGACTTTCATTTGAATTAATATTGTATCAGATAAAGTATCTCACAATTGAGTCATAGTGGCCATATTTTCTAATAAAGCGCAACTGTGACGAGAAACAACACATAGTTTTATAAATATTTTTTCAACCCCTACACTTAGGTAGTAGGTATCAAAAAGCAATTGTAGACAATATAAATACCTATAATATGACATATCAAACATTGAAACCGATGCCTTAAAACTTGAGATATTATCAAAATCATAAAACGCTCAACCGTGTTTTTAATCATTCGCGGAGCAGGCACTTTATTCACTGTAATAGTCATAAATCGTTTATTTGATTTTGTACAACAGTGTTACATATATTTTTGGAAAGGTAATGAAACAAGCTTTTATTTGAAATAATAATGTATCAGGTAAAGCATCTTATAATTAAGTTATAGTGGCCATATTATCTAATAAAGTGCAACTGTGACAAGAAAAAGCACATACTTTTATAAATATTTTTACAACCCCTACACTTAGGTAGTAGGTATCAAAGAAGTGATTGTAGATAATAATAATACCTTTTATATGACATATCAAACATTTAAATCGATGCCTTAAAACTTGAGATATTTACAAAAACATAAAACGGTCGGCCGCCATCTTTGTGACGTCACAGATGTCAAACGCACCATTTTCTTCAACTAAGACAGGCATATCCGAGTTCTGTAGAGCACAAGGAATCTATCGATACCAATCTTAGCCATTTATAAGAGGGTGGCACAGAATTCAAGAAGGAGACGACTTTTTAATATTTCGCCTACAGTCTAACATAACTAACCAAAAAAAAGAATATTTTTCATTATCATCAGTCGATAAAATAATTACAACACTAGTCTAAGTCAGGTGCTACACTACCTGGCGAACAAAGTCCGCTTCGGCATACATTGCTGGTTGACTTAGTTTCTTGTATTGATGACACTCATGTAATAGCCAGCAATGTAGACCGAACTACGCTTCGCCGCGTCGGTAACTTCATTTGAACTCTGAGCTGTCAAAATTAGTGCTGCGATGCCACGATTAAAAATAAGTGTAATTTAATAAAAAAATATTTTTTTCGTAGTTTTCAAAAACGATACTATGGCTCTAATTTTTTGTTAATTGACTCTTTGCAACGGACCTTTCCACACCCTCTCAGATTTATTGGTTGTTTTGTAACACGTTGTAGAAATGTTAAGAAAAAAATATTTAAAATGTTTTTTGAACCCCCTCCCATACAAGTGAAAGGGAGGCAAAAAAAATTTTTTTCTTCTGTAATTTTGAGTAGGGTATCGTTGAATAGGTCTTTTAAAACTAAGGTGAGGTTTCTTTGAAACAAAGTCACTAAAATGTTTCTGTCACGAGATATTTGCTTTTAAAAAGGGCGTTTTTAACCCATAATTTGTTCCAGCTGTAACTTCTAAAGTATAAACGCTAAAAATTTGAAATAAATATGGAATATAGCTTACAATCTGAAGTTACAATGAAAACTATAACGGATATTGTACCCTTAAAGGTTTCAGAAAAAATTGAGTTTTTCTATTTGCGGTTGGTCATCATACTGCTGCTAACAAACCAGCAACAAAATTAAGTTTGTAATGCTGAATAACCTGATATTTAAACGTTGACTACGAAACCCTATTTGTGGGCGTGTCTGACACGCTCTTGGCCGGTTTTTCAAAGTTTTGGCCGTGTATCCGAACGTTTTACGTTCCGTAACACGCATATACCTATTTTAGACAAAGCTCGAAGAGGTAGAAATAGAAAATATTTTCTGTGTGGAAAGAAACTGTTTGGGACACGACTGCTTTTTGACTGCTCCACATTTTATCTCTGTCTCTCTCATGCGTATTGATTATGCAATTTAGCTTTCTCTGTCTTTACCCCCTCTACTTTTCTGTCATGACATTCTGTCTGTCATGAATTTCTAAATCATTCATTCATTCATTTCAATTTCATTTTCATTCACTCATCTGGTCTTGTTGGACTGTCTTGTCTTAAAATTTTTGGGAAAATTATAATTCTTTCGATATATTCTATTCATGAAAATGATTCTTTTTCACCAAGTAATACATAATTAGCATAGAAGTAATTCCAGTGCTACGTGTAGCGAAGTTGTGACGATTTTCTGAAAACATGATGTCGAACAAAATGCAGTCGTCTCTGGACGATTTAGTGCAATATACACAGCTTTTCAAGCCGGTGCCAGTGGTCCTGCAGGGCACCATACTGCCCTTTTTGATAATTTACCCTATCGTGTTCTACTTTTGGATTTTCGTGTACGGTTTTGAGGAAAACGTCGAGGCAGGGTTCGTGACGGTTGTTGTCGTGGCTATCACACAAATTCTCATTTGCCTCTGCTGTTACTGGAGTGTCCACATCCACTGTTTTCTTTCCTGCAAGGCTGTAAGTTTATCAACTTTACTTCCTCGTACATGCAATAACATTTAAAAAAAACTACGAAAACATAACCTCTAATTGCATTTTCATGTTTCAGGTAAAAGATCCTATACAGGCTGAAATTGTGAAGGTTGTGCCGACTGAAAATAATGGTTTTTCGGAGATCGTCAAGTTACACCATACTAAGGTATGTCAATCATTTAAATACCTACATTACCAAATACCTACATTATAAACTTCCTATGTATGTACCCATTTCAGTTCCAAAATGAAACTCTTTTGTATGTTTCTAGTCAATCCAGAGAGGCAACCTAAATCCAGATGTATGGTTCATATTCCAAAAGAGCAAGTATGTATATGACTGGGAGAAGAGAACATTCCACACTGTGGTATTCCCAACTAATAAGACCTACATGGAGTACATGGATTCCAAGGGTTATGCTGATGATGAAGCCATTGATCTGGCTGAGAAAGAATTTGGGAAGAATGAGATGGTTATGGTAAGATTTGTTTCCAATTAGAATCTTATTCAAAGCACAGACCAATCTAAGATTGCTTCAACTTTAACAGCTGAAGACATGGGTTAGACCTAAATTGGTGTTATTTACCATACTTCCTTATGCTTAGCCATTTTAGATAAAACACATGGAAAAAGCTATAAAAATTAGTGTTTTAATTTACCTATGTAATTTTATATGCTGTAAATAGGAAGTGTAGGTATAAAGCAATAATAATTAATTTCTGCCATAGATGTTAGTTTTGCTTATCTATTTGATTACAATTATTTAGTTAATTATGGATTTTACATTACCTATTTTCTTTATAGGTTGTTCCAGAATTTATGGAGCTTTTCAAAGAGCGGGCAACAGCACCCTTCTTTGTTTTCCAAGTGTTCTGCGTAGCCCTGTGGTGCCTGGACAAGTACTGGTATTACTCCATCTTCACCCTGGTCATGCTTGTCATGTTTGAGTGCACCCTGGTCCAGCAACAACTCAAACATGTCTGAGATCAGAAAGATGGGCAACAAACCTTACAACATCAATGTCTATAGAAACAGAAGGTGGAGACAAATTATGAGTGACCAACTTGTCCCCGGAGATATTGTATCTCTCACACGGCAGACAAATGAGAATCTAGTTCCTTGTGATATTGTGCTTTTACGAGGATCTTGCATAGTGGATGAATCCATGTTGACAGGAGAAAGTGTGCCGCAAATGAAGGAACCATTGGAGAATGAGAAAAATCTGCAGCAAAATCTTGATCCAGAAGGTGAAAGTAAACTTCACATGCTTTTTGGTGGAACTAAAATAGTCCAGCACTCCTCACCCAGTAAAAGTACAGCAGCAGGACTCAAAGCACCTGACAATGGATGTATTGGTTATGTCATTCGTAACGGCTTTAACACTTCACAGGGTAAATTGTTGAGAACCATTTTGTTTGGAGTGAAACGGGTGACAGCTAACAATCTGGAAACATTTGGATTCATATTGTTTTTGTTGATATTCGCTATTGCGGCGGCGGCTTACGTTTGGATAAAAGGCTGTGAGGATCCTGAGAGGAATAGATATAAACTATTTTTGGAGTGTACTTTGATCCTGACCTCAGTAGTGCCCCCTGAACTGCCAATTGAGTTGTCATTGGCAGTGAACACATCACTATTATCACTGTCGAAACTAGCAGTATTCTGTACTGAACCTTTTAGAATACCCTTCGCTGGCAAGGTTGAAATTTGTTGCTTTGATAAGACTGGTACTCTAACAAGTGATAATTTAGTAGTAGAGGGTGTTGCGGGTATTGGAGAGCACAAAGATGCCACTGTCATTCCACTGTCAGAAGCTCCCATGGAGACTATCCAAGTATTGGCCTCTTGTCACTCTCTCGTCCAACTTGATGATGGAGTAGTTGGAGATCCTTTAGAAAAAGCTACTTTGAAGGCAGCAGAATGGAATCTCACAAAAGGAGATGCAGTAGTGCCAAAGAAAGGCAAATCACCTGGTCTGAAAATTATTCACAGAAACCATTTTTCAAGTGCTCTTAAGAGGATGTCGGTTATAGCTGGTTATCAGGTCAACGAGTGTGGTTTCATGGAGACACATTACATTAGCAGTGTGAAGGGTGCTCCTGAGACTGTAAAATCTATGTTAAAAGAGGTTCCTAGTCATTATGACCATGTTTATTTAACATTATCGAGGAGAGGGGCGAGAGTGCTCGCTTTGGGGTATAGAAATTTAGGTAAATTAAGCTCACAAGAAATAAGAGACTTGAATAGAGAAGATATAGAAAAAGATTTGACATTTGTTGGGTTCGTTATCATTTCGTGCCCACTGAAGAGTGATTCAAAGAAAGCTATAGCTGAAATAGTGAATGCATCACATTCCGTCGCCATGATAACTGGCGACAATCCGCTGACGGCGTGTCACGTCGCGAAAGAACTAAAATTCACACAAAAACCAGAGGTTCTCATACTAACTGAACAGCCTGGCTCCCAATTGAAAGACTGGAGGTGGAAATCTATTGACGAGACATTCGACCTTCCTGTCGAACCATTTAAAACTGCAAAAGAATTAACAAATAAATTCGATTTGTGCATAACCGGAGAAGGTTTGACATTCTTGAATGAACACCACCATAAGTTTTTGATAAAGTTGATGCCCCATATCAAAGTTTTCGCTAGATTTGCGCCAAAGCAGAAGGAGTTTGTTATAATCACATTGAAATCCCTCGGATATACGACACTGATGTGCGGTGATGGAACAAACGACGTTGGAGCATTGAAACATGCAGATGTAAGTATGAATATTTAAATTCTAGGTTGTACTTGCAGCATTTTAAAAGAGCGTGTTCACAGTTCACTCACACTAGATGCCTAAAAGGTACTGTGGTACTGACTGACATTTCCAGGCAGAAGGCTGTAATGGGGTTTAGCGCCGGACACGGATGGGCGAGCGTTTGCAGTACCTTCCCACTCAGCCACAGCATGATTGAAAATAAGTGACCTTAAACCTTAACCTTAACAGACGCAACAGTCTACTGCTGGACACGGGCCTCCCCTTATCGGGCGGTATCGCCAAACTCACCACGTTTGGCAGGCGGATTAGTAAGCGCAGGGCAAGATGTTTAATTCACAGAGAACTCTGCTACCCATTACCTGGGTGATTATCTCTTAGTCACTCATGGGTAAAATTAGGGTGACGCTATTCTAAAATCGGCAGGAGATCACGCAGGACAGGGATCAGTGGAGAAAGCTGGTTTCGGAGGCCAAGATCCTCTTTGGGTCGCTGAGTCAGCGGAGTTAGTTATCAGTTATTCTAAACCGGTATCACTTGGCTAACAAGTGACAATACCGGATGGTGTTTCGTAATTTTCCAGGTAGGCGTAGCGATCCTAGCAAACGCGCCCGAACGCCTCCGCGAAAGGACGCCCCGCGAGGAGCGAACCCCCGAGATCGAGGCTCCGCGCAGACCGGGCGGGGGCCGCGACGCGCGCGCTGAGGCCCGTGCGGAGGCGGCCGCCCGCCTGCGCCGCGCCCTCAAGAAGATGGAGGAGGAAGACCAGCCGCAACTGGTGCGGCTTGGTGACGCGAGTGTAGCTGCACCGTTCACCAGTCGGTTATCAAGTATTCTATGCAGTAAGTTTTATTCCTGATTATGTTCAAGCCTTAGTTTTGCGAGCTGTTTAGATTAGAAACAATTAAAAGAGTTTCTTAAATTTAAGAAAACTTGCAAAATTTTCACCGCAGGCTGGATTTGCAGAATATTTTGCAAGTTTTCCTTAATTGTACATATACTTAACAGGGGAAGTGTTTTAAAAATTTGGTATTCAATGTTCCTTGAATGCTGTAGTTTTCTTACAATATTATTTTATCAATCGTTCAATCTTTCTATTCATTTTGCGAAATCAATTTGTTCTACAGTGCAAAACGAATTATACATTCTTTACTTATCTACTCCTATTACAACAGCCGCAACAAAATTTAATCCAATCATAATGAATTTCCTTCCAGTTTGCCACATAATCAAGCAAGGTCGTTGCACGCTGGTGACCACACTGCAGATGTTCAAGATCCTGGCTCTGAATGCCCTGATCTTGGCCTACAGCCAGTCAGTCCTGTATTTGGACGGCATCAAGTTCAGCGATACACAAGCTACCCTGCAGAGTTTGCTGTTGGCGTCGTGTTTCCTATTCATATCTAGGTCAAAAGTAAGTTATTTTCCTTTTACAATAAAGCTATAGTACCTGGTTGACCGAGATTCCTCAGTTTTTCAACAGATGTTGTTTGTTTAACTTCCAAAAAAGAGGCGAAGCAACAACTTTTGGAAATAAAACATGTCTAGATCGATTTAAGCCCCAAACAGCATGTGGCGCAGCGGTTAATACGACTGCCTGCGACGCAGATGGTTCTGGGTTCAATTCCCGGTGGGGTCACTCACAAAGTTAAATATTTATCACTTTGTGAATTTGTTCCCAGTCTGGTTAGGACATTGCAGGTTCAACCATCTGATTGGCCGAAAAGCAAGATGGTTCCGTGCTTCGGATGGGCACGTTAAGCCGTCGGTCCCGGTTGCTGTCTATGATGGCGGTCGTTATACAACCATATCAGAAGCCTGCTACTTGCAGTAGGCGGTGGAAAAACTCGGACATCAGGGTTCATTGGGTTTATTAGACGACTTGGTGTCCCACTCGAAGAAGTAAAAGCCCCAAAAACCCCTGGATACGAAATAAACCATTAATCCTGGTTCTACAATACAGATATTTAAAACAACTAATTTCTTATTTCCAGCCACTGAAGCAGTTGTCAAAACAGAGGCCGCTGCCAAACATCTTCAATGTTTACACCATCATGACGGTCCTAACGCAGTTTGCGGTGCATTTCGTCTGCCTCGTGTATTTGGTCCATGAAGCTACTGCCCGATCTCCTGGACGGTAAGTCACTAGTCGCCACCAGTCGCCACCAGTCGCCACCAGTCGCCACCAGTCACCATTAGTCGCCACCAGTCGCCACCAGTCGCCACCAGTCGCCACCAGTCGCCACCAGTCGCTACCAGCCGGCCCCAGTCGCCACTAGTCGCCACCAGTCGCCACCAGTCGCCACCAGTCGCCACCAGTCGCCACCAGTCGCCACTAGTCGCCACCAGTCGCCACCAGTCGCCACCAGTCGCCACCAGTCACCCTCAGTCGCCATCAGTCGCCACCAGTCGTCACCAGTCGCCACCAGTCGCCACCAGTCGCCACCAGACGCCACCAGTCGCCACCAGTCAACACCAGTCGTCACCAGTCGTCACCAGTCGTCACTAGTCGTCACCAGTCGCCACCAGTCGCCACCAGTCGCCACCAGTCGCCACCAGTCGCCACCAGTCGCCACTAGTCGCCACTAGTCGCCACCAGTCGCCACTAGTCTCTACCAGTCGCCACTAGTCGCCACCAGTCGCCACCAGTCGCCACCAGTCGCCACCAGTCGCCACCAGTCGCCACCAGTCGCCACGAGTCGCTACCAGTCGCCACGAGTCGCTACCAGTCGCCACCAGTCGCCACCAGTCGCCACCAGTCGCCACCAGTCGCCACCAGTCGCCACCAGTCGCCACCAGTCGCCACCAGTCGCCACCAGTCGCCACCAGTCGCCACCAGTCGCCACCAGTCGCCACTAGTCTCTACCAGTCGCCACTAGTCGTCACCAGTCGCCACCAGTCGCCACCAGTCGCCACCAGTCGCCACCAGTCGCCACCAGTCGCCACCAGTCGCCACCAGTCGCCACTAGTCGCCACTAGTCGCCACCAGTCGCCACTAGTCTCTACCAGTCGCCACTAGTCGCCACCAGTCGCCATTAGTCGCCACCAGTCGCCATTAGTCGCCACCAGTCGCCACCAGTCGCCATTAGTCGCCACCAGTCGCCACCAGAGTACGAAAATATGTCCCTTTTTATTAATCGTCGTTGTCGTCGTTACATAATTTCGCCTGCTGCCCTCTTCAATAACATTTCAATATTCTTCCCGATTGCTATTCCTACCTCTCATATGAGCTACAAAAAGAAAACGGACAAAAGCAGACATTATGTATACTGACAGCATTCTTTAGTATTGTGTGTTTCTCTTATAGGGATCCGAAGCCAAAATTGGACATGGATTTGGCGGAAGACGAGGAGCGGGAATTCGCGCCAGATCTGCTCAACAGCACCGTTTACATCATCTCCATGGCGCTTCAGATCTCCACCTTTGCTATCAACTATAGGGTATGTTCCAATATTTACCTATAAATTGTTTTGCCACGTGGTAGCGGTTAGGAATACTACCACCACTAGTCCACTCAAGGTGTTTTGCCGTACCGTTTTTGACCTCGGCTGAATATCTGTTAATTATGGTTAACCTCATGGTGGCGGTGATACCACCTACAATAGCATTCCTTAAGGGGGTTGACGTAAGGCGGCCGGTCATAAAACATTGGCAAATCTTTTTGCTTCATGATTTTATGCTCTTACAAAACATGTTGCGCCGACCCTAAATGATTTGGGATAAGGATGATGATCATGATGTTTGAAAAGTGCCTTAATATTTTCTTTTTATGATTTCTATTCTTACAAGTTAACAAGGAATGTTACAAACATATCTATTTAGGTATCTGCATTGCATGGATCGCTAATTTTTTGTAACCTGTGTAGTTTTGTTTAACGAGCAAAAAGTACTCGTATTATTATAAGCACTAAGCAAGTGGGGTGTTTATTTTTCATTACAGGGCGAGCCGTTCATGGAAGGCCTCAAAGACAACAAGCCTCTATTGTACAGTATAATGATATCAGGCGGCGCGGTGCTGGCTCTAGCGGCCGGCATATCGCCCGACCTCTGCAATATGTTCGAGATCGTCTACTTCCCGCCCGATGTAAGTATAAAGTATACTATATCATATAGTAACAAGCCTCTATTGTACAGTATAATGATATCAGGTGGGGCGGTGCTGGCTTTAGCGGCCGGCATATCGCCCGACCTCTGCAATATGTTCGAGATCGTGTATTTCCCGCCCGATGTGAGTATAGATCAGTCTAGTACCCTCTCAAGTAACGATAGCTTCGCTTGCAATTTGTTTGCATCAATGTGGTGAACTTGTAACTTATTTTCACGTAAAACTATGAGCTCGTTCCGCTCGAAATATCGTATTGGTTAGTGTAGGAGTAGGACCCAGGTATAAGAGGTGTAAAAAAATCATTAGCAAATATTTCAAAGGGTGAATCAACCCATGAAACTGAACAACCCTTCCTTCTTACAAATCTCTCATACAAATTGACTCGGTCGGCTGGTATATTTTGTATGGGAGGCCCAACATTGACAAGAATTGAAATAAGAAATAAGTTTTTAATCATCCACCGGGGATCAAACCCGGAACGCTTGGGGTATCGTCCGATAGCTCTGCCATTGAGCTATCGACTAGCTAAACTTTTTGTTTTTATGTCAGGAAAGTTTCTCGTAATCTCGTCCCTGGGCAAGCATGCTCCAACATCGTCTGCATCATCACTTACCAACAGGTGTATAAGACAAATGCGGGCCTATCTTAAATAAAAAAAACTCATAATTATAATTTCTCGTTCCAGTACCGACTCATCGTTGTACAAGTACTGATCGCCGACATGGTTTTCGCGTACCTGGTGGACCGAGTTTGCCTCTGGCTGTTCGCCGAGGGAAACTCCGCTTAACATCTACCCAACAACTACATTGTTCTTCAGTCGTGTGAGGTACACATAGGCGACGAACAGACACATGAACCACAACGAAATGAGACTTTCTGACAGCTATTAAAAAGTAAAAACTATTACCTACTTAAGTAAATTGAAAATGAGAAAATTGAAAAATTCAGTAGCTAGGACTTGAACCGTAACGTAACCAAATACCGTTCCAATCTAAATTTTTCAAAATTTTTATTTTTTCCCCTTTTCAATTTATGAGAATTATATAGCACTGTGAGTGCATTAAAAATCCCAATACATTAGTACTTAGTAGTTAATAAAGTCATGGATAGATGGCGCTTGCTGACTATACTGGCCTTTTTTGATAACGGTTATTTAGTTCATGCATGACAATCGAATCAGTAAATGAGTTTTGCAAGCAAGGAAAGACGTTTTAGTAGTTAAAAAATGCACTTAAAAAATCGTGGACTACACTACTACTAGAACGCTAGTTTTGTTATAGAACTTGCGAGCGTTTGCGTGCGTCTGTTGCTAGCGCCATCTGCCGATGATTTTACGAATTACTAGGATTTCTTGTAAATAGCTGTCAATGAAAAGGCCTCATTGTCTGTCACGCGATCTATTGTCGGCCGTCTCTTTCACTCGCATTGAAAGAAAATAAGAAAGAAAGCGATGCGCCGATATTTGCCGTGAACCGCATCTGTTTTTAACCATACAATCCATAAACAGTGACAGGACTGAAACCAAAACTATCCCTGCCACTTTCAGTTACATGGAATTTTGAAAAGATTCAAATCCTATGTGTTGCTTCAGGCCAAGACATGACACAGTGAATTTTCGTGTAAAAACATTACGATAATAAAATAAAAATTATAGGGGCCTCCATAAAAAAACACGATTTATTGATCGATTTCAAAGTTCAAAGGCAGCTGATGAACGGTATAGTTAGACAGTTGAAATTTTTACCCACGACGACGGAACGAAGACGGTATATATGTCGCAGTACGATGGCAGAATTAGGTTTTTGGCCAAAAACCTAGGTTTTTGGCCAAAAGCCGGCATATGGCAAAATCGTAGACTTCCTTCGGTCATCGTCCTAAGTTGATCCAGGTTTTTGGCCAAAAATCTAGGATTTTGGCCAAAAACCTAGGATTTTGGCCGAAATCCTAGATTTGTTTAGTATTATGACTTTTTTTGCATTTCGGGAGAACTTCTTCATCTTTGAGTGGTACACCAAGTCGCCCAACGACCCGACGAACCCTGGTGTCGGTGTTTTTAAACCGCCTACTGCAAGTAGCAGGCCTCTGACATGGTTGTTTAACGACCGCCGTCCAAGCGATCATAGAGAGCAATCGGGACCGACTGTTTTACGTGCACATGTAGTTCGGGCATACACTTCGAAAGGCAGGAGGTAGCTTTGGACGTTCTGAAGAGTGGGAGGAAGCGTCAGACGCACTGGAGGGCGTGGGTAGCGTCGGACACTCTGGAGGATGAAAGATGACAGGCGTTGGATTTTCTGGGAGTCCGACGCTACCCCCTGTCCTCCAGAGCGTTCAGTGGTACATCCTGCTCTTATGGTGTCTGACGCTCCCCCCTGCCCTCCAGGGCATCCGAGGCAATCCTACTGTTCAGGCTGTCTGATGTTACTCCCGTCCTTCAGGGTGCCCAACGCCTTCACGGTGTCCCAGTCTGTCCTCAAAAAATCAGAGGGAGGTGCATAAAGTACCTCTCCACTCCTCGTTCCCCCGAACCACACGGGAACGGTAAGCCGTCGGTCCCGATTGCTCTCTATGATCACTTAGACGGCGGTCGTTACACAACCATGTCAAAGGCCTGCTACTTGCTGTAGGCGGTTGAAAAACTCTGATACCAGGGTGCTTCGGGTCGTTAGGCGACTTGGTATGTACCACTCGAAGACGAAAAAGTTCCCCCGAAATGTAAAAAAAAGTCATAATACTAAACAAATCTAGGATTTCGGCCAAAATCCTAGGTTTTTGGCCAAAATCCTAGTTTTTTGGCCAAAAACCTGGATCAGCTTAGGACGATGGCCGAAGGAAGTCTACGATTCTGCCATATGCCGGCTTTTGGCCAAAAACCTAGGTTTTTGGCCAAAAACCTAATTCTGCCATCGTACTGCGACATATACATATTTGGGGTGAGACAATGAGTGTTTGTTTGTGCAAACCTATATTACCAATTATCTCCAAAACCAGTACTGGTCGGATTTTAATGACGGATCAGGATTTTATTGGTGCATGTTCTTAGATAGGTATTACGCGAACAACTCAACAGGGGGCGCTGCAGTAAACAGTCGTGGGCTTTTTCAAAGTTTATTTTTTTTACTGTTCTTATTATTATTGCCGCTATGACATCAAATACTAAAAAGTAAAATAACTTAAAAATTAAGGATACCATACAAGAAACGTGATTTTTCGCGATTTTTATACCAAACGGTACGGCACCCTTCGTGCGCAAGTACGACTCGCACTTGGCCGATTATTGAAAATTTTGCGTGTTGAAAGTGACAGCTACAAAGGACAGCACTATTTGAGGTTTTGAGGAGTATATTCTTGTGCCTGTCGGTTTTCAGTGTACTAAAACCTGGCTTTGAAAAAGATACTGAAAAGTTGATAGTGTACGCAGTAACTATACAGGGTGTTAATTTTAAATGCGTGCCATAGCTTCAGAGTAGGTTTAGTATCGATAAAGGATGCCGTGCCAATACAAGAACTACCGTCTAATCAACTGAAAGAATCTTGGCTGAGATAAGCATTTGAATCAAATTTCAGTTAAGTGTGAAAAACGACATCCTTTATCGATGCCTACCGTTACGTTCTGGCACTTATTTAAATTAACACTCTATATTAGAATATTAACCACTAAAGTACGACCGTTTGAATGGGCCATATTTGACGCTGTCAAACCTATACCAGAAGACATGTTAACAAACAAAAAAATTGTTTATGTTATAGCACTAACAGGACTTTGACAGCTGTCAGATATGGCCTATTCGAGCGGCCGTACTGTAGAGAACATGATGGAGACTGCAATTAAAAAGCGCGATGTATGATGGATTTTGCATTCATTTTGAAAAGTATACTTTCTGTTTGAATTTTACTGTTGTTTGACTGCACTGTTTTTGATGAGATAAAGTCCGTGAAAAATTAAATATGTGTTTTTAAATGTCGCTTGCAAAAATTTGACAAAACGTGCTGTTCACGTATCGACTTATTTATAGGATAAGGTTTAGCAAACTTTTCTACATCTTGCGCAGATAAAGAACAAACCCTGAATTGGCAACATTATTGTATTGGGAATTTTTAATGCACTCACAGTGCTATATTATTCTCATAATTTGAAAATGAGAACATTGAAAAATTCATTAGCGACGGCCGGGACTTACCTGTCCTGTAGAGCGGTTCAAGTCCCGGCGGTCGCTAATAAACTTTTCAATTTTCTTATTTTCAATCTATGGCAACATCATTGCAACTGCTCATGTGTCATGTGGTATGATAGAGAGGCAAACAATAATGTTGCCAATTCGGGATTTGTTTTTATCTGTGCAAGTTGTATTTCTTTGAGAGTCATCGAACACCTAGCGCGAAATTTGCTGCCACACTTTTAAAGTTGCAAGTGGAAAAATTACTCTATGGTATAGTTAAGATAAAATAAAATTGGCATTGACTTTATTTTATTTTAACTGTACGATAGTGTTATTTCTGACAAAAGCGTTCGAACCTACTTATCTAAATTCGCTACTTGACTAAGTCGTAAATAAAGTCAAGTTGTATGATTAAAACTATTGTCCAAAAATGCTACAGACTTCTTTCATCATTTTTCAAAAGTATTAAAATGTTAAAATTATTAAACTCAAAAATTATATGAAAGTAAATTGTCTTGACTCATATTGAAATAATGACGTCATATTTCAATAATTTCAAAGAAAATACAAAATATCGTTTAAAGTTGCCCATTTGATCTGCCAGTCAAGCAGCGGATTCCGACTTATTTTCCTATCATTTTTAATAGGTGCGAGGTGTGCGCTGGCTATTACTATCTTTGCATTTCTTCCAATATTTCATTCCTTATTTTGGACGCGAAGTCTATACTTCGCCACATCTCACTAAGTATTCGCATTTTGTATGGTTTTCATCTATGATTTTGGAGTTGTACACTCTTCTAATGAATATTATTATATGTAAATATTGAACATGATTTGATTGTTGATGTGAAAATATGGGACTCAATAACCGCTCAAATATTACCTGCATTTAAGTATGAATGTGTCAGTGGCAATTTTAATTTATAACTTGTATTATAAATGTGTAGTCCTCACGTATTGTCTGCGTTGATTTTCCAAAAAATGTCTAAGAAAATAAACCGAAGTATTGTAAACATTTGTTTTATTTGAAAAAGATAGCTCTTAACACTATGTGGATTTTCGTTTGTGAATTTCCGCGGTAAAATTCAGTCACGAAAATGCAATAGGTCGTGATAACATGGTACAAAAACTGGCACTTAGTTCCTAGTGTTTCCATAAGCCGTAGTCACCCCATCCGAGTCCTCCGTGACCTCCAAGGTATCCGTTACCTCCAAGGTATCCGTTACCTCCAAGGTATCCGTTGCCTCCAAGGTACCCGTGACCTCCGAGGTCGCCGTGGCCTCCAAGACCTGAATATCCAAGGTCGCCGTGACCCCAGCCAAGTCCGCCAGCCCAGCCAAGGTTAATAGGTGCTGCAATGATCGGCTTGGCAAGAATCGGCTTCGCGATCGCTACAGGCGCTATAACCTGCGGGTGTGCTGCGGGCCCCATGCGTTTGACGACCGCATTGAAGCCGCTGACAGGGTCCGCCGTGTAGTCGACCACTCGTAGCGTGCCGTCGGGTTCCGTGAGCGAGTACGAGCCCTTGACGACGCCGCCGTCGCGCGTCTCGTGCTGCGACTTCTGGTCGCCGGTTGACGGGTCGTTCACTGCGTAGTTGAAGTTGTAGTGTGGCTGAAATGCGAACGGATAGTTAAATTCAAATTATTTTAAATGCAGTGCTTGAAACGCTGGAGGCTTCTTTTATGGGTAAGTAATTTTTTATAACATACATTATTTTATTCCCGCCTAAACTTGACGAAATTTTCTAAAACATTTAGGAATCAAATTAGTTTTAACACGGAAAATAATTTCTAATAAAAAAGTTTTGAAAACTACTTGCTACGGTGTAGCAGAAACCAAATTTCAGCCTATCGAATATCTGAACATCTTATTATTCGCCGTCAAGAGGCAATGCTTACTTACCTACTAGCGATGAAACGGCCTGCGGCTTCGTTAAGCTAGAAAATTTTTCGCGTCATTTTGCTACGCTGTAGCGAGTAGGCATCAGAGAAAATGATAATGAATGAAATAGGTCAAAACTTCGAGCATAGACGGCCTTGCCATCCTTGCAGGACGGGACGAAAAATCCACGTTGCTCGAAGGGTCAAGGGTTCATGAAACAGCGCCCCAAATATGTGAGGTACTTACAACACTATCAACCGCAACGTGTCCTATCCCCACTCCGTAGTCAGCCGCCAGCCCTGTGGGGGCGGCTTGTATGTAGGTAGTATAAAGTACTAAGGTACTTACAACACTATCAACCGCAACGTGTCCTATCCCCACTCCGTAGTCAGCCGCCAGCCCTGTGGGGGCGGCTTGTATGTAGGTAGTATAAAGTACTAAGGTACTTACAACACTATCAACCGCGACGTGTCCTATCCCCACTCCGTAGTAGCTACCAGCCCTGAGGGGGCGGCTTGTATGTAGGTAGTATAAAGTACTAAGGTAACCTAAGGTAAGGTAAGGTAGGTAAGGTAGTATAAGGTGAGGTAGGTAGTATTAAGTACTAAGGTAACCTAAGGTAAGGTAAGGTAGGTAAGGTAGTATAAGGTGAGGTAGGTAGTATTAAGTACTAAGGTACTTACAACACTATCAACCGCGACATGTCCTATCCCCACTCCGTAGTAGCTACCAGCCCTGTGGGGGCGGCTTGTATGTAGGTAGTATAAAGTACTAAGGTACTTACAACACTATCAACCGCGACATGTCCTATCCCCACTCCGTAGTAGCTACCAGCCCTATGGGGGTGGCTTGTATGTAGGTAGTATAAAGTACTAAGGTACTTACAACACTATCAACCGCAACGTGTCCTATCCCCACTCCGTAGTCAGCCGCCAGCCCTGTGGGGGCGGCTTGTATGTAGGTAGTATAAAGTACTAAGGTACTTACAACACTATCAACCGCGACATGTCCTATCCCCACTCCGTAGTCAGCCGCCAGCCCTGTGGGGGCGGCTTGTATGTAGGTGGTATAAAGTACTAATGTAGTTACGTATGTGGGGGCCGCTTGTATGTAGGTAGTATAAAGTACTAAGGTACTTGTATGTAGGTAGTATAAAGTACTAAGGTACTTGTATGTAGGTAGTATAAAGTACTAAGGTACTTACAACACTATCAACCGCAACGTGTCCTATCCCCACTCCGTAGTCAGCCGCCAGCCCTGTGGGGGCGGCTTGTATGTAGGTAGTATAAAGTACTAAGGTACTTACAACACTATCAACCGCAACGTGTCCTATCCCCACTCCGTAGTAGCTACCAGCCCTGTGGGGGCGGCTTGTATGTAGGTAGTATAAAGTACTAAGGTACTTACAACACTATCGACCGCAACGTGTCCTATCCCCACTCCGTAGTCAGCTGACAGCCCTGTGGGGGCGGCTTGTATGTAGGTAGTATAAAGTACTAAGGTACTTACAACACTATCAACCGCAACGTGTCCTATCCCCACTCCGTAGTCAGCCGCCAGCCCTGTGGGGGCGGCTTGTATGTAGGTAGTATAAAGTACTAAGGTACTTACAACACTATCAACCGCAACGTGTCCTATCCCCACTCCGTAGTCAGCTGCGAGCCCTGTGGGGGCGGCTTGTATGTAGGTAGTATTAAGTACTAAAGTAGGTACTTACAACACTATCAACCGCAACGTGTCCTATCCCCACTCCGTAGTCAGCCGCCAGCCCTGTGGGGGCGGCTTGTATGTAGGTAGTATAAAGTACTAAGGTACTTACAACACTATCAACCGCAACGTGTCCTATCCCCACTCCGTAGTCAGCCGCCAGCCCTGTGGGGGCGGCTTGTATGTAGGTAGTATAAAGTACTAAGGTACTTACAACACTATCAACCGCAACGTGTCCTATCCCCACTCCGTAGTCAGCTGCGAGCCCTGTGGGGGCGGCTTGTATGTAGGTAGTATAAAGTACTAAGGTACTTACAACACTATCAACCGCAACATGTCCTATCCCCACTCCGTAGTCGGCTTCCAGCCCTAGGCCTGAGGGGGCCGCTGCCGCCACGGCAAGGACGTACGCGATCTGAAACAATATGGTAAGTTTTAGTTTACATCGTCACAACAAGCGAATTGTTGCCGTAGCAAAGAGTCGCAAAATGCCGAGTCCCTCCACGCCGCTACAACAGGTTACAGCTTGACAAGCAATGATCCCGTCTAAAGATGGGGCCATTCCAATGCTTCTGCTGGTAGATATCTTCTTTCTTTCTCATCGAAACCTCATGACTGATGATCGTGACCACCACAAGTTGTGTTCTGTAGGTACTAAGTCACTCCAGGCTGGCCGATCTTCTGCCATTTGAATTCATTGCTCCCTGGAGATTGGTAGGTACGTGTGACATTTTTTATTGCCTCAGACCACCGAGTTGCAATTCTGCCTCTGCTCCGTTTCAGATTCACATGACCGACGATAATGAGCTTCTCTAGATTGTCGGGCTCTCGCCTAGCCACGTGGCCGAAGAAACCCAAAATTCTTCTTTGGCGAATTGTCAAGAGGCAAGTCGTGATCTTTAGCTCTTGGAGAATAGATTGGTTGGTAAGTGCGGTGTGCTGCCCAGGAGATGCTCAACATTTTGCGCCAGCACCACATTTCAAAGGCATCAATACGCTCTGGTAGTTATATTAGGTAGGTGCCAAATACTGCTGAACCGCTAAACGTGGCCCTCGTACCTAATGGTGTGCCTAGCATGCCCTGACTCCTGCTCTTCGAATAGCCAGCGAAGTAGCCACATACTGGACGATGTACATAATATAATAGCGCCAAAATATCATTAGGCACCATAGGCATATGGGAACACAAGAAGAACAAGAAGGTAATTAATGAAGAGATCAAAAAATTTAAATATCTCTAAATTGGAGTGTCTAACAAAACATGCAATGCAGAAACTTACCGCGACGTAGCCGAACATGTTTATCAAATTAATAGTTATCACTTGAGCTGTTCAAGCTGAATGTATGCACTTGGATGCATCACTCCGTTTTATACCGACAAGCCTCCTGTGTGTAAATCCTGCGTTTCATACTTCAGATCGAATAATAATGTAGAGGGTGCCAGCCAGTGTGAAACGCCAAGTGTGTCCGTGGATATATGCGAGGAAGTAGTTCTTTATGAAAATAGAGGACCCTTATCAATTCCTTATTATCCCCTCTTGCAATAGTTTGCATCTATGCCGCAGATGATACGCAGATGACAGAACAACAAGGCGTATATAGTCTACGAGAAAAATGACAACCTGAAACATAAAGATAGCTAGGTATAGATACTTACTACTCAAAGAGGACGTGGAGGATTATACTCTCGTTAGAGTAGTTTCTTTCAAAACACTTGAAATGCTCATGTTAAACTGCTACTTTCCGTGATGTAATTTTAATCTAGCATAAGAGCCGCTGCAGTCAGACGGACGTTTTTCGCGCGAACATTCCACAGACATACGAAAATCAATCAATCACGATAGAGGTCATTTTCGTACGGCTTGTCGAAAGTTTTCGCGAAAAACGTCCGTCTATCTGCGCTGCGGCGGACCTAATAGAGCCCACTTTATTTGTTCGCGAGACTCCGTCTACATTATTTTCCAACGGTTTTTCACGCTACTTGGCTATTCGCATTTTGATCACCTAGCACCTGCCTTCATTTAGTGCATTTTTCGTAACCTGTCGTTAGGTACCGGGGGGAACTGTAACCACTTAATACTTAATTACATTAGTCATACACACAATTTGTTTCATCAGTATCCTGTCGCCGCGCCGGTTAAAAAGAGCGATCTGCGTGATGCCATAACATGTCGTGGTTAACTAGGTAGGATCTAGGAAACGACTCCAACGATTTTCACAAAATTTCGTAAGTAGGGATTTTCGGGGGCGATAAATCGATCTACATTGATAGATAGATTAGTTAGGCCCAACTTCCCAAAAATCGTTGCTTCACACTTTTATTGTAAGTTGTTTTAAAAATAACAACGACATCTGTTGGTGTAAGTTTTTGTAAGTTGTTTTGGAACTAACGCATAAAAAACAAAAACCGAGTGAATTCGGTCCACCAGCTGGTACTTAATTACATTAAACACATTAGTCATACACACAATTTGTTTCATCAGTATCCTGTCGCCGGTACAAAGATGGATTTGAATGATGCCATTTTGAATGAATTAGAAACTAATTAAAGCAATAATGTATTTGGATCTGGAATATGAGTGAGATTAATTATCTTCTAATCTGCCATTTAAATGGCTTCATCCAACACGTTGATTAAAATGTATTCTAGAGAAGCTTAGACGTAGGTAATAATTTTAGGGACAGCTCTCTGAATTTTGATAGGGTGCATGCAGACCAAAAACAACTCAAAGTGAACAATTTTCTCCTAGGAACATACGTCAGGAAACGACGAAAAATTTCGACTTCCCGAACAAGATCACGATTTTGAGGTGTACTATGGGAAGACATTTCTTTTACCCTAATTTCCTGAAATATTTTCTTTGAGGAAGTTGGTCATTTTCATAATCTTTATGCACCCTTTCAATATTCGGAGATCTGTCTGTTACACCCTGTATTTCGCACATTTCTGACACAATCTAAATTGAAATGTAGCTCAAACAAATCAATTCCATTTTTATTCAAATTATGATTGTTTTCTAGTCAATAAATGATTGCGTTATGGTCGTCTTCAATTAGGCATTCAATTATTCAACTAGGTAGGTACGTATGTTTACGATTGCAGGCGAACTTCTGTTCAATATTAATGACGTTGCATTTCAGCAGTTTTGGCACGACATTACAGGACTACGACAAGGTCTTCTTCTTTTCGTGTGGGACACCGAGTCGTTCAACGACCCGATGAACCCTAGTGTCAGAGTTTTTCAACCGCCTACTGCAAGTAGCAGGCCTCTGTCATGGTTGTGTAACGACCGCCGTCATAGACAGCAACCGGGACCGACGGCTTAACGTGCCCATCCGAAGCACGGAACCATCTTACTTGCGGACAATCAGGTTGTTCAGCCTGCAATGTCCTAACCAGACTGGGAACAAATTCACAAAGTGATAAAAATCAACTTTGTGAGAGACCCCACCGGGAATTGAACCCGGAACCTTTGCGTGGCAGACAGGCATACTAGCCACTGCGCCACATCGGCTGTCGCTGACTACGACAAGGTTAGAACATAGGTGCATATTTAGGCAAATAACATCCTGTGCATATCTACATCTCAGTTCGCCGACTTGCTCGTTTCGCAAACCGGCGCGATTCGCCAACTCGCTTTCTGCCGACTGGCGTGCTAGGCCTACTTACGCCATTCGCCGACTGCGCAGTTAGCAAACTGTCATGATGTACAGTGAACATAATAATAGTTTATGGATCTGTATTATTTTACAATAGAAAATTTAATACGAGAACGTAATATGGCATGATATGAAATTTTGAATACTTTAGCAATCAAACAACTGAGCAATCTTTTAAATGACTTGTGACATAATTTTTTTTTAAATCGTAAGCTCCACAGAATAGACGCGTGACATGACATCTGTCAGACAAGCGATCATCGGAGACGTCATCGTTACACATGCATACGCATAGCCATAGACTTACAATCTCATTTGTGATGTTAGCGTTTAAATGTTGCTTATATTAAAAGATGTATTAAAAAACAAAACACCGACTGCGGTCATTTTACAGTTGTATTATTATTGTATAAAAATCCGCCATCTTAAATTGATGAATTTTTAATACATATAGCCAGTGTCTCTCGCGCTCACGAATCTAACGACACCTCATATGTCAAAATCCAACTATATGTTTGGGCTGTAGCCCGTGAAAAAGAATTTTCTTGTCCACATACATGCATACATACATACATAAATACATACATACATAAATACATACATACTCTCGAAAAACATAACCCTCCTTCTGAGGCAGTCAGGTCAAAACTGAACAACTTTCAAGTTTAAACACCTTTCAAAACTAAATAACTTTTAAAACTGAACAACTCTGTATAACTGAATAACATTAAAAACCGAACCACCTTTTTTACAGATGCAAACAAAAAAAAAATTTACCTTGCATTCGATAATCCCAAAATACCTATACGAAAAATTTAAAAAATGTGTAATTGACTGTACACTGTAGCAATAGTTTACCAATAGCTCAGTCGGCGAATGGCGTAAGTAGGCCTAGCACGCCAGTCGGCAGAAAGCGAGTTGGCGAATCGCGCCGGTTTGCAAACCGAGCAAGTTGGCTTACCGCGCGTACTCCATAAAAACATATCACGCCAATTACTCTTGCGTGCAGTATTAACTGTCGTAAAAATTGTCGTCATCAATACTTAAGCATACTTTTAATTATAAGTAAATGTTTTCAGTGGAGTAACACCTCAGGTTTTTTATAGATTTAACTTCAGGATTTACGTAGGTCCTTCTACCCACGAGTCCACATAGAGTTGTCTCATTTTACTGAAAAACAAAACAACATTTGTCTTACAACATAAATGATTGCCTCGCTGCGCTCGGTAGATTGAGTCGGCGTACTTGTAAAAATAGTGGGAGAGCCGACTGCTGAAATGCCTATATCATCATCATCAGGTACCACAACAGAGTAACTTTAGAACGTTAACTTACACGTAAACAAGTCGAAAGACGTAGGTCTGCCAGAGCCAATCCTGCCAAAAGATGAAAATAATCGATATTTATTGATAATTTTTCATCTGTAAATTTTATGTCTAAAAGTACCCGAATCAAAGTGCTGGCATCAGTTTAGCATTGATAAATTATGTAAAAAAAGCTTGGTTTGCCAGATAACGTTCTAAAGTTTATTTAATTACTAGTTTTGAGTCATTGACATGAAGAAGAAGAAGAAGAAGTTAGCCTATTGTGGTACCTGATGAGATAGGCATTTCTCCAGTCTGCTCTTCCATAAAATGACGCAATCAAACATATCCCGGAGTCTTCATGTCTTCATATATCTGACAGTAGCCCAATTATTATAAAAATGCAGAAAAAAACAGTCTGTATAATATGGTCTGTATGTAGATTGTAGATACACTCAAGTAGCAACTTACGAGGTGCCTTGCTAAAAGTACGGGTGCTCCATCGACAGCGTTAGCCCGTACCTACCTACACTCACGTTTACGCTGTACCTCGTTAAACCCCGCAATCAACTACGTAATAAATTAACGCCATTACTAAATTATTCCCAGTTCTAGATTAATCTAGAAGTCCGTGGCCGCTCTTACATTATTACAGCATTCATTAGAGTTCGCTAATTACTCCTTGCTTTAATGAATAAGCTCTAATGAACCACTTTCTGTTAATTAAAGGCGGCGTGGGGGGTGGGAGGTGGGGGGAAAGGGGCGGTAGAACTTTTCTCCCGGCTCTGATTGCAAATGTGAATTTGTGTAAGTCGGTGGAAAGAGTGTTTCTGAAAAGGGGTAATGAGGCGGTCGAGTGGGGCCGAATTAGTTGCAACTGCGCCCTTGGTAATTACTATTCGTGGTGTTCCAAGCCTTTGGTACTTGAGAATCTTCGCTGAGTGGGCCGCAGGTATTATTTGGAAAGTTGGATACAATTAGTCAGTCGAAATACTAAGTATGAGAGCTGAATACGATAAATAAAATTGTGTAGGTAACGTTATTTGTGCTCGCTTACTTCTTACAAGTATCAGGATTTTAAACTGCCACGTATAACTTAGTTAATTATTTTCAGAATTAAAATAAGTACTACTTTAAAAAAATTGCTGAAAGGTCTAGTACTGGCTCTACCAACTGGACTTTTATTTAGGAGTTTCGGTTGCTAAAAAATATTTACCTAATTCACTTATTTTACTTTTTACTAGATTTATGGTTAGGCAGGTAGGTAAAGTGGAGGTTCTGTAACGTAGAGAGTCTCTACAACCTTTATTTGTTTATACATATTTTACCCTTAAGGTTTTTGATTTTTTTTAGGCTAGATGTGCCTATACCAAGTTATAATTTGAATCTAAATAGATACCAAATCAAACTTAGTACCCACCTACTTTGATACAAAGTCAAGCAAAAGTACTCACAGTAGGTACACAAATTAGGATGATTTAGAAGTTCGCGAGTCTCTCTTTCTAGGTACCTCATTAAAGAAACGACTAGTTACCTACAAGGTTCTTCAACGTTTAAATACTTGCCTCTCTTTACATAAGTTTAAGTATCTACCTACTAAAGTTTTCGTCGAGGTACTATGTACCAGCATGTCAGCCTACCATTAAGGACCACTTTATGCTGGACTTTTATACAAATACTAAGAAAAATGTGGGTTATTTAAATCAATAGGTCTTCTTCTTCTCCTCCTTTTTCGAGTGGGACACAAAGTCGTTCAAGGACCCGATGAACCCTGGTGTCAGAGGTTTTCAACCGTAGTTTTTTCTGTAGCAGGCCGCTGACGTGGCTTTGTAACGATCGCCATCATAGACAGCAACTGAGACCGACGGCTTAACGTGCCCATCCGAAGCACGGAACCATCTTGCTGTTCGGGCAATCAGGTGGTTCAGCCTGTAATGTCCTACCTAACCAGACTGGGAACAAATTCACAAAGCGATAAGTATCAACTTTGTGAGTGACCCCACCGGGAATTGGACCCGGAACCTTCTGCGTGGCAGGCAGTCGTACTAACCACTGCGCCCGTCGGTAGGTGGATACCTCCTACCTCTACATGCTTCTACCTTTGAGTCGCAAACGCGGTTGTGAAAGCCACCATAAAAATGACAACCTGTCACTGCCGTGATTGAATACGGCGACGTGTGCCATGATATCCGGCTTTTGTATGGGATTTCGTAAACTCCTTCTGTCGAAAATCGTATCCTACAAGATCTAAATTATGAGAACAGTCTAAAGTAAATAATAATACCTATCTACTACGGTTACCGTAATGTTTAGTTTGGGAACTCAAGTACCCAATGGTAGTGGATAACTATTTGTCTGTAGAATATGATTTACATAAAGAAAACAATGTTAGTCGTGAGTCCTTCATTAGTATTCGTCAAAATATGCTAGTTTTGGTACAGCCGGCGTCATAAATTTTCTATACATTTATTTTCTATATAGTTTAACTAAACTGCCATAGCACACAATATGAACATTGATAATACCATTTCTTCCCGTGGGTATCGTGTGGTTGGGAATAAGAATACTGTCACCTAAAAGGCGACGTAGATTTTATGACCTCGCCTGAATATCTGCGTCGGCTATGGTTAACCGGATGGTGGTGGAGATAGATACCACCTACAAATTCATTCCTAAAGAGGGTTGACGTCAAGCACGCGGCCGGTCTTAAAACATGGCCAATTTCTTTTAATACCCACATGATTTTGTGTTTCAACAAAACATGTTACGCCGGCCCCAAATGATTTGGGATAGACGCCAAAAATTAATGACGGAGTTTTTATTTATGCCTTAGCTACACCTTGACAGTAGATATTGGTCGCCGACTGTACCTGTTACAAACTGCGATACTATTAGAGTAATACTTGGCCAGTGCTCCTGGCGGTGTACCCGGTTCCCGGCCGGCCGAACAACGGCCACGCATATAATGATGTGTATGCTAACATTATTAAAGTGTATCATAATAAGCTCCGGTAAAGAACAGCGTACGGAGCGCCGAAAAGGTTTGAGTTTGAGAAATGGGGATTTTATTTTCGAAGTAGTTCTAGTTTGAAAAGCCAGTCCTTGAAAACGTATCCCTGATATAGGTAGTAGTGGTATATCTTAAACCCGCCAAAGTGGGATGTTTAAGTGTTCTATTTATTAGTTCTCTTTGTCAAACTACTTCTGGTGCTACTTCTGTTACTGTCAATTTTGTGAGTTCTTCGATTGATTTGGAAATGAAAAGCTGATGCAACCGTCAAAAAGCTACTGTACTTCAAAGAGCAAGCTTTGATGGTTGTATTAAAAAGTAGCGTTCGTCGTCAAACAACTAAGTGAACAGCCCGATGACTGTTTTCTTAAAGGCTATTAAACTATTTTCTTCCCTACTTCTTTATCTTACCTTGTGGGCTCAAGCTACCAAGAAAGCTGTGTAGCTGTATCATATTTCTTTTTCACTTCTAGAAGAATATAGATTTAAGCTCCATCTGCTATCATCGTTAGAACCAGCCTAAGCCACTAAGCGACCAGCGTAACTTAGGTCCCCGCTTGGGTTGGTCATGAATGTCATGATACTATAATAGCGGATGGACTATACTTACCAATAGTTTTGAAATGATTTTCGTGAAACCTATTGTGCTTGGTGTACAGCGGTCACAACGGTACCGAGTGACCCTTACCGCGGTACATAGACTGTACCGAGTGCCCCTTACCGCATAGACTGGCCAGCTACAGCTAGCGGGACACGTAATGAGATTGTTTTTAGCACAATTTATTACAATTTACTACAAGTTATTAGTTAAATCAAACCTATTGGAAGTGGTGTACAGTACAGTGGTCACAACGGTACCGAGTGCCCCTTACCGCGGTACATAGACTGGCCAGCTACAGCTAGCGGGACACGTAATGAGATTGTTTTCAGCACAATTAGGCACCCGCTTGTTGTCGTCAAACAACTGAGTAGGTAGGTACATCTGCCCGATAAGACTGAATTTTTAAATGTCTTGGGCCTATTTTCTTTCCTTCTTAATCTTATTCGGCCAAGCAAACTACACAATGTATGATATAGGTACTTATCTATTTCACTTCTAGAAGAAAAAACCAATAATTTGGATCTCCCATACTTAGTGACACACTTTTTCAACATTTTTGTATTGAAGGTTCATTTCCTTTTTCATATTTCGAAAAAAAGTTTCTAGCAAAAGTTGTTCAGTTTTGTGAGTAGACCACACTCTTAAGATATTTGTACTTAAATGTAACCCTATATATTTTCCTACCCATAATTTTGATTGATGATGTATTTCGTGAAACCTATTGTGCGTGGTGTACAGTGGTCACAACGGTACCGAGTGACCCTTACCGCGGTACATAGACTGGCCAGCTACAGCTAGCGGGACACGTTATGAGATTGTTTCCAGCACAATTAGGCACCCGCTTGTTATCGTCAAACAACTGAGTACATCTGCCCGATAAGACTGAATATTAAAATGTCTTGGGCCTATTTTCTTTCCTTCTTAATCTTATTCGGCCAAGCAAACTACCTACACAATGTATGATATGTCTATTTAACTTCTAGAAGATTAAACTTATTTTATGTATATTTTCCTACCTATAAAGTTTTGATTGATGACAGTATTTTGTCAAACCTATTGTGCGTGGTGTACAGTGGTCACAACGGTACCGAGTGCCCCTTACCGCGGTACATAGACTGGCCAGCTACAGCTAGCGGGACACGTAATGAGATTGTTTTCAGCACAGTTTATTACAATTACAATTTACTACAAGTTATTAGTTAAATCAAACCTATTGTGCGTGGTGTACAGTGGTCACAACGGTACCGAGTGACCCTTACCGCGGTACATAGACTGGCCAGCTACAGCTAGCGGGACACGTAATGAGATTGTTTTCAGCACAATTAGGCACCCGCTTGTCTGCGCCTTGCTTGTTTGTTTACTTTAGAGAAGCATTTTTATACAATTTATGATATTGAGTGTAGGTATTTATCCGTTTTCCTACCCATAGTTTTGATAATATTTCGTGAAACCTATTATGCGTGGTGTACAGTGGTCACAACGGTACCGAGTGCCCCTTACCGCGGTACATAGACTGGCCAGCTACAGCTAGTGGGACACGTAATGAGATTGTTTTCAGCACAATTAGGCACCCGCTTGTTGTCGTCGAACAACTGAGTACATCTGCCCGATAAGACTGAATTTTTAAAATGTCTTGGGCCTGCCTTTTCTTTCCTTCTTAATCTTATTCGGCCAAGCAAACTACACAATGTATGATCTACTTATCAATTAGGCACCCGCTTGTCCTTACCTTACCATTTTTACCGATAAGTATCTAATTGTAACTGAATTTTTACTGATGGCAAAGGTCCAATTCCGACGGGAAAACGGGTAAGTAGCAGCGGGTGTAACCGCGCTGGGCGGGCCGCTAGTTATGAATATTTAGGTACCTAAATATTTTCGTGAAAGATCCGGTTCAATACTTAAAATGTAGGTTTAACATGATACTATGATAGTGGATGGACTATACCTTCCTATATTTTTGATAATATAGTATTTAGTTATTAGTCAAACCTATTGGAAGTGTTGTACAGTGGTCACAACGGTACCGAGTGACCCTTACCGCGGTACATAGACTGGCCAGCTACAGCTAGTGGGACACATCATGAGATTATTTTCAGCACAATTAGGCACCCGCTTGTTGTCGTCAAACAACTGAGTAAATCTGCACGATAAGACTGAATTTTTTAAATGTCTTGGGTCTGGCCAAGCAAACTACACAATGTATAATATATCTTTTTTACTTCTAGAAGAATAAACTTATTTTATACTGGGTTATTTTTTAGTCAGTGCGCAAACTTTGCAGGGTGTTTCTACTCGTGATTCTGAACAACTTTTATTATGGGACCACCTGCGAATTTGCAAAAAAAAAAATTGGTTGTTCCATAGAAAAATTCATACCTACTCGGCAAAAATGTATGGAACAACTAAATATTTTTTTTAGATTTCGCAGGTGGCCCCATAGTAAAAGTTGTTCAGAATCACGAGTAGAAACATCCTGCAAAGTTTGCGCACTGACTAAAAAATAACCCTGTATAGGGTGAAATTTTACTAGTGACCGATAGCGGAAACTCAGAACCAGCTGGTGATAAGGAACAACTTTCCCCAAGGAACATAGGTCGAAATACGAAAAAAAAAATTTTGACCTCCCATAGTAGGTAATTCAAATCAGCTGATCGGCAACTTTCTATGGGGGGCCCAAAACTTTTTTCGTATTTCGACCTATGTTCCTTGGGGAAAGTTGTTCCTTATGACTAGCCAGTTCGGAGTTTTCGCTATCGGTCACTAGTAAAATTTCACCCGATACATATTTTCCTACCCATAGTTTTGATTGATGATAGTATTTCGTGAAATCTATTGGAAGTGGTGTACAGCACAGCGGTACCGAGTGACCCTTACCGCGGTACATAGACTGGCCAGCTACAGCTAGCGGGACACGTAATGAGATTGTTTTCAGCACAATTAGGCACCCGCCCGCTTGTTGTCGTCAAATAACTGAGTACATCTGCCTGATAAGACTGAATTTTTAAAATGTCTTGGGCCTATTTTCTTTCCTTTTAAATCTTATTCGGCCAAGCACACAATGTATGATATACTTATCTTTTTCACTTCTAGAAGAATATACTTATTTTATGTATATTTTTTCTACCCATAGTTTTTTATTGAAATTAGTAATTCGTGAAACCTATTGCGCGTGGTGTACAGTGGTCACAACGGTACCGAGTGCCCCTTACCGCGGTACATAGACTGGCCAGCTACAGCTAGCGGGACACGTAATGAGATTGTTTTCAGCACAATTAGGCACCCGCTTGTCCTTGCCTTGCTTTGTTTGTTTACTTTAGAGAGGCATTTTTACCGATTAGTAACTGAATTTTTACTGCGGGCAAAGAGTCAATTACCAAGGGAAAACAAGTAAGTAGCAGCGGATGAAACCACGCTGGGCGGGCCGCTAGTTATGAATATTTACCTAAATATTATCGCGAAAGACCCGGTTTAATACTTAAATGTAGGCTTAAAATAATACTATGATGGCGGATGGACTATACCTACCCACAGTTTTGATAATTTAGTATTTAGTTATTAGTGAAACCTATTGTGCGTGTTGTACAGTGGTCACAGCGGTACCGAGTGCCCCTTACCGCGGTACATAGACTGGCCAGCTACAGCTAGCGGGACACGTAATGAGATTGTTTTCAGCACAATTAGGCACCCGCTTGTTGTCGTCAAACAACTGAGTATCTGCCCGATAAGACTGAATTTTTAAAATATCTTGGGCCTATTTTCTTTCCTTCTTAATCTTATTCGGCCAAGCAAACTACACAATGTATGATATACTTATCTATTTCACTTCAAGAATTTTACTTTTATATAAGTATATTTTCCTATCCATAGTTAGGTATGATTGATGATAGTATTTCGTGAAACCTATTGTGCGTGGTGTACAGTGGTCACAACGGTACCGAGTGCCCCTTACCGCGGTACATAGACTGGCCAGCTACAGCTAGCGGGACACGTAATGAGATTGTTTTTGCACAATTTATTACAAAGTTATTAGTTAAATCAAACCTATTGTGCGCGGTGTACAGTGGTCACAACGGTACCGAGCGACCCTTACCGCGGTACATAGACTGGCCAGCTACAGCTAGCGGGACACGTAATGAGATTGTTTTCTGCACAATTAGGCACCCGCTTGTCCTTGCCTAGCTTGTTTGCTTACTTTAGAGAAGCATTTTTACCGATAAGTATCTAATAGTAACTGAATTTGTACTGCGGGAAAAGATCCAATTCCCACGGGAAAACGGGTAAGTAGTAGCGGGTGAAACCGCGCTGGGCGGACCGCTAGTTATATTTACCTAAATATTATCGCAAAAGATCCGGTTCAATACTTAAAATGTAGTCTTAACATGATACTATGATAGCGGATGGACTATACCTTCCCATATTTTTGATAAGATAGTATTTCGTGAAACCTATTGTGCGTGGTGTACAGTGGTCACAACGGTACCGACTGACCCTTACCGCGGTACATAGACTGCCCAGCTACAGCTAGCGGGACACGTAATGAGGTTGTTTTCAGCACAATTAGGCACCCGCTTGTCCTTGCCTTGCTTGTTTGTTTACTTTAGAGAAGCATTTTTATACAATTTATGATATTGAGTGTATTGTGTATCTATTAATAATTAGGCGCTTTACACACATAAAGTCCGTTGGTGCGTTATTTTTGCGCAGCACCATCCGTTGTGTTTGATAAGTAGATAAATACGATTTCCCAGCTTATTTTCATACAATATACGGTTTATGTGAAACGGTGTGACAGACGCATCCGTTAGCGCAAAAATATCGCACAACACTGCGTTGACGTTAACGGAAGCATTTGTCAAACAATTTGACATAAACCATATTTGAATGAAAATGCGTTACGCAACGCAAAAAAAAACGTCGAAACAAACGTACCTAACCTAACCTAACCCATAGATATGTAGCCGTCTGCCACAAGGCCTGCCGATTTCTATGCCCTGCGCCCTCACCTAACAGCAAGAAAAAATTGTGAATCCTTGAACAAATGAATGGAGAGAATTTATAGAATGACCCATCACCCATCTTCTGCAACTATTTTACTGCGAATTTTTTCAGAATTCTCAGAAGCAAGCAAGACCGAAAAAGAATTTACACTAAAGTCAGATTTTACATAGTAACTTACTACGCCTAAAATAGACTTTTAGCACAAAGTAAGTATTGGCTAGCGCACTTTTAGCCTTATCGAGTCCGATGCAACGCTTTTCACCGGCGAGAGTACGTTTCGGGGGTGGCGACTGGCGCTACACCGGTCTCGGGTTTCGGCCATTAGCACGTGAATATTGCAGGCCCGCGGGCGGCGCTATTGATTAGCAGGCAGCCCTGCATCACTCATTCATACTGTCCACGTCACTCTCAGCTCCAACCAGCCATTTATACCACATGTGTTTTTCGTTACACTATTTCTTATAGCTACTTTTTTTGCAGCTACAGCGCAAACTTTGGTGCCTATTGCTTGCTGAGTGTACCGAAAAAGCTCGTATTAATGGGTAGGTAGTGCAGACATCATTCATTTATACTGTGATTCCTACTGTCCACGCCACTATAACTCCAACTAGCCAATTATACCACAAGCCTTTTTTACACAGTGGCCATAGGAACCTACCTACTTTGATGACTATTGCCTCTATGATTCTAGTATTTTCTTCTTGAATATTGCAGGCCCGCGGGCGGCGCTATTGATTAGCAGGCAGCCCTGCATCACTCATTCATACTGTCCACGTCACTCTCAGCTGCAACCAGCCATTTATACCACATGCATTTTTTGCCACACAGTTTTTTATACAGTGCAAACTTTGGTGCCTATTGCTTGCTGCGTGTACCAAAGAAGCACGTTGGTAATGCAGACATCATCCATTTATACTGTGATTATTTCCACGTCACTCTTAGCTACAACCAGCCATTCGGTTTGCCAGCCATTTATACCACATGCGTTTTTCGCCACATTTTTTTACACAATGCTGTGGCTATGACACAAAGTTTCGTGTCTATTGCCTGCCGCTATTGCGGATGGTCCTAATACAGTGCTGATGATAAGGATGATGATCTCTTCAACCGATTTCAATCATGAAAACCACATCTTATTACTCCTATTATACAATAAGATGTCAGTGAAGAGCAGTACACGTAGCGTTATCATCTTCCTAGCCTTATTTATCCCAATTAGTTGGGGTCGGCGCAACATGTTCTGTTACACAAAATCACGTAGCAAAAGGATTTGGCTATAATTATGACTGGCCGCCTGAGTGACGTCAACCCTCTTTGGGAATGCTATTGTAGAGTATCACCGCCACCATACGGTTGACCATAGTGGACAGATATTCAGCCGTGGTCAAAAACTCAACGTCGCCTTTACGAAACACCCTGACTGAGCGGACTAGGGGTGGCGTATTCTTAGCCGCTACCACACGACAAAAGTACACATAGCATGCGCACCTAATTTTATTGATAATAAATTTTTCTTTTACGCATCGATGTACGTTACAGTCCCTATACCTCCATTAGATACCGCACAAATCTATGGCTGGTTTTTGGGGCTTCGCTGACGGACGCAGTGCATTTTTGATGTCCCGGTCGCCAGGAAGGAAGAAAGCGCGTAATTGGTCTTGCCCCGGGGCACTGAATTTTTGCATTTTTGACTATTATTGCTTACAAACATACAGTCACGTCCATATTCCTTATGGGGTAAGCGAACGGCGACGGTTGCTAAAATTTGTTTTGGCCACTTTAGATCCCGTCAAATGAGGTTTATTTTCAGAAAATAGTGAAGGGCTGTAACTACTTGCTGCCTAGCTTTGTTATTTGTTTGCCCAGTTTCGTATTCGTATTATTTTACTTACCTGGAATCTCAAAAAAAAACATAATTTTCTCCTGCTCTACATTTAATATTTTGTTTACTTTTATTTTATTTTGGGCTATGATTTTAATCCTCTATTTTACCCATTCAATAGTTGTCAATGTGCTCGTAGTTGTAGGTTTGTGTGGAAATAATCCAATTGTTAGGATGCCAAAACTCGTGGGTAACAGGCGTGAGAAGCGATCGACTGTGTTTTACACTATAGCAACGGTTTGCGATAGCTATTTATTTTATTTTGTTAGGTACTTTTAATTTCTATGTTTACTTACTTTATTCCTACCTAGTTTTATTTACGTTGAAGAAGAAGAAAGATTCTATATCTAGGAATTCTGAAGTTCAGAATCGTTATAGGTATGATAGAATTTCTTTGACATGTTGCTTCCTACTTATTCTTCTTCTTCTTCTTTTCGTGTGGGACACCGAGTCGTTCAACGACCCGATGAACCCTGGTGTCAGAGTTTTTCAACCGCCTACTGCAAGTAGCAGGCCTCTGACATGGTTGTGTACTTATTTATAGTCTTCGTAGAAATATGACAATACAGATCACAAACAGACGTCAGTCAAAAATTAGGGCATCTCTATTTTGTGCTTCAGTCCCATGTTCAGTCCCATTAGCTTGCGACTACGCGACATAGATTTCCACCTGTCTGTCAAAATTCTTCAGTTGTTTTGATAAATTCCATACGATTTGACACGTCGTCTTATTTAGTAAGTCTTCCTTCAGTGTGCACGTATGGTTCGTTTTTGATTTTATTGGCTTATTTTACTTTTTATTTGCTTAATTAAATTCTAAAATAAATTATACATCATGCAAAAAACAACAATAAATTAACTCTACACCAGAATTTTATTTAGATTTTTTCCGCCCACTCCGTACAAAACGAAATTAAAATATTTTTGAATACTAATTTAATTAATAAAGCATCTCGTCCACTTATTTTGTCATGACGCCGTCAAAAAAGGCTTCGGAAAGGCTGGTTTACATAATCGTTCAATTTGCAATGTTAAACAGCGGCGGCCGACTGCTTTCTTGCTTTTTAATCCGACACAATGTCGTTGTGTTTTTTGCGAAAAACAATGAACTGACTCACGGCGGACATTATATTTAAATAAATTTGAAATATTGCTTTACGAAAACAATAATGGCAAAATAAACGTCCGTTCGGTATGCGGCCGTGCTCGCCAAATGACATGCGTATTTACTCGCAACACAAATTATTTTTGAAGGCCTTTACTGGTTTTTGCAAATACATAGTAGGTATAATTAATTATGTATTATATGTTGAAAAATCCAAAAATAGAACTGACGGATGAAAGACTTACTTATTAGTTACGTCCATTTGTAGAGTATAAAAACATGGTATAAGTAGTAAATAGTAAAATTTTGTCATGCTGTGTGTGTACACGTGTACCTATACTCTTTCAAATATTTAGTATTCTTTGTATTCTAGCTCATTTTTTACTATGTTATTTTAGATTTAAATCTCTTTTGTCTGTTTGTGTACCTTTATAAAATAAAATAAATAGATGGGATATTAATAGGCATTTTTGTACCAAGGTTATATGACATAATATAGATAGGTATAATAATATAGGCATTCTGGCCTTATTCTCACACTGGCAGAAATAAATTTATGAATCAATCAAGTAATATTGTAATACGAGCGTATAGAGTTAAGTCAAGTGCTTTATAAAACTTAACAAGATTCTTTAATAACAGCCAACAAAATAATTTTAATGCAGTTTACAACGATTGCTTGATTAACCTTTTGAACGCCAACGACAACTATAGTTGCTAAACGATTGCGTGCTTACGACGCCACTGACAACTAAAGTAGTCTAAATTTTGCTATATTTATAACTTCAATTCTGTATTGTTTAAGACACCTGACTGCTTGTCGCATCACTAGCCGATCTTCACATTTTTGTATGCTTGGCGTCGGGGCGGGGGTGAGGCGACGTAAAAAAACTCTGGCGTGCAAAAGGTTAAATCATAAACATTGACTTTGGTCAGTGCAATTAAAAAATATGACAGTATCGAAATCAAACGCCTGCGTACAGTTTGCGGAATGTGGAATGTTCGAATATGACATCAATGATTTTTCACGTAATTTGTCATATAAATATCCTCATTTATGTCATGTCTGTGATTTCTACATGTCCGTATTCGAAGCAGCACCACATTGTGATTTATTTAGTGGGTCATTGGCACGTTTGATGACAGAATGTAAGAAATTTTTTGATGGAATGATGCCGAAAAGCACTATCCAATGACTTTAATTTGATGTAGTAAATTTTTTTTGTTTATGTATTTTTGTAAATCTTTGTAACTTGGAATAATTTCTATTCGTGTTGCAATGTTTCGTGTCTTAAATAAATAAATCTGTTATCTCGTATACGGAGTGTCCCGTTAATAATGGATCAACAGAGTGTAACTACCTACGTGAAATATTTGGCATCTTTATGAACAACTTTTAGTATGGCGCAATCTGCGAATTATGAAAATAAATCTGCTACTTTATACATTTTACTTGACTAGATCTTAGAATTTTCTATAGAACAGCAGATTTACATTTCGTGATTTCGCAGATGGCCCCATAGAAAAAGTTGTTCATATATTATGTAGATGTCAAATATCTTGCACACGCCGTTGATCTAATGGATTTAACGGAATTCCTGTGAGGATAAATCAAAAAAGGTTATTGAAAAAAAAAAAGGATAGAATTACTGAAACAGTGTATTAATTTACAAAATTTTATTTTCTTCTTCTGTCGCCGGTTTCCTTAGGCTACGTATAGTTGCAAAGTCGTCTTTGTGTTGGTACTGGTAACACCTTAACATCTGTCATTTCCTAACAACCGATCTGACACGAGACACCTTAACAGAAAAAAGGTCATAAATGCTGAAAATGCAGCGGAGAATTTCGTATCATACTCTAGAGTGCCGTCATCCGAATAGGCCATATTTGACGTCTGTCAAACCCATACTAGGAAACATGTCAACAAAGAAAAATAGACCTTATGTCATAGCATTAATATGGTTTTGACAGACGTCAAATATGGCCTATTCGGATGACGGCACTCTAGTGTTGTTGGCATAAGCAGTAAGTAAATCAAATAAACTATCTTTTTATATGATCAATTGACACTGGTTATTGGGTTATGCTTACTTCTTAAAACCAGTAGGCTACAAGTTAGTGAAGCCTGTTTTCCATCTTTTCGATACAAAAGTATTCAACTGTTTTCTTTCCGAATAGAGCTATAATTCTTTTTTTATTACATAGAGACCTACTGTAGGCATGCACGTTTTTTTTTCAATTTCAGTTTTATTTTAAACACGTCGTCTCACTTTTTTGTGGTAATGCCATTTATGTTTAAAATTGCAATATCTTGTATTGGTTACATCATTGCATATCCAAGTAAGCATTTTCAGGTGTTCATCAAGTCAAATCGGTTTTCCATAAATTAAAAATATCGTTAGATGGCAAGATTCACTAAACGCTAACATTAAACTGGGCGACTTGAGTTCGTAAGTACAATTGACAGCAGTCCGACTTGCCCATTCAGGGATCAGTTTCAAGATATACAGGTAGTTTCTGCAATGGAGCATTTTTTTTCCACATTTGGCAAAATATTTTTCGGAATATGTTCGTAATCATAAGGATATTCCATGGTTTCAGAAATAAGCACCTTTGAAGATACAACCCGCACACTACCTACAGATTTATTACAAGCAGTTATCAAGCTGCTGCCGATAGCACACAATCAATGACATATGACATGTAATCTCTACACGTAATTTTAGACAATAAATAGTCACAACTCTACTATTCGTCGGATTAATGAAATATATGAGCAAGAAATTGACAGAAGACAATTCTCTTTGACATCCAAGATTATACAATTTTTGTGTGGTGTAAAGTATATATTACTACACACTAGAATCGGAATGTTAGCGTTTAAGGTTGCTTACATACATTAGAACTGTATACATTTAAAATTGATTTGAACAACTTTATTCGACGGTAAACATTATAGAGCAATATATACACAGACCGTTATAACATGAATTTAAACTTCAGAGATGTTGGCATCGAAATTATTGCTACAAAGTTTTGCGCCTAAAGTTTAGGTACAAGATGTGTCTACTTAAATCTAGAACGTTTATGCTAATATGTACATTTTAAAAATAATAAAAATGAGTCGTTTGCGAAGTTTGGCAAACGATTCGTCGTTTATATACGAAATAACAAATATATTCGAGGAGTTTATGTACAGAGCAAGATCGCAATCACAGAATGTGTGCAGGAAATACTGTTATACTAAGAGTTTACCTATATAAGTAAACTATAGAGTGTGCCTTTCTTGGTATAAACAGTTGGTATGGGTACGAACGCAACCTCTATCCATCAGTAGCAAAACGACAGTGACATCCGATACTTCTCATACGTTTGCTATTCTTTAACATTTATTTATGGATTTTGCTAACGCTCGGCATAATGGGCCGAAGCGATATAGGCACTCTATAGCTTGCTTATGTGTATACTATTAGCTGTTACATAAGTACACATTATTTAGAACCATTGGCAAGAAATGAAATTAGCGATATGATGGCAAGTGTACATACAATTGACGGGCATTAAAATCATCTGTTAGCTCGTTAGAAACTTGAATTTCAATGTTAATTCACGACAATTCATCACCTTTGTATTTTCTGTATTTAATTACTTCTGTATAGACTTTGCAATTCACATGTTCTTCACATAGAAGGAAAATGTAACCAGACAAATAAACTTATATATCTGTTTACACGTATGAACAGTTTTCGAGAATTTGTGAAGCACTACAAGTTATTTTTTATAGCTTATCAATAGTAACACAAGTGCTTTAATACATTAAGTTTGATGTACCTAAGATATGCTGTTAGTATTCAAACGTTATCACTTTTTGAATAAATAACACGCTCGTGTTTAACACATCTCATTCCGCAACGCTTAAGTAACTGAATCAATGGAATTTACATAGATAAATGGATTAAAATTTACGTAAATTGCCATTTTCACAACCGAAATTAAATATAGTAATAGTTGCTAATGTATAACTTAACAGTTCGTCCTAAGGAGTATTACTGACGATTGGGAGAGTTTGTTCGATAGTAATAGATCCTGAGGCAAAGTTTAGGTTCGCACAGCACTGTCACTCTGAGTCGTCGTCGCTGGGCGAGGGGAGGTGCGGGGGAAGTGGAGCCGCGGTGCTGAGGTCCAGGGCGGGCTCAGGCGGTGCCGGCAGGTCAGGCCGCAGGTACAGGCCTGACGGGCCCTCCATTGGCCCCGCATGGGTCGCGCTGGCAGCTTGCCCCGCCATCCCCGCGCTGGCAGTAGGCCCTGCCAACCCCGCGCTTGGTGCCGGCGCCGGCGGCGTCCAGCACGCGGCCCCAGCACCCGCCGCCGGCTTCATCCCCGTCGCCGGCAGATACGAACACGCCATCATCTGCAACAAAATAAACACACCATTATTACTCCGCCTTAAATTACCTTCTTCATATTCAAATATTGTTCGCGTAATCTCCGGGAGAGATTGAAGTGAAACAGGGCTTACATAAATAATGAAATATGTAGTATTATGAGATGAGAGGCCTAAAGAATTCGCGGGTGGGGGGGCTGCTCTAATCACGCTAATGGCCAATGCGCAGCCCGGGCCCCGCTCGAGGAGGCTTTCACGCTAATGCGGAGTGGGCGCAACAGCACGCCGCTAAATCGTATCACATGTCCGCCGCCGCCTTATGTTTATCACATCGGATGTAGTAAATTTGCCGGGTAAATCTCGTCTGGGCTGTTGATTCTTGGCTCGTGCCTGACTTTTACAAGTGGAGGTTCGTGGTTCTCACGTGCGGCCATACGTCTTGGAATTATAAATACAACGCTGGCGGCGATACATCATGGCGCCGGTGCCGGTGCAGGCCGCGTGCGTCCATTTTTCACACATCGCCAGCGAAATTGATTGCGCGACGTGCGGTGCGGTGCGGCCGGGCGCCGGACGCGGCCGGTGCGGCCCGCTACGTCCGGCATCCCCAAACACCCTCTATAATTAAACCTCCAGTTTGCAACCGATTCGCCAAATCTCCCCACAATGCCGGGATGAAATCAATTGGTTTCAGAATGTATTGTAATAGTTTCATAGCAAATGTTCCGGACAAAGGCCTGCACACAATTGACATAGTTCGCTCGTGTATACGGCATGTTCTAACAATGATATTGCAACTTTAATATTTATTGCACTTGATCAACTCCGGGCGAATACATCGCGTATGAGCGTTATTATGTAAAGTCGTATTAAAAAGTTAATGCATAAATTAAATTTTCTGTGAAGCTGCAATAAACGTCTTTAAACAATGTGCACGAGTTAATTAACTTGACGCCATTGTGCTGGGACGCGAGTGCATAATGAAGGTCTTTATGTAAACGCTGGGTAACGTGTTTAGTGCGGGTATGCCTGTATTGCTTTAGAAGACTAAACTCTCCTATGAGAGTAAACAGTCGCTAGAGGCGAGCCGGCCGAGGGCCGCCGCACAAATGAATTAGTGGTGTTGTGTTGCCCCCCGCGCCTCCACGCTGTAACCCCCTAGCCCTAGCACATGGTAAGTATTGGCGGGCAAACGAAACAGAGAGATGGCTACAAGGAAACGTCGCTACTCATAGACATCTACTTACACGTCGTCGTTTAGGCGAAAGCGTGTCAAACCGGCTAGTACTATAGTGTCAACAGGGTAAGGTGCGCGCGACAGTATTTTTTTTAAAGTCTGTTATTAGTATAAGTGTCATAATGTAGTGTAAGTAATGTAGGCTTAGGTCTTCTTCTTTTCGAGTGGGACACCGAATCGTCTGACGACCTCATGAACTCCTGGTGTCAGAGTTTTTCATCCGCCTACAACAAGTAACAGGCCTCTGACATAGTTGGGTAACGACCGCAGTTTACGCCTTTGTAGGCTTAGTATGTTTAACCCAAGAACCAAACAAGGGTGTAGGGATAAATGATCGGAAAAAGGGGCGAGCTGTCCTTCTGTAAATCCTCTGTGCCCCCCGGGGCGGCATGTTGCGATTAAAATATAATTAGGCGCTCGGCAATTGTTTCGCCATCGAGCCAGGTGGCGCGGCTAGGTAAATTAAATACGTATACGGTTTCCAATTTCGTGCGGTGAGCGCGGAAAACACGCTTATTGCCTAATAATAGAACGGGGAACAATATGAGTGTCTAGTATCTAGCTGATTAATTATTTGGCGGCCACCGGTGTAGTCCGGGACGGCTGGTATTATTTGAGAGCGTAACTTACAAAAATTCTAAAGTCACTCATATTTTATATAAAAAACCTGGAGTAATATAGAACGGGGAACAATATCAGTATCTAGTATGTAGCTGATTAATTATTTTGGCGGCCGGCCGGCGTAGTCCGGGACGGTTGGTGTTATTTGAGGGCGTAACTTATAAAAATTCAAAAGTCCCTTTTTTTTTTATAAAACATCGGTAACAACTTAGCTTAAAGAGTGGAACTCCCTGTCTGTGGATCTGTTTCCGGAACGATATAACCTGGGCCTTTTCAAGGCGAGAGTGAATAGGCATTATCTGGGCGAGCATGTTCCATCATCGTCTGCATCGTCACTACATCAGGTGAGATTGCGGACAAATGCTTACCCATTTTTTAAAAAGAAAGTATCTACACACGTAAAAGTGCAGGACATTTATATTTAAATCGAATATAAAATTATGTAATAAATAAAAGAGTTGAAGCTACGAAACCGCCTACGGCTACTGCTACGAAAGCTACGCCGTAGAGTTATTAATCGACTATTTTTATTTCCTTGTCCTCGTTTGGATATAACTATTTCTATTGCACTTTGGTTTGTACTTGGGTAAATATTGGGATAAAATGAGAATGATAGATACATATATTATGAGTAATAAAATGAGCAGGATATGACGGGGACGACACGTGACCTCTGTTGCTGTCTTTTGTTATCGTATGCGTTAGAAAAATGTGAATTTCCTACTTATTCCTAGGCGTTACGCTAAGTCAACGGATGCGTCTGTCAGACGGTTTTCATTGCAGATGCAATAAAAAATCGTAGCAACGGATATCCGACCCCACCTGACTATAGTACGGTCATTCGAATCGGCCATATTTGACAGCTGTGAAATCAATACTAGGAAACATTATCAACAAAGAAAAATAGTCCCTAAGTCTTAGCATTAACATGATTTTGACAGTTGTCAAATATGGCCAATTAGAATGACCGTACTATAGCGCCAATGACAAAGTCCGCCACGTCGCCTCCACAAATATTATGCATGTTTAATTAACGCCATTTCTAATTCATAATCCGACAGTGATAAATTAGACACCGTCCGTAATTAGGAACGCAATTATCGCGGCCCGTTTGAATTCATTACCACGAGAAGTATAGTATGCGCTTCTTTGTCGCACACGCCGAGATCCTTTAGGTGCATAATGTCCATTTTGCAAAATGTCCAGTGGTGAAAAAATGTCCAGCTTGCGAAATGTCCAGTTCGCAATAAGTCCAGTTTATATGAAATTCTGTGTCACCTGACCCATGTGTAGTGGGGAAAGTTGTTCGGTTTCATGGTTTGAACTCACCCCTTAATTTCGCTAATTGTACTTTTGCAAACTGATCATTTTTCAAATAAGATAATATTCAAACTGGACATTTTGCAATTGGACATTTTGCACACTGGACATTTTACAAACTGGACATTTTACAAACTGGACATTTTGCAAACTGGTCATTAGGCAAACTGGTAATTTTTTCACCACTGGACATTTGCAAAATGGACATTATGCACCTAAAGGGCTGAGATAGTACTTAGCAAGTTCGATAAGGAAGGGAATACTTCAGGATGGCAATGAACTCGCGCGTGTGAGATTATTGTTACGATTAATTATTTTTCATTTTTATTTTCAAAGTTTCTTTTTATATCTGTCTTCGTAAAAGTCTGGTTTATGTCTTTGAATCATTTTGGCTTCCGAACGAAACTTTTCACCTTTTCATTTGAAACTTATTATCTTGATTAATCATATTTTTTTAGGTAAACATTTGTAATTTTCATAAGAATATTTTCTGATAATAATTATTAACTTTTACACAATTTTCCATACGTAATAGCATAACATTAAAAGTGTAGCAAAGTTTCGGAACGAAGCCCATCATGTGTCATAATTGTTTATAGTCCTATTTTAATGATACTGCTTTAGATTTAAGTATTAATTGTGCAATAATTGTTCTAATGTAGATAAGTAGATTAAAAGAGTTTCTGATTGAACATTGTTTAGAATCATCAATGTAATTCGTCAAAAATAACGTTTATGTTAAAAGGACTGTGATTGGTCAAAGTAAGTAGGTCACTTGCCGGTGCGGCAAAATCTCCCGCCGTTCGGTGCGGCAGTTTGAGTTTTGTGGTGAAATTGTGAACTTGTGTCAAGTTAAGTATTATTTCTATGTATCATATTCTAACCAGTGTCTTTGTGCGTAGAATCTTTTATAAAACGTAAGCTTCTTCCAAGCTGTGAGAAATTGTTAAAAGTGTCTTTGTGCGTAGAATCTTTTATTAAAACGTAAGCTTCTTCCAAGCTGTGAGTTCGGTACATGGAGTGTTCCAATTATAATATATTATAATAAATTGTGTAAAGTATTGTTTTGTGTGTGTGTGTAAGCGTTTATCGAAGTGTAAGTTAATATTCTAGGTTTGGAAGCTAATATATAATGTTTAATTTAATTTATTAGATACTATAATTTCAGATGACCCTTTAGTTAAATAAAAGTATAATAATATAATATTCCTTGCTTTCATTTTGTAGCTAAGTTCCTTTCTTAAACTTAAACATAATTCAATACATATTTTATTCTAAATTCAATACATTTATTCTAATTAATTTAACACTAAATACAACACTTTCTAGCTTTTATTTCAGTTGTTTGCTTATCATTTCTTACACACATTCTTGCTAATGAAATACTTAAATTCTTTTAGTTTTTATTGAGTAGTTGCTTCATTTTTAAAAAAACATAATTAGGTATAGCAAAATAAAACACTTTAGATTACATATTATAGATTTTATTGCAGTTAGTATTGTACAAATTCTGACATCAGAAGTGCGAGCGAATCCATTGCTTACGTAAATAATAACCTATTTTTCTTTTTAGGATGTCCGAGGAAATAAAAACATTAGTCCAAGCTTTGCAAGATGCCATTACTACCAAGCGCTCTGACGACAGCGACGTTGTGTTACCAGTATTTGATCCAGATAAAAACACACGTGGTGCTACTTCCTGGTGCGATGAAATTAAAAAGATTGCTGATGAGATGAAATGGGGCAATCTTACAATAGTGGCGAAAGCAGGTAAGGCCTTACGGGGCTCAGCTTTACTATGGTTTGAATTGTGGGAACCTGCAAGTGGAAGATCGTGGGAGAATTTTCGTACTGACTTCACCGATTTGTATCCTGACAAGAAGGACCTTACGGAAAAACTTACAAAAGCGATTTTATATTCATCTAGTTCGGCCGACTCGTATTGTGAATATGCTAGGGAAAAAGTAAGATTATTGCGTAATACTAAAGTTGCATTCACAGAAGAACAGATTGTTGAATTAGTGTGTGGGGGGGTGGTAGATGCTAATGTTAAGATGGCTTGCTTTAATAACGGAGCTAAAACTTCGTCGCAGCTAATAACTTTGTTTTCTACTTACACTAAATCAGAAAAACGATGTGAAAAACGTCCTCTTGAGCCAAGTAGTAGAGATCTGTGTTCAGGCGTTAGTGCTGAAAAACGTGCTAAAGTATTTCAAGGCGGTGTTAGAACTTGCTTTATTTGCAACCAGCCAGGTCACGTTAGTTTCAACTGCCCAAACCAAAAAAACAAAAACGTTGATGTCACATCCGGGTCAGATTTGCGGGGAAGAAATGTAACAAAAATGTGCAATTTTTGCAAAAAGGTTGGACATTTAGAGTCATTTTGCTTCCATAAACAGCGGGTGGAGGCCAATATTAAACAAAATGCTGCTAATTTAAAGCCAGTAAATTTTTTAGAGCGAAAATAAATCTTACCCGGGTTCACATTGATGATTTTGCATTAGATTCTTTTATAGATGGAGGGGCAACTTGTAGTGTGGTGAAAAAATCTATTGCCCGTAAGTTAGGATACCATGAGATTCCACAATCATTGTACATAAATGGGATTGGCAATGGTTGTGTTCACACTTTTGCTATGATTACAGTTCCAATTAGATTTGATGATATTTGCTTGGAGATCGATTTGAATATAGTAAGAGATAATGATTTTCCATACGATTTACTTATCGGTAAAAATGCTTTACATCCTGATTTAGAAATGCGTACTGATCAGTCTATGACGCGAATTGTTCGTAAACCGATAAATACGAATATTAAAGTAGAAGCGATACATTTATTAGAGTTATCAGATGATCTCTCGGAATTGTCTTCTAACTTGGAACACTTGGACACGGAAACTCAAGAAAGCGTGAAAAATATATTTCGCAAATATCCCTCGGTTTTAGACGATATTGGAACGGTACAAACTGGTGAATTGCATTTGCGACTAAAAAAAGACGAGATTGTTTACTATAGGCCGTATCGTTTGGCACCGATTGAGAGGGAGAAAGTAAAAAGCATTGTACAAGATTTATTAGATAAAAACATTATTAAAGAAAGTGAGTCACCGTTCGCTAGCCCCGTTCTTTTGGTAAAAAAGAAGGACGGGAGTGACCGAATGTGTGTGGATTTCAGGAAATTAAACAGTAATTTAGAAAAAGACAGATACCCTCTCCCTCTTATCGATGACCAGATAGATAAATTAGGCGGTGCTAAATACTTCATTTCTATAGACATGAAAAATGGCTTCTACCAGATACCTATTTCACCAGATTGTACCAAGTACACAGCATTTGTGACACCGGACGGCCATTACGAATTCCTGAAAATGCCTTTCGGAATTTGTAATGGTCCGGCCGTGTTTCAAAGAGCTATTAGCAAAGCAGTACAGCACCTCAAGTTTTTGTTGGTGTATATAGATGACATCTTGATCCCTTTCACGTCAATTCAACAAGGTTTAGAGTATTTGGATTTAACTATTCAGGCCCTTAGTGCAGCGGGGTTCACAATAAATTTGAAAAAAAGCAAATTTTTTGTTAATAGCATTGAATACCTAGGAAGACATATATCCGAGGAAGGTATTAGGCCGAGCGAACAAAAAACATCTGCTTTGATCAATTCCCCTATTCCTTGTAATGTGAAACAAGTCCGACAGTTTATGGGCCTCGCGAGTTATTTTCGCAAATTTATACCTGATTTTGCAGCGAAAACGGCTTGCATTACCAAATTGACTCGTAATGACCAAAAATGGATATGGGGTCCTGAGCAAACCGCAGCTAGAGAATATGTCATAAAACATTTGTCATCCAAGCCTTTATTGACAGTTTTTGATCCTAGTCTGCCAACTGAATTATATACGGACGCTAGTTCCTTAGGTTACGGGGCAATATTAGTGCAAAGAGTAGAAAATGTCAAGAAGGTTGTAGCTTATTACAGTAAAAAGACAACACCCATAGAAGCTAAATATTCATCATATGATTTGGAAACTTTGGCAATTTTTAACGCTCTCAAACATTTCAGAGTCTATTTATTAGGAATTAAATTTCAAATATTTACGGATTGTAACTCAATCAAAGCCACCGTAAATAAAAAAGATCTGTCCCCACGAGTTGCTCGGTGGTGGACATTTCTTCAAGATTTTCAGTTTGAAATAATTTACAAAAAAGGGAAGTACATTGGGCATGTAGACTTCTTAAGTCGCAATCCAGAGACCCCTACGGACACAACGTTTGCGAAAGAGGTTCGAACCCCCAGCACATCGAAACAAACTATGTCCATAGAATCAAAAATACCCTGTGACGAGAAACAGCTTTCTAATATTTTGACACAACCTAAGAAAAATACATTTGGTAACTTAGAAGTTAATTTAATAAATGATCCCCAATCATGGTTAGAACATGCTCAGCAAAACGATCCCGAGACACAAAATTTGATTATGCAGGTACGGGCAGGAGAAATAGACACAAATCAGTATTTCTATCAAAATAATTTGTTATTTTATAGAACGAATCCAAATTCAACACCTTTGCTTTATGTCCCAAAAAGAACAAGATTTAATGTATTGAGACTTTTTCACGACGAAAATTGTCATGTGGGATGTAATAAGACTTTAAATAAAATTCAGGAACACTTTTGGTTTCCACGTATGGCAGCTTTTGTAAAAAAATATATAAGTCACTGTTTAGTCTGTATTGAACGTAAAGGTCATTCTGGGCCGAAACAAGGCTTATTACATCCCATTGACAAAACTCCAATCCCTTTTCACACAATCCATTTGGATTGTACCGGGCCTTTTCAACAAACACCTGAAGGTTACAAACATATTTTACTTATCGTAGATGGGTTTACTAAATTTTGCCTTTTGAAACCATTAAAATCTTTGAATTCACAAGAGCTGGTCCCAATTATAAGAGATACAATAACCATCTTTGGTACACCCTCGTTAGCTATATCCGATCGTGGCACTAATTTTAGTTCATCCCAAATTAGATCTTTATTTCGTGAACTACACATACAACACCACATGATAGCTACAGGAACACCTAGAAGTAATGGACAGGTTGAACGATATGTTAAAACGATTATAGATATGTTGAATTGTACATGCAATGGGTCGTCAGATTGGCCGAGCGGTTTGTGGAAGGTCCAACAATCTATTAACACAACGATTCAAAAATCAACTGGTTTCACCCCGCTTCGTTTATTAATTGGTTGTAATGCTAATATTCCAAGTGTTCAAGCTCGTATTGACGATATTGACTTACCTGAACCGGTTATTAATACTCAAGCTGATAGAGAATTAGCGCGGCAGCGGTTGATTTCGGAATCGGACAAATTTAAATCTCGATTTGACATAGTAAGGCGTGACAACAACACGTATCAAGTCGGTGATACTGTCTATGTTAACCAAACCCACAGACGAAATGATAAACTGAGTCAAAGATATAAAGGACCTTATGAAATAAGTGCTATGCTAGAACACGATCGCTTCTACTTAAAAGGACTAGGTAACTTACGGAACGTAACAGTTGCTAAGGAAAAATTAAGACTTTGGCCAGGAGAATTAGTTAACGATGATTTTGATGAAGCTGTTAATTAAAATAGTTAGGTTAGCAGACAGACATAATAATTTTATAAAAATGTAAGATTATAAATTAATTTATTTTTTATAGTTAGTACTTAGTACCCATGTTAAGAGATCGTATATGTATAAGTATTTGATTTATTTAGTATTTTCAAATATGGCATGTATATTTAATGTGATGGAACAAAAATAGAAGATAAGACTGAAGAGTGGTAAAAAGTAAAAGAAAAAAATTGAAGACGATGTGAAAAGATGTAATTTGTAGATAATTGGAAAATAAGATGAAATTGGTGAACAGAAAGATAAGAGTGTGTTTCAATCTCATGATTGAAGTGTAGTTGATGTATAAATTGGAGTTAAATTGTATTATGGAAAAAGAGAAAGATGTGTAAAAAAATGTTATCATACCTTCGTTAAGTGTAAATATTATAATTTGATCTAATTTCTAATACTATTATAATGTCATGTATATAATTTGATTTATTTAGCTATGTGCTTCGGGAACGCAGCACATGTCAGTATGGCCGTGTGAGATTATTGTTACGATTAATTATTTTACATTTTTATTTTCAAAGTTTCTTTTTATATCTGTCTTCGTAAAAGTCTGGTTTATGTCTTTGAATCATTTTGGCTTCCGAACGAAACTTTTCACCTTTTCATTTGAAACTTATTATCTTGATTAATCATATTTTTTTAGGTAAACATTTGTAATTTTCATAAGAATATTTTCTGATAATAATTATTAACTTTTACACAATTTTCCATACGTAATAGCATAACATTAAAAGTGTAGCAAAGTTTCGGAACGAAGCCCATCATGTGTCATAATTGTTTATAGTCCTATTTTAATGATACTGCTTTAGATTTAAGTATTAATTGTGCAATAATTGTTCTAATGTAGATAAGTAGATTAAAAGAGTTTCTGATTGAACATTGTTTAGAATCATCAATGTAATTCGTCAAAAATAACGTTTATGTTAAAAGGACTGTGATTGGTCAAAGTAAGTAGGTCACTTGCCGGTGCGGCAAAATCTCCCGCCGTTCGGTGCGGCAGTTTGAGTTTTGTGGTGAAATTGTGAACTTGTGTCAAGTTAAGTATTATTTCTATTTCTAATTATTTTAATTAGCAATTATAATATATTATAATTGTATCATATTCTAACCAGTGTCTTTGTGCGTAGAATCTTTTATAAAACGTAAGCTTCTTCCAAGCTGTGAGAAATTGTTAAAAGTGTCTTTGTGCGTAGAATCTTTTATTAAAACGTAAGCTTCTTCCAAGCTGTGAGTTCGGTACATGGAGTGTTCCAATTATAATATATTATAATAAATTGTGTAAAGTATTGTTTTGTGTGTGTGTGTAAGCGTTTATCGAAGTGTAAGTTAATATTCTAGGTTTGGAAGCTAATATATAATGTTTAATTTAATTTATTAGATACTATAATTTCAGATGACCCTTTAGTTAAATAAAAGTATAATAATATAATATTCCTTGCTTTCATTTTGTAGCTAAGTTCCTTTCTTAAACTTAAACATAATTCAATACATATTTTATTCTAAATTCAATACATTTATTCTAATTAATTTAACACTAAATACAACACTTTCTAGCTTTTATTTCAGTTGTTTGCTTATCATTTCTTACACACATTCTTGCTAATGAAATACTTAAATTCTTTTAGTTTTTATTGAGTAGTTGCTTCATTTTTAAAAAAACATAATTAGGTATAGCAAAATAAAACACTTTAGATTACATATTATAGATTTTATTGCAGTTAGTATTGTACAAATTCTGACACGCGCGTTACAGGGTGTCCCGGTTATAGTGTTCCAAAGAAAAAAAATAGGCTCTGGACATCATAAGATACAATAAAAGCAAAAAAAAACTAAGTTTGAAGAAAAAAAATTGGACCTTCAAATACAAAATGCTCTATCAAGCAGCAAAATTAGTATAGGAGGTCCATTTCTTTTTTCAAATATTGAACATTTTTTTTTGCTATTATGGTAGCTAAGGATGTCCAGAGTCTAGTTTTTTCTTTGGACCACTATACCCGGGACACCCTGTATATGCTCTTGCTCTCCACGTGATTTATTACATTGTATCTGATGCCAATTAATATCGCGTTACACCTGCGAACACTGTATCAGTTACACCAGTTGCCGTTACATTTTTAACACATCGTCCGCTATAGTACGGTCATCCGAATAGGCCATATTTGACAGCTGGCAAAATTATGTTAATGCTTTGACATAAGGTATATTTTTCTTTGTTGACATGTTCCTAGTATGGGTTTGACAGCTGTCAAATATGGCCTATTCAAATGACCGTACTATAGTCCAGTACGGATAGATTTTCAAGTTACCAAAATATTAAAGTCGTTTATTTTTGGCTCATGGTTTCTGGACCACTGGCCGTACCCAATTTATTATTTTGTGTCAATTTAGGTGTATGCTGACATACTTTCGTTTGCAGTGGATGAAAACGACACAAACTGGGTTGTCACTGTGTAAAATGTCACATAGATGAAACTGGTGTATTTTCTAATATTAATTTAATTATAGACACTTAAAAATTGAATTTGAACAGTAAGCTACCATATAATGAAAATGCATGCATCTTAAATAACACAAACTGTAATATGTGCTGTAAAGACACACTTAACACAATTATAATGAATTTGTAGGTTAATAAAAAAACCTTTTTTCCCGTATGAAATTCTGCTATCATTAAAACATACGATAACAAGCAATTAAGCCTTCCCGAACCAAAAACAAAAACTCATATACATCGAAATCTTAAACAATGGGACTAAAATTTCAATAGCCAGTAGGGTGACCAAATCATCATCTTCCTGCCCTTTTCCCAATTGCTTGGGGTCGACGCAACACGTTTTGTTGAACACAAAATCGTGTTGCAAAGGATTTGGCTTAATTTTACGACCGGCCGCCTACCAGACGTCAACCCTCCTTGGGAATGCTTTTGTGGTGAATTAACCGCCACCATACGGTTGGCCCTGGCTGTTTGAGTCGGGTTCAACCCTCAGTCGCCTCTTACTATCTCCACAGGAAGAGAGGGGGTGGTGCTATTCTACTCTGCCGGCACCACACGGGTAGTAGAATAGAGCACCACATATTAGGGTGACCAAATATTCGCCGCAAAACAGGACGATCCGCGGCGCCGAGCGGTCGGTTGCAGCAAAACAATTAGGTTTCAAACTAATACGGGCGCCATTGAAACTTATCCGCTTGAATGCGGCCCAGTACTCGGCGGACGAAACGGCCCACTTAGGGATGTGTAGTAAAAAAAGGAATTTATGCTATTGCGAATAAGAACACCAAAATATAAGGTTAAATTTAATTAAGTACAAATCCTTTAAGGGTGTGTTCTACTCACAAAACTTAATTTTATTAGAAACTTTTCTTTGGAATATAAAAAAAATCTTTAGAACTCCCATACGAAAATGTAGAAAAATTATGACTCTTAGTATTGGAGACCCAAAAAATTTATTCGCAATTCGAGGAAAAGTTCATATAAAAGTTGTTCAGTTCTTTGTTAGGCAGTGCTAACGTTGCAGGATTATTCTATACACCTATAAACAGAACGACTACTTCTGCGAAATTTGTAAAAAAAAAAACGGTTTTAAGCGGATTATTGTAATAGCTATTCGTATTGATAAGTAGTTTGCATCGTCTATCTCTATAAGTACATACTTACTAATTTTTGAAACTCAACTCTTACAATAAATAGCTTTGGTAAGTGTGGACACCCCTAGAACACACAATGAAAATTGTCCCATAGCGTCTATGAATAGTTATTTGATTAGGCACTGGAAGCTCGATGAATTATTTGTGTGTTACACTTTAATTAATTTACATAATGGGTCTGTTTCTGTCCGGTATGGTAGCGAAATTGACGACAACCCTATTAATACATAAAGTATTAAATTTTACATTATAGTTTTTCTTTAATATTTGTGTTACAGGCTACGTAAAATCTTAAAGCTGGAGCATTAATCCATTTCTCTCCGACTTTCTTAAAAACTCCGCGTTCCGAACTTTTGTATTTAAAAAAACCTCTATTACTAATTTAAGAAACTTAACTTGAGGGTACATCTGGTGTAACGTACCTTCAACATAACATAATGTATACCATTTTTGTTTTCAGTTTTGTTAGACGCAGACTTTTTCTTCTATATTCGGTAAGCAATTAATTCAAACCTAGTACTTGGTTTAAAAGGGCATTTCTACCTTATACCTGTTTCATCAAATTAAGCTAAGCCGTAAAAGACCTAAGCTCCCTCTACACTAATGTAGCGGTCAGTTTACACTGGCGACCCCTACATTAAACTAGCTGTCATGGTATATTCCGCCTGGTATTCCATTCCGAGACTCGTGAACCAGTTGACTGACACTTGCCTACATCATCATGCTTGTGGGTTACCAAAATTACCCACTCTTATGATTTCTTTTGTAATTCATATAAGATACTGTTAACTAATAAATACCTACAATTTAAGTGTTGTTGTAAAATTCAAGTACAAATACACACGTAAATCTTAATAATAACATTATTCAGAAATTATATTTATAGAAATATTTTAAATAATTTTTCTGAGATTGAACTTACCCCATAACGTAATTTATTGAAATAGAGTGGCAATACTAGTGACGTAGACAAGTGTCTCTCTGGGAATGTAAGACCATGTTTTATTAGACCATGCTAGCAGTCAGGCTACACTGGTGACCTCGCAATTTGAAAAGGTCACTCCAGGTTGAGATCGACTTGTGCTGTGAACACCGATATAAGATATCCTGCACTAATGACCGATAGGACTACGAGAATTTGCGTAATATGCAGCCCGTATTGCAATACAAAAAGAAACAGTTTCGAGCGTCGCAATGTCTCACGTCTCATACATATCCTACGTCTCTGAATGTATGAAACAGAGGAGACGCCGCTACTCTACACCGTCTCATCGCCGGTCGTCAGCGTCACGGTTGTCATCTTACGTCTCATCTCATGTGTGCAGACAGCGCCACAGAAACACAAATCAACGAAACCAATCTCCATCAACTTACGATCAAACTTACTTGTACACCCCCAAACTTGCAAACCGTATCCTATACCGGGCGGCTGTTTGCCGAGCGCTCAGCGCGCACAACTATTAAATTATTTAGGCCCGGCGCGCATTGTCGCGCGAAAGTCGCCCGCCGGACGGACGATTGTCGCCGAAGCCGCGCCAATATAAACAGTCGTTAGTCGTCACAATCGAATAGGAATTGCCTGATGCGTAGGGCTGCCGACAAGGATTGGGATTTTCGTGTAACCGTGTTTCAGTGATTAAAGCAGGTAGAATTAGGATATGATTTCTCTGTTACCTGTATGTCAGTGATTAAAGCAGACAGCAGTACTTACAATTGTCCGATTCTTTCTGATCTTTTTTTTTAAGTTTGATACTGATGAATTCATGATTATCTACCCACTGACACATGATTGGCACATCAAAATTAGGTAGGGACTAAGAAAACTTATTCCGTGTTGTTACGGAAAGAGTTAGACATGGTTTAACTAGCTTAACAACGTCAAATCGTATGGAAAATTAATTTAGGTAAACGCGCGCCTAACTTTTTTTTAATCACACCGATTGTGTCTTAATTTTTACATAGACTTTTTGAATAGACAGACACCAAGTAGAAGAAAAATAAAACCATTTGTATTTTTTTTGTCCTACTTATTGTGTGTTCAAAAACAAATGTCCAGTGCAGCGGCAGCCCTACCGCTTAGGGCGTGCGAGTATCGCTCGCTAGGAATCGCTCTGTATTGAGTTAGTGCCCGGTCTGTTTGCTCTGCTCGTTAATGGAACCGCCCGCTGCGGCTTCAGACGCGCGTCTCACTGACAACTGTCATACTGACTGTATATGCTGCCTATGTGTTATATTACTTATCTATCATCAATACATAGTATAGAATGAAGTCACATGTATCGCTCGCTAGGAATCGCTCTGTATTGAGTTAGTGCCCGGTCTGTTTGCTCTGCTGGTTAATGGAACCGCCCGCTGCGGCTTCAGACGTGCGTCTGACAACTGTCATACTGCCCGGTATATGCTGCCTATGTGTTATATTACTTATCTATCATCAATACATAGTATAGAATGAAGTCACATGTATCGCTCGCTAGGAATCGCTCTGTATTGAGTTAGTGCCCGGTCTGTTTGCTCTGCTGGTTAATGGAACCGCCCGCTGCGGCTTCAGACGCGTGTCTGACAACTGTCATACTGACCGGTATATGCTGCCTATGTGTTATATTACTTATCTATCATCAATACATAGTATAGAATGAAGTCACATGTATCGCTCGCTAGGAATCGCTCTGTATTGAGTTAGTGCCCGGTCTGTTTGCTCTGCTGGTTAATGGAACCGCCCGCTGCGGCTTCAGACGCGCGTCTGACAACTGTCATACTGACCGGTATATGCTGCCTATGTGTTATATTACTTATCTATCATCAATACATAGTATAGAATGAAGTCACATGTATCGCTCGCTAGGAATCGCTCTGTATTGAGTTAGTGCCCGGTCTGTTTGCTCTGCTGGTTAATGGAACCGCCCGCTGCGGCTTCAGACGCGCATCTGACAACTGTCATACTGACCGGTATATGCTGCCTATGTGTTATATTACTTATCTATCATCAATACATAGTATAGAATGAAGTCACATGTATCGCTCGCTAGGAATCGCTCTGTATTGAGTTAGTGCCCGGTCTGTTTGCTCTGCTGGTTAATGGAACCGCCCGCTGCGGCTTCAGACGCGCGTCTGACAACTGTCATACTGACCGGTATATGCTGCCTATGTGTTATATTACTTATCTATCATCAATACATAGTATAGAATGAAGTCACATGTATCGCTCGCTAGGAATCGCTCTGTATTGAGTTAGTGCCCGGTCTGTTTGCTCTGCTGGTTAATGGAACCGCCCGCTGCGGCTTCAGACGCGTGTCTGACAACTGTCATACTGACCGGTATATGCTGCATATGTCATAATAATCATCATTGAGGATTAATAGATAAAATATCTAATATACTTAATAGATCAATCAATACATAAGTAGTAAAAAATGTAGCAATTTTTTTGCGTTTTACTATCTGTCGGTCATAGAATTCGCTAACTCCTAAACTACACCACTGATTTGGATGAGGTTTTTTTGTGATATAGAGTGATTCAAGAGAAAGGTTTATATACGATCATATCATTCATCATTATCATTTATATGTATAACGCACACGCTGAAAAAGTGCCTTTTCCCGCGGGAAAATGAGTTGCAGACGGGCCGCTAGTAAAGTATAAAATGAAGTCACATGTATCGCTCGCTAGGAATCGCTCTGTATTGAGTTAGTGCCAGGTCTGTTTGCTCTGCTGGTTAATGGAACCGCCCGCTGCGGCTTCAGACGCGTGTCTGACTGACAACTGTCATACTGACCGGTATATGCTGCATGTGTGATATTCACCACATATAAAAAAAATATCACATATAATAGACAGGTGGTAGTGGCTTAGAATTCTTCCACCCCTATTCTACTCAAGGTGTTTCGTAAAAGACACCGAAGAGTTTTCGACTTTGGCTACAATATCTGCCGACCATGTTCAACCGTATGGTCGCGGTAGTGGCCGGTCGTAAAATTAAGCCAAATCCTTTTGCAACATGATTTTGTGTTCAAACAAACATATTTCGAAGACCCCAAGTACGTAAATTGGAATAAGGGCAGAAAGATGACGATGATTCTGTATTTAATAGACATAACTTAACTATGTCGCATAATAGACCAGACGAGCTAGCATGCGTTAAATACAAAAACGAAACCAAATGTTGTGGTTGGTTACCTAAAAATATAGAAAAGATTATGAATTAACGAAAATAGTGACTGACGCTGTTTATAGGGGTTACGAGTAGCAGGAAGTCAGAGATATGGCAAGGTAAGATATGCTAGGGAAAGTAAGATAGTCAAAGTACAGAAAAGATTATGAATTACTTTCATAGTGACTGACTACGCTGTTTATAGGGGTTACGGGTAGTAGGAAGTCAGAGATATGGCAAGGTAAGATATGGGAGTGACCTAAAATAACAAAATTTTCAATCAGATATTGTGATTAATAGTAATCGTCAAATAGTACAGAAAAGGTTATGAATTAACAAAATAGTGACTGACTCCGCTGTTTATAGGGGTGACGAAAAGTAGGAAGTCAGAGATATGGCAAGGTAACATATGCAAGTGACGTAAAATAACAAAATTTTCAATCAGATGTTGTGGTTACCTAATAATTGACAAAATCGTCAAAGTACCTACAGAAAAGATTATGAATTAACAAAATAGTGACTGACTCCGCTGTTTATAGGGGTTAAAGGAAGTTAGAGATATGGCAAGGTAAGATATGCGAGTGATAGTGAGGCCAGGGCGGGCGGCGAGCGGCAATAAATTAGGGTGGTTGCAGCCAGGGCGGGCGGGCGGCATTCGCGTGCGGCAGGGCAGTTTGTCGCGTCGCGTGCGCGCGTGCTCGTTCCTTATTCATGCGGCTACGGCACGCACGTGGCACGCGACTGCTGGTTTCGTGGCCGCGTCTTCTCTTGTCAGCGAAAGTATCAATCATGCGTATATTGACGACGTGGTCACTTCTTATTCATGTACTAAAGGCAGTTTCGGAGAAAGGGGCTTTACGTGTGCATTCGTCCCATGCTCCAGGTTTCGTGGCCGCGTCTTCTCTTGTCAGCGAAAGTATCAGTCATGCTTGTATTGACGACGTAGTCACTTCTTATTCATGTAAAGGCAGTTTCTGAGGGGATCGTACGCATTCGTCCCAACATGATTACCTACACTAAGTCGTCGATAAAAGCTACGCCTTTTCGGCGTACGCTCGTCATGTCAAAGCGAATTTCTTCGTAGATTTTGTAAGGTTACACTCGTTCACTATAAAGTTTGCTCACAACCTCACAACGCACGCTCCACAAAGTCCGAATAATGAACAAACGCAAACTCTGAAGAAGCAACATATTTTGTAGGTCAAAGGGTTTTGCATAATTCCCAATAACGAGCGTTCGAGTCGAGTTGTTACTTCAAAGCCACCGTTTCAGTTACAGTTTATTATTAATAAAATTTGGTCGGGTTGTCGGCTGGTCCTGTAACGAGCGTGGTCCTGCTCGTTATCGGGCGTCCTGCCCGCTACCCGCCGCCCGCCGCCCGCACCCGCCGGTCAGCGCCGCGGAAAATTTGCCCGAAACTGACGCGCGTGAAAATTTAATGAACGGCCGGACGCTAGTTAACTAAAAGGTAAAGTGCACCCTCTTGACGTGTTCGGTAAATATTAATAGTGAGTGTGCTAGCGTGCGCCATTAAAAATGCACGAGCCCGCGGACACGGGCCTTCATTAGCCTCTTTACCGATCTCTGGAGTTGCCAGCAAGTTTCCAGCTAGCCGGCGCCCGCGCGGGACGCTGCGGCGGTGCAGCGACTCAATCGGCGATAAAACACCCGCCTTGTTGTCGCTAACTGCGTCTCCGCGCGATTGCCTATCGAATTTGTCCAATAAAATGCGACATTCAATACGGAACTTCCTCCGCTCCGTTCTGCATCGGCTGCTGCGAACACTTTCCGGAACAAGTTTTACTATCTGCGCCATTTTAAAACTCTTACCGACGCTATTAGGGATAATAGGAATTGCCTAGTTCGAGCGATGAGTCTAGGAATTATGTCTGCGACGGGAATGATCTAAGTTTAACTTTATGTCGATTCGTTCGATTGTGGCGATCGCTCTCGGAGATATATTCGCGCGGGCAAATTGGACGAGTTTGTTGAGTTTTGAGGGGTTTTCTGAGGCGTGAACGGTTATATTTGTGCGGGAGTAATGAGGATCGTTAATTATGTATCGCAGGGTGCGTAGCCATTTCAATTTGGAACGCTTCAGCGTCTCGAAGGAGGTCAAGGGTTCGCGACTCTCAACCCTGAAGCTCGAGGGTTGCCAAATTAATGAGGCACTCCTTTGTAATAAAGAAATAACAAGAATTGCGCACGCAAACTCTGCTTGGATGTCATTAAAGGCGTTGTTACCGCGCCGAGCCTGCCGAGCCTAAACAACGGAGCTCTTGTCAAAATGTGGCGCCGTCTTCAAATTTAACCGAGTGATTTTTGGGCGAGATAAATTATCTACAAGGAGAAATATTAACGGAATCTGGACATATTTTTCAAGACATATAGGCAGGCACCTACTGAAATGACCTTATCTTATTTAGTCATCTGGATGTCACTGCTGAGCAAAGGCCATCCCACCTTTCTCCAATAATCTCGATCCTGTGCCTCCGCATGCCAAGTAAGCACCTATTTTTGCGACACTTCATATAAAAAGCTGTAATTTTCAAAGCAACATTCTCCCACTAGCTCATAGCAGCGTCGTGCAGTAAATGCGGCGAGATAGATTAGAACGGGGCGCGGGTCCCACCGGCCCGCGGGAAGGTTTCTAAGTCCCGGCTAATTGGATGAGCCGCCGGGCCGTCCTGGGCCGAATAAGGCCGTGCCTCAGAGCAAAGGAATGAGCTAGAGGAAACCGTCCAGCATATAGGCATGAATAAGCTAAGTCTAAGTAATCTGTGGAATGGGCAACAGCCTTCCCTGCGAGCACAACCTTGCACTGCGCTCGCCAATCCGCCTGCCAAATGTCGTGAGTATGGCAATACCCCTCCAATTGGGGGAGACTCATGTTTAACAGTGGATTGTTGCAGCTGTAGTAGTAGATTAGAACGGGGCGCGGGTCCCACCGGCCCGCGGGAAGGTTTCTAAGTCCCGGCTAATTGGATGAGCCGCCGGGCCGTCCTGGGCCGAATAAGGCTGTGCCTCAGAGAAAGGAACCAACTAGAGGAAACGATCCATGATAAAGGCATAAGAAGCTCGTCTAAGGGATGTGGGGAATGGCCAGCAGCGTTTCATGCGATGTGTTGCGCTAGCCAATCCGTCTGCCAAGCGTGGTGAGTATGCTAATACCTCCCAATGCAATTGGAGAAAGGCCATGTTTAACAGTGGACTGTTGTGTCTGTAGTAGTAGATTAGAACGGGGCGCGGGTCCCACCGGCCCGCGGGAAGGTTTCTAAGTCCCGGCTAATTGGATGAGCCGCCGGGCCGTCCTGGGCCGAATAAGGCCGTGCCTCAGAGCAAAGGAAATGAGCTGGAGGGAACGATCTAGGATATAGGTATGAAAAACCTCATCACAATCAAATTACAGTGTGTTCTTGACAAAGATTGTGGCGAGATAGATTAGAACGGGGCGCGGGTCCCACCGGCCCGCGGGAAGGTTTCTAAGTCCCGGCTAATTGGATGAGCCGCCGGGCCGTCCTGGGCACTACGAGCCGAATAAGGCAGTGCCTCAGAGCAAAGGAAATGAGCTGGAGGAAATCAAATAAAGGCATAAAAAAACTTGTCTAAATGATGAAGCTAAGGAATGGGTGCGTGCGTGGTGTCAAGCATGGTGAGTATGCCAATACCCCCCAATTGAAGGAAGCACATGTTTAACAGTGAACTGTATTTGTAGATTAGCACGGGGCGCGGGTCCCACCACCGGCCCGCGGGAAAGTTTCTAAGTCCCGGCTAATTGGATGAGCCGCCGCCGGGCCGTCCTGGGCACTACGTCCCGAATAAGGCCTTCCCGCAGAGCAAAGAATCAACTAGAGGAAACGATCCAGGATACAGGCATGAAAAACCTCATCACAATCAAATTACAGTGTGTTCTTGACAAAGAATGCGGCGAGATAGATTAGAACGGGGCGCGGGTCCCACCGGCCCGCGGGAAGATTTCTAAGTCCCGGCTAATTGGATGAGCCGCCGGGCCGTCCTGGGCCGAATAAGGCCGTGTCTCAGAGCAAAGTATCAACTAGAGGAAACGATTTTGGATAAAGACATGAAAGACCTCGTCGCAGTCAAATAACAGTGTGCTCTTGTTCATCGCTGAGTGGTGTGTAGTGGTGGCGTGGCTTAGAAAGGCGTCGAATATGTGTCACTAAAGCCAACTAACGGAATAATCAGGCAAGCAGTTTTATGCCTGCCAACCCGCCCATCAATTAGGAATCTAGTTGCGACTACTTTTAATGAGCTTCATAAGAGTATCCATAATGTTCTCTCTGCAATATGTCTTTGCACTGCGGGTTGTACCAGCCGAGCCCAATTAGCAGCAACGTTGTGATTCATTTTAATCGGGCGCCCTTATCAGTGCACCGCGCCGCAACCCACGGTTATTACTCTAGGAACTCAGTTTGTCTGTAAGCTGGGGTGAAAGATGAGTTTTCGCTTGTGGAGTTCATGGTATTTAATAAATCGTAAATTACACTTTTTCCATTTGGTTGTATTTTAGCGATCGATGTTTGATTGAGACGATTTTTTCGTAGCCTCATTTAGCTTGTCATAAAATTCCGTCTCGAAACTTCTCTGTTCTCAGAGTTGGGTCCAATTAGCAGCAACGTTGTGATTCATTTTAATCGGGCGCCCTTATCAGTGCACCGCGCCGCAAGTCACGGTTATTACTCTAGAAATTCAGTTTGTCTGTTAGCCGGGGTGAAAGATGAGTTTTAGCTTGTGGAGTTCATGGTATTTGATAAACCGCAAATTACACTTTTTCCATTTGGTTGTATTTTAGCGATCAATGTTTGATTGAGACGACTTTTTCATGGCCTTACTCAGTTTGTCATAAAATTCCGTCTTGAAATTTCTCTGTTCTCAGAGTTGTGTCCAATTAGCAGCAACGTTGTGATTACCCTTATCAGTGCACCGCACCGCAACGGTTATACCTCTAGGAACTCAGCCTGTGTGAAAGATGAGTTTTATTTAGCTCATAGAGTTTATGATATTTGATAATGTTTGCGAATTGTTATATCGATCTGTTTTAAGCCATTCGGACACCATTGTATTATTTCCTAGGGTTTGTAGTAGCTTACATTATAATTCAAAGATTTTGCCAACTAATCAATACGTGAATCAATATTTCATTCCCAAACAAAAGACATCAACGCGCGCGCGTTCATTATAATATTTTTTTGTTTCTAATATCTCTAATATGTCTGGCGAAAGTTAGAGAGTGAACACGGCGTATCACTATAGTGACAGGTTGTCAGCTTATCGAATAAAATTGTAATATACATCAACCCTCAAATCCCTTAACCACTTCTTAAGACACCAACGGGAAAGATATGGGGTGGTGCCATTCTAAGCCGGCACTACCACACCAAACTTAGTTCAGTGGAAATAAATCTAAGCCAAAACGGTTCCTAGGAAGCGGCCGTGAGGTTTTATCGGCCGTTGGAAACCAATTACACGGCCAAATTAAAAACACCCTCTATCAGATACGCGTTACGTTAAATTACTTTCTCACACTTTAATCGCCTTTTATCTAGAGTTGTTCGGAAATTTGCCGGTTTTGTTGTAGTTTGGTTTACTGGTGTAAACAGAACAAGAGGTGGGTATCACACGAAACTTCCGTTGCTACGTTATTTTAGCGCTGCGTAAATCACCCAATTTCTTTCTTGTGGGTGTCGTAAGTAGCGAATAAGGGACTTGAGGGTTACATGTGTATTGCAATTTTAGGCGACAGGCTGACAACCTGTCACTATAGTGATACACGACAATAGCTAAAACGGGCCCTCAAATATTTGTCAGACGTGAATACATATTATTCAACCGTATTTTTACGACTGTTGACGCTCAGCCTGCCCCGCAAGGGATAAAGGCGTGATTTATGAATTATGAATGTACCTCTATGTATGTAACGCTTGTGCTAGGACAATACGAGTGTCAAACCGTTTGATATAAACATCAAAATCACATTTTCCTAACGCATGCGATAGCGCTGCGCAAAAATAACGCAGAAACTGACCTTACGTGAGATTCTCACCTTAGTGCTTTTTGTTTCCTTTTTCTTTGAATTTTAGGCTGTGAATAATTTTCTTATCAGCTAAGAGTTTTTCTACTAATTAAACGCTTGTTAAAGAGAACGATGTTTCTCTGGTTCTCATAATCGTCGCAAAAACACGTGGAGCGATGCTATTTTATTTAACATACCTACATATTGTTACTGGACGTACTCTACGTATGTTAAGTGCCGTGTGGTGCCGGCTTAGAATAGCATCACCGCATATCTTTCCCCAGGATGATAAGAAGCGACTAAGGGATAAGAGAGTTGATGTGTACTTCAATTTTAGCCAACAGGCTGACAACCTGTCATTATGGTGTTACACAGTCTTCTTAATGACTCTAAAAGTTGCGTCAGACGTGGTGTAAATGGCCCTTTTTTACAGCCGTTTACACTCTGCCTACCCCGAAAGGTATATAGGCGTGATATATGTATGTACGTATATGTTGTACGCTTGAATAGGTAAGTCACAATTTCACAAAACAACACATATTTCATTCATGGATAGCATAAGCCCATACGTTCTCCTTTACGCGAGTCCAACTTTCCAAACTTTTCAAGCTCTTCAATTACATATTTTTTCGTCCGACTATATTTTTCCATCAGGCGAATGCATTCGATCGGGGCATATCAACTGGAGGCCATTAGCGCGAGTTTCATGCGAGTCTACAAAACAAAGACCTTTCCCAGCAGAAAACCTCAGCCTTCAATTTCATACCCATTGCTGCGTAAGAACGAGGTTACCTCAAAAGCTACAGCGAAAAGAGGTAATGGTAAAGGAAGTCGTCGCCGTCGCGGTGATAAAGCTTTCAGCTGGAACGGTCCTGAAATGCGTGCGAGTGAGACGACACGAGAAACCACTTCCGCGATGAGATGGCGCACTTCCTGTGATTGAGGAACGAGGACCAACACGTGGCGCGGATCCTACTAGCCGTGATGTTGAAAAATCACTTTCAAATTACGTAAAACGACCCAAAAAGGATAAGAACGACCAATCTCAGTGTTGTGAATGCTACAGATTCATTAGCAGGAATATTAGGCAACACAGCTCACAACTTTGACGCAAAACCGAGCTAATATTACAGAGTAAATATCTGACAGCACTGCCAACCGCAACCGGGGAAATCCTAAGCAGAGTCCAAAATTGTCTGCAGTAATTACGCTAGTTAATGCACGTGATAGACGTACACATGCGACGTACGGGTACCCGCCGCTGAATGCCGCTACCTCCCTGTGTAATTTCCACTGCATCCCATCCCATCTCTCTCGCTCAGCTAAGTAATGACTTAGATCCATTCCCGGATAAATAGCAAATTGAATGTGTGCCCCTGCTTGTGTGGCCACCACGTCGCGACACGTGAGCGTGTGTGCGCCACACTTGTTTGCAATGTCTTCGCCGCTGTGTGCGCGGTAATAGAGATATTTCGATGATTAGTGATACCGTGACTCCATCCAATTATTGCAGTGCCGTTGTCAATCCACTTGTTCGGAACGCGAAACTAACACCGGATTAAGTTAATCGATAAGTTCTGCTTCCGCCGGGCTAAATTAGTTCAATTTATTTTTACAACACGACAGCAGCGCCGCTCCGCCCGCAGGCACTAAAGCGGAAAAACCGGTAATTTCGGGTGCAACAAGCTCGGTTAAAACTATGTTTTAAAAACTAATTCCCGAGTGGTGATGGTGGCCCGCGTCGATGGTTTGCAAGCATTTACAATGTTTTTCGTCGGTCGTATTTTTCGGCGTGGTTTACGGTCGGGGAATATGAAAAGTTTTGAGAGGCTCTCGCGGAGCGGCGTAAAGCCGTTTTACGATGCGTCTTCAGCTCGAATGCGCCACATGTTCGCGTGTTGCGCTCGATTCCCGCGCTCTACAACCGCATTACACGTGCTTATACCTGACCATGAAAATTTTAAACTCCCCGCTTCAAACTAAAAGGCGCTCGAGTAGTGCTCCGCGGCGGCGAGCATCCGGACACATAACACCGCAACCCCGCACTTTTGAGAGAGATATTTGGGGGTTTCGGTGAAAAGGAGATGTTTTTATACCTCCAACAATGCAATTCGGTTGCGACCAGCTGCAAAAACTCTCGCCGTCCCGCGACAACAAAGGGACGTTCTTATAAATTGTCGATTAAATTTTGGATACGAGCGCCAATGAACACAAATTCCTAGAGTCGGTCCAATAAAGGACGGTGCAGCCGCGTTAGGAGGCCATAAACGAACGTATTATCCATGTAAGGCGGAATAGCCGTTGCACAATTAATTGTTTCATTTTGGGAAACAATTCCCGCTCCTCATTCAATTAAGAGCGGCGAGCGCGGGGAGTGGGGAGGGGTGGGGGGCGCAAGCGAGCGCCACCCGCTCATGAGACGGACGTATTAATAGCGCCTGCAATATTTTATACTCGTATCGTATCCTACGTACCGCTTCGAATACGATATTGTTTGTTAGCGAATTCGATTTGTGTCGATCATAAATCTTGCGCCTTATGTTGAGTTTGGAGCTGATTGAATTCCCACAGCGCGCGAAGAAACGTGTCGTGCCGTAGCGTCGTAATATTAGGATTAGCAGCTATTCACGTCTCCATCAGTCGCTAAATGAATAATAGATCGGGAGCACGCGGGTGCCGGCGATGCGGAGACTCTCCGTGCTCAGGTGATGCCGAAGCGGGACTCAATTAGCAAAAACACACAGAATTAAGAGAGACAAACATGTCGGGCGGGACACATGACGAGGCGCCCTCCTCAATCCGAATTTTATATTGCGCCATTCATTATTCATTATGTTTGTCAAGAAAATTACTGTGGACCTTTTAATATAACTTTCCCGAGTCGCACAAACGTAGCTACAAATTGGAGTTGGCGAACAAGTCTTGGAGGCGCGACGCGGCGGGAAGCGGCGCGGCGCGGCAGGAACTCTCGCTAACCTTGACGATTAGTGCCCGCACTGCCGCCAAACAAATTTAATTTGGTGCCAAATTAATGCGGATCATTGAACGTATTATGGCTGCGGATTAAATTGAGTTATGCTCGTTAATTACTTTGAGCGGTACGGTTGTCGGTGTGCGCTTTAAATCATTACGTGCGTCGGCTCTCAGGAAAATTGTCGGGCGTTCGTCTCCACCCTTTTCCTGGAGTATTTAATTTAAAAGATAGGAGCGTCGCAGGGAAAGGCTTTCAAATCAGCGGTGTTGGCTGAAGATTCGAGAGCAATCTGTTAGATTGGTTCATTACGGCCTCCATTAGTGGAGTAATGAGTCGCGATGCATGCCGGGCCGGCCGGGGCACACGGGCGACAACGAACGGAGTGACTAGACTCACAAAACTGCTAATGCCAGGGACTCTTAGATACTTTTGTTTTTTCCTCCAAAGTTTAGAAGATTTGATGCATACCTATGAAAGGAATTATTCTAAAACTCACGGTTTCCTTTATTTCTATTCACACGACACGACGACGTTTGCGAAAGAATTTACCTGCAAAAGAAGTAGAATGTGTGTAGAGTTAAGTGCGTAACAGGGAGCCAACATCTCAAATGTTTAAAAATAATAGTTTTCTATACTAAGGCTGCTTACAGACCGACTGTACAGTAGTGCACAGTGATGATGTCGGACCTCAACGCATCGATACCTAGCAGTTGTCGAAAAAATGCTGAATAGTAGCGAAGCTTGCGAAGATTCGCACACCTACTGCCGTCGACCGTCGAAGAACGAACGGTTTTCAATTTCTATGTCTAAGTCACTCATCTGTATCTAGCGACGTTTAAAGAAAAAATTAGCTGCAGTCGGTTTGCAGAGCACCACTGAATGCAGAGCACCATTAAAGGAAGAATAAAAGATTTTCGGCGTAGGTACCGGGCAACTAAGACTTAGAAAACATTTGTAGCTCGTCTGTCTTCACCGACGTTTAAGGCGAAAATTAGCTGCAGTCGGGGCGGAGGATTTGGAGTGTGAATGCAGGGCGCCATTACCCTAATTGGACGCGGGCTGCGGATAGTGCAGCAAGAAGGTTCCTATTAATATTTGTATTTAAGTTTTCTCTGTAGGTAAGTGGTGCGTGGTCACTGTCGCTTTGCCATGTCCCGCATCGCTGCTGCTGGCGTCCCGCCTTCTGCAGTCATCCAGTTTAAGGTGTATGTCGCCCGTCTGTACAAACCGACGTTTAAGGCGAAAATTAGCTGCAGTCGGGGCGGAGGATTTGGAGTGTGAATGCAGGGCACCAATAGAACTAACGCCGTATGTTTCAAAGTCTATGTCGCCGGTCTAACTCGACCTAAGTAGAAGTAGAAGCTCGTCTGTCTAAACCGACGTTTAAGGCGAAAATTAGCTGCAGTCGGGTCGGAGGATTTGGAGTGTGAATGCAGGGCGCCATTACCCTAATTGGACGCGGGCTGCGGATAGTGCAGCAAGAAGGTTACTATTAATATTTATTTGTATTCAAGTTTTCTGTGTCATTGGCGCGTGGTAAGCGTCGCTTTTGCAGCTTTTCGCACCGCTGCTGTTGGCGTTTCGTCTGCTGTAGTCATCCAGTTGTAGATTTATGCCGCCCGTCTGTATAAACCGACGTTTAAGGCGAAAATTAGCTGCAGTCGGGGCGGAGGATTTGGAGTGTGAATGCAGGGCGCCATTACCCTAATTGGACGCGGCTGCGGATAGTGCAGCAAGAAGGTTACTATTAATATTTGTATTCAAGTTTTCTCTGTCAGTAGCGCGTGGTCAGCTTCACTTTGCCGTGTTCTGCACCGCTGCTGCTGGCGTCCCGCTAGCTGTAGTCATCCAGTTTTAGGTATATGTCGCCCGTCTGCATAAACCGACGTTTAAGGCGAAAATTAGCTGCAGTCGGCGCAGAGGATTTGGAGTGTGAATGCAGGGCGCCATTACCCTAATTGGACGCGGGCTGCGGATAGTGCAGCAAGAAGGTTACTATTAATATTTGTATTCAAGTTTTCTCAGTCAGTGATGCGTGGTCAGTGTTGCCTTGCCGCTTCCCGCACCGCAGCTGCTGACGTCCCGCTAGCTGTAGCCATCCAGTTTTAGGTGTATGTCGCCCGTCTGTATAAACCGACGTTTAAGGCGAAAATTAGTTGCAGTCGGGGCGGAGAATTTGGAGTGTGAATGCAGGGCATCATAAGAAGAAGAACGATATACTTTCGGTGTATCTACCGGGCAACTAAGACACATAAAAAAAATGACGCTCGTCTGTATAAACCGACGTTTAAGGTGAAAATTAGCTGCAGTCGGGGCGGAGGATTTGGAGTGTGAATGCAGGGCGCCATTACCCTAATTGGACGCGGCTGCGGATAGTGCAGCATCCGCCCTTTGTCATCCGCGCGCCGTGCGACTACCTACGGGATAATTAGCCGGGATTTGATTAGCTATTTGTGTTAGTGCAGTTTCATATCAGAGAATTTTTTAGGCATTTTGGCGTGATTTGGGTAGTGGTAGTAGTTTTTGTGTTCTACCAAATCATGTTGCGCCGACCCCAATTGATTTGGGATAAGGGCAGGAAGATGATGATGAGTAGTAAGTATTTGTTGGCAAGAATAGATGGAAGACCTACAAAATCTAATTATTTTGAACCCTTAATTTACCAACTTATTTGTCGTATCAAAATAAGCCTTATCAAAATGTATGACATTCAAGAAATGAACACAGAATACGAACATTGACTTGAAACCCGACTAATGAGAAACCTTAACTTGCGCTAATTCTCGTGGCGTTACGACAAAAGGTGAGGGGCGGCTGCTCCTAATTAAATGGTAAACTTTCATGAGCCCTCCCCCGCTAATTAATGTGCGGCGCTCACTCGGACGCTCAGCCGTCCCGCCGCCGCAACGCAGCCGTCCCGCAGCCGCGCCGCAGCCGCACCGACAGCACACACGTCGCCGTCAATCCACCGCACTCCACACCCCCGACCCAATCAATTAGACTGCAACTCAATCGACGCAAACCAAGATTCACTACACCAACTATTCATTTCCATACCGAAGTTTAATCAAAAAACTTTTAAAAGCGAAATGTTTTCAACTAGAACTTTCATACCTCGCTCTCGAGCATCGATACGAACACGGCAATCCTTTTAGTAAGCGCTAAAAACTATGGCAGGGAAAGTCAAGCCGCGAGCCGCGAGCCGGGAGCCACCTGCCCGCTGCGGGCCGCGCGGCCTGCGACCCGCTAAACGTATTGTCGTGTACCGCTCCTGATGTGGTCCAAACTAAACCCCAACTACTTAATTGAAAACCGTAATAGAGATCCAAATACACGGTAACCCTTTTGATCGGGATATTGGAGGTGTGACACGCCAAATTAATTGGCATTGTACGGCTCGTGTAATTGACAAGTATTTGCCCAATGGAGGTATTATACAAGTTTAATTTCATCCCCGATAATAGTCCCAATTTTCAAGATTATAATCTTGAGCGAAAATAAAATTTAAATTAATTCAAATCACTCTTAATAATAACGTCTGCGCTAGCTAGAGCCATAGCATCTTCTGGGAGCCCGAAGAATACGGCAAAATGTCCCAAGTTTCTTCAAGCAATCAAGGCTTAATACCGTAGTGAAGTTTCAAGTTGGGAAATTATAGGGCGCGGGGGGAGACGCGGGCGGGCGGACGTCCGCCGCGTGTCATCTCGTAACATCAAAAATGCATTTAAATTCCGCGCAATAAAAAACAGCGGGCTGGAAGTTTCTAGCGGCCCGGGGATTGAAGACGCCTGCTTCTACTTCCAACCACTGCGCTGCTACACTGCGATATATAAGGTCCTATAAAATTGAGTACAAATATTTTAAGGGTATGCTCTACTCGTGAAACTGAACAACTTTCCTCAGTAATTTATTTTCGACATTTTGCATGCGAGGTCCAATATATCTTTTCATATTTCGAAAAAATATTACTAAGAAAAGTTGTTCAGTTTTACGAGTAGAACACACACACACCTTGTAAATATTTGCACTGAATTTAATAGGACCTTATTGAGTAGGTACTATTTCCACAAAATAGAGACTATACAGAAAGTTCACTCGGCCCTATTTCGGATTTTCGTGATTGGCATTTGTTACTTAGCGAGGGTTGCTACTGTCAAAAAGCTCAAAGTACAAAAATATCAAAACAGCAAAATCTGACAAAGAACGTCATATGATTCTGAGCCAATTTTGAATCCAAGAAATTTGACGCTCATGTCAACCACCTTCTTAGTTACCTTAACTTCCCCTGAGATTCCGGTTATTTCCAGTTAAATTCAGTAAGCGTCTAAATCGTCGCTAGTACTCAGTGAGCCATCTGGTAAAGGCTCCCGTACGCCGTTTCACTAATTTGTGCTATTCCTGTCTTTGCGACCTATATTTATTTAAAAAATCTTGTAAAAATGTATAGTTAGAGAACAAAAGTAGCCCTCAAGTCGAGTGGGTTGTTAGTGGCGATTGGCTCATTGTGTCGAGGGCTCCGACCACTCGAACAGAAAGTAGAGAATTTACAGAAGGACAGTTCACTCTTTTTTCCAATAATTTATGCCTACTCTCTGGGGTTGCCACTTTTTCTTACTGGATTTTTAATGTGCAGACCTATATTTATTTAAAGAATCTTGGAAAAATGTGTAGTTAGAGAACAAAAGTAGCCTTCAAGTCGAGTGGGTTGTTAGTGGCGATTGGCTCATTGTGTCGAGGGCTTCGGCCACTCGAACACAAAATTGAGAGTTTACAGAAGGACAGCTCGCTCTTTTTCCGATCATTTATGCCTACACTATAGGGTTGCTACTTTTACTTTCTGAATTTTTAATTTATACTACAAATTAAAAATTCATTCAATTTGTGCAGTACCTGGGTTAAACGTACTTAGGGACATTACTATAATTATATCACATTCACACTACCAGGAGTAACAGAAAGGGTATAACAAGCCGAAAGGAGGTCAAGGTACTCATAAAACTGAACAACTTTCCCTATGGAACATGGGTCGAAATGTGAAAAAAAATAGTAAATCAATCAGCTGATCACCGATTTTGTATGGGAGGTGCAATTTTTTTTTCACATTTCGACCCATGTTTCATGGGGAAAGTTGTTTAGTTTCGTGAGTACCTTGACCTCCTTTCGGCATTTTTTATACCCTTTCTGTTACTCCCGGTATAGGGTTGCTACTTTTTCTTTCTAAATTTTTAATTTGTGGTACCTAGTTTAAACATACTTTAGGTAGGTAGGTACATTACTAACATTATATCACTTTCACATCGTACAAAAGTAGGTACGGTATTTGCACTTGTGAGTCGTGATTTTGCTGTGTGTGTGTCCGCACCGAACGCTGTTGCCACTCGCTACGTGTCGCTACAGCCGTTTCAACGGTTCGACATCGAGCGTAAGCGACGGCGTGTAGATGTGTGGTGTGTGTGAGTATAGTGACGTTTCCTTGCAGCCGTCTCTCTGTATTGTGCGCCCGCCAGCACTTACTTTGTGTCTCGATGCCTTGTAGATCCCTCGGGGCTTGTTTAACTTTTAACGTAGTTATCGAAATTAGGTTGCAGTGGGTAATTGTCGGTGCAGGTTGCAATTTCTGATTGTCAGCTGGATAAAGGTTTATTTACGCTCTAAGTGAAGTAAGTAGGTTAGTAAACGTTAGCCATTTCCTGTAGCTTGCAATTATTTTGAGTCTATTTTTCTTATTATTTTCTGTATGCCTGCACCTGACTAAACTGGATAAGGAATGATGGTGTTTATTAAAACAGTTATATATTTTTGTAAAATATAAAAACCCCACACATTAGGACTCAGGCCATCCGCTGCCTCATCCGGTTTTCCGTATGGACCGGTTCGCTCCGTACGCGCGAGTGTTGGCCTAAAATGGCAAAAAATTGTTGTTGGTAGATGTAAACAAACAAATGAAAGAATGAGAAACCCAACTACAACACTACAGAAAGAATTCAATTCTGTGAAAAAATGGCCTTCTTTACCCGCCCGGGCCGTGTAATGCGAGCCTGATGCGATAATTAGCCGCCCGCCCACCGACGACCGACCGACACGGTAATACAGTCCCAAACAACCTCTAAAAGGAAAACACTCATTATTTCATCCCAATACACAGGCACAATTCAAAGTACACCGCAGGAAATGTAGGTAAAAAAGCACGGTGACTTTTTCAAATTTTTACAAAATTACTGAAACCGGACACCCGACACGGTAATACAGTCCCAAACAACCTCTACAAGGAAAACACTCGTATCAGGGGGTATTGCCATACGCATATTAGCAGGCGGATTGGCGAGCGCAGTGGAAGATGTTCACGGGGAACGCTTCTCTTCATTCCCTAGATAGCTATCCTTTAGGCACTTTTTATGATGACTTCTAAGTCGGAATCACACGGCAAGTACGCTTCAATTTCGTCACATTAGGACTAAACAGGCATTTATATTTGTTGTAGGTAGATGAAAGTATTCTTATTATAGTAGGTAGATGTACGTTCTGTCAAAAATGGCCCTCTTTCCCCGCCCGCGCCGTGTAATGCGAGCCTGATGCGATAATTACCCGCCCGCCCACCGACGACCGACGACTCGACACGGTAAAGGGCGCCACACACCAGGCCGCACGGCGTAGTCACGGCGTGATCACGCGCGTAGAGATGACGTTGTATCAGCCAGCCCCGAGGCAGTGCCTTTATTCTTATTTTTTTTATCCCACCCGACTTCACCCGAGTCGCGTTTATACTAGGAATAAAAAATTGTTATAAAAGGAGAAAATTGTGCATTGCAAATTTCTCCTTTTTAAAATGACTAATTCATTTTTCTGTAATATTGACTATCAATAAGTGATATATTATATTCTATATTGAATAAAGAATTTTGTATTTTGTATCATAAGACAAAGTCAATCATCTATTTCTTATTAAGAATTTACAAGCTTTATGCCTCATCATCATCTGCGTGCCCTTGGACAATTAAATGGAAAAACACTCTGTCAATATGTTAAAAAGGTTACATGTGTATAGTCAGCCGTATCGTAAAGGATTGTATGAGACACCGCACACCGCGCTACTCGCGTGAGGACGCGCACGTATGCGCGTATCTCACTCATACAATCCCATACGATACAACATCATCTCTACGCGTGTAATGACGTCGTGACTACGTGCACGTCACGCGTACGGGCCCGGTGTGTGGCGCCCTTAATACAGTCCCAAACAACCTCTACAAGGAAAACACTCATTATTTCATCCCAATACAGGCACAATTCAAATTAAAGGCCAATAAGGCAATTATAATGCTCTGAATCGTGCCTATCGATCCCGCAAATCTAATATCAACCGTACATGGCGCGTTTGAACCAATATTGCCGTTAGACCATATTACAAATCGCCAACAAACAAACAAGGCGTTTTATGAAACATGCAAATGCGTCAATTGGCGAGATACACACGTAACCATTGCGCTATCCGTTACGTTTGAAAAAATCGATTTTCCACCTTATTTTCATACAAATACGGTTTATGTCAAACGGTTTGACAGACGCAGCAAAAATAACGCACAAAAGGACGTCACATGCGTTTTACGCTAAACAGGAAATTACCGTAGTCGGTGGCGCAAACCGCGGATGTCATTTTGCAAATAGTTGGACCAATTTATCAGTTCTGCGAGTGGTTCGGAAGCAATCGTCATCGAAGCGAGCAAAGACAAAGTGAGTATAGGCGGGTACAGAGAGACAGTTACAGGGAAACGTCACTAGGTACATTTTCACACACACACACCTAAATACCAAACCTTCTCAAACCGGTTAGAAACGAGTGTAAACAGCGTTTGGTGTGGGCGGACGGCAAAATGACAATTCGCAAGTGCAATTATGTAATATTTTTATGGTATGTTTAATCCAGGTACCACATTTCAAAATTTAGGAGGATAAATTAGCATAAAATTAAATGATCGGTAAAAGGAGCGAGCTGTCCAAAAGGACATTATCAGAATTTAATTCTCTATTTTGAGCCGCGGATGTAATTTCGCAAATAGTTGGTCCAATTCATCAGTTCCGCGAGCGGTTCGGGAATCGTAATCGAAGCGAGCTCCGCTTGCGCCGAACAATATGGGCCGATGTCGGCCTCTCTAATTGGCCCTTACCTGGAGCGCACTCGAGAATGATAAAGCCCCCATTAGCCGCCCTATTATTTACCTACTCGTCATTAGCGTAGACTTCATTAGGATAACGAGATAACGGAGCCCGGCTCGAGTACTCGCCCCTACCCCCCCTCCCTTCGCCCCGTGCAACGTTTGGTGTTTTTGAACCGAATTCATGGAACTTCTATCATCAAGTACCTACAGGAGAAATAGCTAATTATTTCCGAGGATTGTATTTCTTTCGGAGAGGGCTCGTGCTAAAAATGAAAGCCGATGTGGCGTAGTGGTAGTGCTGCCTGCAACGCGGAAGGTTCCGAGTTCACTCACAAAGTTGATATTTTTACTTTTGTGAATTAGTTGACGGTCTGGTTAGGACATTGCAGGCCACTTGATTGTCCGAAAGCAAGATGGTTTCGTGCTTCGGAGGGACGTTAAACCGTCGGTCCCGGTTGCTGTCTGATTACTTAGACGGCGGTCATTACACAACCATGTCAGAAGCCTGCTACTTTTACGAGTAGAAGGTGGTTGCAAAACTCTGTCACCAGTGTTCATCGGGTCGTTGGACGACTCGGTGTCCCACACGAAGAGAGAAGAAAGAACAACTAATTATATCCGAGGATGGATTTCTTTCAGAAAGGGCTCGTGCTATAATAATGAGCTGCGAAAAGCGAGGGCTAGACCACACCGGCGCGCCGCACATGTGTTATTAAGATCAATATCGAGAGGAAAAATTGATGTTGCAGCGAGGGTTCGTTCGACAAAAAACATACCGAATTTATTGTTAATTATAAAAGTCCGGCGCGGAGCATTAACGCGGAGATGCGGCCGGCGATACGGCCAACCTATTTATTTATTATTTAGATATCGGCCGCCGCGGTCACGACTCCATAATACTACAGCGAAACAATGGCTTCACTTGCGCTCGGCAGTGTGAAAACTTCATAAGCTCGAAGCAGACGCGCGACGCCGCCGCTGACTTGCTACGTTCATGGGGTCTTTTATGATTTCGTCTCTCTCTTTAGCGCGTCCAAATAGTCGTCCGTTCGTTTAGGTGTGGCTATCGGGTAAACTAACGTGTCTTCTTTAAAATCAGTGGCTGACCCAGTCTCACCCGAGCGAAATGTTCCCCGAATGCTCGTGGGAAGGAAATAAGGTGTTTTCCCATAGTAATTAGTAGCCTTTGCTACTCACAGGGATACTGCAGTTTATAAACGATGAAAGATTATTAAAGTTATTTTACCTTTACCTTAACAGCCACAACAGGCAACTGCTGGACATGGGCCTCCCCCGTATTGGGGGGTATTGCCATACTCACCACGCTTGGCAGGCGGATTGGCGAGCGCAGTGCAAGATGTTTAATGCACAGGGAACGCTGCTGCCCATTCCGTGGATAATTATCTCTTAGGCGCTTTTTACGATACCCACGGGTAGAATTGGGGTGATGCTACTCGAGGCTGGCATCACACGGCATCACAAGTTATTTTAATTTAAATTTATTATAACCTAAACTGACAATCCTTGAGATTCAACGAATCGAGTTTCTTCACTGTCACATCTATAAACTGTGATAATACTCCATATTGTTTCGCTGTAATGGCATTAATGGCCTCGGTTTAAAGTTGAAGTGTTAATTTGATTTAAAATTATGCCCGCGATTACAATCTCCGCGTTCAACTTTTGCCCCAAAGCTTTAATTACTGATCCTTGATGGAGTGTGCGATATGCGAGTTGTGGCTCATGGTAATAAAGGTGGTTGTACATCGCGCGGCTTATGGCTCAGGTTTGTAAAGTTGGTTGTATAAGGGCCGCCACACAGTAAAAGTGCAAGTTGCTAGGCGGCTGCGGCCGATTATAGTCGTAGTATAAAAGTGTATAGCGCCGTATTCGAGGGGTGCGACAGACGCGTAGGGCCGCGTGCCATCACTCTCATACTTCGGCTATAGCCGAATAGGTCGCATCTGACGAATTTGCATCTTAAGGCAGGTATCATATTATTTAACGTTCGTTGATGCGCTATTTTACAGTTTTAACGCATGTGTCTGTCATATGCATATAACATCAGATACTTACTAAAAACCAATGGTTTAATAAATAACGCAACTTGCGTTGAAACAGCGCAGCGCAAAAGGTAGCGTTGCGTTATTTTAACGTCAGTTTTTAGTAAAAATCTAATAAATGTTGTATGCACCTAACAGACACATGCGTTAGCGAAGAATCTGACGTGAAATGTGATAGGTACCTGCCTTAGAGCCGTTTCTGCACGCGACGTCGCGCTAACTGTTCAATCGAAAGCCGAAAATGAAATATATCCTGATTACAATAAGATAGTATTGGCTAGAATAGCAGCTTCCTCGGCAGCCAGCGCAACGTTTCTCATTTTAGCCAATAATCTCACGTTTATTTCAATTACGCTACTACAGTTCGTTTTCGTATTTCTCTGAAAAGTTCGCGCGACGTCGCGTGCGAAAACGTCGGAGAGTCTAAGGCGGCCCTAATACACGACTCATATTAGTGCAACGAGGTTTATATCCGAGCTAGCATTACTGTAGTTGAAGACTATTATAATAATCCAATTTATATTATTGTCCTTCTCTCAGCCGTTTCATAGCGCAAGTGTTTTGTGGTTAGCGACAAATTATGCAAAATGACGATGATATTTATGTAAATGAGTCCGTCAAAAGTATCCGACTGGTACGGCTTTTAATTATTTTAGGAGGAAATAAAATTTTACGATCGCTAAATGGCCGGTAAATAGCTTTTGCACTTAAAAGTTTTATTGTCCGTCATATTTTCGTTTAATTATTGGCCTACTCGATACATATTTTACAATTATGTATTTTATCAAACAGATAAGCGGTTTTAATTAAAAGGGTAGATTACTTTTATTAAGTAGGTATTTTGATGCTTATTCATCTCATAAAAATAATAGGTAGGTGTCTACGTAATTGTGTTTGCGTGTGGATTTTTCTTATGATAAAAATAATACCTACTCAATTCATTATTAAGATATGAAATAATGAATGCTATATGAATTTTGTCATATAAAATTGTGAAGATGATACATATTAATGCAGGTAATTGATCGATTTTATGATCGGCTCATAGGACACGTCTACCAATAAAATAGGACGTAAATAATCAAAAGATTTACGGGGAGACCCTAATGTATACAGGGTGTAAGAGACGGTGAACAGAAAACATTGTATGCATGATCAGACCATGAAACTTAACAACGTTTACTATGGAGCTTTTGTTGAAAAACGAATAGGTATTCGAGTCAGTCAGCTGATTTATAAATTCAGTCAGCTGAACTGGAATTTTGAATGGGAGGTAATTTTTTTCTTTTACCAATATAGCCTCCATACAAAAAAAAATACAGTTTCATAGTCGAAACATGCCTGCATTGTACAACGTCCTTTAGGACAGTCTTTCTGGATAACTCATGAACAATAAAAAAATTAAAGATTAATTTTTTTCTGTCTTATTTTACAGCAATAAATTGTTACTTTTCCAGCTGCAGCAATCTTTACTGAATCGTACAACTTGTTGGTATCAATTACAAGAAAATCGAAACTTCAAAAATATGATTGTTAATGAGTTAGCGTGAGAGACTGTACACCTTGTATATTGGACATAGAATATAGATACAAATGTAGGTAGTTGATTGATTTAGCTAAGAGCATCGCGACCCGTGGCTTTAACAGCATTTAATCCAGCTAAAACGCCGCCCGATCCGTCATAATGAATATTTATCCTCCACAAAAGTCAAGGGAGTCGCACATGGGCAGGCGACTTTGCGGTTTGTGACAGCCATCATATAAATGACTACTCGTAACGCAATGAAGAAGAAATCTCGGACTTAAACTTGCGATTGCGCACTTCAACTATTTCTTGTGTACCTAAGTGACTGTATTAAGCCTTGTGTGAAAAATAAAAGTCATGATTGGTCGTAATTATGACAAATTCTAAGATAGAGCCACTTTTTTAAGAGCGTTTAACAGTCTCACCATCTAAAAAACGCTTTGAGTTATCATCTCAATTTGATGCGACGAGGTGTATCGTGATATTTAGTTTTTGTATGGGACTTCATAAACGCCTTTCGTGTCCCACACGAAAAGTAGAAGAAATTAACAGGATCCGGAAAGAACGCGGCGCGTATGAAAACCTCATCCTCCACAGAAGTCAGCATACTTTTACGGCGCATACATATTTTAGTAGCTCAAGTAATTCCACTGATTACTTACTTAGTTTAATTTTTCTGAAAACGCTGGCTATACAAGTACATACGGCGCTGTAGTTAAGTGTATTGCTCGGGGATGGGCAAATAGATAAGCGAATGAAAAGTTAAATTAAATGGTTCTAGTTTGAGGCGAGTGTAGACGCAGAACTAGCGCCTAGCTTCAAGAAAAAAACAGATCTCTTCATGTAGAGAAGAGAAACTGAGAGAAAAGAGAAGCTGTTGGGGCATTTCTCATTCAAGAGGCCATCGAATCTATTATCTGATTTGCGAATGGCAAATAGCCGTTACGAAAAATAAAAATTCTCTTCATGCAAACAACACATCAGAGCTTTTTGTATAATCGTAAAGTTAGATTACACACTACAATCTCGATAAAATATTCGCAGTAATTTAAGTTAGGACAATAAGTTAGGACAATAAATAAATTACAAATTAATTAATTATAAGTATAAAAAGTGTTTTTTGGCGCATTTGCAAGTTTAAAGGGCATACGCGCCCGGTGTGTAGCGCCCTTAAATGTAACTTTACAACAAAACGAAAAACTTGTGTAAAGGACATTTTAATGTAAGTACATATTGCTTGAAGAAGAGATATGTTTTTTAAGGATTGGCGTTAGTTCTGCGGCTACACTTGCCTTGAGTAAGATTTCCTTTGGCTCGAGTTCTATGATACAAAAGTAGTAGCTTCTGGTGGAATACTTATTATTTAGTGTTGGTAAAATCTTGCAAGAGAATACTAAATCTAGACTAGATCTTAGACGAAATAAGGCAAGTTTTATCAGAAGCCTCACCCGAGAAAAGTCTAACGTAGCTTAATTTATGCAAAGCTAAGTTATAGCTAAGCATATTGGGCTACTGTAGTAGGCGGTTGTAAAACTCTGACGTCAGGGTTCATCAAGGCGTTAGACGACTCGGACTCCCACACGAAGATTGAGAAAAAGAAACACGATCTAGGATTTCTTGTGTCGAGGTGCCTTAATACACAAACTTATAGAGAATTCGTCATTTGAATATCTGCTTTTGAGGCGTGGCCAGAATCGAATCATTCAAAGATTTACTACCTGCACCACATCGGATGACAAAATAAAGCTATAGTCACTTACACCGCCAGCACATCAAAGTACCCACGTAATCCACGTACGTGATTCATTTAAGTAAGGGATCAACATATAGAGGTTTTTCTAAGTATTTTTATAAAAAACTAACTTAAAGGTTGACCCTATAAATGTGTACCGATTAATATGCTGTCGATAGTAGGGGAGACCGAGGGGAATTGGATCAGAGGGGTGTTGGATCAGCTTTGTTTTCTCGAAAAGAAGAACCATTAGCGAGCAGACTATAATGCAAGTGTGCCTATTTCTGCCCCTTGTTGACCCCTTAGTTAGCGTCCCTGACCAATCGCGCGCCATTTTGTTTTTATTGGATCATCGACAAAAAAATCGACAAAAGTAAGTTTTCTGCTGTTTTTTGACAGTCTAATATTTTGGAGGCGCTTTTATATTTTCATTTAAAATTGATACGAAATGAAACCTTACAAATTAAGGATTCAAATGGTCCCACTGGTACGTCTTGGTTCTCTGTGGTTTTATCACAGTTTAATTTTTTTTTCAAATTGGCACGATTTTTCGTACCGATGGCTGTTGGATCAGGCCGATCCAACACACCTCGGTAAAATTTTGTATGGTTAATTTAATAGATGTACTCGAACACTACGCGTGTTGTGCCGGCCGGATGTAAATAGGTGTTCAGAGGCACTACGCGCTGTGACTCGACCGGCTCGGTCGGACTCGGACTCGGACTCGGACTCGGACTCGGACTCGGACTCGGACTCGGACTCGGACTCTCCGACTTTCACTTGCACTTTCGTTTTCACTATCACTTTTACCAAATTTCACTTCAGGTTGTAACTGAACATTTTCATGATCATCAGAGAGTGAGTGTGTCAGTGAGTAAAGAAATAGGCGTTTTTTTAGATATCCATAAATTCAAAAGTATTAAAGCTATGTTATTAAAAATTTGCATGTTTAATAAGGTTACAATCTACAAGATATCCTGAGGATTTGATCGATCTGGTATATCGAAAACTAAAGTTATGAGAGTTCAAAAAAACGACAAAGCACTTAAAGGAGAGGTAGTTATTGCCCTCGCACTTCGCTTGGCTCGACTTGGAAGGGGCACTACCGTGCCCCTAGATAATTCTTCACACTTAATTATTTGGCTAATTTTTAGTAAATACACTTCAATTTTCAAGTTAGCTTTTATTGAAATGACATTAACATAAAATGATCCAACACACCTCTGTACCTGATCCATCACCCCTCGGTATGAGGGGTGTTGGATCAAAATGACTTGCTCGACTAGAGTTGAGTTTTTATTAAAGGGTTTATACTTATATTTATGACATGTATATCATTTAAAAGCTAATGAAATTTGCTATCGATTGGTGTAAACAAAAACGATTTATCTTTACAGAATTTTGTGTTACGAAGCAAAATGTTAAAAATGATCCAACACCCCTCGGTCTCCCTTACTCATATATGGAAGCACGAAGTATTGCATTGCAAAAAGTCATATACAATCGATCACTGCAAATCACACAATTCTGTAATGAACAAATCCCTCGCAAACCGCAACTGAGCTGTATAAGCTCCATTATACAACTCTATAACAGCTATAAGTGCACTATACAGCTCTATAACAGCTATAAGTGATATAAAAGCTATTTCTCTTCCCTCCGTACCGCCCAGTGATTCATTCGCCTTGTAATTTTATTACTCGTTAACTTTAATTTAATTACTTCTAAAATACATGCCTTTTTTATTAACCTCTTCGGGGAAATATTGAGGGCATGAATATTGAGCGGGGTTTGCAGTTTTATCGTGTTTTAGCATCTATAAGCAGATTCTAAACTGTACTTTTAGAAGGCAAGATCTAGATAGTTACGTTTATAAGCTTGAGCGTTTTCTACTTGGTTTTATCTCTTACTAGCGGTCTGTTAGCGGTTTCACCCGATGCGACTCGTTTTCCCGCTGGAAAAAACATCAGTTATACATATTCAAACCTTCCTATTGAATCACTCTATCTTATACAAAAAATCGCGTCTAAATCCGTTGCGTAGTTTAGGAGGTACTAACGAATTCCACGACAGACTGACAGATAAACGCAAAAAGTTTCATATTGTGTATTGATTCTTAACTGTGGGACAGTGATTCGACAAACGTTTCGAAGAACCCTGGTGTCAGAGTTTATACAAACGTATTACAAAAATATGATGGAAAAAATATCGTACCCCTGCGTTTGGTACTAAACAGACAGCTTTCAATACTCGTAACCTACGTCTCGTGCATTTTTAAAACGCACTTACATTAAAAAAAGTGCAATTTATGTAATTTAATTTAACGGGCCCTTCCATTAGTCGTATGAAGCGTGTGCCAATACAAATGATATGGAGGTTTATGAATGACAGACGGTGGGGGTAGGGGTTTTAGGGTTGCCAGGTCCTCATACGCAAAAGCCGGACAGACCTGCGAGTTTGGCCAAACATTTGGGTAAAAAATCGGGACAGCTTGCATTTTATACCAATTTTTGATAAAAAGTGTACATTTTTTTCCGAATATTTGGGCAAATAATCCGGACACCTTGCATTATTGAAGAATTATGGTCAGAATAAAAAAAAATCGGCGAATTTTTGATAGTATTTCAATAAACCAAAAGCAACATCGAGCTAGGTAGATACTTTATTTCTAATCAATCTCTAAACCAAAGCAAATTCGGTCTCGATGCGCGCGATTCGAAATGGAAAAATCCTTTCTAAATCCTAATAGGCCGCTGAAGCCGCTTATTTTGGCCGGACATACAATCAAAAAGTTTTAAAGTTCAAGTTTTTATTGCATAGTCAAAGTCTACGTATGTCCTGCTTTATCCTAACACCTGGCAACCCTAGTTGGGGGGTTAGGGGGTCCTAATGGATTACATTCGCGCGAGTGAATTAGGATATTGTCGTAGGATCTGTTCCGGTGCACTCCTTGTACTATCTCCCCATATTGGGGGTAAACAAAACATATTGTGATTAAATATTGATCAAATCATGGGATTACAAAGGGGATCACGTAATAAAATGTTGAAATAATTATATTCTGATGCTGCATATTATGTTGTTGTAAGATGACAGACGAGGTGGCGCAGGTTTAGTGCAATTGCCTGCGACGCAGGTTTCGGGTTCGATACCCGGTGGGTCACTCACAAAGTTGAGTTTCAAATTCACAAAGTTTATCACTTTGTGAATTTCTTCTCAGTTTGGACATTGCTGGTCAAACCACCTGATTATCCGAAAAGAAATATGATTCCGTGCTTTAGAGGGTAAGTTAAGCATTCGGTACCGGTTGCTGTCTATGATAACTTAGACGGCGGTTACACAACCATGGCAGAGGCCTGCTACTTGTAGTAGGCGGCTCGAAAACTCTGACACCAGGGTTCATCAGGTCGTTGGCCGACTTGGTATCTCACACGAAGAAGGACTAAGTTGTTTTTGATAAAACTAATTAAGAGTAAACGAATTAAAATGAGTAGTTAGGTGTAAAATTCAATTAAATTTAACGTAGTCTAATAAAACCTAATTTCGTATTCAGCAATTAAGCTTCAATTAAAAGCTTCTAATTAAACGTAATACTTTATGCGATCAAGATAATTTGTATAGACTTATAAACTTGGTAATTACTAATTAGAGGGCAAAATGTTAACCAGCCACATACATTATGCCTATATCCCTTGCGGGGAAGGCAGAGCGTAGACGGCAGTAAAAAACGGCCATCTAAACCACGTCTGACAAAAGTTTGTGAGTTATTCAAAAGACTGTGTATCACCATAGGGACAGGTTGTCAGCCTGTCGCCTAAAATTACAATTCACGTCAACTCTCCAATCCCTTAGTCGCTTCTTACGCTACACGCGGGAAAGAGATGTTGTGATGCTATTGTAAGCCGGCACCACACGGCAATTACTAAATAGAGGGCAAAAATGTAACCAACCACGTTGTTACGAAATATTGTAGCACCTTTGCTACGGCGTAGAGGCCGCAAGAGAGCGATGTTTAGCAGTGTAAGTATTAAACCTATGTTTAGAAAGCCATTCGCTGCATTCGCCTCCGTATGACAGTTGTATGGCGCTCCCTTTCTCATTTGAGTTTACAATTTGAAAAGCTATGTAGTGATATTATTCACAGAACGAAACCTAATTTACCTAAAACGAAAAATACAATTTAGTATGAAAATCTCCCAAAAGTGAGTAGAAAAAAAAACAAGAAAGATCGAACACAATCGTCATTGATAGAGCGGGAACGAGACGCAGCGTGTTTCGGCGTTGCGCTACTGTAGCGCAGTGAATGAATGGCTTTGTTTGCGCATAGCAGTGAGGAAACTTCATACAAACGCTCGAAACAGACGCACGACGCCACTTACAAGGAAACTGACCCAGTCTTACCCGAGCGAAATGTTCCCCAAATGCTGGTAGGAAGGGAATAAGGTATTTTCACATACTAATAAACAGTTATTGTTCTCACAGGGTTAATGCAGTTTAGAAACGGTGAAAGGTTTTTCAATTTTATATAATTTTAACCGGTCATAAAACATTTAAATACCGGATTTAACAAAATCCTTTTGCTAGATGATTTTGTGCTCTAGCATAGCATGTTGCGCCGACCCCAACAAATTTGGGATAAAGACAGACAGATAATATATTATTATAACCGAAATTGAAAACCCTTGCGATTCATCAGAAACGGGTCGAGTTTCTTTACTGTGCCATCTATATACTGCGACTGTAGCCTTCTCGCTACAAGGGTTTCAACTTATCAATTACACCGTTCGCTACTTACCGCACGGAAAGGGCAAATTGATTTAATGTAACCAGAGTACCAGAGAGTGCTTTGACGAATATTATTAACGTCTTTTTGCACCCTCCATTGTGGGGCTGTTCTTTCCCGCGGTGTCGAGTTACATCGAATCACACTTATCCAAATCTAACGGGTTGAGGTTCGGTAAGATTTGTCTATATTTAAGATGTTTGTAATTATGTTTTATATATACTAGGGAAAGCTATTACGTAAGTTGTCTCAATTAGTGCTGGAATAAAATAAGTTCTTAGATAAATTATTGCCTCGCTGCGCTCGGTAGATTGAGTCGGCGCTCTTGTAAATGCGGCAATCAAACATTTATGTCGGATATCTTCATATATGAGGCGTCTAATTTCAAAACCCGCTAAAACGAGTTCTCATAAAATGTGGGTATTCAAAAAAAACCGTTAGACAGCGTATTTTCTGCTTTTAGGTATGAAAATGTTGCTAAATGTATAATTCTCATCTAATGATATTTAGTAAATGCCTTAAATTCCTTTAAATCTACTGATTTTTGGAGAAATAACAAAGAATATTTTCATTTTGGCGGCTTTTGCTGTGAACTTTTTGTTTTAGCGGGTTTTGCAAAACACATGTTGTATTTTGGCGGCTTTTGATAAAAACATATTTTTGACATATTTCAAGCAGTGGATGGTACTCAACAATAAAACTTATTGTTGTGTTTGTAATTTATTCCATTGTTGTGAACCGTTAATGTAAACATAACAATATTTATTAGTAAGAAAAAAGAGGCTTCTTTTACGAGACTATGTTTTTAATTTTATTATATTTTCACTGGGATAAAAATAATCCAGTTTTTTTGGCGTAGCCCTGGCACCTTAAATGCTAATAACTGACTGTACATGAACAAAATAATTATTACACTTCTTTTTTTGGTTAGGCAGCCATGTAACAAACAAAACTTTGACCATTTGGCATAACACCATTTACACCAACACTGTTTATCAAGTAATTTGTACCGAAGTTTCTCTAACCGTTTTTCACGCTCCTTTGTGCACTTCCAGAGAGCTTCATTGCCGGGTCTTTTCCGCACGTCTTTGGGACTGTACTTATTAACAAATTGGGAGAAATCCTCCATAATTTTGTATTAAAAAACAGTAAATACTGCTCCAACTTATTAGCAGTTTTGAACAAATTGCCATACTATTTTGAAAGTCACGTGATCGGAATACTGCGCTGTCATTGGTCGAATTCATTTTAGTGGATTTTGAAACGCAAAGGGAGCATTTTAGCGGATATTGCAACGCAAGTCCAACTTTGGAAGGAATTTGTGTAGTAATGTACCGGGTTTGCTCAAGAATGATGGTAAGACTTGAAAGCCTGTAACAACAGCATCATTTTGAGATCAAATACCAGCATTTCACAAAAGTACTTTTTAGCGGGTTTTGAAATTAGACGCCTCATATATCTGACAGATAGCAAATTACCTATATTAAAAATATGCGTCTCGAGCTGTCAAAATTCATAGTTTGGGCCGGAAAACGGGCCGAAAATTATGTACCTAAGTGATATGAGTAGTTGAGTAGTAAATTATCGTGTTTTCTGCCAAAAGTGTGGTATTACCATTCCTCTTAATGAGGATGCCCATCCATATTCTACAGTGTGTTTTGTTTCAAAATTATATAATTAAGTACATTATCAAAGCTTTAAAGGTAGTTTTAAAATTATCAATATACTTTGAATAACAACACGAACATGGTAAATACATCTTCTATCTGCCTTCATTAAAGTCTCCTACATAACTTTTCATTAGGTACTCAAAGCACGTAATACATTTATCGATATATCCATACAAAGTATTGCGTGCGTTGGACAGCCCTGAACTAGGTAGTTGACATAGAAGGTGTAAAAAAATCAACTGCATATATTTTATGGGCGACTACCTCTATGAAACTGAACAACTTTCCCAAAGAAAAAAAAGTCGAAACATGAAAAAACATTATGACCAACTTGGAAAATAAATTGCGTCAGTCGGCAGGTACATTTTGTATGGGAAGTATTTTTTTTGCCATATCCTTTCGACCTATGTTTCTTGGAGAATAACTGCTCCTTATCTGGTTCTTAGTTTTCGCTTTCGGTCACTAGTAAAATTTCACCCTATATATAAGGTGTAAAAAAATTAACTGCAAATATTTAAAGGGGTGAACCAGTCCATCAAACTGAACAACTTTCCTCAAGAAACATAGGCCGAAATCAGAAAAAAAATGTTGGTCCTCCCATACAAATTGACCCGGTCGGCTGGTACATTTTGTATGGGAGGTCCAAAAACTTTTTTCATATTTCGACCTATGTTCCTTCGGGAAAGTTGTTCAGTTTCATGGGCTGGTTCACCCCTTAAAATATTTGCAGTTGATTTTTTTACATCCTGTATTTTAGTTACTTATTTTTACATTGTGTAAAGCGTGGCAGCCCTACTGGTGAAATACGAGCAGCCGTCCTCGTAAACGTCACATTAATTAGCCACCTCTAATGACGAGTTATGGCCGGCTAATGAGAAGAGTTGATCGCGGCGTATTTATTGTGGCCAACGCTGGACATTGGACACCACATTGCTATGCATACATGCGCTATACTGGGTATTTTGACATGAATATAGTACCTATGACCACAAATTAGGTAGACGGCGCGCGGGGTGCCTTTACAGATGGCTCACTCAGTAGGTACTAGCGACGATTTCGACGCTTACTGATTTTAACTAGAAATAACTGGAATCTCAGGGGAACTAAGAAGACGTCATATTTTTTTGGATTAAAATTGGCTCAGAATCAAATAATGTACCTACTTGGATCAGATTTTAGTTTTGATATTATATTCTTATACTTTGAGATTTTTGACAGTAGCTCCAGGGTTGGCTATGTAACAAGTAACAATTGCAAAAATCCTGAATAAGGTCGAGCGAACCTTCTGTAAACTCTCTATTTTGTGACTAAATGGTAAGAGGTGGTAAACTTTTGCTTATTACTTACCTACGTAGTAAGCATGAATGTCATTTCAGCAAAACTTACCTGAAACAGAAAGATATATTATTATTGTGGTTGTAATGAGAAATACCTAGTACATTTTAGCGGCTCTACTTATTATAATAGAGCTGTTTTACCGATTACATGAAGTAGGAAGCTGCGTGGAGTGAAAGCCTTAGAGTAAATATAAGCAAGCTATAGAGTGCCTAAAAAGTTAGAATGATTGGCAGTAGTCTGCACACAACCTATCTGTCTATCAGTAGCAAAACGCCAGTGACAACACTATGGAACCCCAATAACTTCTTATACATTTTACACATGTATATTTTTTTTATTTGGCTTAGAATACAAAAACATACAATAAGTTACATGCCTTTGATAAACCTCGTAAAGGTCTATGAAACAACTGCTTACGTTTTGACAGTATGGCGTAGGCTGATACGCGCACTCTTATAGCTTGCTTTTATATATTCTAAGGTGAAAGCGAAACTCCCTACTCCCTGTGACCCAATAAAAACCGGCTGAGTGGCAATTATCATAAATCCCTGGCACTTTATGTACGCGGAATAGAATTATAGCCTTAGGTTGACTGGACTAGGTATCGTGTGGTGCTGGTGTAGAATAGCATCGACCCATTCCTATTATATTATCACGACTGAATTATAATTATTCAGAAAATGAGCAGCAGTGTTCGCTATGAATGAAACATCTTGCACTGCGCTCGCCAATCCGCTTGTCAAGCGTGGTTTGTATGGCCGGTAAGTTAATAAATATTTTTCTCCGACGTCTGACTTAATCAGTACGGTGGAACTTAAGTTCAGAAATTGCTATTTGATTGATAGGTAGTTCATAAACGTCCGTTTGATGCCAGCTTAGAATATATTTGTCGATTGTGGCGCTGCCTAAACCGCAAGGGAATGAGACGTGATGTGTGTGCTTAAATAGTTTTAAATAGGCCTGCTACTTGCAGTAGGCGGTTGAAAAACTCTAACACTAGGGTTCATCGGGTTTTTGAACGACTCGGTGTCCCACACGAAGAGAGAGAATAGTTTTCTCAAACGTCTGACCAGATCAGGTGGCGTGTATATCATACTCGAGCTCTCATTCGCCACTAATTAATTAACAACCCGCTCTCAATTAAATTAACCGAGACCGGGGCATCGCACGCAATCGACGCCCTGCAGACGCCCCGCAGACGCCCCGCAGACGCAACGCTTACGCCCTGCGACCACCGCGAAAAAATTGCTTTGCTTGCGCTCTGCAGTGTGAAAACATTATACAAATGCTCGAAACAGACGCGCGACGGCGCGGCGCTTTCAAGAAAACTGACCCAGTCTCAATGTTTCCCGAATGCTCGTGGGCGTAAGGTGATTTCCCATAGTAGCCTTTGTTACTTACAACCGTGCCGCGTGATGCTGGCTTAGAATAGCATCACCCCAATTCTACCGGGTGTCGTAAAAAGCGACTAAGGGTTTATTTTTCAGGGAATGGGCAGCAGCGTTCCCTGTGAATTAAACATCTTGCACTGCGCTCGTAAATCCGCCTGCCAAGCGTGGTGAATATGGTAATGCCCCCAATAGGCCGATAGGGGAAGGCCCTTGTCCCGCAGGGGACTGTTGTGGCTGTAAAGGTAAGGTTACTTGCAGTTTTTATACGGATAAACATTTTCTAAAGTTATTTCCATTGTATTTTATTTTATCCTAAAGTGTCAATTCTTACGATTCAACAGAGGCGAGTTTCTTTACTGTTACATCTACTTATATACTGTGCCGCGACTCTATTAAACATCGTTAATACCGATCAATTTTCCTCGTTAAGGATCAATAAAGTTATTAAGCCGCCAACCATACCACCAAGCGAACAGGCTTGCTAATTTATTATGACTAGGTATTTATTCTGGTAAAAAAGATGCTAGGTAAGTATGGTGTTTATTAAATTTTGACGACCGTTGCTGTGTTTTTATCGCATCCGTAAAGTATACGTTAGGAAAATTCGAATTTCCGTTTTCGACCCATAAAAATATGGCGTCGCTTGTCGCTTGCGTTTTGCTGCGTCGACTTATGTGTCTGTCAAAAGGTTTGAAATAGCAACGGGGACGACTAAGTTAAAAAAAGGCACTTTTGTCAAGAGATCTCCACAATCCAAATGTTTTTAATAAATACACTCATGCATTTAAACGTCTAGGAGCAATTTAGAGACAGAACTCTAAAGTGCAATTTAAAAATTTGTATCTCAAACACGGACTAACAGTAAAACTAAATTGGCCTCTCGAAACTAGTGGAAGCGAGTTTAAAACACCGCCCTTAGGCGAGAACCACACGTGAATTCCGTTTGTGCGTTAATTTTGCGCAGCGACATCCGTTGCGTTTGATAAATACGAAGATACGATACGTTCTACCTTATTCTCATACAAAATACGGTTTTAGTTAAACGGTTAGACAGACGCACCCGCTGGCGCAAATATATCGCACAACGCTGCGTCAACGCATGCGTCTGTCAAGCAGTTTGACATAAACCATATTTATTTGAGAATAAGGTAGAGCTTGCGGAAAGTCATCCCGCTCCCGTATCGGCTTACACAGCCATGAAAAATCTTGCCTCAGACACTGAATAAATCGTCTGTTACAGATGTATGAGGCCGATGATGAGGCCTATGAAGGTCCAAATTATAATTGCCCCAACGAATGCAAAACTAACGCACAATCGAATGTGACGTGTGTTTTCCCTCAGCGGGGAGGGGACGTTTTAATTACGGCGTTTAAGTAAAAGCGACGCGAGCTGCATTACACGGATTCAGCCACCAAAAGCCTCCACTTAGCTAATGAAACATGTTCGTGTATAGTGTTTTAAGCGTCGTGAAGCGCCCGAGTAACGACAGGCCCCCAGCATTGTGCGTCGCGGCCCGCCGGATCCGGCCGGTTTTTCTCCGCAAATTAGAGATGCAACGAGTATTTGGCAAATAGTCGGTACCTATTCGGCTTATTCGGTACTCAATTTCTTTGATATTAGCAAATTTATGAGAAAATAGACTTCTTCTTCTTCGAGTGGGACACCAAGTCGAAAATACACTCATTTTATAGCAAAAAGTAGTTTATTATAAAAGAAAATTAATGATCGAAAATTTTAAAAAAGCTTATTGTGATGGATGAATAAAAACTAGGTTTTCTGCATTTATGTGTGCGTATGCAAGCAAAAAATACGCCACTTGTCTGAATACCGACTATTCGGCGGTGTTCTTGTCCGAATACCGAATATTCGACTTTCGCACGACACTAGAATTCGTTGCATCTCTACCACAAATCCTCATTTACTTGCATTATTTTAATGGAGGCATTGTGGGCGGATGTCCTTTGTCGCGCGGATGCGGATACGGCGCGGCGGGCGAGTGTGCGCCGCATAAGTGCATCACTGCCCCAAATTGCTTACCCAAATTAAACGCCAGAAAGCTCCACAACTAAGATATTTGGTTGTAATAAATGTAGTTTTATTGTTCTTGTAAGATCTATATCGTGTATATCGCCGCGTGATGCCGGTTTAGAATAGCATCACCCCATATCATTCCCGTGGATGTCGTAAGAAGCGACTAAGGGATTTGAGAGTTGTTATTTATTATCAATTTTAGGCGACAGGCTAACAACCTGTCACTATGATGATACACAGTTACAAAGTAAGTATTGGCGTGACAATCTTCTGAATTACTCTCAAACTTGACATGGTGTAAGTGGCCGTCTTTTACAGCCGTTTACGCTGTTTACCCCGCAAGGGATATAAGCGTGATATATTTACGTATTTCGTGTAATAAATCTAGTTTTATTGTACTCGCAAGATCTATAAAGTAGAGAGACGGGAAAGAAAAACAGCGTATCCATTTAACTAATTAACTGGGGCGAAGTCGTTTATAGGCCACGGGCCGAGTCCACAGAGAGATCGCTGGACCTCTAATAACTGGGTTCTCTAATAAGCTAAGAGGTTGTCTTGGCCGTGTATAAAAATGCAATCGGCGGAGGAAGGCAGGGCAGTACAGAGTAAGTAGTGCCGGGCGCCCAATGCAGAGAGACGGTTACAATGAAACGTCACTATCACTCCACTCACAGAGACATCTACACGCCGTCGTTTATGCTAGTCAAACAGGTGAGTGCCAACAGCGTTCGGTGCGGGCAGGTGGCAAAATGACGACACGCAAGTGCAAAAATTTTTGTAGTGTGTTATAGTGTAAGTGTAATGCACCTAAGAATATTTAACCTCGTTTCTAATTTAGAAAGAACACGCAGATCTATTGAGAAACAAGAACCCGATTGCATTATTATGTACAAAGTTGTATTTTACGATAAAAATCCGCCATCAAATATTTATAATTTTTAGTCTAGTAAGTGTCACTCGCACTGCTGAGTCGAATCTAACTACACCTCACATCAAGATCCGTCCAGCCGTTTGGGCTTTTCCTGTCTATTAGAGTAGAAGACTCTCGAAAAAAATGACCTTCCTTCTGAGGCAGTCGTGTAAAAAGTAGCAACCCTAGATTGAAGGTATAAATGATTGGCAAAAGGGGCGAGCTGTCCTTCTGTAAGGCAGGCAGGCAGGCAGGGCTGCTGGTCGTCCGGCGTCGTTCAAACTTTTCAAATTTTCCACCAGCTCCGGCGCGGTATTAATTTTAAATTAGAGGCAGACACGTAAATTGTCCCACATGTGAACCGCGTTAATTAAAGTTTTGTCTCTTCGCGTGTTTTTTATGAAAATAAGCTAATTACCCGACTGCCTCAGGATGGTTATGTTTTTCAAGAGTTTGTATGTACCTATGTATCCAGAAATTTGTTGTTATGTGATACAGCCCAAACGACTGGGCGGATCTTGACAAGTGAGGTGTCGTTAGATTTGTCTCAACAGTGCAAGTGACACTGGCTATATTAAAAAAACATAATTTCAAGATGGCGGATTTTAATCGCAAAATTCAACCTTGCAATTACCGCAGTTGGGTTTTTGTTTAATACATCTGCTTGTTATGCGACTTTTTCCGACCGCCTGAATTCCGGGGAGGTAAACCGCAAGAATTTACAGCTCATTAGGAAAATAATGGGAAAAGGGACTTAATATTCTTTTGTGTTATCGTACACTTATTAGCGATGTTAGATTTTGGAGTTGAAATAACATTTTACATTGATCTAAGTACCTACATGTTAGAAAGATGATAGGATGAAATTTTACTAGTGACCGATAGCGAGAATGCAGGACGAGCTGGTGATAAGGATCGACTTTCCCCAAGGAACACAATGTCGACATATGAAGAAAATATTAAGACCCATAATAACTCAAATCAGCTGATCGACAATCTTGTATGGGAGGTCAAATTTTCGGCCTGTGTTCCTTGGGGAAAGTTGTTGCTTATCAACAGCCCGTCGTGCATTTTCGCTATCGGTCTCTAGTAAAATTTTACTCTATTATATGCCCACTAAGATCTACAACTCGAACCTGCAACCTTCAGTAACCTACCATACCGTTGCCCGAAAGACAATTTTATTTCAACCCCTCATAAAATATGTACAAGTAGTTACGAATCCAATCTATCGTAGATTATATCGTACATTATGATAAAGATTTCAATTTGATAGGAGGAGTATTAATTTTCATGATTACTGCGACTGAATTTGTGTGGAGGCACGCGCATCAAATAAGACCCGTTTCACACTGAGAAAAAAGATATAATATTTGATGTTATACAGGATGGTAACGAGCGATGCTCTTGCTAAGCTCAACAAGCCAATCTGAACAACTTTTCTCAAGTAACTAAGGTTAATCTTTATAATATAAAATTTAGACCGCCCGTACAAAAAAGTCAGCTAACCGAGTTTCTATGAGAAATATTTTTTCAATGTTTTGATCTGACATATATTTTTAGGAAAAATTGTTTTGTTTAACATGCTAGGTTTTAGCGTTTTCGAGGAAGTCAATCGTTCGGTCCTTCACTGTAGATAATATTTCTCTATCTATCAATATCTTCATAGAACTATTTACAAGAAATACGATTAGAAGGAAATGTATTCAACATTGAACGTCATATTTAACTAAGTAATAGCTTTTCATTGAGCTTCACTATGTTTTTTTTATAATTCAACTCTATTTCTAGGAAAAATTGATAAGCGCTTCTCGTTTTCAACTAAAATACCTACTAAATTACTAAGAAATTCAAAATTGCATTCCTGTTTCTAACACATTATATTTTTCTACTACGCTCCAGCCACTTATATAAAGTTATGAACTCTAGTAATATACGACTACCTACTATAGCTTTATGTTCCTTGGTTTTGGATTTGATAAAACACTACTATAAAGAAGCAGGAAGTCATTCATCTTATAAAAAACCATGATATCAGAGCTTTTTAAACTGACCTAAAAAGGTTCTTAAAAATCATCGAAGCTTGTGTTAATTGACGGCGGTGGGGTACTAAAAACTTTGCAAGCTTATTTATTTCATGAAACTGAACAATTTTTTTAAGGAACATTTATTCCATCAATTTTATTTATACCACACAAATATATGTCAAACGTAACTCAAAAACATTTAATTAAAAACAGCCCTATTTTTCTTATTCTGTTCCTCACATCTGTAAAAGTTTCGTGCATAACGATAGTTAGCAAGGTTATCTGTGCGCACCGAGCCTTATTCGGTAGTTGATTAATTTCTAAACCTCATGACGCCTTAACTACCTCCATAATAACCAAACTAGACACGACTCGGGCCCAATGAATAAATTAAACACTAATTTCTTGACATACTTTGTTCGAGTGGCTCGCCTTGTACGTATGGCCTAGTTTTAAGCACTGCGGTAGACAGAAGTACTGAGATAAGATCTGTACTTAAATTATGATAAAGATTTGTCAATAAAACGTGATGCGTTTTTTTCTGGGATTGGATAAAAGGTATTTTATGCTAGGACCTACACGAGGAACTGCGACATACTTTTTAGACAATTTGTCAAAAACACTATTTGTGTTTAGTGGACATTTCATTCAAACATATTTTATTTATGTGGTATGGTGTCGGCTTAGAATAGCATCACCCAATATCTTTCCTGTGGGTGTCATAAAAAGCGACTAAGGGATTTGAGAGTTGATGTGTATTGTAATATAAGGCGACAGGCTGACAACCTATCACTATGGCGATACACAGTTTTCCGAATGAGTCTCAAACTTTTGTCAGACATGGTGTAAAAGGCAGTTTTTTTACAGCCGTTTACATTCTAAGTTCTACCCCGCTCATCTACCCCGTATGCATGTACCTATGCAGTTTTATAAAGGTGTAATAAAGACATTATTACATAATAGTTCTCATTTCAGATTTAATCTCGCTCTAGTCACTAAACCTGAGGACTACCCGCGTTACGTAATTACCACTGGAGTTATACGAGGCCCAATTAAAATCTTTTTACAATGATTTAATTAAGTCTACAATGTAACTAAGCAGATAATTTTACAAAGTTTATCGTACCACATTTTTATGCTAATGTTCTAAAAAGATTTTTAATTTTTTGTAATCATGTTGAATTTTATAGTTGTAATTAATAATAATGACTAAGAAAGACCTATCGAGGCAAGCAAGGTTTATTGGGTTAACTGTCGTGACTAGCCCACGTACTAAAAAAGTATCTATAGTGTTCTGAAATAAAATAGGTATTGTATTTTTTGTCTTAAGAGGGATCTATAGTCATTATTTTTCATACAAACGCTTTCAACGTATCCCTCTGTTAATTCGCAACCGATCGACTCAATTTTTGGCACGGTAACTCTTCTGGACTAGATCTATGCTCCATATTCTTTTTCTGGTTGTAATAATGCATTTAAAAAAAGATATGGCCGTGGCAAAATGCTCTAAAATTATTACCAAGTTTACGCCTTCGTATCTTCTAAATTAGACAATAATTTCAGCAAAACAAATGATACGGGCATAGAATATTTTATTGGCTGCAAAATAATGCCACTATTAACAAATTTGGTGGCGATTTCGAACGGGGAACCTGGTAAACCCAGAACGCAAATTTTCCGGTAGCGAGCTATAACTGTCTCTTTTACGGCTGTGGGACGGGTGGGTTGCATAAATGAGATAGAAATATTTTTATCAACTGACAGCTCACGAACTTCCAGCTTGGTATAGTAGCCTCTTACTACTCAAGTAGCGATGGTCGTCTTCCGACCAGATGGACTAGTGACAGAAAGGAGAGCTGCTAGTATAACTTGATTTTCACAACTGTGCGTATGGAGCTGTCAAAATATCAGTCCAGAAATGTCAACCGCTCTACAAGTTTTTACAGCTCCATACGCACAGTTATAAAAATCGAGTAATAGCGACTGGATGACGAAAATGGGAGGCCCGATAGGTAAAGTCTATATTGTTTGCTACAGTACCGGAGGTTTAAGACTACATGAGCAAATTCACAGGTAGTTAAGTATTTTGTAGTTTTGTTTGCCTTTTTCTTTTAATCTACTATACCAGTGCTTTTCAATCTTTTTGAATACGCGACCCCTTTCCAGGCAATATTTTACTGGCGACCCCCCCTGTTGGGTCATCCATAGAAAGGCAAAATTTGTAATAATAGCATTTAATCGGTGGCGGATACGGAAAGACTTTAAGAAACCAGACGTATCGCGAGCAAAGCGAGCTCAACTTTTTACACTACAAATGAGCGCGGAAGCTTAAACAGACTATAAAAGACACGTATAGCGAGCGAAGCGAGCTCGGATATTCCCGCAGGACCAGTTGTACCATTGGACAGTACCATAAGCAAGGAGCCTCAACACTGGCCATGAATGTAATCCAGGTAGAAAGGTGAACGTATCGCGAGCAAAACGAGCTCGACTTTTTACGCTACAAACGAGCATGGAAGCTTAAACAGACTATAAAGGAACGTATAGTGAGCGAAGCGAGCTAGACTTTTCGCGTTTCAAACAAGCAAGGAGCCTCAACACTAGCCGTGAATATAAAGCAGCTAGAAAGTTGAACGTATCGCGAGCGAAGCGAGCCCGACTTTTCACACTAGAAACAAGCAAAGAGCGTTTACTGCATACCTACGTTTTGATTGATTTAAAAAATAAACAAGCTCATTCTTAGTCCCTAAAAATGTAGTTCTGCCTTGACTTTTTTCTTTAGCCGGCGACCCCCCTGGCAAGGCTCGCCCCCTGGCAAGACCCCTGGGGGTCGCGACCCACAGTTTGAAAAACACTGTACTATACAATTCACATAATTTACCATAGTTAAGAGACCAAAAAAATAGTACTAACATTTTTGCCCACTTTTATAGTCGGTCGGAACTAGTTTATAAAAACTGTACAATAATTTGTGTAGTGATTAGAGGTGAGAGTAGCGGATCGTTTGTAGCACGCAAGACCCAGGTTCGATGCCCGGCTGGCTCTCACGAAGTGCATCAAAAAAACAAGAACCTTTTTATCGGACAGCAATTTGGAGCAATCACAGTTGTCACAGAATTTAGTAATTATCAAAATATGCTGCTAGGTACACCTACAGAAAAAATGCGTCTGGTATATTTAGTGTGATGTGACTGACTAGTCAGCAGGTAAGTAGTCGGTTTGGATTTTAAGACAGCTGATTGATAAGACTTAAGGTAGTTTAACTTTTTTTATTTTCTAGAGAATCCAGAAGAAAATTTGTTAAAAATTAAGGGGACTAAATAAATATCTTTTGCAACTAAATATTTTCCTAATAGCTTTAGCTTTTAATTTATTGTAAAGGGTCAGCCGGGGTAGCATGTTACCAGTTTAGGCCAATTGATTTTGATGGCCCATTGATACCGGCCGTCACATCAATCAAAATGTCCAAACTACAACACGATTGCCCCCAGGGTTTATTTATTGGCCTACAAAATACGGTAGTCGATTACATTTATAAACTACATAATAGTGGATACCATGACATGGTAAATGTTAAACTTAGATGGGTGTCCAAAAAGTGATTTAAAATTGGTACAAGAAAATTTGATTTGGATATTGGTAAACAGTGAAACGAGAAGTAAATTAATAAATAAAATTAAATTTACCCTATACAAATAGCTTATCGTATAGGACGACATTCAGAAAAGTAGTTGCAAGAGTCCATCTGCTATATATTCTATCCTAAAAGGTTGTCAAATGGTCACTTCTACGACTGATGTGATGATTCAAATTGAAGATGTATTCAGTATTTCGGTACTCATCGATTCAGCTTAATGCTGGCAAAGTAATTTCTGATCTGTATAACAATATCGTTTCAGTTAAGACAAAGGCTTCCTCTCACCACTCGTTGAGAAGTTTGACAAAGAGTTGAAAGATCCACCTGTCCAGCGCAGCATAGCGGAGATCAGACGCGGCAGCGGCTAAGCAGTCCTCGCCTCCAGCCACGCCTTTGATTCCCAAAGCGAGTGCCCAACCACTTTGATCTCCAGCCCCACAGGTAATTTGGAAAAACGTTATTTAATTAACTTTCGACAAGTCGGCGTAATCGTGTTACAAAGCCGCCGGGCGAACGGTCAAGTCTTTGAGCCGGTGGCGAGTGGCTGCGCACCCGAGCTCGACTTGATTTTTACGCCAAACATACGCGCCATAAAGCCGCTGTCATTTGCAGGTGCTTTCCAATTAACATTGCGCCTTTGACCACCGCGATCCGCACAAAGTAATAGCAACTACTCTTTGTTATTACCTATAGTTAACCGTGCAGCTAATAGACCGCCTGTAATGGACCCTTTGACGCGTTAATAAATATGTATTGAAAGTTTAATTAATGGGCGGCAGCGCGACGTGTGTTTTACGACACGTGTTTATGTTTACTACGTGCCGAGTGCACACTCTGAGTTTAGAGACAGGGTAGGACAATAGTTTTATGAGTTGCCGAAATAAGTTGGGGGTGTTTAAAGTTCGGGATTGGTTGTCGCATTTTGTGAGCGCCGTAGCAAGTCCCGCTGCGAGGCGCTGAGTCGCCCGGGGCGGCCCGGACGGACGATGGCCGCCTCTACGAGATAATTAACTCTATGAACTACGCTACGACAAGTACAATTAGGAATTTGCTTTAAAGCGCTAATAAATATCATTAACGCTGTTTGAGACCAACTTCAGCAGTTTAGGGGTGTTTGTCCAGACGTGTGAGGGAGGCGAGTTAAGTATGTAGTGAGTAAAAGCGAGTACATTATGACGCGGGGTGTCCAAAGTTCGTTGTTCCGAGCGGGTGACTCGCTCATATAAACAAAGCGGTCTTTGTGCGGTGTTCAATGAACAGCTTAATTGCATTTCTTCGCCACTTCTCTTTGCGGCATTTGCACGTCTCATAATCGGATTAATTCTTTAAACTCTCCCGAGAGGAAAAATACCGACATTCGCGTGGAAATGTTCGGTATAGGAGAAATATTGAAACTTTATTGAAAAATAGCCCGCGAACTCTGTCTTGCTAAAGGATGCTTAAGCATGTGCCAACAGGAGCGACACATCATGCTAAAAATTTTTTGTAATAGAGCTATTTTCATATCTATTGTAGTTAAGGCACGTAGGTAGGCCGACAGGCCCCCCCAATGCTGATAAAAGTTACTACTTATCTACCTATCATATATGTTGATCGGGACATTTGTTTTATTTTACAGTACAAATGCCGAATTTTCATAAACGGAATTTACTTATGTATACTTTTGTTACTGTTCAGACGAGTAAAATATCATCAAAATAGCCGCAAACGGCAGCCGAGCAGAGTCGCCCCATCAGCTGTATTCCGCTTATGATTCGTGCATTTTTAACACCCCTGACATTAACCATATTTGTATGAATATAAGGTCGAAAATCATATTGTCCTAATGCATGCGTTACGCAAAGCAAAAATTACGCACATTCTCGCCTATTTTTTTAAACTCACTCTAGAGGAAAAATACCGTATAGTCGCATGGAAATGTTCGGTAGAGCAAACATTGAAACATTACTAGGAAATTATTTTACAAAAAAATACCAAATTATTTAAAAGAGTATTTGTTTACTCGCGCACTTTTGTTATTGTTCAGACCAGTAAAATATCATCAAAATAGCAGCCGAGCAGACTCGTCCCATCAGCTGTATTCCGCTTATGATTCTTGCATTTTTAACACCCCTGAAAGGACTTGCAATCGTGCTATGGCTGTGTTGTGCAGCGCAGAATGCGAAATGTTTCTCTTACCAGTTTACAAGCAATGGACTATGAATAAGTACAATTCTACTTACGAAGAGCAAGAATAAGAATGTGTACTTTACTTACAGAAAGTCCACGAGGGATATTTTTATGCTGCTGTTTATTTAAAAGTGGTCGCCGCAGAAGTGAATTTAAAATCTAGTGCTCTGTAGTTTCTTTGATATTTGTTATTTAGAGTGTTTTCAAATATTATATCCTTGTAAACTTTGACGAGAAACACACGTAATGTCTGTTTGTGCGTTATTTATGCGCTAGCAGATGCCTCTGTCAAACCGTTTGACATAAACTGTATTGTAATGAAAATAAGGCGGAAAATCGTATTTATCAAACGTAACAGATAGCGCTGCGCAAAAATAACCAACAAACGAACTTTACGTGTGTTTCTCGCCTTAAATGTATCACTACGAAAGGGCTACACAAAATCACGGCTACAGTGTAATGCAAGTATGAAACCCTTTTTATCAGCTTACAAAATTCCGCTCTGACAAAAGCCCGTAAAGCACGTGTTGCTCATATCGCGTAGTTTACGAGCGGCCCATGAGCCACTCTTTTATCGCCTCATCTTGTATAACTGGCTGTATAACTAGCTGTATAACTGCTGTATTACAGCCAATAGCTGGTTAGTGGCTGTAGTAGGTCTACATGTTACAGGAAGCGGTGAAATTAGTTTTATCTTTGGGTTTTATCAGTGTGTGTGTAATGTTATCGGTGGGACTGAAACGGAAACTGTTAATCATTGATAGCATAAAGAGCAAAATGTGTAAAATGGAGGCGGCCTAAACAAAACAGTTCTAGTTCCATCTATTATTTGGTGGAGATAACGTCCATTGTTGCCCTTTTTTAGAGCTGCGTAACGCATGCGTTACGACAATGCGAATTTCTTCCATATTACAATACAAATATGGTATATGTTAAACTGTTTGACATACGCATCCGCTAGCGCTGCATCTCGCACAACGCTGCGTCGACAAATGCGTCTGTCAAACTGTTTGACGTATGTATGTATGTATGTAAAACTAGTCATAGAGTACTAAGCAACTTTGCCTGCCAAACGTTCGCGGCGGGGGCATCGATTAGTATAATTAATTAAGGCATTTCCCAATCAAGGCTCAGTCACGAAGTCTGTTAATAACGCTTGGAAAGGTCGTTGGGCTTTATTTTACTCGGTTAAGCTTGCACATTGCAAAACAATAGAAGGAGGTACAAATAAGTAAGTGTTTGTTACAAGGTAACCAGGTTTTTAGCTTAACTGGAATCACGGAGCATAAAACCAGCTTGGATTAATGTTTAAGAAATTGTATTAAGACGTTATCTTATTTTTATCCGAGAAAACAATGATGTAACAATATAATTTATCCCCGTTTTCAGTTGTAGCCTTTTCTAACTAAAACTACTTTGCGAAAACAACATGAAGGTCACATATATATCAAGATTGCTATACTCACTATATGCCGGCGTAGCCGGCCTTGGATTACATATATCGAGGTTGCTATACCCACTATATGCCGGCGTAGCCGGCCTTGGATTACATATATCGAGATTGCTATACCCACTATATGCCGGCGTAGCCGGCCTTGGATTACATATATCGAGATTGCTATACCCACTATATGCCGGCGTAGCCGGCCTTGGATTACATATATCGAGATTGCTATACCCACTATATGCCGGCTTAGCCGGCCTTGGATTACATATATCGAGATTGCTATACCCACTATATGCCGGCGTAGCCGGCCTTGGATTACATATATCGAGATTGCTATACCCCCTATATGCCGGCGTAGCCGGCCTTGGATGACATATATTGAGATTGCTATACCCACTATATGCCGGCGTAGCCGGCCTTGGATTACATATTACATACCTTGTACAGTGACAAGCAGTGTAATGTACCCACCTCCTCATAGTCCCTGTGGCTGAGGCGCGGCGGCGGCGGGTGCTGCGGCGCCGGCGCGGCTCATTCCCTCGACCGACGCGGGCGCCCCACCTTGCCCTTACGCACCGGCGCGCCGGGCGCTCCGCCCGCGCTCTTCATTAGTTTCTGCCAGTCCTGTTCGCAGACTAGTGCGCCCGCCAACATGTAATACCTGTAAAAAGAAGAATCTATAACAATTTCGTCATATAGGTTCAAAATGAGAGTGACGGGACCGGCCCAGTGTAATCAAGATTATCAGTGAGTTCACTCTATTTTCGATATATTTTTGTAGGAAGGTATACAAATAGAAGTAATTTGTCCTCTAGTCCCAAAAGTTATTACTCGTATGAGGGACCATTTAACAGAAAGTGCTGTCATCAACACTTAATCTGCTACGCTACAACTTTAGCTACGCCATAGTGATCGTAGAACTGTGCCTGGATTATTGAACTTGCATTTTTTTTACCGCAGGCAGGATTGAACCTGCGACTTTCAGAATCTGTACTGCCGACGCCTCTACCAACTGGGCTACCGCGGCTCAGGTATTTTACAGGTCAGACTTCAGGTATTTTACTGGCTGTTGATTACCTAATTATTAATTAAAGATTTATAGAAAATAGGAATACCTCCAGACTCAATTAGAACTAAGGCAAGAGAAAATTTCCTTCTAAGAATAATTAAGGTCCTAGAAATCACTCTGAAAGCGAATACGCAAAGCTCTTAGCTTTTAGAATGATTTCTAGGAATACGGAAAGGCTAAAAATAAGATAGAGATTTGTCTTTGTTTGGATCCGCCATCAATAATTATTTTATCCCATTATATATAGATTTTTATGATCTACTTAATATGATTTGATTTCTATGACAAGTATAGGTACGAGTAGGTATTTTATCTTACTTAACGCGAAATTTCTTCGCGTGCGGCCGATGTGGCTATAGTCGTAGTACGACAGTTTTTGGCGCTGAGTTCGAGAGGTGCACGTGTGTTTTTCATTCTACGCCTATATCCGCCTCGGCCGCACGTGGCGATCTTGCACCTTTAGACCTCCTTCCACTAGATGGATTGATGACTTGAAGATGGCGGTAGCGAGCGACTCGAAGGCGAATACGCGGGAAGACTGTGATATGATGTCTATGTGTTTAGGTGCTCACCTATCCCCTTGCGTAAGGTGTGACCAGTATTAGAATACGCGAAACACTATGTGGAACGCCGGTATCACATAATATCTAACTTTATCCATCTAACTAGTGTATGACTGACCGATGGACGGTGAAATAAGGAGCTTTCGCTTGAAAGAAACGCCTCGCCAAGCGTAGCAGCCAGATAGACCGACAGAGAGTAGAGTCCCCGACTGCGGAGGTTAGGATACTCAGCAGATCACGTTGGGGACCGACTGTTTCAACAGGAAATATTTGAAAGTTGCATATATAGCGATCGGCGGAAACACTTCGATACCGCGTTTCAGGACTGTAGCATACTTCCATACAGTCCTGTATGGAAGTATGCCACAGATGTATAGCTCACCTATCCCCTTGCATGAGGTGTGACCCGCACTTCGAACACGCGAAACACTTTATGTGGAACACGTGTAAGGGTTGCTGCGGCGCGCTCGTTCTCATCACGAATTCGCTCGCCGGTATCGCCTTAGATAGGTCACCAACTGTTCCAACCGGACATATTTGGAAGTTGCATATATAGAGATCGGCGGAAACACTTCGATACCGCGTTTTAGGACTGTATGGAAGTATGCGGAGCGCATGCGCCCCGCCACAGATAATCTGATGTAGGTATAGCTCACCTATCCCCTTGCATGAGGTGTGACCCGCACTTCGAACACGCGAAGCACTTTATGTGGAACACGTGTAAGGGTTGCTGCGGCGCGCTCGTTCTCATCACGAACTCGCTCGTCGGTATCTTTTTAGATTATGTTACCTACTGTTCCAACCATATTCCAACAATATTTGGAAGTTGCATATATAGCGATCGGCGGAAACACTTCGATACCGCGTTTTAGGACTGTATGGAAGTATGCGGAGCGCATGCGCGCCGCCACACATAATCTGATGTATAGCTCACCTATCCCCTTGCATGAGGTGTGACCCGCACTTCGAACAAGCGAAACACTTTATGTGGAACACGTGTAAGGGTTGCTGCGGCGCGCTCGTCCGCATGACGAATTCGTTCGCCGGTATCGCCTTAGATATGTTACCGACTGTTCCAACCGGACATATTTGGAAGTTGCTTATATAGCGATCGGCGGAAACACTTCGATACCGCGTTTTAGGACTGTATGGAAGTATGTCACAGATGCATAGCTCACCTATCCCCTTGCATGAGGTGTGACCCGCACTTCGAACAAGCGAAACACTTTATGTGGAACACGTGTAAGGGTTGCTGCGGCGCGCTCGTTCTCATCACGAATTCGCTCGTCGGTATCGCCTTAGATAGGTCACGAACTGTTCCAACCGGACATATTTGAAAGTTGCGTATATAGCGATTGGCGGAAACACTTCGATACCGCATTTCAGGACTGTATGGAAGTATGTGGAGAGCATGCGCGCTGCCACAGATGTACGAGTATAAAGCTTACCTATCGCCTTGCATGTGGTGTGACCCGCACTTCGGACAAGCGAAACACTTTATGTGGAACATGTGTAAGGGTTGCTGCGGTGCGCTCGTTCTCATCACGACAAACTCGCTCACTTGTATCGCCTTACATATGTCTAACTAGTGTATGACTGACCGATAGAGAGACCGACTGTTCCAACCGGACATATTTGGAAGTTGCATATATAGCGATCGGCGGAAACACTTCGATACCGCGTTTTAGGACTGTATGGAAGTATGCGGAGCGCATGCGCGCTGCCACAGATAATCTGATGTATAGCATAAACGTTAGTTTATTATATTATCTGTGCCCGCACTTCGAACAAGCGAAACACTTTATGTGGAACACGTGTAAGGGTTGCTGCGGCGCGCTCGTTCTCATCACGAACTCGCTATCGATATCACATGAGACAATGTCTAACTAGTGTGTGACTGATCCATGGACCAGGGCACACCAGGGGACCGACTGTTCCAACCGGACATATTTGGAAGTTGCATATATAGCGATCGGCGGAAACACTTCGATACCGCGTTTCAGAATTGCATGGAAGTATAGCTCACCTATCCCCTTGCATGAGGTGTGACCCGCACTTCGAACAGGCGAAACACTTTATGTGGAACACGTGTAAGGGTTGCTGTGGCGCGCTTGTCCGCATTACGAATTCGCTCGCTGGTATTGCCTTAGATAGGTCACCAACGGTTCCAACCGGCCATATTTGGAAGTTATGCTTATATAGCGATCGGCGGAAACACTTCGATACCGCGTTTTAGGACTGTATGGAAGTCTGCGGAGCGTATGTGCGCCGCCACAGATGTGTAGCTTACCTATCCCCTTGCATGAGGTGTGACCCGCACTTCGAACAAGCGAAACATTTTATGTGCAACACATGTAAGGGTTGCTGCAGCGCGCTCATCATCACAACTGCGTCTAGCAGAAGACTAATAGCCTGACTATGAAGGATATATGTGGGTAGTTGTATACGATGTATAGATAACTCACCTATCGCCTTGCATGAGGTGTGACCCGCACTTCGAACAGGCGAAACACTTTATGTGGAACACGTGTAAGGGTTGCTGCGGCGCGCTTGTCCGCATGACGAATTCGCTCGCTGGTATCGCCTGTCCGCACGCTGCGCACGCGCCGCCCGAGCCGAACATTCTGGAACAACGAGAGTTGAGGTTAGAATCATGAACTTACCAATTATTTCTATAGAATAGGTATAAAACTTTATTATTTAAAAGAGGTTTATAAAAATATTAGGTAAAGTAGACATTCGGGTGTGCAAGTCAAAGAAATTTCTATCTAAGGTACAGCACTTCACGCGCGAGTCCATCCTGAAAAATGCGTTGCCTGTACAGCAAAAGTGTATGTATGCAAGGAAATTGAAGAGGAGTTGAGAGAATTATCTCCTGAATCATCTTGTCATTTAGCTGATGACTGAAAATTAAAATGAAAACTAGTGGTTATATTGTTGGTTTTTACGGTAGCCAATTTTCCTGTTCACAGGAATCACAGGTCAAAAACCAGCCACGAAATACCGTGGTAAATATTTCACTTATACTTATACTTTTGTAGGGCTGTCTCTATATTAAAAGCTGCTAACATACGAAGTCATAAAAGAGTGATTGTATCACACAGTGTTGATGCACCTAGCTAGCTATTAATTTTTAAGCAAAGGATCTTGTGAGAAGCTATAAATTTTAAAGCACGTCACGCGGCGTCGTACTTGTTTGTCAATTTTGGACGATAGAGTGTCTCACCCTTCCCCGCTCGTGTCGCCCGCGTCGTCGCGCGCTCTAATGATCTCGTCAAGAGGTTTTAAATTATGTTCCTCTTCCTCATACAACAATCCGAAGGCGACACGTACACAAGACGCTCCCTTAATGAATAAAATAACGTGTCAAGATACAGTCTCCATCTTAAATTAATGAGGACGACGTATTCAATTTTACACGAAGCAAATAAAGTTCGACGAGATCGGTCCCCAACTTATTTTATTAAACTCGTGCTAAACACACATTCCGTAATTAATATATCGCCGTGAAAGGATACCTTAAAGTTCGGGCCCGATCGCAAATTCTTAATGGACCCATGCTACCCCAGAAAGTACTAACGAAACTAACTACTTTATCAAACCCTTTTGGATTTCGAAAAGTTGATTAGATGACAAAATTTACGTTTCGATGAGTCACGCAAATTACGCCTTTCGTCGTATGGAAATGTAATAAACGGATGAATAGAAATCGTGGATCTTGTACTGATTTTGTCGTGTGCGAACTTTTTCGTGTGTTTTGTTGGTGTTGGGGGGAGGGGGGATGCTGTGGGTACCCCGCGAGCGTCCAACACAAATAGATCCGTGCATGTTTGTCTTGGCGGGGTTTAATTAATTTTACCTTCATACGCCGATACTGGCGCTCCTTAATTGAAAACGCTCTCATCGGTGTGTAGACGAAACGAAATCCTATTTGCCTCGAATGACTCGAACGGATTTATCTTTTGAGACTTTTCAAAATTTACCTTTTGAAGATGAATCGGAAGATATGTAAGTAATTAAATTCTGATTGGCTGTGGTTTGTTATTGCCGGTATAATTAACGGTGGGCTGTAAATAATGGTGGTTCGTCGCGACGCTAATAGCAAGCACAATAATGGCTCATTAACCATTAAATATGGTTATTAAACGATCGAAATGCAACTATAATTGAAGCCTATTTATAGTCGTGCCTTAAAGGGGATTGCACTCGTGAAGGTTATTGTTCGCAAAGGTTTAGTTAGATCATTAAATAATTGCCGTGTGGTGCCGCTTTGAATAGCACTACTCCAAATTTTTCCCGTGGGAGTCGTAAGAAGCGACTAAGGTATTCATCGACTCTGAAATCCCTTACTCGCTTCTTGCGAACCCACGGAAAAGATATGAGGTGATGCTATTCTAAGCGCGCACCACACGGCAAAATTATTTAACTCTACAAAATTATACAACTTAATGTTATCGGAACCTATAAACTTAAGTGGTAGGAAGTTTAAAATGCTCATAAAACTAACGCAAGAACTTTCACATAATAAAACTATAAGTATTATGAGGAATATAAGGTAATAACCATATTTAATTTAATGTAGGTACATGGGCATGATGTCCAATGGGTGTTACAAAACAACCAATCAAAGTCAAAGAGGTATCCTCTTAAGTTTATACCTTTTAATGAGCAAGAATTATTAGGGATCTGGGAAACAACGGCTCAAACAATATTCACAAAATTTCGTAAATATGGGATTTTGGGGGTGACAAGTCGATCTACCTAGACAGAAATTATCCAAAAATCGTTGCTCCACACTTTTCATAAGTCGTTTTAAAACTCACAACGACATTTTTTGGTGATTAAGATAAGAATAACCGTTTTTGTAAGTTGTTTTGAAACTAATGCATAAAAATACAAATATCTGAGCGAGCTCGGTCCACCAGCTGGTTTTTAATTAGAAGGCCGAACGTTTTTGTCATTAAATTACATGGTCATTGCAATACAGTTTTGATTCATTCGCTTTTTTCATCTTCTCCGTAAAAGGTACGAATGCTAGAAATTGATTTATGTTACGAATAATCAGCATCATTATGTCGTTACTTCGCTTTATTGACCATTTATCAACGTTTAACGAGCAAATGTTAATCGCCAATCGCGACACGCTACGATTACAGCACGTTGTAAGATTGCTTACAGGCCGGCCACTTCTATAAGTTCATTGTGACAGCAGTCATGTCAAACTAATACTAAAAGAGATTTCATTAAAGAAAAGTGGACCTTATTCCATTACATTAGCAAGAAAACAGCTGGAAAGAATATTATCAAATTAAACTTATATGAGTTTCAGTTTGCGTTTCAATGAATTTCGGGTTGATCTGGGGGCACGGCAGTGCCCCCACCAAGTCGAGCTGAAAGCGGCACGGCCGTACCATCCTTTTCTCGAACCAGTTCAGGCCATTTTCGACCCCCCCATAACTCCCTTGTCGATAAGTTTAGAACCCCCATTTCAAAATATCTTATCAAGCACTGCATAGACACGATACATTTAAAATTTCATCAAATTTAAACCAGTAGTTTAGAAGTTATAGTCAGCTAAAGTTTCTAAATTTTCTGCCTGACTGACTGACCGATCATCAAAATTCTAAGGTACTTCTGGCAGACTGAGGAGCTTCAAACTTAGAATACAACTTGTATTTAGTGTATGAATAAAGGGAAAACTATAACATTCTGCAAATTCGGTTGCAACCGCATAATTAACTTTGTATTTCCATACAAATGTATAGGATTACAAAGTTAACTTTGCGGTTAAAAGTATCACCATGCACAAACACACTATTCCGAAGATACGTGATCGATGATCGGCGGCTAACATATTACATTATGTAGGTACCTACCTTTTCATTTTTATTCCACGAATTCAAGCAAAATAGAAACAAAAAACTTTCGAACGTATTCAGCTATGATAATGTATGACACAATTAGGTAGACGTACCTAAGTATAGGTATGTCGCCTTGTGGTGCCGGCTTAGAATAGCATCACCCCTAATCACATTAAACATCACCCAATCTAGGGAATTGGCAGTAGCGTTTTCTGTGAATATAACACCTTATACCGCGCTCGCTAAGGAAGAGGTAGATTACCTACAAAAAGAAATGAGATCCCACCAAAAACATTCACTTGTAAAAAGAACCAAGTCTCGCTTCTCAGTTCTTCTACTGTAAAAATTTGTGAGATCCATGTGATGCCAAGTCGGTTAGTGATTTATTCAAGGACTACTTCAGGGAACTTTCATCTTAAGCTATTGCGTAATTAGGTAACAGACATCATCTAATAGTAGCCATATCGATATTTAAAATCTTTTATATTTACAATAACTATAATGACTTGGCAATCGCAAACTATTTGCTTGTGAGATACGATGGTCCTGGTGCGATGGCCGGGTCATTCTAGTTATTGTAAATATAAAAGTTTTTAAATATCGATATGGCTACTATTGGATGATGTCTGTTACCTAATTACGCAATAGCTTAAGATGAAAGTTCCCTGAAGTAGTCCTTGAATAAATCACTAACCGACTTGGCATCACATGGATCTCACAAATTTTTACAGTAGAAGAACTGAGAAGCGAGACTTGGTTCTTTTTACAAGTGAATGTTTTTGGTGGGATTTATTTGACATCAACATCAGTTTCGCACGAATTGTCATATATATTTCACATCAAATAAAATATCTGCGTCTAAGTGTCCGTAGGTGCACCTATATTTACAACTAGCCTCCCGCCCGCAGTTTCACTCGCGGTATCTGTTTGGTCTAATAAAAATATTTTAAATACATTGCATTTAGAATCCAAAATTTCGAAACAGATTGCATCAAAAATCACGAACTGGAAGTGGATTTCGACTACTCGACAACAGATGGCGCCACTGCTTTAGGGATTGTAAAAGCCCTTACCTATATATTTAAAAATACGCCCTTTAAGTTGAAACGGGAACTTTCTTGTTCGATGGGAGATAAAGGGCTATTGCACAGTATAAGTCCCTTTATCGTACCGGGAATCCTTTTTAAGTTTTATCGGCACGTACATTTTATCAACTTAGTTTTATTATATATAATGATTTCTTTCATTAAAATGTAGATAGTTAAGTAAAAGTTGGCCCTCCCATACAAATTGACCCGGCCGGCCAACACACTTAGTATGGGACGACCAAATTTTTTTCGTATTTCGACCTATGTTCCTTGGGGAAAGTTGTTCAGTTTCATTGACAGAATACACCCTTAAGGGATCCGCCACTAATAAAAATACACCCTATATATATGCATTGATTATGCATGTAGGAAGGTATTGAAAGACTAAATAAACAAAATCATTCTTAATAAATCTATACATTAGTTGTAGAGGGTCGAAAGTCTGTATAATGTATTTGAGTTTAGGTACATTAATGCAAATGTAATATTAAAAACTTTTAAAGAAATAAAAATAAAAACTACAGAGGATTTATGGGGCATGTCAGTAAGACTATGTAGTTCCTTAATAGATACATTAGCACCATACTTAGCCTGTATATTTAATGCTTGCATTGATCATGGCGTATTTCCTGATCTCATGAAGCACAGTAAAATTATACCTCTTTTTAAAGCTGGCGATAAAACCGATCCCAGTAACTTTAGGCCAGTATCTGTACTACCAGTTTTGAGCAAAGTTTTTGAGAAAATTATACTTAATCAAATGCTCCTACATTTCAATCTCAATAAATTACTACATGATCAACAATTCGGTTTTACGAAAGGGCGCTCGACAACCGACGCTGCTGTTAAGCTCCTGCAACATATTTATGGTGCTTGGGAGGAGTCGCAGGATGTCATAGGGGTGTTCTGCGATTTGTCCAAGGCGTTTGATTGCGTTGATCATGAGACACTGTTGTTGAAACTGGACCATAACGGTATAAGAGGAAAAGCACTTGATTTGGTTCAATCTTATCTCGGAGGTAGGACGCAGAGAGTGCAGATAAATGGTGTGAAGTCACTGGGTTCTACTGTCAAAATTGGTGTACCGCAAGGATCAATTTTAGGACCGTTCCTATTTTTAGTGTACATAAACGACTTGCCCTTCATGGTACAGAATCATGTGCGTTAGGACCGCGGGTGTACAAGTTAGGATTGAGCTGCTTATTTACAGGATGGTAGTACCTGCAGTGTACCTCAGTGTACCTCCAATGAAATCCAGTGTACCTCTTTAGATAAAAAGTTATTCGAATAAATATGCACACCCGCCATTCTAACGTTAGGATGGCGGGTGTACATTTTTATTTCGGTCTGTAGATACTTATTTCGCTTTTATTCTTTTGTACTTTTGTGTACCTGCAGTGTACCTGTACATAAAAATATAAAATAATCAAAATGTTGACAAATACCAGTAAAAAACGTGTAAAAACGATATAGGGGAAACTGGGGGCACTTGAGCCCTAGGGGAGACTTTGTAAACGTTATTTCCAGAAAAGCAGAAGACTTAGAGAGCTACTTTCCTACAGGATGGTGGTACTTGCAGTGTACCTTAGTGTATCTTCAATGAAATCCAGTGTACCTCTTTAGATAAAAAGTTATTTGATGAAATATGCTCACCCGCCATTGTTACGTTAGGATGGCGGGTGTACATTTTTATTTCGGTCTGTAGATACTTATTTCGCTTTTCGTTTATAGTAATTTGGTGTACCTGCAGTGTACCTGTACATAAAATTAAAAAATAATCAAAATAATGACAAATACCAGTAAAAAACGTGTAAAAACCGCATAGGGGAAACTGGGTACACTGCAGGTACCACCATCCTGTAGGAAAGTAGCTCTCTAAGTCTTCTGCTTTTCTGGAAATAACGTTTACGAAGTCTCCCCTAGGGTTCAAGTGCCCCCAGTTTCCCCTATGCGGTTTTTACACGTTTTTACTGGTATTTGTCATCATTTTGATTATTTTATAATTTTATGTACAGGTACACTACAGGTGCACCAAATTACTATAAACGAAAATCGAAATATATATCTACAGACCGAAATAAAAATGTACACCCGCCATCCTAACGTAAGAATGGCGGGTGAGCATATTTCATCAAATAACTTTTTATCTAAAGAGGTACACTGGATTTCATTGAAGGTACACTAAGGTACACTGCAAGTACCACCATCCTGTAGGAAAGTTGCTCTCTAAGTCTTCTGCTTTTCTGGAAATAACGTTTACAAAGTTTCCCCTAGGGCTCAAGTGCCCCCAGTTTCCCCTATATCGTTTTTACACGTTCTTTACTGGTATTTGTCAACATTTTGATTATTTTATATTTTTATGTACAGGTACACTGCAGGTACACAAAAGTACAAAAGAATAAAAGCGAAATAAGTATCTACAGACCGAAATAAAAATGTACACCCGCCATCCTAACGTTCGAATGGCGGGTGTGCATATTTCATCGAATAACTTTTTATCTAAAGAGGTACACTGGATTTCATTGGAGGTACACTGAGGTACACTGCAGGTACTACCATCCTGTAGATAAGCAGCTCAATCCTAACTTGTACACCCGCGGTCCTAACGCACATACAGAATCAAGCCAAGATAGTGCTTTTTGCTGATGATACTTCTTTAATATTTAAAGTGGATAGAAAGGCTGTAAATATTTACGAAGTAAACGGCGCACTAGATCAGGTTAATAAATGGTTTAAGTCAAACAATTTAGTACTGAATTCTAAAAAAACTAAATGTATTAAATTTTCTTTGCCTAATGTAAAAAGTATTAAACACGATGTTGTTCTTAAGAATGAAAAGCTTGATTATGTTACTGAAACAGTTTTCTTGGGGATTACACTCGACGCACAAGTTCAATGGGATCCACATATACTAGCACTGGCTAGTAAACTTAGCTCTGCGGCTTACGCTGTTCGAAAAATTCGGCAATTGACTGATGTTGCTACGGCCAGGCTTGTATATTTTAGTTACTTTCACAGCATAATGTCCTACGGACTTTTGTTATGGGGTCAAGCCGCTAACATAGAAACTATCTTTGTGTTACAGAAAAGGGCAATAAGAGCAATATATAAACTGCGAAGTCATGAATCCCTAAGAGAATTGTTTAAAGAAATTGGCATTCTTACGCTTCCCTCGCAGTACATATTTGATAATATAATGTATGTGCGCAAGAATTCCAGTTCATATTTAAGAAACTCAGATATTCATTGTCGTAATACGAGAAATAAAAATAAAATTGTACCGCCACAAACCAGATTAAGTAAGATCAGTAAATCATATATGGGTAACTGTATACGGTACTATAATAAAATTCCAGAGGAAATTCTAAAGTTAAATGAGAGGCAATTTAAACTTAAAGTAAAGAATACTTTATGTTCAAAAGCGTATTATAAGACAGAACATTATTTGAAAGATAAAGATGTCTGGTCAGTAGCAACAGTTGCTCCAACGCAATGCAAGAGATAGGCATTATTTAAAAATAAACATGACATATATTTTAGTGGATATACCTTTACTTTTATGATATGTAAATTGACATGTATGGTGGTTAAATTTGACATTTTCATATTATTCTTTAATTATTTTTTTTGACATGTATTTTTTACATTTACTGTAAATCTACTATTTTTTCTTTTTTTGCTATGTTATTTAATTGCTCAAATGTTTAAAGAACATTTTAAAGACAAAACAGTTAGAATAATCTACTGTAATTTTTATTTTTATTTTGTGAGCCGTTTTTGGCTATTCTATTAATTTATTTTCTAAGTTAGCTAGGGTAGCTTAGGGCCTAAGAATATTGTAGATTTTAGAATAGGTGCACTTCTGGGCAGGTTTTTGGGCGGTTTTCCTGTCCGGCTAACCATACAAATGTAACTCCTTTTTAAAATTTTGACAGAATGTTATTCCATTTAATTGTCATTCATCGAGGCATAAAGTTGCATGCTGTGTGGTTAGCCTGGCCAGCCCCGAGGCAGTGCCTTTATTTTTATTTTTTTATCCCGCCTGAGCCGCGTTTAGAGTAGGAACTCAAATTGTTATAAAAAAGAGAAAATTTTGCATTAGAAATTTTCTCTTTTTTAAGATTGTATTAGAATATGACTTTCTTTAAGAGAATCTTGTACATTCCTACAAAGAAATAAATTATTGAATTTTGAATTTTGTACATTGAAGATTTTCCAAAAATACCTGTTTGGTGATACTTAAAATTGATAACAGAACACGACTCAGCAATTTTTAGATTTTTTTTCTGTTTAGATGTTTATCTGTTTATCTGTTTGTCTGTTTATCTGTTTATTTGTTTAGATGTTTGTATGTGAAAGCATCACGCAAAAACGACTGAACCGATTTTGATGCAAAGTATACCAAAATTTCGGGAAAATTACCGACCAGGTTATAGGCTAAAAAAAATCAACCCCTAAAAGGGGGGGATGCCACTTTTCTTGAAATAAGTTTGCACGGAAATCGATATTGCGTAGCGCTAGAGGAATAAGTTAAGTAAGTACTATAAGATGAAAAAAATTACCTGAAATTATTTCAAGGGGTGAACCAGTCCATGAAACTGAACAACTTTCCCTAAGGAACATGGGTCGAAAAATAAAAAAAAAATATCATCCCTCCAAATTACTCGGTCGGCTATCGGCGAGAACATTTTGTTCCTTTAGGGGGTCCAATTTTTTTTTCTAAAGTATTACATACTTTAAAACAAAACAAATATTTTAAAGGGTAAACCAGTCAAATGAAAAAAAGGTGAAATTGAACAACTTTTCCTAAAAAACATAGGTTGAAAAATGAAAAAAGTTCTGGCCCTCTCATATTAACTGACCCAGCCGGCCAACATATTTTGTATGGGAGGTCCAAATTTATTTTTCATATTTCGACCTATGTTCCTTAGGGAAAGTTATTCGGTTTCATGGACTGGTTCATCCCTTATATTATTTGTAGTTAATTTTTCGACCTATGTTCCTTAGGGAAAGTTGTTCGGTTTCATGGACTGGTTCATCCCATATATTATTTGTAGTTAATTTGTTTACACCTTATATTTTGAACTATGTTCTTTAGGGAAAGTGGTTTAGTTTCTTGAACTGGTTCACTTCTTACAATACTGGGTGTTACAAAACAACCAATAAAGCTGAAAGGAGGTCAAGGTACTCATGAAACTGAACAACTTTCCCCATAGAACATGGGTCGAAATATGAAAAAAATTTGGACATCCCATACAAAATGAACTCACTTTGTATGGGAAATTTATTGGTTGTTTTGTAATACGTTGTATATGCAGTTGTTTTTTTTACATTCATATTGGATGAAAATCTCTAGATTCATATTGCTATTATGGTAGCTTAGGATGCCTAGGCTACATTTTTTCTTTGGACCACTATAACCAGGACACCATGTATAAGCAAGCTATAGAGTGCGCCTAAAAAGTTCCGCAGTAGTCTGGGCGCAACCTCTCTGTCTGTCAGTAGCAAAACTCTCATTCAATTCTCATACTTAGTTCTCATACATTTGACGTCTGTCTGTATCTAGAGAGCAACTTCTTACGCTTTGACAGTACGCCTCGGGGCCTAATACGCACTCTATAACATGGTAATATATACTCTAAGGCCACCCCTATCGGGGGGTATTGCCATACTCACCACACGCTTGGCAGGCGGTTTGGCGAGCGCAGTGCAAGATGCTGCATTGACAGGGAACGCTGCTGCCCATTCCCTGGATGATTATCGCTTAGACGCTTTTTACGACACCCACGGGTAGAATTGGGGTGATGCTATTTAAAGCCGGCATCACACGGCAAATGGCTTACCTACTCCTTTAGAAAACAAAAAAACAATAAAGAAACATCGGTCTCAGTAGTAGTGTAGCCAACAATATCATCCAAATGTCACTCAGACGCTCAGACTTTGAAACAGGAGGGATAGAGGTGGGCTCTCCCCTTCATAGACAAGTAATACACAAATCGGCGGTATTCCGGGGTTCCTCTAGGTTATTTCAACATCATCGTCATCGTCTTTACCATCATCATCTGCGTGCTCTAATCGTACCTTTCACATGAGAAAAAGTATGAAGGGAAAAGAAAAATACACGTAACCTATACCATCATGTGTAAAAATTGTGTAAAAATCATGTTTGTTTTATGGGAGCCGCAACGGCAACAGAAATACCTACAACATATGTTATTAAAATTTAAAATTTTAACTGTCTTACTATCATGCTATCATGGAGATGTTACAGACAGACAGCGAAGCAAAGTTTCAGGGTGTAATAGGGTACACTTTGGGTTCGACACCCTAACAATCAATATCAATATCACACTACCTATTATTGAAAATGTAATCCGTTAGTGTGTATGAACAGGTTCACGAAAAAAGAAGACCTACCTGACCCGAAAATCCCAGAAAGAACGTTATGACACCGAAAAATAAGGAGAGCTAACACCACAAAAAGTTGGAAGGTGCAATGAAGAAGAAGAAGTAAATCTGTCTGTGTGGTTTAATTAATTGTGCATCAAACAATCAAAAATTAGCGATGTTTTTTGATGTTTGATATAATCGAAGATAAACGTCCTGATCATATTTTATGATTAGTGAGAACCTTTATAAGCACTGGAGGGCCTGTCTGTCTACCCACCTGACGGAACACCAGGAGCTCGGCAAAACTTTAAGAGATACGAAAATGTCTGTATTGAAAAAGTTGTTAAGCATGATGTGCCGCTTCTGATGGCGAAACGAAGTTCGCGGGCACCAGCTAGTACAATATAAGGTACATGTTACTTGTTTTCGTTCCTATATGTAGCGAGCGATATAAGAGTTCACTACAAAGTGATTGTTATAATCCTAACCAGTGTAGTTAAAGTTTTCCTGAAAAATCTCTCTCGATCCTTTTGTTAGATGAGGAAGACTACTTAACGGTATTAAAGTTGGCTGCGTTCGTGCGAAAATCCTTTTAAAACTTTTCCAAACTAATATCAGAACGATAAAAGAGGTTTTATATAATATGAAAATTGCTGTGAGAAGTAATAAGTAGTTCGGCGAAAGGAGCTAGGACCACTTTGCCCCAGTTCTTTTACGTCACAAAAAAACGTGTCCCAAATCGTCACAGTTTTGGTTTATAAAATCTTCAAACTGATACGTTAGATTCTATTCAAGGCTTGTAATAAACAGTCACACTTCTTCAGAATTATTTAAAAATACTAAGCACAGATATAAAAGCTGCGACTAACTAGGTTGGATATAGAGCTCAGGTTACCTATGAATGATTGGGCCTCAATATTGAGTGTGACAAACGAAGGCTCATTGAAGAAACTTTTCTGACGAAACGGGACTATGACACCGTCATATACCTTAGCATTTCAGCCTATTGTAAATAGGCCCTGCTGGAAAAAGGCTTCCCCTGGGTACGAAACAAGCCACGATCACCAGTTTCCACGGGACTGTGGCAAAGTGGGACTGTTTCGGCGAATGAGGGAATGGGAGACGGAGTGGGGGGAGGTGGGAGGGAGGCTGATCGGTCCCGGAGACGAATGGCTCTCAATATCGCCGAGATGTGTCCGGGAACGGGATATCTAACTTGTTGCTTCCAATCCTACTGCGGACATTGGGATAATAATATTTTGCAAATCGTTTATCTGCCTCTTGGCGTTTGAGAGGTTAACGCTGTTGTCATAATACTGGCAGTTATTATATCAATGCTTTCCGTTTGCAAAGATTTTTCAGTTTCTGATTAAACTTTCAAAAAGTTTATTCGTTGGTAAAGAAGGCACCTAATCATTATGATACCTTATCAAGTTGATGACTAGCAATGTTTGCGCTAGCCAATACTTACTTTGTGGCAATGTCGTTAGTTTATAAAGCTATGTTTTCATCAAAGGTATACTCGTAAATATGCATCAAATTAAAGGCATCAAAGTAATCACAGTGTCACCAGCAGCAACTCAATCAGCTACTTAAGAGATCCACATGTATGGGTCCTACATACAGGTTTAAAGAATGACTAGAATAAGTTGATCCTTTAAGTGAGCTGGCAATGCTTGTCTACTAGTTCTTAGTACTTAGATGCACACGTGTTTCTTATACGCTAGACGCAGAGGCGGCGTGCGCGACGTCGTTCACGTTCAGGTTTATTCCCATTGAGTACTGTTTACTCTGTCAACGACACGATTAGTTGATACAGCAAACTTCTACTATCTATGTGTAAGAAGAGCAAGGGCTTACATTTGTTTTCTAGTTAGTAACTAAAATTACAGCTAAGTTACGGCTAGACATTAGACACGAAACAAGACAGACCAGTGATGTCATCATGCCCGCCGCCCTGATATGACTGCTTACTCTTCTTTATGGGAAGAGAGCAAGACACCAGACGTGGCGTCGCGTGTCGTCGCCGCGCTTATAAGGTCCATTAACAACGTGCTAAATTGATACACTATCATCTACATGCATTAGGAAACAATAAAACAAGTTAAATATTTAAACCTTAGGTAAATACTGTAGTAAAAAAAAGTCTAACATGTTCCCTCCGGAGGGAATGGGAAGGTTCCGTTACGTCGCCGTGTGTCATTAGCGAATTGTTGGCGTGTCGCCGCGCTAACAAGGCCCGCTAACGACGCGCTAACTTGATACGCCGGCGTCTACATGCATTGTGATTATGTCATTATGACGTTTATTAACTAAGGACGCGTCACGCTGCGGAATCGGCGCTATACGATTGTATGAAGGGTATGTAACTCTTACGTTGTACAGTGAGATATGATCTGTGATTTAAGCATGTACCTATGTCCGAAAGAAAATATGGTTCCGTGCTTCAAGGCCCGCTAACGACGCGCTAACTTGACACACCAGCGTCTATATGCATTGTGATTATGTCATTATGACGTTTATTAACTAAGGACGCGTCACGCTGCGGAATCGGCGCTAAACGATTATATGAAGGGTATGTACCTCTTACGTTGTAAAGGGAGAAATTATCTGTGATTCCAGCCAAACCATTATTATTGAAAGCATCAAGCTATATCCGAAAAAAGATGGTTCCGTGCTTAGGAGGTTCAGTAAAACCGTCTGTTCTGCCTGATTGCTGTCTAAGATTAGGTATTTAGTCAGCGGTTGTTGACTGCTACTTGTAAAGGCAGTTAAAGAACACCAGGGTTCATCAGGTCGTAGGGTGCGTCGACTCCCGCACAAAAATAAGAAGGCATATTCGATTGTTAATCTTGTTAACCATAAATATTGAAACTAGTTGAAAATTTTTGTTTATTTTTAACTACTCTTTACATCCGCGTGGGATGTAATTATTTATAGTGAATTTTCGCTCTGTCATTAGAGAGAATACTGGGAAGAATCCTATTTTAAATTAACAAAATATATTTGATACAGTTTCACATTTTCCTAGAAACAATTAGTTTTTGTATCATGCCCATGTAGCTGGAATACGTAAATGAGAGCCATGCTTAGAGTGTAATAATATAATATACCAGGAGTAACGGATAGGTTATAACAAGCCGAAAGGAGGTCAAGGTACTCATGAAACTGAACAACTTTCCCCATGGAACATGGACCGAAATATGAAAAAAAAAATTTGGGCCTCCCATAGTAAATCAATTAGCTGATCGGTGATTTTGTATGGGAGTTCCAATTTTTATTTTTTCACATTTCGACCCATGTTGCATGGGGAAAGTTATTCAGTTTCATGAGTACCTTAACCTCCTTTCGGCTTGTTTACTCCCTGTATAAACAAGCTATATGTAGAGTGCGCCTAAAAAGTTAGAAGTGTTAGAACAGATAGCAGTAGTAAGAAAACAACGACTCTGTCCATCAGTAGCAAAACGTTAGTGACAACACTATTGAATCTCTAGAACTTCTCACAGACGTAGGTATCTACAGAGCAACTGCTTACGTTTTGACGCGGCGCGCTGGGCGATACGCGCACTCTATAGCTTGCTTATACAGGGAGTAACGGAAAGGGTATAACAAGCCGAAAGAAGGTCAAAGTACTCATGCATCTTTCTCCAAGGAACATGGGTCGAACTACTAAAAAATAAAAAGATCTGCCCAAGATCTGCGATAATAAATCAATCAGCTGACCGGCGATTTTGTATGAGAGGTCCAATTCTTTTTCATATTTCGATTCATTTTCCATGGGGAAAGTTGTGCAGTTTCATGAGTACCTTGACCTTCTATCGGCTTGTTATACTCTTTTTGTTACTCCTGGTATTATAAGCAAGCTATAGAGTGCGCGTAGGTATTTACCGTATTCGGTTTAATGGTGCCAAGATTGTTTAAAATATATTATTTATAAGTTGCTTGAATAAAATAAATACAATACAAATACAATACAATCACCCCACGCCGTACTTTTTAAAACAAAGCAGTTGACTTCCTTTCCGCTAAACCTTTTTTGTTTTTCCCTGTATACTGTAAGAGAGCCCTGATATCGCTCACTAAATTAATTACCATGCACCTAGATTCATAAACAAACTACAGGGAACAATCTCGTATTCAAATTTGGCGTGGTGAAACAACAGCGCGCGGAGTAAGGCGGATTACACACCTGACGTCTGCTGCTGCGTATTTTTACCGCATACGGCAGACAGTTGCGAGGAAATTTCGAATTCCCCATACCTACTAAAACCGACGCTGACGATCGTCTTCTTCTTCGAGTGGGACACCAAGTTGTCCAATTACTCGATGAACCCTGATGCTGACTATCGTAAACGCATCGGACGATATTACAGTTCGTGACAACCACCATATAAATGACGCCTTGTGACAGCTGCCGCAATGGGAAGGAGAAAACCAACGGAGAGAACTCAATAGAATGGTCAAGGATCAACTTACTGCAGAAGGCAGTGACTTTGCTAAACACGCCACAAATTTATGAAGACAAAGCTTTGTCATAGTTACATTTTTGACCATTTGTAGGCGGAGCAGTGGAAATTCTTTTCGTCATAAAACCGTATCCAACAAAACCGTGTGTGCGAACCGCGCTAGTTCCATCAACTCGTTCCGAACTCCCCTCCACACACTCCATCGGCGATTTTTAATTAAGTCCGTGGAGCGCAAACGAGCAAAGTAACACCATCAATTCATTATCCTAAACTCGGGCGATTGTTCCTCGTTCGCTACTTACGCAAACTTTCATTTTAATCAAGCGTTTAATTAAAAATTATCCGAGAAAAACAAAATAAGCCCGTTAGGGCGGTCTGAAACTAATTAAGGCGAGGCGCGTACGATGAGCCGGCGAGCTCGACAACAGCCGAGGTGAGGCGAGGTGGTGCCCTTAATTAAACGCCTTGTTCTAGTCCAGTGGGCGACGGCCGACGCCGCAACGCCCGACCACCGTTTAGCGAGTCTATTACTGTTGTACTGCGGAAAAAGTTACGAGTGTTCTAAGTAGGCCTGTGACGTACGACAAGAGTGTTCTTGCTGTAATTGTTCACGAAGGGTGTTTTTAATACTTTTCGTGTGCAGTACAATAACGCCCTAAGGGCAATACTGGGACTACCTTGGCGGTGTAGTGCGACTGGCATGTTTGCTGAGAATGGAGTGGTTGATGTTTTTGTTCTATTGAATAGACTGAAATTATCTTTTCATAAAAGACTGTCAGATTCAAAAAATTGTATTGTTGAAGCATTGTATAAAACATGTTACTTAAATGACTTTAATATGATTCGTATGTTTGTCATGTAATAATATCTACTAGTATTGTAGTACTTTATTTATTAATGACGTTATGTACCTATTTTAATTTAATCTATGACATGTTGCTTTGTGACTATTTATATTGGACTTGTGCCTGAAATAAACGTATTTTAATTTAATTTAATTTAATTTAATATGAGTGTTCTGGAATTAACACTATATTTTAGTCTGTCTAGCCCAAGTATCGTTTAGACCTACTGTTGTATTGCTAAACGGTTCGACATATTGTAGCAATGTGATTAATAATACAAATGTTCCAAAATTAACACCACGATCTAGTCTGCCCAGCACCGCCCAAGCATCGATTAACAAGACTATTACTGTTCCACTGCGGAAAAGTTACAAGAATTAGAAGCAAACCTGTAACGAAATCGCAAGTAAATGTGTACCTCCTGTTAAATGAATTGATGAAAACGTGAATATTCTGAAATTAAAACCTTGTTTTAGACTTCTACACCGGCTTGAAGTGTGCCCAAGTGGATACTGTGGCCCAGTTTAAAACTTCCTCATGATCTTATTTAGAGGATTTCCGATGGCCTAACCAGATATTATTTGGCTAAAACTTATTTTCAATAAATAGTGATGACAGCGCTAGTTTCAACGGGCAGCCCTTTAAATCCTAATATTTTTATTACATTTTCCGGGGTGCAGTGTTTCAGGCTTTGGCAGCAGATTACTTAAGGCGAGGAACACACGTAAAGTCCATTTGTGCGTTATTTTTGCGCAGCGCTATCGCATACGTTTGGAAAATACGATTTTCCACAATATTTTCATACAAATACGGTTTACATCAAACAGTTTGACAGATGAATTGTCTAGCGCTGCGCATGGCACGTCGCTGCGTCTGCCAAACCGTTTGAGATAAACCGTATTTGTTTGGAATAAGGTCGAAATGCGTATTGTCGTAACGCATGCGGTACGCAGCGCAAAATAACGCACAAACTGTCGTTATGTATGCTTCTCACCTTAATAAGTATAACAGCATCGTACAAGTATTGAGAATGCAATTAATTTAACAACTCTTTGTTTTATCCGTCAGTGCCGTGGCGGAACCAGCGCGAATCTTAATTAAGATTGGAACTTTGGATCACGGTAAACGGAAACTGATGCGATTCTGAAATAATCTTCTTACAACTACTAGTGAAACTGAAAAACTTTCCATAGGAACATAGGTCGAAAATGTCAAAATATGAATTAGATCTCCCATACAAAATGTACAGTTGACCGAGTTAATTTGTATTGGAAGTCCAATTTTTTCCATATCTCGACGTATGTTCCTTGAGCAAAATTGTTCAGTTTCACGAGTAGAACACACCCTAAATATATAAGGTGTAAAAAAATCAACTGCAAATATTTTAAGGGGTGAACCAGCCCGTGAAACTGAACAACTTTCCCCAAGGAACATAGGTCGAAATATGAAAAAAAATTTAGGACCTCCCAAACAAAATGTACTAGCCGGCCGAGTCAATTTGTATGGGAGGTCCAAATTTTTTTTTCATATTTCGGCCTATGTTCCTTGGGGAAAGTTGTTCAGTTTCATGGGCTGATTCACCCCTTAAAATATTTGCAGTTGATTTATTTACATCCTGTATTTGCAGTAAATTAAATAGGACCTTATAGGTATATTGAAATCTCAGTAGGGAGTAGGGAGCTTCTTATGCCAGTAGTGAATATCGATGGAAAATGTAAATGATTGTCACAATATTTAACACGCAAGATGAAACATGACCATAATGTGTATAACCATTTAAGCTTTTAAGAGATAAGCTTATACTGGTTATTCTTATTATTTGCATAAAGGGCAGAATACACCGCCTCCGTATGCATGACGTGCACGTCATCACGCGCGTAATGCATGGGATCGTATGAGACACAGTAGATACACCCCAATACGCGCGTGATGACGCGCACGCATATGTGCGTATTTTCAGATTTGTATAAGTATTAAAAGAAATGATATAAAAATACAATAACCTATACAAGAAAGTTATTATACTATCAGGTGACTCGTTGATACGATATGAATGAATCTCAAAAACTACCTTTACCTATTCATAAAAATTACAATACAATTAAGAAGTTTCAGAATTGACGAGTCCTAGTTAAAATAAGTTCTCTAGCCGGGTAAAGTTACAACAAGCTTGGATCCGAGTCCGAGATACCGGTTAAAACCGGTTAAGCATGACGGGAGTCTCGTAAGTTTTCTAATTAACGTTTATGTCAATATCAATTAACTTGTCCTAAGAATTAATTATGCCGCCATTACGGCTCCTCAATTTATTACTAAACTTTCACTAATCAATCTTAACTGGTACTTACTCCGTGCTAGTGCTATAAAATTACAGTCGAGCTAGATGAGTGAATATTCTGCAGTGTTCATACAGGGTGTAAGTAGAAAGTACCTATTTAAAACATAGCCTTTATTTTCGTAAAACGATATTGGAATAGGAACGGCCTAAATATTTCTATACAGCTCTACTTCATTATTTTGATTGTCCAAAGTGTTAAACTTATGTTACTTATAATGTTTTGCGAATAAAATTACAATCAATTCTCTGACAAGTGTATCAATAAGAAGTACGGCAGTACGAATCTAAGGTACAGATAATATGCATAGAGTCCCGCAAATATCGAGATTGGAATTTTCTTGCGGGATTTCTTGCATTCCCTAGTCTTTACTCAAAGTAGAATAAATGTTATTTAGTTACGTAAATTCAAAATTCAAATGGGTCGATTATTCATTAAAATTGAAGTAACAAATGATCTATGTATGAAACAACAGTACGGAGTTCCTAATTCCTCTATCCCAGTTCTGTCATCAGCAGTGAATGATGGAGTGCAAGCAAACTTCCCGTATGCACTCACAGAACCACGGCAGAGCCATCTATCTCCGCTGCTCTCTAACAAGACGCGCATGCCACTCAAAAACCGCCACTAAATTGCTTTATTGAAACCTTACACTGATAATGGTAGGCTTAAAAACCAAGCGATAGCGACAACGACGCGCGTCGTTGTCGCTGTCAAATGACTGGTTTGTATGGGGAACTAGAAAGACCGAGCGTCGGCGTCGTTGCGGCGCGCCACGACGCCGTCACATTGACAGCGCTCTGAGAAGCTCAAGGTTTGTATGGGATGCGGTCGGGTTTTTCTACAAGACCGCAAAATTCAAAATTTGACGGCGTCGTTGACGCGCGTCGTTGTCGCGACGCTTGGAAAATAAGGGTACCATTAGAAGTATACTGTCTCATTTCAATTCTATTTCCGTCCGCAAAAGGGCGGTTTCGGCGTGCGACTAACAGACGACCAGTAGACTAATGTCGCGGCCGCCGGCCGCAGCGATAACATCTCGCGTTCGCATCGCCACCTATTTATTTATTTATTTAATCAGCCTGAGCGACGGACAATGTGCCATTGTAAGCCCTGATTTATTGTGCACCTCACATCTATAATGGAGCCGATCGATTCTTGTACCGACAGATAAGGCGTGTGCCGGTGAAATTAATCGCTCATTATTTTCTTCGAACATCTGTAATGCGAGTCCCGGCGATATAAAGGTGTTTAAAAGGATTTATCGCGGGACGTCTCATCAAAATTAATAGACCTACTGCACTAGACTGGTTTCGAAACGTGTTAGTTTTCCAACTCTAATAAATGGTAACGATAACGACTCAAGTTGCTCGAATAAACTAACATTAAAATTACAGGAAACGGGCCAATAAACAATTTATTATGTTAATTTGCCTCACGATTTTTGAAGCTATCATTTTCGGCGTGATAATCAATTATATATCAAAATTAATTACAATATATTACTGTTAATTAAGCTGTGAAACCTCGAACGTGTGCATTACCACGTTAAGTAGGTTCATATCCGTCATATTTATTTCATTTTGCATTTTAATTGGCACTATTCCTTTATTAGCATAGAAATGGCTCTGATGGCTAATCAGTGCGGTGTGTCAAAAATGTTTAATTAAAAAGATTGATGGTTACCGGCGGAGCTGAGTACCAGGGCACCAGAAGTACAGTGGAGTTGCAAACTTATCTAATTAGTTAGCGGCGAGGGAGGGCGCTGTGCTGCCCCGGCGCTGGGCGGGCGGGTACTACCGCGAACAGTGTTGCTAGCGATTTCAGGTTTTACCTGTTGCTACCGAAAATAATACAAATTAATAATTTTGTTATTATTATCGGTAGCAAAGCAGGTAATTAATACAAATTAATTAGTTAATTGTGAAAAACTCAAAGCATATTGCAGATGGTGCTTAAATTACGTAACGACAACTAATAAGAAGTAACATAATTTTGACATTGACAGATTTCCGACGGAAAAGACACACTTGGGATGTTTATATATATAAGTCTATGCTTGGGATAGTTCACAGCACTAGTTTTGAGTTTTCGCGCTGGAGGGTGTTATCAACTGCTTCCCTTACCTATCCCAAATCAATTGGGGTGGCGCAACATGCTTTTTTAGAGCACAAAATCATGCAGCAAAAGGATTGTTTTATAACAAGCCGCCTGCCTGTTGTCAACCAACCGGCACAGCCCAAGGTATACTAGACAATATTTCAAAAGTATTTATAGGGAAAAAGAAAGAACTTTCCTGGTTGAGCTTAGGTTTGCAACTGTTTTACAATAGCAAGTCAAAGGAATAGTCAGTCAGTGTCAATTTGTCTTGTCCGTACGCTAAGCTGACCAGCCAGGATCCTTTAGCCGGCCAGAGTGCGTCTGTCCAAAAAGGTCGTAGCAGTATTCATTTTGAGTTTTAGCATCTGGCATCCCCGGCTCGGTCCGGACCGGTGCCGGTGCGCCCCGCGGGGCGCCGGGCGCGGGGCGCGGGGCGGGGCGCGGGGCACAGACGGGGGCAATTAGCGGTGATAGTCGATTAGCTCGTCGTGCGAGTGCGGCTTTTGACAAATGTTCCCGCTAATCAATTATTATTTATTCATGTTACAGCTAATTTGAATTATTAATTTTGAGCTGGCAATTTGAGCTATTGCGCTTTCTTTTGCGGCTTTTTGTATTTGACCAATTTGGTGTTTTGTGTGTTTACATTAACAGGGAACGCTGCTGCCCATTCTGTAGGTAGGCATTATAGTATCAGTTTATCGTACCTACCAAAGCACATTTAAAATAACAATTACAGAAAGAAAGAAAAATACAGGCAAAAAGGCGGACTTTTCCTATTAAAGGATCTTTCCAGCCAACCTTTAATAGACTGAGCGGACACGTTATACAAGAAAGTAACGTGGATGAATGTTGTATGACACTTACGCGTAGGGTTAGGACGATGCTATTTTAAACCGGCATCACAATTGTAGGTATTGTGCCGATATTTAAATAGGTTAATTAACAACGACAACTTAAACACAAATTATGTCTCACGACACGACGGCTTAATTACCGTTTCTTATAACGACAAAAAGTAACACATTCTATACATTATACCTGGTAATTAATTACGTTACCTTACCAGCCATATCGTTACTGACCTATTTATGTACATGTACTTATATGTAAATTAGTCATTAAGAACATGAAAACAATAGCTCGTTAATTATGTAACGCTAGCGTATGTATGTATAGGTAGGTATTTTAAACGTTTGCATATGATGTAGGTACCTAAGTTAAGCGTAAGTGTCACAAAGTTAACACTATTATAAAGAGGAAGGATTCGTTTTTTGTATGCAGGTATGTGATCGATCGATAAACTCCGAAACTACAAGACCAATTGCCGAAATTCTTTCATCATTAGAAAGCTACAATAGGTATTGCTGAGTAACATAGGCCACTTTTTACCACGGGAAAATATCTATCATGTTTCTCAATTTAATTCATATAGTAGGTAGTGTAATTTTCAGTAGAAGTAGAATAATTGGCTAAGTGCGTGAATAGATATTTCTTATAGCATATTTCCATGTGATGCCGGTTAAGAATAGCATCACCCCAATTCTAACCGTGGGTGTCGTAAAAAATTACTAAGTAATATTCATCCAGGGAATGGGCAGCAGCGTTCCCTGTAAATACAACATCTTGCACTGCGCTCGCCAATGCGCCTGCCAATGGTGGTGAGTGGACTGTTTTGGCTGTTTTGGTATCGTATGGCGTATTATGTATTCACTGAAATATGAATACTTACACTATTAAGTATGTACCTACCTACATAGACCTACCTAGAAAACCTTTGCAAAACTCTAATTAAATTTAATTATCAAATACAATGTTTCAGACCGAATTAAATACTAATTGAATATTAAGGCAATTATTAGTTTGCCAGACGCATTTTCATTAATTTGTAATATACTTAGGTAAAAGCAATGTAGGTAGGTTATAAGCGGTACAAAAATGGTGCTGTGTAGAATAAAAAACAAAATTAAATGAAAATAAGAGTAGGTATAAGCGGTTTGCATAATAGTTTTAAAAATAAGGTAATTCCCCGTGATAGATACCTAGGCATATTAAAATTTGTCAGAGATAAACGGAGAAAGAGTTTTTAAAATAGGTACCTACCTCAATAGTTTACGGAAAACACAAAATAAAAAAATATATTGCATTTTTGTGATAATATATTATACGGCGGGTTAGGTACCTAGTACACTATAGGTGGTTTCGCGTCGATCCCGATCGCTGTCTACGTTTGCTTAGATGGCGGTCATTACCTACAAACCATTTTATGGGCCTGCTACTTGTAGTAGGCGGTAAAAAAACTGAAAAACACCAGGGTTACCTCGGTGTCCCGCATAAAAAAGTACCTACACTATACCTACGCATAAAATGCCACATATAAAAGTGAACATCGTGTTTTTTTGCGCAGCGTGCCCTAAGACACTCGCATCCCTCATTTGCGGCGGGCTTTCTCTGTTGTTGTCACATTAGCGAATAACTGCCGCCGCCGTCGATATACGTTAATGATGCAGCCAAGGGACAAACGGGACACGCGGGGATGCCAGCTTTTTGACAAATTTATCACTAAATAGCCCGCATAAGTGGCGAAATTTACCGAATAAAATCGATACACAATTTAGTCTAAGACACTCGCATCCCGCATTTGAAGAGAAGGCCTGCTTCACATTAGCGAATAACTGCCGCAGCTTTCGATATTCGTTAATGATGCAGCCAAGGAACAAACGGGACACGCGGGGATGCTAGCTTTTTGTCAAAATTATCACATAACAGCCAGCTTATAATGCCGAAATAAAATAAGTAGATAGAAAATTGAATGTAAGACACTAGTATCCCTTATTTGCGGCGGCCTTTCTCTGTTGTTGTCACATTCCATGTCCGTCGATATAAGTTAATGATGCAGATAAGGGACAATTGTGAAGACGTAAATTCAAAACACTAGATCGAATGCGTAAGAAACGAAGTGTCTAAAATGCTCCCACTTCATCCCCAAATCTTCCCATCTGGCAACATCGTTAGCGGGACATCGGCCGTCTATTAGGAGGAAAAAGCCCCCTTTTGTGGCGCGCCGTCCGCCGGCCGCCGGTAATCACCTGATTTGTATCAGATATTCTAAATTGTGAGCCAAATTAGCCACGTATTTGTATTTGTACCTACTTTGCGCAGTCGGTATTGACGTTTAGGTTAGGCCCGGTGATCGTTATACTGTTAGACGCTTTATTTAGGGTAAAGGGGGCTGTAATTGGCCGGTCCGGATGTGGGGCACAGGTGCACTGTGCGTGCGTCGTGTGACTCAGGGTTGCCTGCACTACTGCCGATGTGAATGTCTAAACTCTTAAACATATTGGTTCCTTTACCCGATCTTTTCAAAATTTTTAAAATAATTAAGACAATAACCAAAAACCTACTTTGCGCAATCAGTAATCTCGATTTGGTTAGGCCCGGTGATCGTTATACTGTTAGACGCTTTATTTAGGGTAAAGGGGGCTGTAATTGGCCGGTCCGGATGTGGGGCACAGGTGCACGGTGCGTGCGTCGTGCGACTCAGGGTTGCCTGCACTACATACTACCGATGTGAATATCGAAACCCTATAGTATATAGCAAGCGATATAGTGCGCATAACGCCCCGAGTCGTACTGTCAAAACGTAAGCAGTTACTCCCTAGATACATACGTCAAATGTATGAGAAATAATAGAGGTACGAAAAATATGTGGTTTTATAAATAATGGTTTGTTCTTCATAAATAATATTATTACTACAAATTATGAAAGTAAAACAAAAAAATAGATTAAAAAATTTCCCATTATCGTGAAGGAGATAGGTATATCGTTTCAACTTCAGTCAAAGATCTTTCAAGTCTTTCAATGAAACTTTTTAACTGGCTCCGCGCTTAAATCTGGACAAGTCTCAATAAAATAGTTTCTTTTTTTAAACTTGGAAGTCAGGAAGCTCAATGAAATTAAAACTTAACGTGTTTGGAAATAAAGCAATTATTAGCAAACAATCGTGAGGCGGGGGTGCCAAGGGGCTCGGAAGGAGGGGTGCCTAATTAGGGAGGGGGGGAGGTAATGAGCCGAGATCGCTGGTCCGATATAACGAAGCAGGGATGTGACTTCAGTAACAAAAAACGATTATTGAAAGAAGACATCGATTTTTAAAATAATGTTTTTTTATTTCATATTTTGTTCTACTCTACATAATTTAACGTAATATTAAATTATTAATCATATTATAATTTTCAACAGGTATAATAAATATCGTAACCGATAAAAACCCTTGACATTAGACGTTTGAGCCAGAAGCCATATGTACGATATGATGGTATTGACCTTCCGCGGTACAAATTAATATCACATGAGACCTAACCTAATCAGTGTAATGTTTTTATTTGGTGCCGCATAAAGACCGATATATCTAACTTTTGACCACAGAAAATTTTGAAAAAAGGTTTGCAATAATCGATTAATGAAAGTTGCATAGTTGATTATTTAAAATAGTTCTTTTTTTTTCGAAAAATTACCTGTTATTTTAATAATCGTTTATTATTCACATCACTATAACGAAGGCTATTTACGCGGTGGTCGCTCACAAAATTGCGAGGTTTTGTTTTAAAAGCGGTTACCATTTGAGTTTTGCGATTAAGGAGTTTAATTAGACAGTGTTGTTTACAACCTCATTACGGAGGAAATAACCGCAGATATCGGCCGATAATTTATGAAGTTGAAAAATGGGTTCTCGCTAAGCAGATTCCGCTGTAGATTATAACCAAACAATCGGGGGTTTATGAATAAACATGAACTCAATTTTCTTGAGACTCCGCGGCGTTATTACGTTAAGGTTGTTCTCACCAAGTACCGCACTTCGGTATTTTGCTATTCAAAATATTTAAAACCTTCTTGACCAATCGACTCTCCCTCGGCCTGCACCCCTAGCGTATTTATATTATTGTAATACATCATAATATTATACTTTGATATTGGCGAAATTCGACTCAAAAGAGTTGTGAAGCCAATGGCTTTGCCACCTCAAATGAAGATTAAGAAAGGAGTTAAGAGGGAACGATAGTCATTATTTTTCATACAAACGCTTTCAACGTATCCCTCTGCCAATTCGCAACCGATCGACTCAATTTTTCGCACGATAACTCTTCTGGACTAGATTTATGCTCCATATTCTTTTTCTGGTTGTAATAATACATTTAAAAAAAGATATGGCCGTAGCTAAATGCTCTAAAATTAGCACCAAGTTTACGCCTTGGTATCTTCTAAATATGACAATAATTTCAGCAAAACAAATGATACGGGCATAGAATATTTTATTGGCAGCAAAATAATGCCACTATCAACAAATTTGGTGGCAATTTCGAACGGGGAACCTGGTAAACCCAGAACGCAAATTTTCCGGTAGCGAGCTATAACTATCTCTTTTACGGCTGCGGGACGGGTGGGATGTATAAATGAGATAGAAATATTTTTATCAACAGACAGCTCACGATCTTTCAGCTCGGTATAGTAGCCTCTTAAGTATGGTATCTTACAGAATATATCGCACGGCACACGATGGCGAACCACCTTGCGGCTATGATGGGCTGTTATTTTCTTGATAGCATGTCAAAAACGAGTACATCTCGTGGCATGTGTTCGACCCTTATTATAATTACGTTAAGGCAATAAATATCGCTTTCTAACCGAGACCTGTGATGACATCTATGACATCCCGTCGGCGGCGGCGATAACAAGTGCGTCTCAATAGTGGAGATAGCGCCTAAGATATGCTGTTGGTGATAAAAATAATAAATTAACAGACACGGCCTTCAATTGTTTGAGAATGGCGCTATTATTGTCAATGCTTTTTAAAATAGCTACTACCAGACGTCGTTTGCTGCATAATTACATGCATTATCTCGTTTTTATGACTAAAAAAAGAAATATTTAAAATGCTAAGTTTGCGACATGGTAATAAATAATAGTTACGAATATAGCGTTTTCTAAGTAGGTACAGTAAACAAAAACCTTAATAGAGATAGCATAGGCAAAATAACGTCAAATACAAATAATGTCCGCCTGTGCTTTTTTTGCGCTGCGTAACGAATGCGATAGGACAATACAAATTTCGACACTTTAATAATTTTCTAATACGGTTTATGTTAAACTGTTCGACGGTCGCATCAGACCCTAGTTCGAATGTCGGACTGACGCATCCGTCGACGCAGTGTTGTGCGATGCGCAGCGCTAGCCGTACCGTACGTAAACCGTATTTTTGTGAAAATGTGGTGCAAAATCGCATTCTTTAGCGCTGCGCAAAAATAACGGACTAAAGGACGTTATGCGTTTCGCGCTTAAGAAAGACATTTGTTCAATTTTTGATACTTCCAGCGATTTTCTCTCACCGTATCCTTTACCGAAAATCAGGGGTGCTGAAAAAATAAGCATCAGCACAACAACGGTCTAACTGTGTCGCCGTCAGTCGGGGTGTATTCTAATCGCCCGATAGCGTGCCTCGGTTCTACTAACGAGCGGGAGACCGATTTCTGAATCAGTAGAAAATCTGTTTTCTAACGAAAGGAATATATTTGAGCTCACTTGCAATGGTCCTAAATTGAATGTCCAATGGTCTAACTGTGTCGCCGTCAGTCGGGGTGTATTCTAATCGCTCGTTTCTACTAACGAGCGGGAGACCGATTTCTGAATCAGCAGAAAACCTGTTTATACGGCGACTGCGACGCAGGCAGACAGGATTTTCGGCTCATTAAAAGTTACAACAACATCAATTTAGACTTACTTAATGCTATAAATTCTCGTCTTTGTCGGCTGTTTTTGTTCCTATCTACTACACCTATGATGATGATCTCTCCGACCGATTTCGGCCATGGCCACCACTTCTACTCCTAATGTCGCTTCTGATGCAGCTATTGCAGCCGATTTTGGCAGTAAACTCCCGTGCACAGTATGGGCACGTCAGTTTGCCATTGATATAATTGTAGTTAATGGCGAAGGGAGGATCTATAGTGGTTGACCAGCTACTATTTATAGAAGGACGCATGCGAAATACTTTCTACTGATTCAAAGATCAGCCCCTGGCTGCGTTAACACGGCGCCTGCGACGGGAATTTCGCCTCATTAAAAGTTGCAACCTTCGGAGGAGGCAATTTGGGCCGCGACGACTCCGCCCGTACTTAATAACGACCCGACTTTACACTATCACTACACGTCTTCAGCAGTTCAGCTGTTCTGTTTTGTACCTACTACCTACACCTACAGGGTTACTGACAATAAGAATTATACTTGGTTTTACAGAACAACAAATAAAGTTGAAAGGAGGTTAAGGTACTCATGAAACTGAACAACTTACCCAAAAATGTTGGTCTTCCCATACAAAATGTACCAGCCAACCGAGTCAATTAGTATTTGAGGTCCAACATTTTTGGGAAAGTTGTTCAGTTTCATGAGTGCCTGCGACGGGAATTTCGCCTCATTAAAAGTTGCAACCTTCGGAGGAGGCAATTTGGGCCGCGACGACTCCGCCCGTACTTAATAACGACCCGACTTTACACTATCACTACACGTCTTCAGCAGTTCAGCTGTTTTATGTTGTACAATAAAAATTATAATAATTATTTATTTGCCTAGGAATATAATAGGTATTTTGTCGACACTGACTGCTTTTCTTGTGACATGACTCTTATATATATAAGTTTTGCGTGATAAGATTTTGCCCACTCGTAGCGCCTCTCTGTGGATGTGGAATCTACTATGCAATTATTGTTTTTGTTTTTCAAATGTCCTGTACGAGCGGCGTAGAAAAATATTCCACCTAGAGATCTTTCCCGCCGTATAACGTTTATTATCGTTTTTTTGGAGGAATAAATTTCTTTTACAGATGTATTTGAACGATTAAAACGTCTTACATACGATATTCTAAGACCTTGTATGATTGTTAGTATTACTATTATTATTAGCATCCCTGCACTGCCCCACCTGCCCCACTCGAATTAGTAAACAAACGCCTTTACGACCGTTTTACGACTACCCGCGATATTTCGGTCTCGCGCGCGCTCTTTTACGACATAATGAATTTGTTGATGAACTAGGTATTAGAAAGTTTCAAAATAGCCACCTCCGGTCACCGTCAGAAGACATGATCTGCTGAAGATTTACATGAAATAAGGCTTACTTGTTAAATAAGGCGTCAAAAGCTTTCTTACAAAAGAAAAAGACAAAATGTGTCAATCTTTTTAATAAATAATATTTTATGATCATATCATCTTCCTGCCCTTATCCCAAATCAGTTGGGGTCATTGCAATATACAAAATCATGTAGCAAAACGATTAAGCTAAAACTTATGATCAGCCGGTCGCTTGCCTGACGTCAACCCTCTTTGGGAATGCTGTTGTAGGTGGTATCACCGCCACCATGCAGTTGATTGACCATAGATGGCAGATATTCAGCCGAGGTCAAAAACTCTACGTCGTCTTTTACGAAACACCCCGAGTCGACTAGGGGTGGCAGTATTCTTAGCTGCTACCACATGGAATTATATTTTATGGTACATTCCTGTAATACCACATCTGTGGTTCAACCAGTGGTTGCGGTTGCTGGCTGTACTATTGCGGAAACGCTTTATGGCTCCTATTATCATCCTTTCATGGGCAGTTAACTAGTTAAAGACCGTATACAAATAAACTTGCCGTAACTTGTGGCTTCGCGGATCTAATCCATTATTTGAGAATTGACATGGTTCTGAGTAATGTTTTATCCTGCCAGATATTTAGAATTGGAATCATATTTTTTGATGGCGGTTTTCTATGATCTTTTATTAACTCGATAGAATTTTAAAACATTACTTTTTTTAAACCTATCTATCACATATTTGTTTTTAGGTTTATTTTCAATTGTTGTACTACGATGGATTGTAGTTTACTACACATTAAAGAAAAAGTTAATCAGTTTTAGTATCGTCTAGATCGAATCATACTGATTCTTAAATACCCAGAATTTAACGACCATGGAGTAAATACCTGCCTACCTATGTATAACAGGTGTTTTATTATTGTTATTGAATTATGATCAAAACTCCTAAAAAATCTTACTTCCCGGCGTTAGCAAAATCTTAAGGATATTTAGGTATATATAGAGTGTATTTTTATTAGTGGCGGATCCGTTAAGGGTGTGTTCTATCAATGAAACTGAACAACTTTCCCCAAGAAACATAGGTCGAAATATGAAAAAAAAATTTGGCCCTCCCATACAAATTGACCCGGCCGGCCAACACACTTAGTATGGGAAGACCAAAAATTTTTTTCGTATTTGGACCTATGTTCCTTAGGGAAAGTTGTTCAGTTTCATTGACAGAACACACCCTTAACGGATCCGCCACTAATAAAAATACACCCTATATAACATCAGCACAAAATTAATTTTTTATCTTATAAAGTTGGAAAAACTTAGAAGAAGTTTTGCTTAATATAGGATGCTTGCTTGATACCTTTGATATAAATACCTATTAATGTGATAGATAATTAATACTATTAAATACAATGTCAACTTGGTAGTTTGACTAAATGGTAATGTAGAGCCAACTTAAGCATATTATAGCGAAATTATACGCGCCCTCTCTGGTAAAGATAATTTACCTCCAACGAGGTATCTTAATCATTAATTTGCATATCGATACTAAGTTACCGCTAATATCAAGTACAGGCCTACTTACAGGGTGTTGATTTTAAATGATTATAGTAATAAAGTCACTTTCATATAACTAAAATTTAATATAGGTAGGTACAAAGCAACTGCTCTCAGAGGTCGTCGCTACAGACGTAAAGTAAAAAGATAATAGATTAGTTTGGGGTCGCCATGGCGGCCGGAGAGATCATCATTATCATCATCAAAGGTAAAAAATGCACGTTTTCTTAAATTGTTTTCCTATTTAGAAGTAAAAATAGTGCTTTAATTGCGGTTATAAATAATACTCTAATACTTTTTCGATATTGTTTCATGCTGTTTAAATTTATAGTTATTAGAATATACCTTATTGAATTTGTGAGAAGTGTTAGCCTTATTAGTTATTACAGGCCTAGAATGAACATTACATCAAGCTATGGCTTAATTACTCGACACTGGCGAAGTATTAACATCCTGTATATGAAATAGTGGGTGTACATACATCAGTCGGCGTGCAGAGAACGTCTCAGTTATGGGGAGGTTAACACATGAGGTTAATTAAGAGCAGAACGCCAACTATAACTAGCTAACTCAGACTCATGTCTGAAGGGCCATTTAGAGGTGACGATCCTATCCAATCTTCCGAATTATTTAAGGGTGAACCAGCCCAAAAAACTGAACAACTTTTCCTTAGGAACATAGATCGAAAATTGAAAAATAATAGGTTGTACCTGCCGTCTAAATAATCATAGACAGCAACCGGGACCGACGACTTAACGTGCTATCCGTAGTTCGGATCCATCTTGTTTTTCGAACAATCAGGTGGTTTAGCCTGCAATGTCTTAATCAGACTAGGAACAAAATCACAAAGTGATAAATATCAACTTTGTGACTGATCAGGTCACAATGGTCACCGGGAATTAAACCCGGAACCTTCTGCGTCGCAGGCAGTCGTACTAACCACTGCGCCACATCGGCTGTCAAACAGTTATCTAAATAGTGAGAAGAGTTAACCTAATAAATTATTACAGGTCTAGTCTAGAATTAACATTGTAATGGTATGGTTTAATTACTTGACACTGACAAAGTATTAACATCCTGTATATGAAATAGTGGGTGTACATACATCAGTCGGCGTGCAGAGAACGTCTCAGTTATGGGGAGGTTAACACATGAGGTTAATTAAGAGCAGAACGCCAACTATAACTAGCTAACTCCCCAAGTGGCATTCGGGGCTCTATAAAAGATGTATAGTAGTTCACATGTACTCCTCAAGCTGTATAAGTAAGCTGTACAAGGGCTGTATAGCTTGCTATAACTCCCTTATAGAACCCGTTTGGGCACAAATTAGACAGCTTTAAGTTCCACTATGGCTGTACAATAGCTGTACAATAGAATTATAATAGTAGTTTAAGCGGTAACGCCGAACTTAAAGCTGACTTACGGTACTATAGTGGACCCAGTGTGAACCATACAAACTCCATGAGTGTAATAAATAGTAACAAGTGGCCAATTACACAGCCTTCACAGTTATAAAATTCGACAAATGTACCCCTAGGCTACCTAAGAACCACGGTGTGTCTTTTATATTGCTATTTTTATTGTATTCCCTTAATATTATAGTTTGAGTTGTCAGTGCCACAGAAAACACCATCTAAATATCTCCGGCGGACATCAAATTGGATAAAATTCATTGCTATTACTGTTGTACCTGTTTAAGCTAATAAATAGTGTTAAATGCCATGGAAATGTAAATTTACTGTGAAATACATACATATTTATAGCTAAAATATTCACGCGCCTCGGTAAAAACGCGATATTATTTAATTTAAAGTACCTATTTAAATCACTGAGGGGAAAACTATTATTTTAAGTTTTTGATATATTGGGCTTTAAATTCATGCCATGGCAATTAGTAATAACATAAAATCAAAATTCAACCAGTCAATTTGCGTATTTTGCGTTAAATTTACATGATAATTTTGGAAATTTCTTTGGTAAATATTTTAGGTTAGTAGAAAAAAATGGTGGAAATGAAATACGGCTTAGTGAACTGCTGTAATTCCGATATAACACATTGAGCTGTATAAGGGTTCACATATGTTCCGTAAGAATGCCGTTGTCTGTGTGTAGTCCTACATCTGTACCACTACGGAGCCAAGGCCTATACATTCGTTCTGATGTGAACTTTTGTACAGCTTTAAGATGTACTTCAGGGTCAATTGTACACTTCTGTGCAGAAGTCAAAAAAAGGTTATTTTAATGTACACAAATACTTCCTACTACAAGTAATAGCTGTATAACAGTCCAAAATGGGTAAACATAACAGCCTTTAGCTGTATAACAGTCCACATGTGTTCTATTAAAATGCTAGCTCTATAACATCACACAAGTAGCCCGTTAAACAGCTGTTGCCGTAACTCTACCCCCCTATAATGCTCTTAGTCAGATGGCTGACTAAGGGATCGTTTTTAGACTATTATAACACCAACTGTCATATGCTAGCTCTATAAAATACCACAAGTAGCCCGTTAAACAGCTGTTGCCGTAACTCTACCCCCCTATAATGCTCTTAGTCAGACGGCTGACTAAGGGATCGTTTTTAGACCATTATAACACCGATTGTCGTATATAAGTACAAATCTACACTCCTATAAGTCCCTTATACAGGTAAAGGTGTAATCAATTGCAATAATGCAGCTTATAGATTACGAGTGAACTGAAATAATGCTTCAAGTACACCTGTACACTACATGTGTACTCTTAAATTGAGTAATATGCTTATTGGGTCAGACTCATGTCTGAAGGGCTGTTTACAGGTGCCGATCCGATCCAACCTCCCGAATATTTTGAGGCGTGAACCAGCCCAAGAAACTTAAAAATTTTCTCTGAGGAACAGATCAAAAATTGAAAAAAATATTATTTGGACCTGCCTTTTAGATAATACTCTAATTTCCTTATAATACCTATTTCTTGCTGTTTAACATTTTAATAATTAGAATATACCTAATTAAATTTGTGAGATGAGTTAGCCTATTAATTATTACAGGTTTAGTCTAGAATTAACATTGTAATGGTATAGTTTAATTACTCGACACTGACAAAGTATTAATTAACATCCTGTATATGAAATAGTGGGTGTACATACATCAGTCGTCGTGCAGTTAAATTTGTAGTTATTAGAATATAAGTACCTTATTAAATTTGTGAGATGAGTTAGCCTATTAATTATTACAGGTCTAGTCTAGGATTAACATTGTAATTGTATGGCTTAATTACTCGACACTGACAAAGTAGTAACATCCTGTATATGAAATAGTGGGTGTACATACATCAGTCGGCGTGCAGAGAACGTCTCAGTTATGGGGAGGTTAACACATGAGGTTAATTAAGAGCAGAACGCCAACTATAACTAGCTAACTCAGACTCATGTCTGAAGGGCTATTTACAAGTGCCGATCCTATCCATCTTTCGATTAGCACGCAGCTACAATAAATGTAAATAAATTAACCGCAAATATTACAAAGGATGGACCAGCTCGTCAAACTGAACAACTTTCCCTAAGGAACATTGGCCACAACAAATAAAATAAAAATAAAATGCCTACCATAAAAATGTGTTGGCCGGCTGGCTGGTCGGTTTGATATTTTTCATATTTCGAATTAAGTATGTTCATTGGGAAAAGTTGCTCAGTTTCGTAAACTGATTCACTCTTTAAAATATTCGTAGTAATTATTACAGTATCTAAATTTCAGAGATCTAAATATTTCCCAAAAGTATCCAATAGACCGTGTTGTTTGTCCTTTTTTTCACCATACAAACATTGATCCGAAAAAAAAAACGGTATCTAGGTTTGATATTTGTTATCGTCGTCCAAGTCTTTTTAAAAATTGTTAAGGATAGACCGTGGTTATTAAGGGATATGCTATGCAATGCAGTGCGCCCTGTAAGTATTGGATCTAATAAGGCCAAATGAAAACTGCTCTACGATAATTTTTAAAGAGGTTGAATCTAACAGCTAGATGAAATCGTTGTACCAGATCGTCGGCAATAAGTAATGCTCTTAACTCAAACTCATATTAGAATCACGACTTGAACCACTCGCGCCATAATAGATACGATTCGATCGTCATCCCGAGCATCCGCTAATTGGCTGTATATTATTTTAATTAATGACTCGGCTCGAGGTGTTTTACTAGTTTAAATTTAGATTTAAATTGGCTATTAACGATCATTATTGGTATAATGGTAATTGGATTTATAATCTTGAATGCGGTGATTATCTGATTATCTAAAAGAGTTTTATGATCAACTAATGATCATGATGATCGTTTTAGATCAAAAGCTATACAAATAAATAGTTACGAGTGTGTCATACCTAGAGGAGAATTGATCCGACTGTGAAATGGGACAAAGGGAATAACAAAAAAAGATTTAACAGTTGCCGATACAATTTGGTGAATCGCAGCGATGGGATCCGAAGTATCTCGACGCGATATGACAAGCTGAAGCCGCCGCTGACACGGCTGAATCTGCGACAGTAAACATTATTAAAAATTCCTTTCACAGCGGCCATCGAATAATGATTTGCGTCCGTCACGCCGCGCCGGGCCGCTGTCATACTTGCGCCAAATTTTCACCCGGGGGCGATTTTTACTATTTTTTGACGGCAGCCGAACGGCGGGCACTGCGTTTATTTATTAACAAAATTCGTCCGTCTGTCTAACACGTTTACTGGTCGATTCTTTTCGACTTTATGTCGTGGGAGTATGGTGGATATTTGCGGTTTTCTGTGGGTTGTTGTTAGGTCGTTTCGGCGTGCGCGCGCGTCGTTTACGAGGCCGGTAGAGTCGGCTTCGCGTCGCAGCGCACCGCGCGCTCCACCCATATCAATTTCGAATTTCGAATTCGACTAGGCCCGAATACGTTTCCTATTCGGTCCGTCCAGTAGATTGCGTTTTGTGTGTAAAACTGTTACACTAAATTAAACGCTTTAATAATAAAATAGGAGTAAAACTCCATTCGATATGTTATGTTGACCAAACTGTTGATCTGTGAAATATATCGGTCGGTTTCATAAATGGTCCAATAGACGAGACCTACCCATTTTTATATTTAATGTAAAAAAATATTATTTTAATTTAAACCAAAATGTACCCATGAAATTAAAGCGGGTTTTCTTGCTTTTATCCATATCTTCCTCAATTATCTCAATTTTATATTTCCTAAGATACAATTACTATTGTGAAAGATAGGATTGTGTTTCTGGCACATAGCTCGAAACTATCGTGCTTTGCTGATCCACCGCCAACGGCGTCTACCGCGCGTCTCCCGTCCGTCTACCGCACGGGCCCCGCGCGTCAAACGTGATGGTAACTAATAACGTGTCTCGGTACGCTAACGACGCCGTCACGACTGCATTATTTACCCACCTGATTAGTTCGCAGGAGCCAGCCGCACTAATTAGCGGTCGTGTGTCCATCATTTCCGGTTTTAGTAGGACACCGCGCTTCTGCAGTCTGTCTACGGTATGTCTATCGTGCATCTACTGACAGTCTACCGTGCTTTCCGTTCGTCTACTGTGCGTTTACTATTCGTCAACTGACTTTGATAATGATTGAACGACCCTGCCGTTCAGGCAAATACAAGGCTGAGCATACTGATTTAACTGCACTATTGTTACCTATAAGAAAAAAAGTATTTACAAGTACGCCGTATCCTCATATTTCCGCAAATCATGGTCAGTGTAGTCTGTACCACTCTCGGACCCGCATCACCGGCGATTCAATTTGATTTGTAACTGCATTATTGTTTCTTATAAGAAAAAAAGTATTTACAAGTACGCCGTATCCTCATATTTCCGCAAATCATAGTAGTCTGTAGTCACTGTAGTCTGTACCGCTCTCGGACCCGCATCATCGGCGATTCAATTTGATTTGTAACTGCACTATTGTCTCCTCCTACAAGTAAAATAAGTTTAATTAAATACGTTGTGTCCAAATATTCCGGCAAGTCATAGCCACTGTAGTCTGTACCACTCTCAGACCCGCATCACCGGCGATTCAATTTGATTTGTAACTGCACTGTTGTATCCTATATGTAAAACACGTTATTATAAAGACGCCGTGTCCACATATAACCGAAAGTCATGGCCACTGTAGTCTGTACCGCTCTCGGACCCGCATCACCGGCGATTCAATTTGATTTGTAACTGCACTATCGCTAATTGGCGCTAGTTTGTAATTGATGATCCCGGTACTTTCGGGGAACCAACAACCCGGGGGCAGGTGACGGGCGCGTTTTGCGTGCTGTTACACTCGTGCCGGTTTAAAATAGCATCACCCCAATTCTGCCCGTGCGTGTCGTAAAATCGGACTGAGGAATAATCGTCCAGGGAATGGGCAGCACCGTTCCCTGTGAATGCTTAATCCTGCGAAGCGTGGCATGGAAAATACCTCCCAATCAGGGTTGTTCCATCATGATAATTTTCCTGCTGTCAATAATTTGATTTGCTGCACTATCGCTAATTGGCGCTAGTTTGTAACAGGTGACATGACGGGCGCGCGGCATAAGGACGAAAAATTTGTTCTTTGGTTTTGTGTCTGTGTTTTGTTGTTTAATTTGATTTGATTTGAAGGACTCGTGCTTTGCTTACTGTTTGTTAGTGTCTAGACCATGACGACCGAAATTACGCGACGGAATTCGGTGCAATTACGCCAGCAATGTTATTTGCATTACGGATGACACACTTCGGCCGAAATCACGCCGCCGAATTTAGGTCCGAAGTAATTCGGCGTGATCTGACCGTAATTTCGGCGCTTATAGCATATCATCCCAAACGAAAACCCCGAATACTGACGGAACGGATTTCGGTCGCGTAATTTCGGTGGTAGTGTGGCTACACACTTATTCTGATTTAATGCCGGCTGAAGGAAACGATGATAATCTACTACCCTGTAAAGAAACTCTCATTTTCTGAACATCACTAAAATCACTGCAGCTAAATCTACATGCCGACGCAATCCACAGGCGAAATACACGCAAGACTCCATCAAGAACACACGACGAACTTCCAATTTCTAAAACAAAGACTTCAGACGATAGAGTAGATGGTACACGAGCAAGATTGGTTCGTCTCGTCCATCGACGGCTGGACGCAACTTGATGACGCGAAGGGGCACGCGTCAGTTTTAATAGAATTCTAGAGGTAACACTATGGACAACTACAGTGAGGCTACGAGAAACTCCGGTCAATTAGATTTAACGTGCTCCAAAAAAACAAATAGGTAAGTGAAAGTCGGGTATATTGGACCGTTCGGTAAAATTTACCACCCCTACAAAATCTAGTTACTTGCCGTTATTTCATTTGGGAGGTATTATAAACCAGAACTGTTTTTTATACTTTGATCTATTAAATACAGTGTGCAGTTGTAGGCTGAATCACCTGATTTTCAGAAATACATGCAAGACTCCATCAAGAACACACGACGAACTTCCAATTTCTAAAACAAAGACTTCAGACGATAGAGTGTAGATGGAGCTACACGAGCAAGATTGGTTCGTCTCGTCCATCGCCGGCTGGACGCAACTTGATGACGCGAAGGGACACGCGTCAGGTTTGGTAAAATTCTAGAGGTAACCCTAGTAGGGTTACCCTACAAACAGGCAGAGTGAAGCCATGAGAAACTCCGTTCAATCAGACGTAGCGAGCTCCATCAAATACAATCACCTTCCATAATAACTTTGGATAGGTCTTTGAAAAACACTCCTTGTGCGTCTAAGGTAAAATATACCTATCTGCGTACCTATGTCAAGTCACAACAGATAGTAGGTTGTTATTTTTTGATATGACGACGTACGTAGAACGGCTTTGAAATAATAGCAAACTTTACGTGGGTGTGTTTTGATTTAACCCTTATTAGACTAAATAAGTATATTTTTGTAATTAGCTGAAATCCAAGCTTTTAGTTAACATTACTCATGCTTCATTTCGATTAAACGTACAGTTCTTTCATCTCGATTAATCGTGGAGTTCTTTCCGAATACTTTCTTAACTCTGAGGCACACGACGGTCGCCGGCTACGAGACGTTTGACAAAACACGACGGCCGATAGACGCCAAATTGATGACGACAAATATCGGCACAGCTGACAAGTTAGTGATACAACAACAAACGTGTACGTGTACAGATCGGACATCTTGTTAACTAGACAATGGGCCATCACCCATCTGACATCTAGCTGCAGCGAATATAACTAAAATAGAAAGACTTTTTTGGCCGTTATTTGATAGGAGAGTGTAAAAAATCTAGCTGTGCTAACTGCCTATTATTTTTGACAACGCCCGCGTTTTGATTGGGAAATAGGTTTTTCTTTCACCAAAAACATAACCGTGCTTCTGAGGCAGTCGGGTAAAAAGATCCTAAAATATTGAATTAAGCACAGGTCTGGAACACAGGAATTGCCAACTTTTCTAAAAACGACGCTAAGCCTAAGAGATTTTTTTTGTATGGAAGAGTATAGTTTGAACGGGAAAGTTGTTCAGACAGCGTTTTTGAGAAAGTTTATCGTACATTATTTGAACGCTTATAATTCAGGGTCGTACGTAACCATAATAGCCGGACAGCGCGCATGATTTACGCGTGCGACGCGCATTGAAGGCGCGCGTGTCGTCGGCAGGCGCAGTGCCCACTGAATTGCTCCTGAATAATGACACGTACCATACACAAGCTTCATAGTACTGCGCTGATCACATGTACACTATCGTAGTAGTAGTAGTAGAGAACTTAAAGTCAAAAAAGTGCCACAACTTTGCACATCAAGCTAGAAATCAAAAAATCGGCATGAAGGTAATTCTTGACCCACTGTTCAAAACTAAGGGTGGTGCCAAGTGGTGCCAAATGAAGGAAAGGGATGCCCAACAGACACCACTTGATCAGTAGGTTAATGTGGCGGCACACACCTACGCTACACGGTGGGTGGGTAACGTAGCAGGAGAGCACACACATTGCACGATTAGAAACAACAACAATAGCCACAGCAGTTCATTATTAGACATGGCCACTTCTTATTGGGAGGTGTTTCTCATACTCAAAACGTTTGGCTTAGCAGGTGATTGGCAAGTAGAGTTTGTGTATTCACAGGAAATGCTGCTGCCCACTCCCTGGATTCATCCCTTGATCACCTATTACAGGCTACATGAGGTGATGCTATTCTAATCCTGTACCAATGTACCATATCCATAGCATATAATACAATATTTGGACAACCGATGTGGCGCAGTGGTTAGTATGCCTGCCTGCCACGCAAAGTGCGTTCCGGGTTCAATTCCCGGTGGGGTCACTCACAAAGTTGATATTTACCACTTTGTGAATTTGTTCCCAGTCTGGTTAGGACATTGCAGGCTGAACCACCTGATTGTCCGCAAGTAAGATGGTTCCGCGCTTCGGATGGGCACGTTAAGCCGTCGGTCCCGGTTGCTATCTATGATGGCGGTCGTAACACAACCATGTCAGAAGCCTGCTACTTGCAGTAGGCGGTTGAAAAACTCTGACACCAGGGTTCATCGGGTCGTTAAACGACTCGGTGTCCCACACGAAAAAAAAATAAAAAATAAAGATAGCATTTAATAGTGCTTGTATCGTTGCACAGCAGTACGAATCTCTCTCAGTACACGGCTCCTGACAAATGTGGCTGTCCGCCGTGCACCATAACGAATACCCTATCTGGCCGGTAATTAGCGATTAGTGTCCAAACCGACTATTGTTTTATTGGCGACGCGGTATGCGTTATTGTGAACCGGGTGGCATAAGAATGTCATACGTAATGGCACCATAATTCAGAATAGTGGCGTTGTAGAGTCAAAACTGTAACTAAATTTCCGAACCATAATGTCTGGCATGCTCACAGGGCAATGCCAACAGAATAAGCATCTCTTCACCATCAACGCAACAGACAGCTCATTGTGCAGGGGCTGTCTGAACGCGGAAGAAACGGCCTCTCACGTAATCCTGGCATGCGAGGGAGTAGCAATCCACCGGGCACAAATCCTCAATAGTCCGGGGTCGCTCCAAGAAGCCTGTGAACGTCCCAGGCGACTTCTGAGCTTCTGGAAGGAGCTGGGAGGGTTGGCTAACACAGTCAACCGTCCCACTCAACGCATAAAGGACCACCTTTGAGTCTAAATGCGGAAAAGGGACCCCACAATACAATACAATACCTAGCGATTAGTGTCCAAACCGACTATTGTTTTATTGGCGACGCGGTATGCGTTATTGTGCACCGGGTGGCATAAGAATGTCATACGTAATGGTGCCATATTTCAGAACCGTAGCAATTATTCTTAAGCGTGGTAGAGTCAAAACTGTAAACTTTTGACCCAGCGAACTACAGTAGCAAAAAATTAAATGGTTCTCAAAAAATTGTGTGCTATTTGCTGTGTGAATAAGAGAAAAATCGTGTTCACACACACAGCTGTCAAAAATTAAATAAACGCTTGGTTAACATTTGGTTTTGAACAGTCATATTTCTGTGACATGTTTAATTTGGTTACATTAAATTATTTATTTTGTGCCATATTTAAACTGAGGCGCTTTGGCAGTTACGCTTAAATATCTTTAAGATATAGATCGCTGATTTTAACTAAATAAAGCCAAAACCAATTCCAAACTTTCGTCCAAACATTGGATCTAATATTTAGCCGCATTAGAGAGCGACCAGTTGTATGTCAATAATCGAATCCCAGTCCAAGACTGGTCGTTCAGCCGGACGCTCTTTAGTTTCAATTCAAGAGTCGGCGGATGGTAGATGGCTGCCAGCGACTGGCGTGGACACTAGACACACTGGACACTGGCCGTATAGTGGCCGGACAAAGAGACAAACGAAATTAATTGGGGCCATGCGCCGAAGGCTAATCCAATCGCGATCCGCTCGTCCGCACTTTACACGGATCAGATGCGGCGGAAACTTTACTTGCACTAAACTGGTCGGACCAAGAACGGATTTTGGAGTTCGAGGCTACAATTCGTAGTCCGATTTTATGAAATCAAATAATATCTGGTTTCAATTGCCGTTATTATAAGGAGATATAGTTTCCAGAAGACGCGCCGTTTAAGGCGGGTATATCTCATTTGACGTCCCGTAATGCGAATTGTTATCTTATCCGTAACGCAAGCGAATTTCCACCTTCCCATAAAAATACAGTGTCTGTGAAAGGGTTTGACAGACGCAGCGTTATCTACGCGTTACAGGTGCTATAAAAAATCGCAGAGACGAACTTCACGTGTAATCCTCGTCTAAATACGTTTTACTTATACACAAAAGTCCGTAAAGATAATACCGGCACACGTGACTTCATTAACACGTGAAGAATATCGCACATCGCAACGCCATTTCCATATTTCGTTCGACGCTATTACCGCAGTAGCGTTTAATTTGGACGGTGTCGAGGCGTATTTATTAAAACGTGTGTTCACATCTCAGACTCTATGATAAAAGGTAGACGTATCGCGTAGAAGTAAGATTACGAAAAATGTGGGTACGTACTTCTGTTAAAATGTAGAGACATGAGCTTAAACAGGACCTCAAGTTTTTTTTGTATTGCACGGTTGATTGCACGTCATAAGAGTATTAAAAAATAGGAGCTTGTTGAGACCAAATAATTTAGAAGAAAGAAGATGCTGCGTGCGGCACCTGATACGACACCGTCATATTTTTGAATATTATCGTTATATGAAAAGCTACTCAACGAGGCTCAACGAAATGAAATAATTTCAAAGAAATAGAAGAAAATGTCTTATTGTATCAGAAAGAAGGTTAAATCAATAGCGGAAAAATAATGAAAATGTCGGTTGCTCTACTGGCAATCTTTAAAAATAAGAAGAAAGTCATATTTGGAAGCTATGTGGTGACGGTACATTATACTGGGCTAATTTGTTTCGAGCGTGGGTATGAAATCGAACCTATAGAAGACAAGAAGTGTATGGCCCACTCTTCTGGCCCTTTTCTCTGAGCTCTTTCTACACATTATTCGGTCTGAGCAGGCGTGTCCAGACCGTCCAATTTGGGGCTCGTTAACGCGCAAAAGACGCGCTTTAATTGCGACCGCCTCTAATGAGGCTGGGACACTGTATACTTCGGAATTGACATTGTACGTAAATTGACGCCAAACTGCGAAGGAGCACAGACTGAGATACGAATTGTCGAATGCTTTAGTTGTTGTAAAATGGGTCACTGAGTTGGTGATTGCAAAAAATGCGTTGGTAGTGTAATGTGTGACTGAAAGAAAATGAGACATCTAAAGATCTTGAATAAACCGATTTAACCCAATCTGAAAATCCCCTGAAAATTATCAATTAAGTAGGTAAATAAAGCTTTTTAAATTATTTAGTTAAAATATTGATTAAGGATAAAAAAAAATTGGAAATGTTCTAAGGTTTGAACTAGTCTGGAGATCTTCAGTTTAGCGCTCTGATAAAAAAATAATTATAAATATTGAATAAGTGCTATTAATTTTTCACCATACCGATAAAAAACACTAAAATTACAGTCACACTTTTAAGTGAACTGATGAGACGGACAATTTTTTTCTCAATCAAGCTTAACCGATGTCGTGAAAGTCATTATTACACATTGGAAAGTGTTGTAAAACCTCGTGGCTCCTGAAAGCCGGCTCGTTAGGGTAAACGGGGGGTGAGCGGTGCGGGGAGCGGGGTAAGGGGTTGCCAGGTCCCCTTAGCATGCTACCACGCGACATAGATTTTCTCTACACCTGAACGTCAAAATTCTTCACTGGTTTTTAATGTCTTCTTGCGCGCGAGAGAAATCTCTTCGGTGCGTATGCTGCGTATACAGATCGCTGCATAGCCTATGATATTAACTAATGTAAGAACTAAAAAATGTTAAAACTCTGAAACTGACAGGCCATACAAAAGATTTCTTTTAGACACGCACATCATACCTGAGTGGCCTTCCACATCGCATATACTTACTGATCGCTTTTTTTGACCAAAAAGTGAGACGGTAGTCATGTCGCTGTCTATAAAATTATTTCACCAGGTCTCTATGTTTCGAATTCTCATCTTTCGGTCCGTTTGGGAGCATTTGGCAACCCTAAAGGTCATGCAGCTGTTACCATCATAAGACACCTAGTAGCCATCATAAGACACACCAGTAGAAAATACCAAATGTGGTCTATTTTGCTGCACCTGGCATCCCCGAGGGCAGGGGCATGCGGTGGGGGGGTCAATCAGGGCAATTGCTGCTCAATCGGCAATCAGCCGCTAACGAGGACCGAGCAGAAACTTCTTACCCTCCAACACTAGCCGACTTCATAAGCGACACTAGTTACTATCATAAGACACACAAGTGACCAATATAAGACACTAGTCACCATCATAAGACACGTCACCAGTAGAAAATACCAAAAGTGGTCTATCTTAGAGCACCTGGCAGCCCCGAGGGCAGGGGCATGCAGGGGGGGGGGGGGGTCAATCAGGGCAATTGCTGCTCAATCGGCAATCAGCCGCTAACGAGGACCGAGCAGAAACTTCTTACCCTCCAACACTAGTCGCCAATCGGCACTCCACAACCGGTTACCAGGTGACCGATATTTACAAGTTTCATATGTACATACATATATCACGCCTTTATCCCTTGCGAGGTAGGCAGAGTGAAAACAACAATTTATTTAACGCTTTGCCTACCTGCAAGGGTCAAAATCGTTATATACCTATGTGTGTGTGTATTAAAAACTTATCAGGGTCCGAGTTTTTCAACCGCCTACTACAATTAGGTACCAGGCCTCTCATGCGATTATAATTAGGTATCAATAACAATGGAATTATTTTTCGTAGCAGAAAAAACGATCCCTTACAATAAGTTCGTCCGTTGGAAATTTATAACACAAGAGATAAAACAGGACTCCAAATTACAAATATAAACTGTAGAGGATATGTATTTATAAGATATCAATGAGAATAAAAAACTTTTCTCAGCATAAAAAAGATCCCTTAAATGTTCGTAGGCGTGCTACATTGCTACGTGCTACGAGAGACCGCTGGTGGCCGAGCCGGTAATTTAGCTCAATTCAACATTCAACTCCAAACCCCCAAGGAATTCGCTTCATTTGAGCGCTACAAGGAAATTCTGTCGTAGCCACGTCAGGCTGATGTCTTCATCAAACAATAAGGGTCAGTTCCCACAGAAGGCGACGAGACGAGACGCGACGCGACGATGCAATGTCATTTTCAAGCGGCATCAAGATGCAACGCGCGGCGCCGCTCGATGCATCTTCATGTTGCTTCCGGCCGCTCGGTGCTGCTTGTCAGCTTGTCAATTCACTTTAGTAGTTCAAGAGCTTGATGTATGTGCAGGTTATGTGATATGATAGCTTTGTATGAGCTTCGATCGGAACGGAACGGAAGACTGTGTGTCTCTTAGAGCCCAAAATTCTTTTATTTTATTTTAATAGGTAGGTATATTTTTGAAGTTAACAGCTACATTTACGATACAAAATATTATAGATAACTACTTTTAAAAGCCACTTTGTACAAGCCAACATATGTAGTTTAGTCGTTTTTTGACCTGTGGTTTGCTTGTGAGTCAAATAAATTAAGTATTCTTTAAATTTATGGGAATAAGCAACAGTTTTCTGTGTGTACAATACCTTGCACTACGCTCGCCAATATGCTTGTTTGCCAGAAAATAGCTCATGTCCAAACAGTGTACTGTTGTGGCTGTTAAGTTTCTAAATTTAAAGTAAAAATGCTGTCAGATAGATAGATAGTGTAGCGTTATCTACATTTTTCTCTTCGTCTAGGAGACCGAGACGTCCAACGATTAGATGATCTCTGGTGCCAGAGTTAACGACCATGGACTTTTATACGTCCATGTTAACGACCGCCGCGCCGTCTAAGTAACAAAGCAACCGGGACCGACGAATTAGCGCCTGTTAATTTATCAATTATCATATAATTCATAACATATGAGCCTTTGTACGTGGCGGGCGGAAGAATGACATATGTCCATGAATACATATATCTGAGCCAAATAGTCTCCTTCCAGGCACGAGAAGACAAACAAGTTACGAGATGCACCGAAAAAGCCTGGAGGAGCGAGGGAACAAATGAAAGGCGAAATCGCAAAATCATATGCATTCTCCCGATACTCACTTATGGGGCACAGACGTGGCCTTTGACAAAAGCTCAGAAGACCAGCTTTAATATCTCAGCGAGCAATGGGGCGCAGTATACTAGAAAACTTTGTCTCGGAAACTGAAACTCGTAGATCAGGTCAGAAATACTATACTGCGTCCCAAAACGCAAATTGCCGATGTGGCACGTGCAGCTGCGAAGCTTGAATGGGATTGGGCTGGTCATGTCTGCCACATGCCAAGCGAAACTATGGGCTAAAACCATCACTGAATGGAGCCCCAGTGCCGGTACCAGTGATGAAAGGGAGGGAGGCCTTTGCCCAGCAGTGGGATCCTGACGACTAAATAAGTTAAGTTTAAATGGTTGATAGTAGCATTTGTAGAGCAAGGTAGGCGTAGGTTACAGACAGGGTGTAAAGGTGTAAGTTCGTCAGGTGTGGCTATAGTCATATGAAAGTCGAACGCGTCTGTCGCACTCCTTGAATGCAGCGCCGTATACTTTTATCCCACCCAAAACATAAATGTGAAAGGCTGCCAAGTTCGATAATATTGGAATGCTTCGCCTATAAAAGAAGTGAGATCTAAATAAGTACCAAGTTCCATACACAGACCTCAGTTAAAAATAGTTACAGGAATGCACACTTGATTTTCCGCAGTTTGGAAAGTAGATTCTGAATAAATATCATATTAAATACCTAAAATTCTAATTCTTACAAAAACGCAAACCTGTTTTTTTCAGCAGTTTCCTTATAACATTTTTATTTCTGTACTTTTTAATGATATAACTTGGCCCAAGTTTTAACAGAAAATTATATACTTGACTCATTGCGTTTAGTAGGTTTATAACAAAGTGTGTGAAAACTTGCCAAGTTATATCATTAAAAAGTACAGAAATAAAAATGTTATAAGGAAACTGCTGAAAAAAACAGGTTTGCGTTTTTGTAAGTATTAGAATTTTAGGTATTTAATATGATATTTATTCAGAATCTACTTTCCAAACTGCGGAAAATCAAGTGTGCATTCCTGTAACTATTTTTAACTGAGGTCTGTGTATGGAACTTGGTACTTATTTAGATCTCACTTCTTTTATAGGCGAAGCATTCCAATATTATCGAACTTGGCAGCCTTTCACATTTATGTTTTGGGTGGGATTTCATTTATTTTTGTAAGGTTTATTTTCTTTTTTTCTTATGATTAAGTTTCTTAAGAATGTCTCATTTATACTAATTTTCAGATTTTTGAATATCAAACCTTCGTAACGAATTTTAGGTCGGTACGACCATTGGAAGATATAAATATTTTTTTTTAGTTCTATGATCATCTTCCTGCACTTATCCCAATTACTAGGGGTCGGCGCAACACGTTTCGTTGAACATAAAATTGTGTTGCAAAAGGATTTGGCTGAATTTTACGACCGGCCGCCCACCAGACGTCAACCCTCCTTGGGAATGCTTTTGTGGTGGATTAACCGCCACCATACGGTTGGCCCTGGCTGTTTGGGTCGGGTTTATCCCTCGGTCGCCTCTTACGACCCCCACGGGAAGAGAGGGAGAGGTGCTATTCTACTCTGCCGGCACCACACGGCTAGTTAGTTTTTGTTTTAGTTCCTTAGGGGTATGAATTTACACCTTCATTATTTTTAAAACCGACTCACACTTGGCCATTTTCAGATTTTTTCCTTTACCTTGACCTAAAGACCTACCTCCATGCCAAATTTCAAGTCAATACGACCATTGGAAGTGGTCTAGGTTTTTGATGAGTGAGTGAGTGAGTGAGTGAGTCAGTGAGTGTATAGTAAAAATAGCGATTTTCTGACGTCAATATCTCATGACCTACAATAGGTACATTAATGAAATTTTGTATTTTATATAAGTAAGTAGATCTCGACAGATACTAGAAATTTCATATGCGTAGATAAAATAGATTTTGAGTTATAGGTGGGCCGAACTTGGCCCGAAATGGTTCGTGTAATATAACCCACGGCCGGTGTGTCTGTTTTCACTTTCGATTGTTCTAGAGAGGTTAGGCCAGGGCTTCGAACTGAAAAGTTATCTAAACCTGCGACAACAAGTGGAAGAAATACTAAGGCTACAAACAGGAGACAGGCAAGGACTTACATGGGTGGCAGCTGCTTGATGATACGATTTAAACCATATTTTTTGTGTTTTATTCACTCGCGAGTGAAGGGCTCGGCCGAGCACAACGGTTTGACAGCAGGAACACAAACATGGCGTCACGTTTCGATGTTGCACGAGTGTTTCCGCTTAGCTAAATGCGTTTCGTTGCAGAAGGAATTTAGGAATAAAACTTGGATGGGATAGTTATAGAAGGACAGTTCGCAAACCATAACATCTCTCCCACTTGAAATCAACTAGGATTTCATAAGATAACATCACGATTCAAAGACCTAGACGTCTCAGAAACAGCAAAGTGTTCAATTGAAACATAAACTAACAATTAAAAAAAAAAATTCTAACCCAAAAGGTCTATTCAGTAACTTGACCAAGTCATGCGGGCAATTACCGTTGATTCTTAGAAACTAGAATTAAATTTATAATATAAAATCAGAATTCAAAGTCCAAGCTCAAAGCGGTTACTTAAAAGAAAAACTTTGAATCCCAATTTCAATTCGACCCTACGTTAGAATTAGTTAGACGAAGTAGACGGCAAAAGACATATTTTTACTATTGGTCGGACCAATAAACCTTTGGCCGTCTTTATAGTCACTACGCGTACTATATTGTCTTTTCCAGGATGAGTTTGCATAATACGTCCGAGTCTCCATTCGGTTGGAGGTAAATTTGGATCTTTAATCATGACTACGTCACCAACGGTTGGGACGTTCGTTCCGTCTGAGTACCATTTGTTTTTCTGTTGTAAGGTGTGAAGGTAATCGCGCTGCCAAATGCGCCAGAAAGTTTGGGATAGTCGCTGAACCATCTGCCAGCGAGTGCGAAGATTACCCTTTGTTTTTTCAAAATTTTGCTCAGGTAGAGCCACTATTGGTCTCCCAACAAGGAAATGACCAGCCGTGAGTACATCTACTTCATTGGGGTCGGTTGAAAGCTCACAAAGTGGGCGAGAATTGAGCATCGCTTCAACTTTAGTTAGTAGTGTATAAAATTCTTCAAACGTTAGAACTTGCGTGCCAACTACCCGTTTGAGATGGTATTTTGTGGACTTGATACCGCTTTCAAAAATACCTCCGAAATGAGGAGCAGACGCAGGATTTAATTTCCATGTTATGCCTTTAGAAGCTAGAAAGGTAGAAATCTCCTCATCTCCGGCCTTCAGCATTTCAGTGATTTCGGAGAGGTACCGTTTAGCGCCTACAAAATTGGTTCCGCGATCCGATATGATAGTACTGCATAGGCCGCGTCGACTAACAAATCGTTCCAGCGCTGCAATAAAGGCTTCTGTAGATAGCTCCGTGACCAGTTCCAAATGGACGGCCTTGACAGAAAGGCAAACAAATAGACAAATATAAGCCTTGTATGTTTTAGCATTGCGTCTACGACTCTCTTTGACTGTATAGGGGCCTCCGAGATCAATACCGACGTTCTTGAAGCAGCTTCCTTCCTCCACGCGTAGTGAAGGGAGATCAGCCATAGTTGCTTGACAAGCAACGGGCTTGACTTTGAAACAGGTCACACATTTTGCCAAGCGAGATCGGATTAGGTTGCGGATGCCGAGGATCCAATATTCGCGCTGAACCAAAGATTGCAAGACTCGAGGTCCGCAGTGCAAAAATTTCTTGTGATAGAAATCAACAATCATTTGCGACAAAGGAGATTTCTTTGGCAAAATGTACGGATGTTTAGTCTTTTCAGGCACGGATGCATTTTCGAGTCGTCCTCCTACTCGAAACAAACCTTGAGAATCAACATATGGAGAAAGTTTTTCAGGCTTTTGGGAAGGCCTTTATAATCTCGAATAGCAGACGAATCGAAGGCGGTCGACTGGACATGTCTGATAATGGTCCTCAACGCTGTGGTTAATTCGACACAAGTGAGAGGACCATTGATCAGACTTTCTCTTTTGATTGATCGTTTTGTGTTGTTTATAAACCTTAGGCACCACGCCAAGACACGTTGCAGACGCGATAACGAGGAGAAACGTTCCATCAGCGTTTGAAACACCTCGACGTTACCTGGTTCCATTGATTGAACCAGGAGTGAGGTTGATTTCAATTCTGGAATTGGACTGCATGTTTCGACATCACGTTGCGCGGGCCAGTTTGATTGCTCTTTCGAAGCCACTGGGGCCAGACCACCACGCATCGCAATGTACCAGTTCTTCACAAGTTAGACCACGACTGCAATAATCGGCTGGATTGTCGTGAGTGGAAACGTGCCGCCATTGGGACTGATGAATAGCATCACTTATTTTGACCACACGGTGAGCCACAAATGTTTTCAGTTTATGTGGTGCCGTTTTTAACCACGACAACACAGTGGAACTGTCAGAAAAGGCGATCACCTGGGTGAGATTCAATTTGGAACTAAGAGTGTTCGCCATGTGCTTGAGAACTTGCGCAAGTAATGCTGCTCCGCACAGTTCAAGTCTATTAACCGTCAGAGGTTTTAATGGGGCTACTTTTGATTTCGCAATCAAGAGCTTCACCTGGATATCTCCGTCGGGTGATGTTGATCTCAGGTAGACACAACAACCGTACGCCTTGGTAGAACCATCGCAGAAACCTATAAGCTGGGCATCGACTGCGTTTGAAGTTACCGCGTGACGGGAATTCGAATATTCGGTAGATTATTTAAGTCCTGGACAAATTTTCGCCAATCGTTAGATATATCTCGAGGAATTTCTTCGTCCTAGTTGAGTTGAAGGCGCCACAAATTTTGAAGAATTAATTTGGCAGTTAATACGTAAGGCGTAACCCAACCTAATGGATCAAAGATCCGAGCAACGTTAGACAAAATTGAACGTTTTGTAAACTCGATGTCTACGTGGGAGACAGAGTACGTAAAGCATCAGCTTGAGGATCCCATTGGATACCTAGAATTTTTAAGACTGAGCGACTGTCATCTTCAGCAAAAACCTTCGGCGCTTGACAGTGTTCAACCGGTAACTTTTCTAGGAAATCGGTGCTATTGCTTGTCCACTTTCTAAGCTCAAGCTTGGCGCAGTTCAACATGTTGATAAGTTCGTTTTTAATTTCCAGAGCGCTCTCAACGCTGTCTGATCCGTAAGTGATATCATCCATATAGGTATGATGACGTAAAGCGTCAGCTGCACGAGGCCACTGCGCACCATGATCCGCGGCAAGCTGATGTAAAGTGCGTATCGCTAAGTAGGGTGAACTCGTCACACCGTACGTAACGGTACGCAGCTCAAAATCTTGAACACCATCGGCAGGTGATTCTCGCCACAGAATGTGTTGCCACGGTCGATCTTCCGGTCTTATTAGGATCTGCCTATACATTTTTGAAATGTCGCATGTAAACACTACACGATGTATTCGAAATCCGGTAATGACGTCAATGATGTCCGCTTGTAACTTTGGGCCTGTGTAAACTAAGTCGTTCAGTGACAGTTTGTTTGAAGTTTGTGAACTAGCGTTAAATACTACGCGCAGTTTGGTAGTTGATGAATCTGGTCTAATCACACAATGGTGAGGAATAAAGTATCGTCCTGGGTTAGTCGCGTCCGAAACTTTCTGCATATGCCCTAAGTTCTCATACTCGCGCATGAAAGCGATGTATTGATCTCTCAATTGCTCTTGGCGATTAAGTCGTTTCTCGAGACCTTGAAGCCGTGATAATGCGATTTGATGAGATTCCCCTAACTCAATTTTGGTGTCTTTCAAAAGAAGTGGCACGACGTACCTTCCGTCAGGCTCGCGATATGTCAGTTCGGAATACAACCGTTCACAATCTGTGTCCTCAGGGGAACAGAGAGGTGTATGTGGCGGTTCCTCGACCTCCCAGAATCGTTTTACTACGTCGTCGAGATGGACCGTGGTCGTGAACAGCGACGATGCCGTGGAAGGAGAAACACAATATGATATCTCTATTGGGCCGGTTATTACCCAACCAAAAACACTTTTAAGAGCGACTGGCAAGCCAGGCTCTAACTTGATTTTATCGCCTTCAAACACATCCGCGCAAAATTCCGCACCAATAATCAAATCGATATCGGACGGTATATCAAAGTTACCATCGGCAAGCATCAAATGTTTAAAACGCTCTTTTACCTTTGATGGAATTGCCATGGATGGCATTTCGGTCGTTACCTTTTCCATAACCAACGGATGAATATGAAAAACGGGTTCGCTAGCATCACAGGGTTGGATCGCGCAGTGGGTGCTTCCCTCTATTGGGACGGAATTGCCGCCTATGCCGGTAACTTTAAGTTTGCTACGACGAATAGGTAGCCCTAGTTTTTTAGCGCAAGCTGTAGTAATAAAGCAGTCTTGAGACCCACCATCAATAAGTGCACGTAGGTACTGAGGTGATCCAAATGCATCGTATGCCCGTACCATGCAAGTGCCTAACATTATGTATAATTGGCCTTGGTTTTGCCCTACGTGGACACTCGTATTCGCTTGACTTACAGAAGCAGAGGAACCAGTGTTCGACTTTGCTAATGTAGTTGGTTTAGGACTCTCGTTAGATTTTTCTGCATGAACCGTTGTATGGTGACGTAATCCACATACTTGACAAGATGATTTTGATAAACATTGAACGCTAGAATGTTTCCGCAAACAATTGTCACATATCCTTTTTTCAGCAATAAGCGCTAACCGAGCGTGAACGTTCATAGCTTGATACGTGGACACTTGTAAATCGAATGTTGTGTAGCGGAGCAACATAAGCATTCGAAAGTAGGGGCAGAATTTTTATGTTGCACAGTCAATGCGGAGCGAGTTTGTTTATTATTGGATGGACCCTTCTCAAAACGTGTGGCCACCGATTGACTTGACCGAGAAGATGATGCATTGGAAGTACTACTGGAATGCTGAGTGGTTTCTAAAACTTTTACATAGTCTTGAAGAAACGTTAATAGTTCCTTGAAAGAAGGAATTTTGGATTTATTTTGAATTTCAAAACGCTTACGCGTATCCGCGTCGAGGGAGCGTGAAGCAATTTGAAATAAAATAAAATCACCTAGGGCTTCGACTTTCAAAGAATTAAGTGCATTGTATGATTCATAAAATGTATTATAAAGTTTTGTAACTCGTTAAAATTTGAATTTTTTATCGAGGGATAATTCTGGATTTTTTCTAAGTATGTCACAGCAAGCAGCCTTTTGTTTTGATAACGTTCCACTAAAGTGTCAAAAACATGTTCATAATTATCACCAATCAAAGGGACACCCTTGGCAATTGATAGTGCGGACCCGGATAAACACATTATTAAGTAATGGAACTTTTCGATAGCAGACAATGAGTCATTATCATGAATAACATGCTTAAATGTGTCATAAAATGTTTGCCAATTTTCTACATTGCCGTCGAATTTTGGCAATTCAATTTTAGGTAGCCTCGCATTAACTGTTTTGTTTTGACCCTCTGAACGGAATCCCCCATTTGATGTGTCCTCATCATCATTCGGATTTTCACCCCTTTGAACCACTTCCTCATACACTGATAAGACATGATAATATAAATCATCAAAAGCAAACAATGAATTATTTTGTAATACTGCTTCAGGGTTGATTTGTAATGTTAGTTGATTTATCTCGTCATTGACAGTATAATAATCTTTCCGATGTTCTTCTATTTTACTGAACCGAGATTTAAAATTAGATAGCTTGGATGGATCGTTAACAATTTCTTTGGAGGTATCAAAAAGAATTTGCACGGCTCTAAAAATGTACTGACGTCGGTTTTCTAGCACTTGCAATTTTGCTTCGTCACTCATTTTCTTGGTCATATCACTACCGATACAAAATAACGATGTATTTGAAGGTGTATTATCTTTGAACTTGAGTAAAGACTTACCTACCTAAATACCTATTCGAAAATATCGGTAATTGCCACGCGGTTACAAGTATTATCCTACTAAATTATGTTGACGACTAACTTGAACACTTTGTACTGTTTTCTAGAACAATCGAATTCGGTCGGGTTATACCGACGCTCAAAGAAAATGTCTTATTTTTGTTGAAATACCAGGTTTTCTTACGAAATTGAACTTGATATTAACGTAAACATGGGAATACTACGTAAATCCATAGGTATTCGCGCTCGAAACGGACCACAAATATGTTTTCACTTTCGATTGTTCTAGAGAGGTTAGGCCAGGGCTTCGAACTGAAAAGTTATCTAAACCTGCGACAACAAGTGGAAGAAATACTAAGGCTACAAACAGGAGACAGGCAAGGACTTACATGGGTGGCAGCTGCTTGATGATACGATTTAAACCATATTTTTTGTGTTTTATTCACTCGCGAGTGAAGGGGCTCGGCCGAGCACAACGGTTTGACAGCAGGAACACAAACATGGCGTCACGTTTCGATGTTGCACGAGTGTTTCCGCTTAGCTAAATGCGTTTCGTTGCAGAAGGAATTTAGGAATAAAACTTGGATGGGATAGTTATAGAAGGACAGTTCGCAAACCATAACAGTGTCGGTTGCTCGAACTTGGCGGACACACTGCCGTGTGTCTAGATACTACGGCTATAGCCGTACAACGTGGTGACCGAAAACTTTGCTGGCATGATTAGAGAATAAAACCGAAAAATCTTTCGTGTATGTTAATTTAGTCCTCACGTACAATTCCCGATCAGCTGTTAATACGCTATTTAATTACTTAAAAATTTTAACTGCTAATAAAACAAAGAAAAGCAGCATTTAACAAAGAGCATTCGATAAAAGAACGCTCGTTGGAGTTTAATTCCTTTCTACACAAAATGGGAAAAAATTGTGGTAATTAATAAACCTTAAGGTACTTGTGAGTTTTTTTTTAAATATTATTATTATTAAATTCTTTATTGTTCACCATTAAATACACAGTTATACAGACAATTTAAAAACAAAGGCGAGCTTATCTCTATAAGAGATTTCTTCCAGCCAACCTAGCGTGGATGAAAATCGAGGAGTATACGGGAGCATTAGAAAATAAAATATGAACAATTTCTAAATAAAATACGTAAAGTTAAATAAATAAAACAGAAACATGTTGCAAGAATATATACCTACTAAATAAATTCGAATACACATATAAATAATAAAATAAACTAATACGATAAACGTTTAATAATAATAGTTTGTACATAAATAAAATTGTTATAACTGAGATAAAAAGTGCTCTTTCAATTTTGTTTTAAATGTAGCAACAGTGGTACATTTTTGTATAGATTTAGGCAGTTTGTTTAATATCTATAAAGTTTCATATAAAAATCGGGAAAAAAGGGGTTAATCTGCATTTTTTGTTCACGCCGGGTTTTAAATTAAAGGTAAGTAAGTATTACGTAATTTTTCTATGAAAATACAAAATCTGCGAATCTGTCATGTCATGACCAATTTAATAGGTTATCATCGATTTATCCGAAAAAGATACCAAAAATACTTAAGTTATAAGTATTATGAACAACTTGCGGCCCGTCTCTTTTGGTTAAACTAGGTTTCTGGTGTTCCATTCTAGGTATGTCACATCCTGGATATCTAACTGCCAGTTGAATGGCCTCACCATGCTGAACAACTTCAACTTTGAAGTTAATACCTTATCTCTAATAATTTAGGTGGGATGCTGGTGATTTTCATCGGGTACTCTAGACTCTAGACCCTCAACGACCATGTGCTAGCAAAAGCGGCCCGTAATGGTGAACAATTTTTACAATGAAGCCATCACCGTATCTCTTATAGTTTGGATAAGATGCTGGTGGTCTACATTAGGTACTTTAGACCCTCGATGACTATGTGCCAGCAGAAGCAGCCCGTAATGCTGAACAATTTTTACAATGAAGCCATTAAATATCTCTTATCTATACTTTGAATGGGATGCTGGTCATCTACATCAGGTACTCCAGACCCTCGATGGATGACCATGTGCCAGCAGAAGCGGCCCGTCATGCCAAGCAAATTTTGATAGAAGCCTTTTTCGTATCCCATATAGTTTAGCAGTGCTCCTGGTGCCCTCCATTAGGTACTCCAGATCCTCAAGGGCTGACAAAAAGTAGTACATGTCCGTCTTCGATATGCTAGCAATATCAGTGTTAAATCTTGAGAAGATCGGTTAAGCGGTTTGGGTAATATCTGCTTAATTTCCCGGTTTTACCACTGGTAACCGTTTCATATAAGAAAATGATATCTTCTCGTGATAAAAAGCAGCTTATGTTACTCAGAAATGTTGTATCTTTTCAATAGTGATAGATTTTTGAAATCGGTTCAGCAGTTTCAGAGTTTATCGATTACTAGCGGCCCGCCCAGCGGTTTCACTACTACTTACACGTTACTTTCCTGTTTTCCCATAGAAATTGGATCTTTTCCCGTAGGTTCCAGCAGAAGTGACCATCATGACCATGTGCCAACAGAAGCGGCTCGTCAACCTGAATAACTTTTACTTTGAAGCCACTACCGTATCTCTTATACTTAGATGGGATGCTGGTGGTCTACATCAGGTACTCCACACCCTCGTCACCACGTACCAGCAGAAGCGGCCCGTCATGCTGAATAACTTTTACTTTAAAGCAATTATCGTAAATCTTATAGTTTAGATGAGATGCTGGTGGTCTACATCAGGTACCTACTCCAGACCCTCGTGACCATGTGCCAGCAAAAGCGGTCCGTCATGCGGAATAACTTTTACTTTGAAGGTATTACCGTATCTCTGACAGTTTATACGGGATGCTGGTGGTCTACATCAGGTACTCCAGATCCTGGATGACCATGTGCCAGCAGAAGCGGCCCACCATGCTGAGTAACTTCTACTTTGAAGCTATTGCCGTATCTCGTATAGTTTAGATGGGATGCTGGTGGTCTACATCAGGTACCTCAGATCCTCGATGACCATACGCCAGCAGATGCGGCCCGTCATGGTGAACAACTTTTTCTATGAAGACATGACCGTATCTCTTATAGTTTTGATGGGATGTTGGTGGTCTTCATCAGGTACTCCAGATCCTCGAGGGCTGACAAAAAGTGGTCCATGTCCGTTTTTAATATGCTAGTAATATCAGTGCCAAAATTCGCGAAGATCGATAAAGCGGTTTGGCTAATTTGGGTAATGTCCGCTTTGTTTCCCGCTTTTTCTGCTGTTTACCGTTTTCCCGTGATAAAAAGTAGCCTATGTTACTCATGAATGTTGTAGCTTTCTAATGGTGAAAGAATTTTGGAAATCGGCCCAGTAGTTTCGGAGTTTATCGATTACATACAAACAAACAAACAAACAAACAAAGATACAAACAAAGGTTTCCTCTTTATTATATTAGTGTAGATGTAGATAATGTAGAAGTCTAGATAATAATATAAAGTGTAGATGTAGATAGTGTTAAAGCGTAGATATAAATGTAGATTTATTGTATGGGGCTATGGGGCCACCATAATATGCTATAATGTTTCAAGACTTTTCCAACTTCAGGCTCGTAGACCATAAAGTGACAGGTATTTGATGGACAATGTCAGTCATCATCATGCGGCCTCTTGACATTGCAGCTCGTTGTATCCCAATGCATCCCGATGCCGCTTGACGCCTCGCGACGTCGCGCTACAACAAGATGCAGCGCGCGGCGTAGCGCTACGCCGCGCTACATCGAGCGACGCGACGCGGCATTTTTGCTCAATTGCCGAGCACAAGGCCGCTCTACGTCGCTTGTTGCAGCTTGTTGTAGCGCGACGCCGCGCAACGCCGCGCGAAGCAGCTTTCAGTCTTGGTAAATTGCAAAGTAGAGTGTTGCCGTTTTAGCTAATTATTACAGAATTGTGTGTAAAATCCTCTGGTCTTTCCTTCCTTTAAAGTATTTAAATTTTTTTGGTATATTTGTGTTAAAATCTACATTTCAGGTCAAAATAAAGACCAAGCGCGGCGGCTCATAGTGCGCCGTCAACGTGACAGCGTCGTTCATAGTATGACTGGTTTGTATGGGTTTATATGGGGATGCCAGAAAAAAGGGTGGCGCGCCGCGTCGCGCCCTCAATACTATGAACGACGCTGTCACGTTGACGGCGTACTACGAGGTCGCCGCGCTCGGTCTTTATTTTGACCTTACAGGTGAAAGCTGTCAATCTTAAGACTAGTTTTCTCGGAAATAGTGTGTGCTAGACTATCAGATAGTTTGAGAAAATAGTAGGTCTTGAAGTGATCTTTCAGATGACAGCTGTCGAAAATAAGATCCGTTTATCTAGGAAACCATAAATTTTAGACTATCAATTTCTTTAAGGAAATGGTAAGCCTTGACGAGTTTTATCAAAGGACAGCTGTCAAACTAAAATCACATTTATCTCGGCAATCATTCATGCCAGTCTATCAGTTCGTTTGGGAAAGTTGTAGGCCTTGAAGAGACCTTTATTTTATGTGACAGCTGTCAACCTAAAAACTAGTTTATCTCAGCAATCGTTCATGCTAGACTATCAATTTGTTTGGGAAAGTTGTAGGCCTTGAAGAGACCTTTATTTTTAGTGACAGCTGTCAAACTTAAAACACGTTTATCTTGTCAATCGTTCATGCTAGACTATCAGTTTGTTTGGCAAAGTACTTGGCTTTCATGAGACCTTTATTTTCAGTAACAGCTGTCAAACTTCAAACTCGTTTATCTCGTTAACTATGCATGCTACACTACTAGTTTCTTCAGAAAAGTTGTAGGTCTGAACAAGATCTACATTTTAAGTGACAGCTGTCAAACTTGAAACTCGTTTATCTCGTTAACTGTGCATGCTACACTACTAGTTTCTTTGGAAAAGTTGTAGGTCTTGCCAATATCTACATTTTATGTGACAGCTGTCAAACTTCAAACTCGTTTATCTCGTTAACTGTGCATGCTACACTACTAGTTTCTTCAGAAAAGTTGTAGGTCTGGACGAGATCTACATTTTAAGTGACAGCTGTCAAACTTCAAACTCGTTTATCTCGTTAACTATGCATGCTACACTACTAGTTTCTTCAGAAGTGTCGTAGGTCTGAACAAGATCTACATTTTATGTGACAGCTGTCAAACTAAAAACTCGTTTTTCTCGTTAACTGTGTATGCTACACTACTAGTTTCTTCAGAAAAGTTGTAGGTCTGGACGAGATCTACATTTTAAGTGACAGCTGTCAAACTCGTTTATCTCGTCAACTGTGCATGCTACACTACTAGTTTCTTCAGAAAAGTTGTAGGTCTGGACAAGATCTACATTTTAAGTGACAACTGTCAAACTTTAAACTCATTTAACTTTTTTCTGAAGAAACTAGTAGTGTAGGATACACAGTTAACGAGATAAACGAGTTTGAAGTTTGACAGCTGTCACATAAAATAGATATTGGCAAGACCTAAAACTTTTTTAAAGAAACTAGTAGTGTAGCATGCACAGTTAACGAGATAAACGAGTTTGAAGTTTGACAGCTGTCACTTAAAATGTAGATCTTGTTCAGACCTACAACTTTTCTGAAGAATTTAGTAGTGTAGCATGCACGGTTAACGAGATAAACGAGTTTGAAGTTTGACAGCTGTCACTTAAATTGTAGATCTCGTCCAGACCTACAACTTTTCTGAAGAAACTAGTAGTGTAGCATGCACAGTTAACGAGATAAACGAGTTTGAAGTTTGACAGCTGTCACTTAAAATGTAGATCTCGTCCAAACCTACAACTTTTCTGAAAAAACTAGTAGTGTAGCATGCACAGTTAACGAGATAAACGAGTTTGAAGTTTGACAGCTGTCACTTAAAATGTAGATCTCGTCCAGACCTACAACCTATCTGAAGAAACTAGTAGTGTAGCATGCATAGTTAACGAGATAAACGAGTTTGAAGTTTGACAGCTGTCACTAAAAATAAAGGTCTCATGAAAACCAACGACTTTCCCAAACAAACTGATAGTCTAGCATGAACGATTGACAAGATAAACGTGTTTTAAGTTTGACAGCTGTCACATAAAATAAAGGTCTCTTCAAAGCCTACAACTTTCCCAAACGAACTGATAGACTGGCATGAATGATTGCCGAGATAAATGTGATTTTAGTTTGACAGCTGTCGTTTGATAGTTAAAACTCGTCAATGCTTACCATTTCCTTAATGAAATTGATAGTCTAAGATTTATGGTTTCCAAGATAAACGGATCTTATTTTCGACAGCTGTCATCTGAAAGATCACTTCAAGATCTACCATTTTCTCAAACAATCTGATAGTCTAGCATACACTATTTCGTGAGAAGGTGTATCACTGACAACTACTCAACGGAACTACTGCGAATGATAGTAAACTAAGATTTGCGATAGTTCCATTGTCTGACCTGGCCCAATGGAACTATAGTCCGGCAAGTTCGTGCGCGACCCTCCCTAGGGGTGACAGATGTTGGGAGGGGAGATGTCAGCGGGTAGCGGGAGGTGTAGCGGGGAAGGGAAGCGCGCGCATCCGCGCCGCACGTCATATTAAAATGACGCCCCCCACCGTCTGTACCCCGCAGGAAGGTCGCGCACGAACCTGTCGGACTATAGTGCGAAAAAACTTCGCAGTAGTTCCATGAAACTATACTCAATTGAACTTCTGCGAATGATTGATTGGTCTTTTTTTCGTTCAATAACAACTACCTACCCTTCATAGGTACCAAGTAGAACCAAGTTACTTTGCTTTTTTTCGTATCGAGTTTTCAAAAGTTGTAGGATTTTTTTCCCATCGCGGCAACACTGAGCGTGGGAATCTGACTGACAGGCGGCCGAAAGTGACGTCACCTGAACTGACATTGCATCGTCGCGTCGCGTCGCGTCTCGTCTCGTCTGGGTTTGAAGCTGCTTCAAGATGCATCGAGCGGCGCCGCGCGTTGCATCTTGATGCCGCTTGAAAATGACATTGCATCGTCGCGTCGCGTCTCGTCTCGTCGCCTTCTGTGGGAACTGACCCTAAAAGCGTCATAAATCATTATAAAATACGAATTAAGACGGCTTGATGTTTGTGTAAAGCAGCCTTTGTAGCACACGCGAAATACCACGCGAGTAATGAGTAATACCAGTCACAATCAACATCACGAACATCATCAGCGTCACAGCGACCGCAATCCATCATATCAGCACAAAAGGTGGATAAACGCGGCGCTTGTTTGCGCGGGCGTTAATTTTATTAAGGAGTCTCAATCAGGGAAGACGTAAGTAAAGTCGGCGGGCGGCCGCCGCGGGAGCGATTCGAGCGAATTATCCGTACCTGGAGGCGCGGGGCCGACTCGTTAGTTGTTGTTTGCCGAGTGACGCGGGTCAATCAGCAGAGACATGCACGGAACCGCACTTCTTCGCCCCCTCCCCTACCCTCCCTCACCCCTCCACCGCTCGTTAGGCCGCACCGTCTCTGTCAACTGTGAGACGAGCTTTATCGAATCTACGACGCACGAGCACGGCCCGCGCCGCGGTCGGCCCGCTACAAAGTAAGTAAAGCGCCCAATACAGACAGACGGCTACAAGGAAACGTCGTACGTCGTTACACTCAAACACACATCTATACTCTATCCGCGCGATGAAGATAATATAGCGTCCTCTCAACCGCACTTTTGTATGCAAGTGAAAGGGACAAATGATTGCCCTTCCAGGTAAGTGGGCGTCAACAATTGTGTAAAAGCGTAAAGATGCGTTTACATGGCTCTTTGGTTAAAAAAGACTCATAAATATTTTTTACTATTAAATTTGGTTTTCTTTGGTCTATTAGAATATTTAATAAGTAAAAATAATTTTAGGTAAATACATCTGTTTATGTTTCACAGGAAATAGTCCAAAACACGCGCTAGGTCGTAGAAGAAATAAAACAATCGATATAAGAACAAAAGAACGCGTCCGCTCCGTGCAAGCCACAGAAGTAGACTGAAATTGCACCGCCATGTAAACGCACCCTTGCCTCGTTATCGCTAACCAATGGCAATAATTTTGCATTTTCTGGTATTATCTTCATCGCGCGGATAGAGTATACACGCCGTTGTTTAGGTACGCGCGATCTCGAGCCGTTTCGAACCGGCTAGTAGCGAGTGGCAACAGCGTTCGGTTCGAGTGGACGGCTAAAGATAAAAATATTTATTTGAATGACGACTTGCAAGTTGCAAGTGTAAATATTTATGTATAACGTGTCATAGTGTAAGTTTGATATAATGTCAGTAATAATGAACCTAATTACGTTCTATCCTAGTACTGGGTTTAATAAAATCAGAAAGAAAAAGTAGCAACCTAAGAGCGTTTGTCCACCGCGCCGAGAACGAGAACGAGATTTTTGGCAGGGACCCGCTAAGCGCTTTATCGACGAAGCGCTTAATTTTTAAACCCCATGATTCAACACTCCCAGTTAAACGACTTACCACTTCAACTGATAACCCATTCATTTGCTTTAAGTTTATCGAAAGGGTAACCCTTTGCTAAAACCCTTTAAAAAGCGCTTCATAGGGGTTTCGTGCGCACGAACTACAATGAAATCATTCGCAAGTTGAGCAAAATGCGGCTTCGCGGCAACTTCGGAGCTTTGACGGACCAGCTCGCTGTCTTGCGGTGCGCGAGCAATAATAGTCCGTATAAGTCACACTTTAGGGATTAAATTTATGTGAAATCCGAAAGGGTAACCCTTTCAATATGGTTAGTGGTTTGAAGGGGTTTCGCAAGGATTTCGATAGCCTTACAATAGCGCTTTAAAAAGCCTTTCGAATGGGTTTTGGCGAGATTCGACTAGGGACAGCAAACCCATTCGCAAAACCCAATCAATAACCCCGGAAAGGCTTACCAGTCCGGTCCCTGATTTTTGGGGCCCGGTTTAGTATGAAGTGACGATGACGGCAATCGGTGACGGCTGCGGTGGACAAACGGCCTAAGTAAATGTATGTACTGCTACTTCAGCGCCGTCATCTGTTCTCGTTCTCTGCGCGGTGGACAAACGCCTCTAGGGTGTAAATATAAATGATCGCGAAAAGTAGCGAGCTGTCCTTCTGCAAACTCTCTGTTTCGTGGCCTCTTCGCTCTAGTTTGGCTGGTAACCGCCGGTAAACAAGTGGAATCAGTGTAAAACGAATTTACATTTCCTTCATGATCTCAAATAACAGATGTCGGGTAAACAGAGAGGGGCGCTGAGTTCATTAGGCGGGTTATTAATGTTAAAAAAGGACGGCACGTGGAGACATGGCTAGAAAGGCGAGAATCACACGATACATCCGTTTGAGCGTTATTAAGCAGCGCTAGCCGTTGCGTTTGAAAAATACGATTTTCCATCTTATTTTCATACAAATACGGTTTATGGGAAACGGTTTGACGGACGCATCCGTCAGCGCAAAAATATCGCACAACGCTGCGTTGACGGAAGCATTTTGTCAAATAATTCGCCACAAACATAATTTAAGTCTATGCCATACATAACATAAACCATTTTTGTATCAGAACATGCCGTGTGATGCCGGCTCAGAATAGCATCACCCCAATTCTACCCAAGGGTGTCGTAAAAAGCGACTAAGGGATAATCATCCAGGGAATGAGCAGCAGCGCTCCCTGTCAATTCAATATTTTGCACTGCGCTCGCCAATCCGCCTGCCAAGCGTGGTGAGTATGGCAATACCCCCCGATAGGCGAAGGCCCATGTCCAGCAGTGGACTGTTGTGGCTGGTTATGGTATCAGAACAAAGTCGAAATTCGTATTTTCCCAGTCCCAACGCATGCGTTACGCAGCGCTAAAATAACGTCAAAACCGAAGAACAATAACTAAAAGCACGTCGAAACGGACGTTGTGTGTGCAAAGCGCCTAATTGGCTGGATGAGCGTCGCTAATGAGCTGACTGGCGCCTGCAGGCAGCTGCGGTCCACGTGGGCTCACTAGCGCCACCTGGGTGATCTGGTTGCAGGAACTACCACAAAATAGAAAGTAGGTATGTAGAAAGTTCACTTGACCTCATTTAGGATTTTCAAAGAGGACTGTCAATTGTTACATAGCCAGTTACTGTAATTTTGGTTGCTACTGGCAAAATCTCGTAGAAGAATATCAAAATAGCAAAATCTGATACATGAAGGTCATATGATTCTGAGCCAATTTTAATCCAAGAAATAAGTATGACGTTCGTGACAAACTTCTTCTTAGTTACCTTGAGTTCCCCTGAGATACCAGTTACTTTCAGTTAAAGCTAGTATAGATAAGCGTCAAAATAGTCGAAAGTACTTACTGAGTCAGCCATCTACTATAAAGGCGCTCCGCGCGCCGTTTCGCAAATTTGTGGAACGACGCAGAACCCATCAATCAATATTAAGTATAAGTTTTGTTCTATTTTCCTCATCAATCTGCATAGATACATAGAGTTAGCCTACGTGCATTTAAGCGGAAATCACACGAAACTGACGAAACGTCCGTTGAACCATAGTCCGTTGATCACCGCCATACGTAGAGCCATGAATACGTACGGTAATGCTTAATTTAATATATCAGTACCTGCGTATAGTAAAGTCCATTCAAAATAATAGTGTCATGACCAGCCTAAACGGGAGGCTAAGTTATGCTGGTCGCTTAGTATCTAAGTATCGCGACCAGCCTGACTTGGCCTCCCGCTTAGGCAGGTCATGTCATTTCATGATACTATTATTGCGAATGCACTACTATTACTTATGAAGTAAATTAAGCTCGACGTTATTATTTCATCAAAAATAACTCTCAACTCGGCCTTCAACGAATTTCAATCTGCAAAACACATAACAAACGATTAAGGGTTTTCATCGCAAGATTATAATTAATTTATAATCACAGCGGCGGCGGCGTGATCACAGAAAACCATCAACCGACTTAAGAAAGACGAAACGTATTATTACTTTAATTCGCTTTTTGTAAACGTTAACCATATATCATGATTACTGCGTTTCCCGTCAATTAATTTTATTACAACTTTACATAAAAAAATTAATAAAACCTCGTAAGAGCTTAATGTAATTAACATTTATCTTCAATTTAAATTAAATTAACTTTTTCCTGTAACTCGAGCAAAATTTCTTCGCCTCTAACATTAGCACATGAATTAAAAATAACAGTGCCTTTATGGTTATTCATTAGATCGCGAAGAGTATAATTTCCATAATTGTTGACATAGCCTAAGCATAACATACTCAAAAATAAACACGAATTTACGAAAGAAGAACAGATAAAAAGCTTCATACAACAAGTAAGTACTTACTGTATGTTAAAAAAAACTATCAGAAAGTATTTCAAGAGTTAAATGAAACTGAACAACTTTCACAAAGGGGCAACGGCTGAAATATGATTATATTGGTTAGGTATGATTTTTGGTTGGCGACACATTTAGTACGAGTCGTTACAATAGGTACCTCTATATGCCTGTGTACGTGGTTTTTTTTCCTACTTAGGAGCCTACATACTCGTATAGCCTAGTAGGTAACTTCTCCTTATCGTATTAATGGCAAATACTGATATATGGGGTTAACGGCAGGCGGCCGGTCGTAAAATTATGCCAAATCCTATTGCAACATGATTTTGTGTTCAAACAAAACGTGTTGTGCCGACCCCAAGTAATTGGGATAAAGGCAGATAGACGAGAGAGAAATGACTGATATTTTTAAATTTTGTCATCCCATAACTTGGCCACTTCAGTGGCTTCTTGGTTGGTGCTGATAAGGTAATCCTGGGTACAGGTAAGTAACTAGAAGTAGATTGGCTGCTTCTTACCTAATGGCTTCTGATAAGTTAATATTGGGTACAGTAGGTAACTAGAAGTAGATTTTACTAAAGATATTGGCTGCTTCTTACGTCTTACCTAATGGCTTTTGATAAGGTAATACTGGGTACAGTAGCTAACTATAATAAATTTTACTAAAGATACTGGCTGCTTCTCTACAGTCTAATAGTTTGGTACAATCTTTTTACTGATCGTTAAGATGATCCGCGGTACACGCCACACAAAAGCGTTTAATTAGTGACGAGTTGGAGTAAAAACTTTGTTACCTACGCCCTAAATTAGTCCTTAGGGTTTAACGAAGCCAATTTAGGCGGTCCTCGGGATGCCGCCGATCGGTTATGCGCAAACAGGGTTGCCACGTCTATAGACTATCTTACCAACTAGTAAAACCGTATTTGGATGCCATGTAGTTTTGGTTTATGACGTCGAAAGAAACTAGATTCTTGATACTGGGGTACTTTATCTTAGCTAATCAGTTGTTTTTAAAAGTACTGTTTAACTACTGTAGAGTTCCAGTCATTCAAGAAAGTGATAGGTAGGTATAGCTGGGGCCTAAGTGAAGTATTTTGGCCTTACTTTCTCTGTCTCTACGTGTAAGACACCGAGTGCTCGAACGTAGTATTAATCAATATATTAGGTTACTTAAAAACAATTTGGCCTCTATTAAAAAAACCTACGTACCTACCAAAATACCGACTATGGATGGGGATCCTCCTGGCAACCCTAGTGCACAGGAGTGCTGGTTTTTGTGTCCCGCGCAGGTAGAAAGAACGGTTCAGAGCATTTTCATAACAATGCGCAGACGCAGCTCTCCTTAAGCTTTTTTGGACGATCGACCCGTTTGACAGACGCGCCATTGTCATCGTTAGATGACGGTATAAAAACTATTTATCGTTAATCAATGGGAAATAACGATCGGGCCTCGAATGTCTCGTGTCACCTTCGCTATTAACTTGCGGTAATTGACGTCGAGTTCGGTCGGTATGTTTGTTTGATTAATACCTATCCTCGCAATAAAATATTTGTTTAGAAAAAATAAAGCAAGATGAGTACTGGCCTACTTTACTTAAATTGAGCTTCTCTCTACGAGACTAAATTTACTTTAAAATAGCTTAGTAGTGCCAAATAGAAATCCTTCAAACATGCACACTTTTTTTTGCTTCTTTGACATTTTTCTGCACTGAACATCAATAGAGGTATCTATGTGTGTATCGATAATAAAATGGAAAATGATTGCTTGCAAACATACCTAGTGTACCTAATCACTTTTGCACAGTATCATCTTGCCTTTAAAATAGAACGATCTGCCCATACCTATCTTATTTTGCCATCACAACGTACGCATTTTAAGAGCGCTGGGTTAGTGTTACACCACTGAGCTATTCATGTATTCTATGATGGATGAAATAAAGGATAATGTAGGTATGATAACTTACCTCGTGTAATCACTTTTGCACAGTATCATCCCGCCTTTGAAATAGAACGATCTACCCATATCCGCCAGCGCTTGCGCACAGCATGCGCACTTTAGACACCCATGATGCCAATATCTGTCTAGAGCGTGTAGGAGGAATCGCTCCACAATTTTGCCGCCACATCCCGCGCATTCTTTGAGCGCCGGGTTGTTGTTGTTGTGCGGGTAGTCGTGGCCGTTGGTGGAGAAGGCCGCTTCTGGCGACGGCGGGTGCGGCGAGCTCAGCTCCGCGTACCCGTGGTAGTGCGGGTTCATGGTTTTATGAGCACTGGATTGGTGCTACAGAATTGAGCTGTTCATTTATTCTATGATAGATAAGGTAAAGAAAAAAATGAAAACTTACCTCGTGTAATCACTTTTGCACAGTATCATCCCGCCTTTGAAATAGAACGATCTACCCATATCCGCCAGCGCTTGCGCACAACACGCGCACTTCAGGCATCCGTGATGCCAATATCTGTCTAAGGCGTGAAGGAGGAATCGTTCCACAATTTTGCCGCCACATCCCGCGCATTCTTTGAGCGCCGGGTTGTTGTTGTTGTGCGGGTAGTCGTGGCCGTTGGTGGAGAAGGCCGCTTCTGGCGACGGCGGGTGCGGCGAGCTCAGCTCCGCGTACCCGTGGTAGTGCGGGTTCATAATTTTACGAGCACTGGGTTGGTGCTGCAGAATTGAGCTGTTTATTTATTCTATGATAGATAAGGTAAAGAAAAAAATTGAAACTTACCTCGTGTAATCACTTTTGCACAGTATCATCCCGCCTTTGAAATAGAACGATCTACCCATATCCGCCAGCGCCTGCGCGCAGCACGCACACTTCAGGCATCCATGGTGCCAATATCTGTCTAGGGCGTGTAGGAGGAATCGTTCCACAATTTTGCCGCCACATCCCGCGCATTCTTTGAGCGCCGGGTTGTTGTTGTTGTGCGGGTAGTCGTGGCCGTTGGTGGAGAAGGCCGCTTCTGGCGACGGCGGGTGCGGGGAGCTCAGCTCCGCGTACCCGTGGTAGTGCGGGTTCATGGTTAGCGTGCTCGCTGCCAGCTTGACGGTTGGAGCGGAGTCCGCTCGCCGGCCGCCACAACTACACGCCCTGTGGACAATGGAAATTAAACTGTTAAAGAGATAGACCTAGACATACGTTCCTAGATCAAATCGGGGACAGCCGATGTGGCGCAGTGGTTAGTATGCCTGCCTGCCACGCAAAGGTTCCGGGTCAATTCCCGGTGGGGTCACTCACAAAGTTGACATTTATCACATTGTGAATTTGTTCCCAGTGTGGTTAGGACATTGCAGGCTGAACCACCTGATTGTCCGCAAGTAAGATGGTTCCGTGCTTCGGATGGGCACGTTAAGCCGTCGTCGGTCCCGGTTGCTGTCTATGATGGCGGTCGTTACACAACCATGTCAGAGGCCTGCTTCTTACAGTAGGCGGTTGAAACACTCTGGGTCGTAGAACGACTCGGTGTCCCACACGAAAAGAGAAGAGAGATCGGGGACGTTTTAAAGAAAGGTCAGGTCAAGAGAACCCTGATCCGACGAGCGTGCATGAAAAGATTGATGAACGTTGAAGAAGCGAAAGAGGTGTGTCAGGATCGTAGCATGTGGAAGGATGTAGTCTCTCCCTACCCCTCCGGGAAAGAGGCATGGTGTATGTATGTATTTATTACAGTATCAAGAGGTCAAAGCATTGGCAGGAAATAGACAAGAATGAAAATTGCTTGAAAATGAAGAGAGTAGATAGGTAAAAGTTTACTTAGATTTTTAGTGAGGAGGCCACTAATTTTCTCTTAGGCCAACAAATTTTTCGTTAATAAGCCTTCAAAATTAACCTAATTGGAAGCCTGAAATATCGTGATAGAGTAAGGGGCAATCTTAATTGGAACACGTAGATTAAAAACAACACGAAAATAGCCACTTAAAAGGCGAAATCCGATACTGTTAGAACAACCCAAAAATTTAACAGTTAATTTCCGGGCGGGAATGACCCCACCGGTTCGGAAGAAATTTCCTCGACCTGCTTGACCCGTCGAATTATTTTTCTTGGGCGCTACACAGCGGATACCGTAGGCCTGCGGGCGGCCGCGTTTATAAAATTTTCCAATTAGCAATTTCATACAATTAGGAGCGGGTTTAGGGAGGGGGCGAAGGGGTGCGGGGTTTACGTCAACCCGATCCAATTAGCTGGCGGCCGGCGGAGCGGCGGGACGCTGCTCTGTGCCGTCTGCGGAACCCGCCCGGGCCCTGTCGCCATAAAACTTAATTAAACGTTTTAAAACAAGTACTCATTAAAGAATAATCAAGCTTATGTAGTCATAAATAACCGGATTGTCCCGCGCGGAACGGGTGCCGTAATTAAGACTGCACAGAGTTGATCAAACGCACTGATTTGAAACTACCCTTCATTAAGAGCGGAGCGGAGTGCGAAGCTTCCGCTGCGGTGCAGAAACTAATTAAGAATAACGGACGCTTTAAAAGCGTAATTAATTTAGATTGTAATTCTATTTCTCCGGGACTAAAGTAGACAATTATTTTAGTAGCCCTTTCTTTTGGAGCGATTTGGCCGGGTGGTTGTAATTTGCTTAATTTCCGTGTCGGACATAATGGGGGTTGTACTTGTGTCTATAGGTGATTAAGGCGTATGTTTAGGAGTATGTTTGAGCCACGTGCTGCTCGGCTCAAACATACTGCTACCCCTAGTCCACTCAGGATGTTTCGTAAAAGACGACGTAGAATTTTTGACCTCGACCGAATATTTGTCGACTATGGTGGCGGTGATACCACCTACAATAGCATTCCCAAAAAGTGTTACACCAGGCAGGCGGCCGGTAACAAAACGTAGCCAAATCCTTTTGCTACATGATTTCTGTTCAAACAAAACATGTCGCGCCGACCCCAAATGATTTGGGATAAGGGCAAGATGATGATGTTTAGAAGTATGTTTGAAATGTAGCAATGGCAGGCAGGGGTTATAGGTTGCCCGAGAGCGTGTGGAAAACCATTACCGGTTGCCGGGCATGTCTAATGAAGGCTATAAGAGGTACGAGGGGTTCAGTGGGGGGAAGGGGAGAGCGGGGGCTATTGCGTGTCTACTAATGAGCGGGCGTCGCGTGCGCAACTCGCACTTCGTTAAATCGCACCCGGACTACGCTACCAGCCAGTGTTAATGTCTTTGTTTTGCTAATTTTGCTAACACGCGTTCCTTAGGAAATGCCGGCCTAATTTAGGAAGATCTCAATCTTATAGTTTACATAACAAGCTATAGAGAGCGCCTAACACAAACTCTCAGTCTATCAGTAGCGAAACGAATGTGACAACCATATTTTACATCTTTATGTGAAATTTTACCGGTGACCGATAGCGAAAACTCAGAACTGGCTGGTGATAAAGACACAAAGATCGTAAATCGAAAAATTAAAAAAAAAATTGGGCCTTCAATACAAAATTGCCAATCTGCTCAAGGATCAGCTGATGAAAGTTACTATGGCTGGTACAATTCTTTTTTTAAATATTTTGACATTATGTTCCTTGGGGAAAGTCGCAACTTATCACCAGCCGGCTTTGAGTTTTCGCTATCGGTCACTAGCAAAATTTCACCCTAAAACTTTAAGATTTCTATCTACTGGTGGAAAATTGCTAGTGACACGCCGATACCGTGTTACGTTTATTCAATTAGTGTCTATTTCATTTAGACAATTGAAACAATGGGCGAGCTCATTCAAAGTTACGATGATAGAGCTTTGAGTTAATTAATTTGACGTTCCAAGTAAAAGACATCAACGAGATACAATTTAAATTATAATTAGAATGTTAAGTAGAATAAATACTATCACCATTTTGTTACAATTAGGTACCTATGTTACATCAAAATTACTCTTCTTAAAAATACTTTGCACCCCCAAGAGAATGTTCACAGAAGGTTCACTTGACCCTATTTAGGATTTTTGCGATTGTCACTTGCCATGGTTGCTACTGTCAAAATATTCTGAGCCAATTTTAATCCCAGAATTATGACGTTCATGGCAACCATCCTTTCACTTAGGTAAGTACCTTGAGTTCCCCTGAACTTCCAGTTATGTCTATAACTCAAAGGAAGCGTCAAAATCGTCGCTAGTACTAAGTGAGCCATCTGTAAGGCGCAAACTCCACCAAAAAGACGAAGAGCATAGGACGTAAGAATGACAGTTGACAGACAAGTGATCGTCAAATATTCTCCTTTGACGCTAGCTGTCATAGATGCGACGCTTTGGCGACGCTTGTGTGTGCCTTTGTCAATATTTTTTCGTACATTTTGTATGGAAACGTCGCGATGTCAAACGTCAAGCGTCATGCCCTACGTCCTATGTCCTCTCTGTGGAGTTTGGGGCTAAGAGCGCCCGCGCGCCGTTTCCCTAATTTGTGTTCATGTCCAACAGTAGATACACTATTGTGGTTTCAACGGTTAAAGAACACTTTGATCATTTTGCGTCACACTCGGAATTAACCTTTATCTGCCTTAAATATTGCCTCATCATTGTTACGGAATTGATAATTACCTACTACTGTATTTCAAGATAATACTCGAAGATAAGATAAAAATAATTAATTAAGTAATCAATCATGCTGATAGTAAGCAATAGGTAACTAGTAGAATTAAGAGACAAGATTTTGTGCTCTTGTTTAGGAACCACTTAGGAATTAGGAGGAATTAGCCAATTTAATGACAGACAGAGAAAAGAAAAAGCAACTTCATTTTATACTATACATCGATCGCAAGCAAAGTGTTAAAACAATGCATATTTAAATTCAATAGATCATCTCGTGTCCACTCCACATTAGTATTTAAAATTCATAGCCAATAATTTAAAAATAATGTCAGGGTTCAGCACGAATACTATTGTGCATAATTACTAAAACTTATGTCTATTCGATCGTTGATATTCACTTGGTAGAGGAAATTCAATTTTATTGTGATAGGTCTAAAGTTACGATTTGGTGGCAGTGGGGTGGGTTGGTAGGTTTATTCCTGTTCGGTTAGCCAGTGTGATAGATAAGTAACAGGGGGTTGATATGGCCGAAGTCTGCTATATAAAAATCCTTTCAGTTGCGTGTCGATGGCATGTCAATTGAATGGTTTTGGTAGTTTTGTATTCTTTTAACAGAAATGAAGAAATGAATTTATGAGAAATCACAGTGGCAATAGAATGACAGTTGAGTGACGTTGGTATTATAATAGGCAAAAATTTGCAGACTTGGGGTCCAGGTAGAAAGTGGAAGTGGGCGAGACACATATGCCGAAGAACTGCTGACGGAGGATGGGGAAAGATTGTGTTGGAATGGAGACCGAAAGAAAGAAAACGAAACATGGCTCGACAGCCGGCAAGATGGACAGACAACATTGTGAACGTCACTGTGAAGAGCTTGAAGAGACATGCCATTGACCGTCGAAAGTGGAAATCGTTGAAGATCGCTACAATCAGTATTATGTGGCTTCAGATTAAAACGCTGTTTGAAAACCAACATAGCTTGCTTCTACTTCATTAAGCAGATATGTCCTATTCATTTCGTTCTGTTCGCTTAATCAATAATTTTGCTCCGTCCATTTATTACAGCTTAAAAAATATTTTTCTATTATTTCATACTTCATTTTATATACCGACGAAAAAGCCATAAATGATATGATTGCGTTTTCATGCAAATTAGATGCAATATCCTTGATCATTTAAAAATGTTTACTAATTGTGATACTGACACGAAAAATTTTCACGATTAAAATATGAATAATGATTTCTGGTGCATACGGGAATGGGCCGAGTAAGTCGGGTGCGTGTTAGCTCGCAGGGGAGGCCTGGGAACTTAACAGGTGCCGCTTTCATTATTCAAGCCCCATTGATTGGATACTTTGTTGCCGTTTAAAAATCTTATTAGCAACCGCCTGACAACAAAGCTGGCTATATCCTACAGCCTTCCTACAGCCCTCTATTTACCTGTTAAGTGATTTTTTACCCTCTTTTTCAATTACAGAGCGAACCTGAAGGACTACGAAACTGTAAGTCATCTTGTTAGTGAATGCTTTATTCCCTCGCCCTTTGCCTACGGTGAGAAACACAAGAAATGTCCGTTTGTGCGTTATTTTTGCGCTGTGTAATGCATGCGCTATAAGGTACCTACGAATACGACCTTATTCTCATACTAATATGGTTTATGTCAAACATTTTGATAGACGCATCCATCGACGCAGCGTTGTGCAATGCGCAGTAAACCGTTAGATATGATCCTTAGTAGCATGGAAATGAGGTGCAAAATCGCATTTTTCTAACGCATGCAATAGCGCTGCGGACACACAAACGGATGTTACATGTGTTTCTCGTCTTTGCCTACGCTCAAGTATTTGACAGTGGCAATAAGCGCGATGAGTTTACGATTTTCTTGTCAAAAATAGGCTTAATTAAAACTCGCTGTCGGCTAAACGAGCGAACGAAACGCGTCCTCACCGGCGGCTACTGAACTCGGAAATTGCTGATTTAAAACGTATATTTTAAATAATTTTAGGGGTTTACCATACAGACAAATGAAATGCTTTGTGTTTTTTAAAATAAACGTATCGGTCACTTGCTTTAAGTGTAGGGTTCCGTAAGAACGGCGCCACCCGCCCGCGCCCGCCGCGAATAACGTAATTAAGGCGAAACCGCCGGCGAAATTAAACGCGAAAACAGAATGAGAATGTGAGCCTAATTAGTGCCGGGGGCCGGAAGACGTTGCACCGGGGCCCCCCTCCAAGGGGCCCCACTGCATAGGGGAGTTGGGGCCAGTTCGGCAGAGTTCCGGTTCGTCAGAAAAAAAAACCGATTGTGTGACGAACTAGAACAACGACTTTTATAAATAAGTAATTGGATTGGTTTTTTTTTATGCCTGACGAACCGGGACTTTGACAAACCCGTCAACAAAAACCTTTTAGGGCCTTGCCTCAAAAATTAGACACGCTTTCAAAACTTGTCTAGGCTTTTTCTTTTGTATTAAAATACATATTTTTTAGGCACGTGTTCAAAGCGCGTCAAATTTTTTGTATTGTAGTCTTTTAACTGAATGATAGAAGTTATTGTGACAGAAAAAATAAATTAAAAGTTGTCATCATATAATTCATTCATTCATTAGGAAACTATCATTAATAAGCGTGACGAACTGGCAACGTGGCAAACCGGGCCTAATTCTACAGGGGGACCGTGTACATCAAGTTACAGACAGCGTCTTGACTCGTTATGCGGCGATATCGACTCCTTAGCATCATTAATAAGCGTGACGTACTGGCACTGTGGCCAACCGGGCCTAATTCTACAGGGGGACCGTGTACATCAAGTTACAGACAACGTCTTGACTCGTTATGCGGCGATATCGACTCCTTAGCATCATTAATAAGCGTGACGTACTGGCACTGTGGCCAACCGGGCCTAATTCTACAGGGGGACCGTGTACATCAAGTTACAGACAGCGTCTTGACTCGTTATGCGGCGATATCGACTCCTTAGCATCATTAATAAGCGCGACGTACTGGCACTGTGGCCAACCGGGCCTAATTCTACAGGGGGACCGTGTACATCAAGTTACAGACAGCGTCTTGACTCGTTATGCGGTGATATCGACTCCTTAGCATCATTAATAAGCGTGACGTACTGGCACTGTGGCCAACCGGGCCTAATTCTACAGGGGGACCGTGTACATCAAGTTACAGACAGCGTCTTGACTCGTTATGCGGCGATATCGACTCCTTAGCATCATTAATAAGCGTGACGTACTGGCACTGTGGCCAACCGGGCCTAATTCTACAGGGGGACCGTGTACATCAAGTTACAGACAGCGTCTTGACTCGTTATGCGGCGATATCGACTCCTTAGCAAGCTTAGAGTTATTCGAGAGAATGGCCTACATTTCGAGCTGCCTATTTTGATAGGATGTCGTGTTCGATAAATAATACCACGATTGATAGAGTTCATTTATGGCTGCTTGGATAAACTCTATCAATAATAATTTGTCATAACTCTTTCTTTTTCATTATACATTATTATTTTTTCATCACTAACCGGGACTGTGGCCAACCGGTCCTAATTCTACAGGGGGACCGTGTACATCAAGTTACAGACAACGCCTTGACTCGTTATGCGGCGATATCGACTCCTTAGCATCATTTGCATAAAGACAATATTATCGAATTAGTTCGACAGAACGGCCTGCTTTGACTACGCGCTCTATCAATAGTTAAGGGAATTTTGATTCGGACTTAGATCTGAATTTACCTATTTTGATAGGATCGTTCGTTTGATTAACAAAACTGCTCGTTTGTTTGGTTGAAATTATTGATAGTTTCAACACTGCCTCGGATATTCATATTGGCACTCACAGTAAAAGAGGTCGTAAATTTGGTGTTAGCTTTCAAGATTGCGATAGCATAGTTCGTTGCTTCATAGTCAAGAAGTATCAAGTCCCGGCCGAAGCAAAAAAACGCTTTCTCACTTCCATGTTTGAGCGTTGCAGAGTAGTCCCTCTTAATAAATTTTTCGTGTAATGAATAAAACGTTTTTCAGTTTTTTCTCGTATAGTTTGTACGGCTGGGCGCAAGCATGAAAACCAATTCGTTTTCTCTCGCATTCATACTAATTAAAAAAGTGCGGACAAATTGGTGCCCACCGCTCTCCTCGCCCACGGGAACGGGACATAAAATATCCATTCCATTGACGGCCCTGACCGCTCAGAGTAAAGAAATGTTCCAGAAAGAACCCTACGAGCAACCATAGGGAAGCTAGAAAAAATATCTATGGGTTATTGGATGCTCAAAAGCCTATGGGATGCCCTTGTTTGCTTGAACGTAACCAAAGAAAATACTACATATGGCTACATAACTCCTGTGCATGTAAATACAAGAGTCGCGGAATTTTACATACTACGGGATATAACAACTTACGCGTTAAACTTTTGATTTCATATTGGAACAATTTAAAATTCTGTAAAATACACCAAATATACTTTTTCCTATCCGATCTTAAACAAACAACATTTAACTGTTATTCAAAACATATTTTTGTAATTTTATTTGTGTATTTTTAGGCGATTTTTAACGGCTTCACTTTGGCACTCTTTGTGTAGTTCCCTCTAGATTTTTTTCGCTCTTCGCCTAGCCATTGATTAATTTTATCCAATCGGTTGCGATTTCAACTTTTTCATTACTTAATTGTCACGCTTCATTAAGTTGAATAAAGCTTTTGGTGTCGAATTAATATCTCTTTCAATTTTAACTAGTTATGACAGGAATGATGGTCGGAAAATTGAATGGGTCTGGATGTAATCGAAACTGATGTTCGTTTTGCTTTGCTCGTTATTGTTATAATGTTTTTTGGCTTGTTATATTATATTACTCCTGGAATATTGGCATATACCAGGAGTAATATAACAAGCCAAAGTAATCATAAATCTGAACAACTTTCCCCATGGAACATGGATCGAGTAGATCAATTAGCGGATCGGAGATTTTGTATGGGAACTCGAGGTACCGAAGGTGGTTGCCACGAACGTCATATTTCTTGGCTTAAAATACCGTAATAAACTATGAAAATACCTATCATATCATACTATTTCAAATCGTTTCTAAGTCCGAATTCTTGTATTAAGTATAGGTAGGTACGTCCACTGAAATCATAACCCGCTTCGGAATTCGAACCCCGCTCACACGGGCATCAATCAAACGGAGCTTTCGGCGGGTCTCACACCTGACGTCCGTATGTGCAAAAGGGATAGGCAATTCGCTACTTGACTGGGTAGTAAATAAAATAACAAAGTTCTATAACTATTGCCCAAAAATACTACAAACTTCATTCGTCGTTTTTCAAAATAATAAAAGTTGGAATTATTAAACAAAAAAAATGATATAAAAGTTATTGTTTTGACTCCATCCAAAATATTGAAATATGACGTCATATTTCAATAGTTACATACAAAATATCGTCTTTGGTCGCCTTAAAAAGTAGCTCATGTGACCTGTTAGTCAAGTAGCGAATTGCATCTACCATAATTATTAAGTGTAAGTGCATCTGGGGGAATTCATGCTATACGGCACGCTCTAATTTCTTATATTTCCGTGTAACGTGTCTTCAAATCAAATGCTTTTTAGTTACATTCAATACCATATTTAGATAAATTCGGAAAGTATGTCTGACAGACGCGTGCGTTACGGAGGCGCTGAAAATTCTTAGCCTCGGACGTCGGGTGTGGGAATCGCTTCGAGGCCGCGAAGCCTGGCCGCCATTAGAGGTCATTATATGCAAATAATATTACACATTACAGTCCCTACTCAACACGGACCGAGGCAAAAATTGGCGCAAACATTACAAATGCAGGGGAGATTGCTAGATAACACTTCGCCAAGGTAAAGTGATGGTTGGTGGTATAGTGAATAATTGGGTTTAGTTCACGCCCGTTGAGATTCAACTATGTACCTTATAGAAAAAACATTTACCTACCTATGTATGGTACCGGCTTACAAATACAGTGTCTGGTTGACCGAGATTCCTCGGTTTTTCTACAGATGACGTTGTTAGTTTACAAAAAACACGCAAAAAAGGGATGAAGCAATGGTTTTTGGAATCTAAATTTATCGCCCCCGAAAAGATTAAGAAATTCTAAAAAATGTCCATCATCCTATTACTTTAAATAATGATGAATGAATTTATAATTAGTTCACAATGACTCATTATAAGATACACTTCTCTTAATAAAGTGTATACGATAAGGAGAAGATAATATATCAGTTGATTAGTTTTCAAGTTACTGCACCGCGTTAGAATGAGTTACAATGGGTAGGTAGGTGCAATATTAATTTATAGCTATTAATTGGATTTACAGCCGTTTACGATCTGCCTTCTCCACACAAGGGATATAGGCGTGATTAATGTATGTAATTAAATAGATATTATAGTATCACACTTGAAACTTTTGGAAAAATACAGGCTGGTACCGAACGATCCAATTTTCCTGAAAACGCTAAGCTCAACATGTGAAACTGAACAACTTTTCCTAACGACCAAAGAACCTTAAAAAATATTCTATGGAAGGTCAAATTTTTTTAGGCTTTGAACTTTGATGCTTAGGGAAAGTTGTTGAGTTTGACATAGTGAGCTTTTCGGGAAAGAGGGTCGTTCTGTACCATCCTGTATATTTTATTCAATATAAATACATATATCATACCTATACCTGTTGCAAGGTAGGCAGAGAGTAAACCACTGTAAAAACGGCCATTTACACCACGCCTGACAAAAGTTTGAGTGTTATTCAGAAGACTGTGTATCACCATAGTAACAGATTGTCAGCTTGTCGCCTAAAATTGCAATATAAATCAACTCTCGAATCCCTTAGTCGCTTCTTACGACACCCGCGGGAAAGACATGGAGTGATGCTATTCTAAGCCGCTCCACACGGCAGCGAATATCCAATAAAAAATTAGAGATATTATTTCGGTTAATGATTATCAGACTTATGATTGATTGGTATGAACGGAACGTATGTACCTGCATTATCATATTCATTCTTATAATGTCATTCATTAATCTTTTAATAAATTCATAAAACGTGGATTAAAAGATACAAGTTAGTAGATTAAGATTACACATAAATTAGATACCTACATTAAGTGTCAAAAAATTGTCGAAATGGTCAAGCAATACAGGGCAGTTTCTAACTTAGACTATGTAATGATCTGTAACAAAATATTTTGAGCATTTAGTTCTACACTATACTTTCTAGGACATTCTATAACTGTCAAAAGAAAGGTCAGGTTTGATATAACGTGGTCGTTTGTCTGTTTAACTTATTGCAGTGTTCTGGCAGTCTTTCAAAAGAGTCAATCATATTTTTCCACTCTCCTTCTCAACGATGACAGCCAGAGTAATAGATATAACTAATATTTTTGAAGAATAAGACGTTTCTCAAAATACCTATATCTCAACTTTTTCTTTTTAGAATATTATATTTGCAATACCTACAATACTTTAGTACCGCGTGACTTGTGCACTAAATTACCTATACAAGACAAGATTTTGTGTGCCGTTAAAGTTTATTGCCACTAAACTTGTCAGAAAGTATGGCCATGAGTCAATGAAATGTCAGATCAAGTTTAGTTCTACAAAATAAAAACACAATCAAAATTTTAAGTAGGTAAAGGTAGATATGAAACAGTGAACTATAACCGGTCGTGTGTGATGGATGACTAGTGTTAATCATACATTAGGGGTCCTACCTATATAGGACACCTCGCACGGGAAGGAATTTAGGTATTGCTAAGACTATCGAGAATTCTATTGCATGAAAAAAGCAACAACTAGGCTAAAATTTTGTATAAAACCGGCACGAAATAGGTATTAATTATGGATTTTATTCATACTTCTAATTCAATATTGATTCAAGAACATAACCAAAATAGGTAGGATTAAGACATTTTTAACACCTGAGTTGCTATAAAAAGTGTTCATAATACACGTTAAGGTGGGTATGCCTCATCCATAAAAGAGTGGAAGATTTCGCGACCAGTAGAGCGGTCCGTCACGCAGACTGGTTACAATTGTGGCCGCTCGATTAATACGAGAATAGCTGAATCACACATGTAGCCAGGTATAGTCCATTCGCGATCAAAAGTGTCATGACCAGCCTAAGCGGGAGGCCAAGTTACGCTGGCAATACCTAGATATCCGGTTTTGTTTAAAAGACCAAATTTTTTATTATCAAAAAAGCAAATCCGGAAAATTACGCTATGCATGTGTGAACCGCCTTAACCAACGACTATGTTCGCGTAGGTAGTTATAATAATGGAAAATAGGTAGGTCTTCTTATCAAATGAACGACAAAAGCAGCAAAAAAATCTAAATTATCCCAGTAAATCTAATTCAAATGCCTGGGAAACAGAGAAAGAAAATCAGGTACAACAAGGTATAGGTACCACAACATTTGTACTGAGTTTCTTACTCGGATTATTGATATTGTTTGGATTATTACCCAGAAGAGAGAGAAGTAATGCGATCGATTATGTTATTGCTAAAATCCTAGAGGATATCGGCAGAATTCCTGATTCTGCCATTTTACTGCGACATACAAAATGCAAACAGTTTTTAACAATGTTGATTGATATTTTCCCCTAGGCGATTTCGCTTTTGGCTGTTCAATTAATTTTAGAGTTAGGTACACCATGTACCTACCTAATGTATTACAAAAGTTTAACTTTATTTTAACCACATTACCTACAACCAAAGTCAATTAGTATCTAAAAATAATTTTAACGTCATCTTATTTAACCGTCTGTTTCTACCCGTTTTACTTATTCTGTAAATGGTGTTCCTAAAACAAACAAACAAACAGATTTCTTGTCCATATTTTCACTAGTTTGCCTGATAGATTGTGATAGAGGCACTGGGCACAAAGTGTGTAATTTTCGTCCGTTTCTTGGCAGTCTCGACCTCACGGCCGCGGTACTCAGAACAAACACGCCCTACACTGTGTCAGTGGTTCCAAAACATTTTCATACATTTTTATCATTTACGTACAGATGTCAGACAGGGTAGACAATGTTTGTTTTACGTCTGCTGGGCTGACAATCTGTCTGTGATACGCAGTCTTCTGAATGACTCTCAAACTTACTCTCAAATATTTGTCAGACGTGGTGTAAATGACCGGGTATTACAGTCGATTATGCTCCGCCTAACCCGCAAGGGATAGAGGCGTGATATAACGTCTGTATGTAGTATGCAATGTTTAAAACTTCCAAAATGTTGTTTGTGCAAAAATGCACATCCATCATGGAATTTATGAATAGTTTTTTAGACGGCGGTCGTTGCCCAGCCATATGATAGGCCCTCTATTTCTACTGTAGTAGGCGGTTGTAAAACTCTTGTCACCAGGGTTCATTCGTTGGATGACTGGTGATCAGAAAGAAGAAGAATAGTTTTTAGTAGTGCTAAATTATGCGCATTTTTGACTGCAAATGATTGAGAACCACTGACCCACATAATCGTCAATCACTGTGTTTTATTTTACTGCCCTTTATTCACGTTGATATCTCGTGTACTGTGATAGAGTTGTGTGTGTGGGCCAATTTGTAGGAAAGTACGCGGTAGGTAGGTATAGTAAGTTACAGCTATTTTACTGGTTGTCATAATTGTCAGGGACTCTGAGACTAATCAGTGTCTCACACGAAAAGAGAGACAGGAAAGAGGACTCCTAATACTTAGTAGGATAGGAGGCAGTTTAAAAACTCTACACGGGTTCTTCGTCGTCATAGTGTCCCATACGACAAGAATAATAGTTTTAGCGAGTCAAAAGGTCAAAAAAAGCCTGTAATTTTCAAGCGGTAAATCTGATACTGAATAGCTGTCAGCAAAAATGTAAGCAAACAGTAAAAATGTTGGATATGAAATACAAGATCACTATTCCCGAATCTTTGATTAACTTTCATAAATCATACTTCAGTGTCCTACGTGGTCAAAATAGTGGGAGGTTAGCGTCCTTAAATTTGCACTTCTTGCGTGCCCGCTTGGCTCCACCCCCAGCCCAGTTTTGATTAGTAGGTCAAGAAGTACCTACCTTCATGTCAATTTTCAGTTTTCTTGTTCAATGAGCAAAGCAGGCCACACAAAAGAAAACGAAAATTCTGTGGCCGTAGTATATGCAAGTTGCATCCGACCATACGCCACGAAGCGTGCCACACGTAAATAATCTCGAGAAATCAGTTGTTTGACAAATTGTCGAACAATGCCGTTATCAGCGGATCGCACACGCGACCGTTGATCAGCAAACACTGATAACGCGGCTATTGTCTTCAGCAGTCAACGCACTGTGCGACGCACAAGTGGGTAAGGGCGTTTGTATGTCAATTGGGTGGCAAAAATAAGTTTGAGACCCCTGAGAGCAAAGGTTAACATAATGAGGGACTGTCGATGGCCACGTTATTAATAAAAATTTAGATGGCGCGCTCCATCACCATGTAAGTAGTCATAGGACGTTAGAGAGCGCCATCTATATTTTTCTTTTCAATAATGTGGTACTTGACATTATTGAAACAACTTGCGCAGATAAAGATTGGATCCCGAATGGGCAACATTATTTTTGACAAAATATGATATATCGGCCAACATTAATGTTGCCAATTTAGGGTCCATTCGTTATCTTAGAGTAAACCCTGGTATCTTAGTTCCTTCTTTATTAATCGGTCAATCTAGTAGTACAAAAAAAAACACAAAGTAATAAATTGACAAAACATAATCATCTTTGTTATTTGGTCCAGGAGCCTACAGACCCTGAGATCATACCTTACAAGACCACAAAAGCAGTTAAATACCTACTTATTAGTGCTCAGATGCTGGTTTTTAATTTGTACGCAAAATATTTATCAAATAAAAATACAATTTCCATGAATTTAATTTCATATGGCGCCTGTTAATTATGAGATTCAATTTAATTAGCTTGTTTGTTACCGACGCACTTTATAATTAAAATTAATATGATGGCTTTAATGGTCTGATGAAAATAATATAGAAAATTTTATTCATTTTTTGTAACTTTTTATAAATTATAAGAAAAAAGAGGGCCTTTGCCCGTAGTTGGTAATCCCGACGGCTTGATAAGATAAAAATAAGGTAAGAGAAAAGCAAATTAACTGTCTATAAATGAAACAGGTGGTTAAGAAATTTGTTGTGCGTCGAATCGGTATCATCTACACTAATATAATAAAGAGGAAAACTTTGTTTGTTTTTTTGTTTGTTTGTTTGTTTTTTTGTATGTATGTAATCGATAAACTCCGAAACTACTGGACCGATTTCGAAAATTCTTTCACCATTAGAAAGCTACAACATTCCTGAGTAACATAGGCTACTTTTTACCACGGGAAAATTCCTCATTTCCACGGGAAAACGGTTAGCAGCAGGAAAATCGGGAAATACAGCGGATATTACCCAAATAAGCCAAACCGCTTTACCGATCTTCGTAAAATTTGGCACTGATATTACTAGCATAGTAAAGATGGACATGGACTACTTTTTGTCAGCCCTCGAGGATCTGGAGTACGAGTACCTGATGAAGACCACCAGCATCCCATCTAAACTATAAAAGATACGGTCATGGATTTATAGTAAAAGTTAATCACCATGACGGGCCGCTTCTGCTGGCACATGGTCATCGAGGATCTGAGTACCTGATGAAGACCACCAGCATCCCATCTAAACTATAAGAGATACGGCCATGGCTTCATAAAAAGTTGTGCATCATGACGGGCCGCTTCTGCTGGCACATGGTCATCGAGGATCTGAGTGCATGATGAACATCACCAGCATCCCATCTAAACTATAAGAGATACGGTGATGGTTTTAAGTAAAGTTACTCAGCATGACGGGCCGCTTCTGCTGGCACATGGTCATCGAGGATCTGGAGTACCTGATGAAGACCACCAGCATCCCATATAAACTATAAGAGATACGATAATGGCTTCAAAGTAAGAGTTATTCAGCATGACGGGCCGCTTCTGCTGGTAAATGGTCACGAGAGTCTGGAGTACCTGATGTAGACCACCAGCATCCCATATAAACTATAAGAGATACGGTAAAAGCCTCAAAGTAAAAGTTATTCAGCATGACGGGCCACTTCTGCTGGCACATGGTCACGAGGGTCTAGAGTACCTGATGTAGATCACCAGCATCCCATATAAACAATAAGAGATACGGTAATGGCTTCAAAGTAAAAGTTATTCAGCATGACGGGCCACTTCTGCTGGCACATGGTCACGAGGGTCTAGAGTACCTGATGTAGATCACCAGCATCCCATATAAACAATAAGAGATACGGTAATGGCTTCAAAGTAAAAGTTATTCAGCATGACGGGCCACTTCTGCTGGCACATGGTCACGAGGGTCTAGAGTACCTGATGTAGATCACCAGCATCCCATATAAACAATAAGAGATACGGTAATGGCTTCAAAGTAAAAGTTATTCAGCATGACGGGCTGCTGGATCGGAGTAATGGACTTTTTACTACGGGCAAAGATCCAATTTCTACGGGAAAACAGGTAAGTAGCAGCGGGTGAAACCGCTGGGCGGGCTGCTAGTACACTATAAAAAAAGAAGTCATTGAATAACATAGCATATAGAGGGGAGGTTAAGTTTCTCAACTTTGCATCTCAGCTATACGACTGAAATTCGACATGAAGGTACTTTTTGATCTACTGATCAAACCTAAGTGTAATGCCAAACGGGAAACACCTCCCTTCACTTTTCACAGCGTAGCTTTTCAGTTTTGATTAGTAGGTCAAGAAATACCTTCATCCTGATCTGTAGCTCTCTAGCTCGATGTGCAAAGTTGATACTCTTTTTCGACGTTGACTTGCCCGCTAATAGACAGGATTAACCTAAAGAACTCTAAAGAATTCTTAGATTCTCTTTCTTGTCTTTGCTACCTTGTCGTAGTAGTATCGCCTGCAAATCCACTTACCATTTAGAAGATCAACATATACTGGTTCTTAGTAGATATTTGTACGAAAATTCAATATAAGTTGGACTCTTAAATAGGTAGGTAGATTTGCTAGCGCTAGTACCTATTCAAAACTAACAATTTACATGTCAGAATTTTGTCTCCCATAATTTTTTGTCCGCGCCAAGTACGTAACTGTTTCTGAGCGGTAAACTGTCACCGTTAGCGGCGCATGCGCATGCGATGTCAACCGCAACATTAAATTCTGTAACCGGACTCCCAACCTCGGTTTGTACTTTTTAGGTAGTGTTGAAATTACTTGTAGGTAGAAAGTAGGGTCAAAAGTAAAGAGTGGTCGCTTCATTGCACAAAAACACAAACATTAACAGAAAAACTCAAAATGTGTAAATGTGTTGATCGAAAATGCTGGTGATAAGGAAAAACTTCTTTCCAGGAAAAAAAGTCGAAAAATGAAAAAAATATACAAGATTGCCGATCAGCTGATTTGAGTTACTATGGTAGGTCCAAGTTTTTTTTTCAAGTTTCATCCTTGGAAAAAGTTGTCCCATATCTATCACCAGTCCGTCCTGCATTTTCGCTATCAATCACTAGTAAAATTTCATCTTATATACCTCAATACCAAAAATATACAAATGGCTCTGTTATCCAAAATATACCCTTTCTTTCTTTATTAATTTTGAATTCCTAAAACGTTAGTTTGTTTTTCACCTATAAGTAGGTACCTACCAATTTATTATGATTTACTACTGAAAATAAGAGCAGAAAATACTAACACACACGTGTGAGCTAGGAAAATTCTGTACTAGGTACTTATTATATGAGATGCAAAAGGACCCCAACCAAAACACGTGTAGCAATTAAATTAGCGAAGAAGCAGAAAGTTAAAACTTGGAGGAAACAAAACAGACAAAAACAGGTCGTATTTAATTAGTTTAAAAACAAAGGTATTTGTTAGGAGGATGACATCACACGCCCGGGGCTAGGGAGGCTAATGAGTGGATAATTAGTAGGGATGGTAAATGAGGCATGCGAATGATCAACTTGGTATTCGATTTATTGCAGTTGGAATGGAAACAGAAAGATTTTTAAACTAAAATGTTCATAAACTGAAAAAAAAAATTGTGCTAAAAGAAGTTTGCCTACCAAGATAACTTTTGATAATATACCTTTGCGATATCAATAAATTGAATTTCTCTTGGGGAGGGAATATGTATCAAAAAATTTTCGATAATCCCATAAATTACTTTACTATGTACTACTGCTGGCTACAAGATTTTAGTTCTTTTTTTTCCATTTCTTGTTCTTGTCTTTTTTTCTAATGCTGATAAAAAACTGCAATGAATTCGTCATCAGTTTTAAATGATAAGTAATTTTTATAGGGAAGCCATTATTTATTCGTCGTGATTTCGTCCGCCATCATTAAATGTATATCAAAGGCCATCAGTGGACGCTAATGATGTATCAGTTTAAAAAATGATTAGCTCTTTGCTTTGTCATTTTTACGTATTTGTATGTACAATTATGGCCTAGGGAACAAATTTTCGAAAGAAAAATGTTGTCCCAAAGTTTCCAACTGGCACATGGCTACTAAAGAGACAAGATCTGCAATGATTTAAAAAGATGATAGATAATATCTCAAGTACCACGATTCTATTAGAAGATCATTAGGGGATATCGTGACTTGTAATGATTCACTATTAACAACACCGATTGAGCCATTTGTTAGAGCGGTGTGCAACAAAGCCCGGGCCGATATACCCGATGTCAGCTAATTAGGCCCATTATTTGATTGAAATTAGCCACGTTTTGTTATAATCGTATCTTTTATATTCCGATATGGCCCCGAGTCATTGCCGAGATTGATCAAAGAGCGTAATTAATGACCGGCCATTAATAAGGAACATGGCGGAACAGAGACGAAAGAGAAAGACACAGTAGTGCTAAATATAAAATAATGTATTGAATATGTAAGAAAATTGTGAGATAAGATTTTTTTTTATATAAGATAAAATATCGGGATTAGTAATTTCTTTTATGAATATAAGATAGCATTTGTCTGCTATCGCACCTGTTGGAGTGATGATGCAGACGATGATGTTGCGCCTATTCACTCTTGCCTTGTAAAGGCCCAAGTTATAATATTCCGGAAACAGCTATCCGATTCCGGATTCCTCCTCTTCTATAGTATTATAACTGTCATATAGGTATGTATAAATTTCTGTCTGTCACGATCTAAGAAACTAGATCATCAGTTTAATTTATGGCAGACAGACAACCTGATAAAGAAATTTTAGTAAACCAGTTACTTTTAACATGTTGGGACAACTTGGGACATAAACTTTTTTGCTGGTGGTGGGGCCAAAGAAAATACCCAAAACTATCAAACTAGTTTTTGTAAGTACCTAGATATTAAAACTTTTTTAAACTCGGCCTATTATCTGACACTGGCTTAATACTATATTTTTTATACACAGGGACATTGACATTGATGGACACGGGCCGTATAGCGGTTAAGAAACAGCGGGGGTCCTCTTAGGAATGGGCCTTCTTACCTCTGACATTACTATTGGTATTAAAATATTTGGATTAGGTATTTGGGCTATACATCTGTATTCAATTATGGAGACTTGAATCATAATTCATGGCTAGCAGTTTTATAATGTCTTGTTTCTTTATAGCTTTTAATTTTAAACTAAGACTGTTAGCTATTAGGTTAATGCTTTATGTATGTCTATTTCGTCAAATTGAACTATTAGACGATACCATTTTTCACAAAAAGGATTACGGCATACACACAATGAGACAAAATGAACTTAATTAATAAAAAAAGCTTTTAAATACGCTCTTTTGTGTGTGTCACATTGAATTATTTCATCACCGTCTCCCCCAAATTGATACTAAGCACACTTTTATGATGCATTTATAGTTTTTAATCCACCCTATACACGACACGGTCGGACGCGGATCTGTTCTACATTCGTAATTTGAATTTTGAACTCGACATTGCGATGACGGGATAATAAGCCGGCGTCCATGTTGAATGGACCCTGCGTATGCGCATGCGGTATGACGGACTGCCTAGCCAGGTGGTCTACAGTTTCTATTGTAACACAATAAACGTCTGTATTCAGAAGAGATGGGCCGAATATTTGGATTATGTTCGGTACTTGGCATATTCGGCAGTTTTACCAAATATCTGGCCATGTGTTCGGTGAATTTGCCGTATCCTTTTACACACAGATATTTTGTTGTGAATTGTTATGTCAAGAAAAGAAGCGAAGCAGTGTTTTTTTTGTGTCTTAGTTTCTTATGTGAAAAGTTAGAGGGATAGCGAAAGGAATTAAATGGTCCGGTGCGAATTAGCGAGTATTTCGTAAAAATTAGGCATGGGTTTCTAATTGTTTTATACCGACATCGATTCCTGCCGAATTATTCGGCTGAATATTTGGTTCGGCTAACTTTTACCAAATATTCGTATTCGATGAAACCTATGTTCGTCCCATCCCTAGTCTACAGTAACTATTGTAACAAAATAAACGTCTATATTGAGTACGTCTCTCAAAAATACATCTCATTTTATTTCTTTACGCTTTTTTGGTTCCTGTCCTTATACATTGTAGCATTGGTTTCCGAAGTGATCGACATGATTATAAGATAACAGATATTTGTAATACAAATGCGATAAAACTTTGTATTATTAATATTATTTATATGTGATGTGCTGTGCTGTGTTAAGTAATATGACATGGCAACCACCTTTAAAGTTACCCAGAGTTTCTCTGATATTCCTGTAAACGTCAAAAAACGTGCAAATCGTTGCAAGGACTAAATGAGCCATCAGTGAAGGCGCCCCGCGCAACTTCTTCCTAATTTTGTGATAAAGGTAGTATAAAAGGATTACCTACCTGCGTCAGTTTTATGCGTAAAATAAACCTACTGCGGTAACCATCTCGAAAGTATAGGTACGAAAACACTAATAGAATCTGTTGTTTCCTGATACAAATATGAATTTCAATCGAAAACTTCCTCGTTTCGTACAATATGATTAAAAAATGAATTTTCCCAGAAGAATAAATTGGTTTCGTTGACGGGCATCACAGTGAGCACTGACAGACAGACAGCCAGGTGGTCCGTTGTACTATTGTAATACAATTTCAACTGTGTATCAACGCTATTTTAATTTGGATTTTGACAGAACGAAATAAACCGTTGTGTGAGTAAGAAATTGTAAGCAGCTGAAGATATTTTTGAGTTGCATATAAAGATTCAATTCCGGAGAACCGTCTAATATCTTATCCCAACCTCATTTAACTAAGTTCTTGGAAAGCAGCGACGTAAAATCAGGTACCTACCTAGATTTTGTTCAAAATTAGGTAAATACCTAGGTACTTTACTACAAAAAAGTAGAGTAGTAATGTCTAAGTAATGGGTGAATAAGACGGTCATACTGTATGTACATAATTATGTATGCTCATATATATTTTTTAGTTTACCGACGCTTCAATTCCCAGAACAAACCATTTTGAGAGCAAGACAAACAGCACGAGTGGACCCGGGCCGATGTAAACAGCCGTAATGAAGTGTTATTGGGACGCTAACCACGCTAACTTGATTAACGTTGGACTCCGAGTGCGGGTTTGACTCCTGCGCAAGAGTTTGTTCCCATATTTTGGAATATTATAATTAATAAATTATCTACCATAGTGCTTTTAAATTTTAACAGCTATACTTACTATATATCAATGAGAGAAAGCAAGTGACTATAAAATTATTATAACTGTTCTCCTATAAAGAGTAATCTCTTGGCAATTTACCACAGAAATGAGGCATGTCTAATTTGAAGCAGAAGACACATTCCTGCGACTAGAAATATGTTGATACGGGAAAAGACATTCTATCCAATCAAAACATGTACATAAAATAGAAATAATGAAAATAAATTATAAATCTTGATAAATAAGCATAGTAAAAGTAAAAGCAGATAGTGGTACCATTGAGAACTCCCGCGCAGGTACCGGGCGACATTCCAGAGGACATCCCGCCCCCTCCCTGCTTGCCTCACCCCCGTTCCCCTGCCTGGGACCCCAGACCGGGAATAGACTCAATTCTGCACGACTCAGGGACAACTCAAAAGCAAATTCTAAGCAGTAGTGCAGTATTTTCAAATACCTAATTAAAGAAGGGAACAAGGAAATCTACATCTAGCATTTGTTCCGTAAGTGACGTATGATTTTACCCCCCTCCATGCTTGCCTCACTCACCCCCCGTTCCCCTGCCTGGGACCCCAGACCGGGGAAGAGTCTCTATTTTGCAGCACTGAGGGGCATCTCCAAAGCAAAATCTAAGCTGTAGGTGTAATATTTTGATATAATTTAAGAAAAGAACATAGAAATCTACGGCTGTCATTTATTTATGACGTATGATTTTATGAAATCATTTTGTGGGACCATGACTTAAATGAATGATGTAGATCACAGCTGTAAATTTTGCCCCTTATTTTACTCATTTACGAAATCAAAAGTTACCAGAATTGAAAATCAAAAAGTCCCTTCAGAATCGAGTCCAATATTTGTCATAGACGCAGGCGCAGGTGAGGGATTAATAAAATGACGTAACCTACAGTGACATTAAAGCAATGTTCCCAAACTTTGGTCGGCATTATGAGTTTTTTAGGGTGAGCGTTTTTTAAAAGATTTATTTATGATATGGGTATAAATAGGGCTGATTCTTATCTACCTGAGAATGAGGAAACAGAAAGGATGGTTCACTTACTTCTAAAAATCACAGACTGAGTCATGTCATGTCATATGTGTATGAGAAGCAAGCCGTCAAAATGTGACAAGTCTAAGTGAAAAAATGGTCCAGTTGTTCGTTGCCCGCTCCTATCCAAGTTTCTGTCGGTGCTAATCTGGTGCTAATAAGTATGCCTGTACCACCTAATTATAATGATATGTAGATAAGATAATTTAGATGGTAGTTTCATATCAAACGAACACACCTCAGAAACGAACGTCTCAAAAAAACGTTCTGTGGACATTACGAACTTTGTAACGTTCGCAAATGATCCAGGACAGAATGCGTCTTAAGTAGGTCATCTCACTTTCTATTTGCGTGTCGGGATTATGAGGAGACGGGACGGTGCCCTGGCTTCCCCTTTGGCACCAGACCAGCACTGCATGTTACCATGTTACATGTTATGTTATGGTGCTCTTGCCCGCTCCTATCCAAGTTTCTATGTGAGAGAAGATTTCGGGTCAATACGATCTATCTTAACACCAAATTTGATGTCATTCAGTCTAAAACTGACGAAGTTATTGAGATGGGGCATACAGACAGACATGACGAAATGATAAGGGTTTGTAGAAGACTATGAAACCCTAAAAACGTTTAGTGGAAATTATGAACTTTGTAACGTTCGCAAGTGATCCAGGTCATACATACATACATACATACATACATACATACATACATACATATATCACGCCTTTATCCCTTGCGGGGTAGGCAGAGCGTCAACGGCCGTAAAAGTACGGTCGTTATCGCCACGTCTGACACATATTTGAGGACCGTTTTAGCTATTGTCGTGTATCGCTATAGTGACAGGTTGTCAGCCTGTCGCCTAAAATTGCAATCCAGGTCATCTCACTTTCTATTTGCGTGTCGGGATTATGACGAGACGGGACGGTGCCCTGGCTTCCCCTTTGGCACCAGACCAGCACTACATGTTACCAAGTTACATGTTATGATTCTCTTGCCCGCTCCTATCCAAATTTCTGTCTGTGAGAGAAGATTTTGGTCTAAAACTGATGAAGCTATTGAGGCGGGACATACAGATAGATAGACATAACGAAATTATAAGGGTTTGTAGAAGACTATGAAACCCTAAAAACGTTTAGTGGACATTACGAACTTTGTAACGTTCGTAAGTGATCCAGGACAGAATGCGTCTTATGTAGTTCATCTCACTTTCTATTTGCGTGTCGGGATTATGACGAGACGGGACGGTGCCCTGGCTTCCCCTTTGGCACCAGACCAGCACTGCATGTTACCATGTTATGTTATGTTATGGTTCTCTTGCCCGTTTATAAGCAAGTTTTTGGCTGAGAGTGAAGATTTTGGTTTAATACGATCCATCTTAAGACCAAATTTGAAGTCAATCGGTCTAAAACTGACGAAGTTATTGCGGCGGAGCATACAGACAGACTTGACGAAATGATAAGGGTTTGTAGCAGCCTACGTTTGTAGTAGACTACGAAACCTTAAAAAGTATTCAGAGGACAGACAGACTTGGCTTGTAGTAGACTACGAAACCCTAAAAACGTTTAGTGGACATTACGAACTTCGTAACGTTCGTAAGTGATCCAGGTCATCTCACTTTCTATTTGCGTGTCGGGATTATGAGGAGACGGGACGGTGCCCTGGCTTCCCCTTTGGCACCGGACCAGCACTGCATGTTACCGGTATTTACCTGCAAACAAACAAACAAATGGTTAATCATTTGACGACACATATTCATTAGCAAATAGTATTTCGTATTAGCACTAAGTGACTTTTGAATTTATTACAACGAAGATATTCAAATGTATAAAGTGAAAATCTTATAAAAACTTTTGGGTTACATTTTTGTAGCTTAAGTAACTCTTTCTTTTTTAGTTTTCTCCGATCTTTATTGTAGGTGTTACGACCTTACATGCGTATTGATACAACTCCTTCTGTCAGCAACATCGAACTAGAAAAAAATCGCCTAATCCGGCGAAATATGTAAGAACTACCCAACTAATTTAAATCACTAAAACGGTTTTACTTTTTCTGAAAATCCAAATTATAAACAAACAGAAAAAAGAAAAGAATCAATTTAAAGTGATCCATGCATGTGCCTCAGTTAAGGCCAGGTGCAAATAAGCGTAAAATTAATATCAGATCAAGGATGCCATCGGAATTAGCTTTTGGCGTGCTGCTGTGTTTGTAATAAATCCGAGATCAAAATCTCCTGCGCATCTTACAACATATGCTGTAATCATTTCATTCTGTTAACCACTGAACAGATTTTAATAGGTCTGGGATTGCCATACCTACTTAATGGCGATTTAAAATAGCACCAATCTTTAATTTCAGTGGATCTCGTAAGAACTATAATTTAGGCGATATAGTGGCAAACACGACGGTTAGACTACTAGGGATAAACGCAATACCACATTATTTCTAAATACTGACAAAATAGATCATTGAAAGCATAGCGACCGCGAATGAAACCGTTGGGCGTAAATCTAGTATACAATTATAAAACACCTAACTAGACAACTATTTATAGCACAACTGAGTATATCATTAGCAGATCGTGGAGGAAGTGTTCGAAGTCTCGTCTGTGATCTTTTTCGTCATCGCTGGTAGGTATTTTAATGAAAAGACAAATGTCACCTAATGAGAAGCGAACAGCGTCGTTATTCACCCGATTATTGAATAGACGTCCTTGTGTTATATTTATTTCCTCTCTGCGGCTAGTAGACACCATTTTATTGGAAGAGTTTGCGCGTGGGCGCACGTGTACCTACCAACCATAAATTTCGATACGGCCAGCAATAAAACACAACTAACACATTTCCTACACTTTATTTGATCCGTTTACACAGATCAAAGGTAAGACATAAAGTTTATCAAATCCCCTTCATAACTTTTTTAAATTCGTAGAAAGAATTTATAATGATTGTGACCTAGTTTATTTTGCTGCGTGTGTTTATATTAACCGGTTGCACGCGTACTGGATCGTGCTAGATTGATCGTTTTGTAAATACAAGGTGGGTATGATAATGGCACGTATGATAGTCTAATGGGAAGATAATGAGCTATGTGCAGGCGCGCGAACAGCTGATAATTGCGAGTCAAGTGGATGACACGGCGGTGGCTAATTGTGAATTAATAAGTGGCATCGCTAGAGATGGGCACGTACCCGGTTATTTACCCAACTACCCGGTAAATACCCGTACGTACCCGGTAAATACCCGTATGTACCCAAATAGGTGGGTAGATAAAAATGTATGGGAAGTCGAAAATTTTTTCTCGTTTGCCATCATGGCCTCCATAGAAAAAGTTGTTCAGTTTCATGGTCCGAGCATGCTCGCAAAGTTTTAGGCAAACCGTCAAGTTCACGCGTAAAAGTCGTAAAAAAATAACTGCAAATATTTGAAAGGATAAACCAGCCCATGAAATCGAACAACTTTTCCTAAGGAACATAGGTCAAAATATGAAAAAATACAACGTTACCCTTTTCTCCCCATAACTTAACTCCGCCTGCTCGTACAAGGCTCTCTATATATTATTAATCATAGTATTAATATTATCTAACGAACCGTCATGGTTAAAATAAAAAATAATGAGAATTACGAAAAAAATATTACTTTTCAATCTACCCACCTATTTGGGTACATATGGGTATTTACCCGGTAAATACCCAATTACCCAGGTATATACCCAAATGGGTAGATTGGGTATATACCCACCGCCCATCTCTAGGCATCGCAAATGAGTGCGGAGAAAAATGCGCGGCGGAAAAGCGGCGCGCGCGCACCGAGCCTCGCGTGATGGCATCCCGCCTCATGAATGAACGATCCGATCCATTCAACCAGTTTGGTCGCGCCCTGATTACCACCGGCTTAATCTTATCTACTACACGGTTTCGTATCGGAACGCAAGAGGTGACGGTCAATGGCGATGGCGACCATCCGGTGAGCGAGCCGCCCTACAAAAACTGACCGTCGCCCGATGAGTTTCCACACTCCATTCACACCTTTTTACGAGCTTTTTTCGTGAATGAAGTCGTGTTCGGGATAATTATTGAATTTCGACGATTCGTTACGAATATCGATGAGCCGGAAGCCGGTCGGCGCGGGTGATTGCGCCGGGTGATCAAATTCCGACGTTCAGAAAGTAATTTTATGGTTTTTAAACTGAATTTTACTTCGATCGGAAATTACTGGAGGATGTCTCTTTCGGAATAACAAATATTTGCCTCATCACTGTGAGAAGCCGTGTTATACCAGGTTAAAATAGCATCACCCCCCCTGTGGGAGTCGTAAGAAGCGACTAAGAGACTCGAGGATTTCCTGTGTATTGCAGTTTTAGGCGACAGGCTGATGATAGATAACCTACACATTTTAGAGTTATTACAATTATTACTCTAAAATGGCCCTCAAAGGCTCAATTTGTCAGACCGTATTTTACGGCCGTTGACGCTCTGCCTACCCCGCAAGGCATAAAGGCGTGATTTATGTAATTAATTACTGTAAGAAGCAGACCACAATGTCTTGTTGATACGTTCCTGTCAACGCTTTACACTGAACACATGTTATTCTATTGTGAGTTTACATAATGGTTGTAATATAATAACTGTTCGGATCATGTAAACAGTAATTTCTATTGTAGCCGCGGAGCGAATTGTCGTCAATACGTGTAATTTTGCGCGACATAATTAATTGTGCAGCGCAAACATTGCAGCGAATGCCGTAGCGGCGATATTACACCGGTATTACCGGCAAATCAGTCGTAGGTATAGAGCTAGATGTGTTTGGTCATAGTTTCATTTGGTCAACAATATAGTTTTTTGATTTGTGCGATATAATGTGATGTAAAATTGTAACTACCTACCACAATAAAACTTTTCATAGGTATTTTTGTAACAGGAGAAAATTAAGACTCTAGATTTTGACTAGTAACAAAAATATAGATAGCTATAATGATGATGATGTTAACTGCCCAGTAGCAAAGCTATAGTAGCTATCTAACAACATGTTTGACGAGTGTCTTAAACAAGCACTTTGACCAAATAATCCACATTTTAAATTCATTTTAATTTCATTCACTGGATTAATACAGTGTCTTGATTCCCGTAATACCTCCAAAAAGTGTAACGCAAACTTATTCCGAACGTATGACCAAAATTCACTATGACCAAATCAGTAAGGGAATCTAATTAAATTGCAAGTGCTAATAATGCTTCCCCTCGCAGACCCCTCGATATATTTTATTATTCCGCTGGCTGTCATGCTGGATGAGCACAGTACCTGGAACTTGAATACACTAATACCATGAGTGCCTGGCCAAAATACACTTTGACCATAAGAGACTATGGCCTGAAAATACACATTAACCATAGGACCCTGTGACTGTGACTTAAATACACAGTGAGTATAAGCGAATAGCCAAAATACAAAGTGACTACAAGAGACTGTAGCCAAAATACACAGTGACTATAAGATACTGTAGCCAAAATACACAGTGACTATAAGATACGGTGACCAAAAGACACAGTAACCATAAGAAACTATGGCTAAAATAAACAGTGAAATGGACACCGACTATAAGAGAGTATGGCTAAAATAGACAGCAACTATAAGAGACTATGGTTTAAATAGACAGCGACTATAAGAGACTATGGTAAAAATAGACAGCGAATATAAGAGTCTGTGGCAAATGTACACAGTGACCATAAGAGACTGTGATACTAAGTAGGTATAACCAAATAAATAAGTAAGGATCTAATTAAAATTGCCAGTGCTTATAATGGCTCCCCTCGTAGACCCCTCGATATTCATTATTCCTGGCTGTCACACTGAATGAGCACAGTACCTGGGTCTTGGATGCATCGAGGTTAGACCCCATTATTGCGATATCAGGAGTAGGTATAAGGTGCATTTTTATTACACGCGGACAGAAATCTAATAAAAATAATACTTACTGAAGTTTTTGTAGGCATGATCAGACCATGAAACTATTTTTAACGGGGAAAAAATGGAGCTCGCATACTACAAAATTCCTATAGATACATCATGTTTAGAGGGAAATTCATAAAATTGGACACGTTGTTTAGGGCGTCGTACTGAACAATTTTATCTATCGGACCAATGTTGAAAAACAAAAAAAAAAAAACGACCTCCCATAGAAAATTCACGATCAGGTGACTTTTTTTCGTTTTTAGCATTGGCCCCATAGTCAAAATTGTTCAGTACGATGCCCTAAACAACGTGACAAATTTAATGCATTTTCCTCGGAACACGGTGTATAGTTAACCTATCAATTATGTTATGAGTGTAGTTATTTGGAATATCTACCTACCTACATTAAAATAACATACCAGCAAAGTAAATCTAAAACAAACTAGTGTGAAAATAGGTGTTTGAAATCTATACGTAAAGGTTGTCCATGACTTGTGCCCTTGCTTCCGCTAGGGGCGCTCGTGTCGAGAACAATGCCTGACCTGCGCCCGCGCACCTATTGTTTTTCACTTACTACTTTTTATCCTAAAATAATTTAAAATTCAAAAGATTTTTTTACATGCTAAAAGTGAAAAGAAAAATAATGTTGTACCATGTCCTAAGATGGAAAAACATGTAGGTTTCCCTGTCCTGGTCACGGCACCAAATTTGTATTTTATTTATTTAAGAGGATGGGAGTTTAGTTACAATGTGTTCAGTTCAAATAAGTAGAGAATCTTACTACCTACAGATACTACATAACGACACGCCCAAGGTAAAACAACGTAACTTGAGTTACGACAAAAATGAGTTTTTTACATAGCCTTGTTCGTTATAATTTTCTCTACACAAGTGTCGAACAAACGTATCTCTAAGTACAATAGAACCGAAGTTGGCGAGAATCACAACAACGTAACCTGTGGTTGCCGTCTGCAAAAAAAAAATTGTTCGGCGGATAAATCATGCTATATTGATTTACAATTTGGTTTTACGGATCAAATATTGTCTCTTTTAAAAATATAACAACGCATGTTTATTTACAATGTTTGATCGTATTTTTTCAAAAACTAATTTACATGCAAAAAGATTGTAAATTGAGTTACGTTGATTTTCTCTGTACTTTACATGGAGCACGATACGTCACAGGGAACGCTGTTGCCTATTCCCTGGATGAATATCCCTTAGTCAGATATCCCTTAGTCCCTTAATGCTTTTTTACGACACCCATGGTTAGAATTGGGGTGATGCTATTCTAAGCCGGCATCACACGGCAAACTAATAATAACTACCTAAAAAAAGGAAGGCACATAAAAGCTGACTTTGAGAGTCATTAAAGCCCTCTAACATTTAGGTTTGCAGCCTTTTAGGCACCGGAATAGGCCAGGTTTCATGAAAGCGTCATCGATAACCGAGTTCCACTTTTATACCTAACGGCAAGTTATACAGAAGTTAGAGGAGTATACCTATAACAATATAAAACAATGAAACATAAATGAAAAGGCAAAGTACAAAACAGGCGGCCATATTGCTAGGGTAGCAATTTCTTGCAGGCAACCTTTGGGTAGGATAATGCAAAGATAGAAAGCGGGATAGTGCACAAAACGTGTTTACATAAAATATACCTACATAAAATTAAAATTACTTAATACTCCATACAATGATAAAGCAAGATATAATATACTAATAGAATAATATACAAAATATAATAGGTACATGCTTATGAACGAATAGGAAAAAATCTCTTCAACACCTCCACCTATAACCAATTGCTGTGTATGGTTTACATGGATTTTAAGAAAACATTTGTCTCCTTTGAAACCTGAACTGTTTTGGAGTACTCTCTTGACTGTCTTATAGCGCTGTCAAGTTGACTGGCAACATGTAGTGTAGAGGTAGAGCTACCGAAATGCAGGGAAGCCTATTTAAGTCCAGAACCATCAAGCAAGACCCAATAAACTGCTACTCCGAAGCATAAGTCAGGGTGATGTCATATCCCCGATGATAAACTTTACACCTGAAGTAGCTTGGCTGGGCAGCATTTAGGGAGTTGCGTCATATTCTAGAGACATCCTTGCCATATTACGATCATGGTGTGCGATATGTGCTATCATGACTTCATGACTTAAGGAGCTGAAACTTGAAACCTGGCATTAAAACTGGTCCACCAGCTACCTGTCATTCAGAAAGATATGGAAAGGGGTTTTACTAAAGGATTAAATGTGGGCGTCCGCGCGTAAAGGGTCCAAGTGTCGGCATTTAGTTTCCGAGATATTTGCATTTTTGTGAAATTAGGATTTTCACAGTCACATCTTTGGATGTCTGTTACAAAAGAAGTGTTGAAGAAATTGTTCTTATTGGTAGTCAGTAAAATAGAGGGACTATACTAGATTTCGAAATTGGTCACAAGTCTATATTATCAGCTCACTAGACCTCCGAGATTTTTGCATTTTTGACTCAATACCCCACAGATGGACCCTTTACGCGCGGACGCCCACAAATTACAGAGTGTGATTACCACTTGAAGACCAAAGTGCCTGTCTGGCTGGTCGATTCTGTCATAGAACGAGTAAGGAAGTTCTTGACTGGAGGTCACGACTTGGTAAGCGTAGCAATAGACATCTTCCAACTAAACGGACCGATGACATAAAAAGTGTGGCTAATAGTGACTGCGAGCATTATTGGAGATCTCAGACACATTCCGCCACTACGATGAGGTTATCCACAAACATGATCCTCAGTTGCGATATGCCAGCATTGACGTTGCTTTTTCTCACTCTTCATGATATCCTCAAGGACATTATTGAAGAGTTTGGGCGAGAGAGTGTAACCTTGGCAGACACCTCGTTTTATTGATTTGGAGACTGTATTTTGGTGCATGTGCACCTGCATCGTTTCTAATCTCCAACAAATGCTCACAGTACTTCACAAAGCTTATCTTAGGATCATGCTGAGAATGAACATTTGTGTCCAAGACCAAGGTTCTTTGCGTGTTCGTAATATAACCATAGGTAATGAGGTAATGACATTGGGCATCTTTTATCCTTCGACCCAGTAGATCAGGATAAGAGATGAAAAGACGAATTGGGTTAGGCTTGGCTGCTTTTGGGAAGCTGGATGATGTCTTCAAGTCCAACTATCTCAATGCCTGAAGACCAGGGTATATGACAAAATCCTGCTGATACTTACTTAAGGTTAAACCTATAATAAGTTTAAGATTAAAATAGCACAGAAAGCAATGGAGCGCGCCTACCTCGTTGATTGCGTATCAAACGTCGAGATTTGACGTAAGACTAAAATTCAAGACGTACTATTAGGTAAGCGAATCGCTAGATTAAGGTGGCGATGAACAGCGGACACTTGTCCAATAGACATAACGGACGATGGACAAAAGCAGTCACAGAGTACCGAAAGGGAGCAAAAAGACCAGTGGGCAGACCGTCAGTCCGGAGGTCAGATGACATCATCAAATCGATCGGGTCTGACTGAATTGATAAGATTGGCACAGGACCGTGAAGATTAGCGCAAAACAGGAGAGGCTTATAACCTGTAGTGAGTTGATGTAGGTTGATGATGATCACGATGATGAATAGTGGCTGGATGGCAAAAACTGGAGATCATGACTTATGAATGACATACTTTGGGAGGCCAAAATCCAGAAGTGGACTGCTGTAGCTTAATATGTGTGCTTTTGATAATAAATAATGCAATACACGGTTAAAAATCTCATAAAAAGTGGGTTAGTTATTTATAGTTTAGTCTTCAGAATTTATTGCAGTTTACGACAAAAGTCGAGTAAAAGTATTTTTCTTTATTCACATGCCCCTTTATTCATTCGTAAATCTGTAAAGTATCATAAATATGACGTTTTACACGTCATAAAATAAATAAATCCTTGCAATTACACACAAAAGTGTGAACCATTTACGACCTTTTTGCAGTCAGTAAATTGAAAACTAAAGGGTGTAACTAGCAAAAAGTATACTTCTCGTAATATTTAGATTGAAAATATTTAATTTCTTATAGAGGATGCTCAAAAATGAATAACATGGTCCTAAAAAAAATCTCCAAGTAACGCATAGTTTCGTGTTATGATTTTTGGTGATATTTTTTTAGTTTTTCGGTTCTGGTGTAAAGTTGTTTTTTTTTCTAGTTAAGACCTTTACGTTTTCACCCATCGTATATTGATGATGAGTGGAAAAAAATTAAAATATAAGATTTTATGAAAGTATTTTATTTCATTGCATTATGGTTCGTAAATTTCATACAAGACTTACGCTACTTGGATTACTTTAAGGTCAAAAGGTTATAAACACAAGACAACTCAAACGTAACTCAGACATACACTGGATTTAACCGTCAAAGGTAACAAGTACATAAGACAACTCAAACGTAACTCAGACATACACTGAAATTTACCGTAATATCTCTATTATTGAAGATTCACTATCTCAACTTACGTTGTTATTGCAAGTAATATGCATCGTAGCCCTTCATTGTAAGTCATAAAACTCAATGAAAGCAAATTATTATGAATAAAACATATATAACAACATATAAAACTCGTTACATGTATTCTTTAAAACAAACAATCACTTAAATTGATAAAAAAACAAAAGCGTGAGAATTTTTTTACACCTTAAAATCGCTCTACTGTAAAGTTGTCAAAAATGAGATACGTTGTTTTACCTTGGGCGTGTCGATAAGTCCAAGGAGAGATAACACTATCACATCACATCATAGGCGCTAACTCCACAGGTGAGACGTAAAACATGAGATGGTACACACAAGTGAGACGCGCGTCGCATCGATGACGGCTGACGATCACTTGTTTGACCGATGTCAACTTACGCCTCTAGTCGCGCGTCTTCTCTGTGTAGTTTACGCCATAGGATGCGTTTTAAAGAAGCTGACGTTTTACCCAGAAGCAATTGCAATAAATCATCAAAATTCAATTCAAATAAAAAATCCAAGTTGTGATCGCTTTTTAATGCCCAGGAAAAAACAATATGATTTATTTGGGTGTTCAACTACATAAATTATGTTTTAGGATTAGGATAATAATAAGTAGTACCGGCGTCACCCGGTCTGCGAGGGGAGAGGGGAACAGATGGGGCTGGAAAAGAGAAGTTCCACTGTGTTCCATCAATACATATTTTAAAATGAAGTAGCTTCTTTCTTTGTCGGTCATGGAATTTGATAACTCCTCCTAAAACACGCAACGGAAGTCGTACGTTTTTTTTTGTACTAGACAGAATGATTCAAAAGAAAGGTTTATATGTACAAGCCGGAAAATTCTATTTTCCCGCGGAAAAATAGGTTGCAGCCGATAGACCGCTAAAAAGCTGCTAATAAACTATAATAAGTAGAAAAAACACTGTAAAAAAGTCAGGTCAAGAGAATCCTACAACGACATTGTATGAAAAGATTGATAAATGCAGAGGAGGCGAAAGTAGTAGGTATGCAAGGATCGTAGTAAGTGGAAAGAAGTGTAGGTAATGTACCTACTTTATGTATGTAGGTATATTATATCACTGTAGTGCACTGGTATATAGCTGATTCTACTTTATTCATTTTATAAGTGAAAAGTGTAAAAAATGAATGAGTGACCTATCTCCTATACTACTTATTTGGAAATATTGAATGTCAAGTATGACATTTTAACCTTTAAACGCAATTGACATATTCTGGAGCACTTAGGAACAACCCAGGGGAGACTGGGGAACCCCGCAGGGCGCTCGTTAACTACTCTTATAGATAAATTATTTTTATCTGCCAATTTACCCCAATCTACTCTATTGTCGAAACGCGCTGACAGCTATCATTTAGCTGCAACACGTCATTGTCAATAAGGGAATTCGGGGGATTCCCATTCAAATGACAAGCTTAGTAGCGACACAGATTTTTATCGCGGTCATTATGAAAATCAGCGATTTGTGTTGAGTTAATGATGTTGCAATTTCAAAGTACTAAGGTAGGTATAATTCACTGTATTTTGATGACAATGTTATTACTACATACCTACCTAGGTACCTACTATACAATTCTAGGTCGTAAATATAAAAAAATACGGCCGTTCGTATACCTAGGCCATACTTGTCAGATGTTAAACCCTTACTAAAAGACATGCCTACAAAGAAAATATACCTTAATATGTCAATAGCATTAACATGATTTTGATCTCCCTCTCTGTTCGTGTGGGACACCGAGTCGTTCAACGACCCGATGAACCCTGGTTTCAGAGTTTTTCAACCGCCTACTGCAAGTAGCAGACCTCTGACATGGTTGTGTAACGACCGCCATCATAGATAGCAACCGGGACCGACGGCTTAACGTGCCCATCCGAAGCACGGAACCATCTTACTTTTCAGACAATCAGGTGGTTCAGCCTGCAATGTCCTGACCAGACTGGGAACAAATTCACAAAGTGATAAATATCAACTTTGTGAGTGACCCCATCGGGAATTGAACCCGGAACCTTTTGCGTGGCAGGCAGGCAGTCATACTAACCACTGCGACACATCGGTTGTCATGATTTTGATAGCTGTCAGATAGGTCTTATTCGAACGGCCGTGCTGTAACCAAAAACTTGTGCAATACAGCCGCAGTGCATTCACCCGTCGTCGTTTCGGTGCAGCCCATCGAAACGGCTAAGTGTGGAATCTTGTTTTTGTTTTGTAATTTTTCACGAATAAAAAAAGTGTCGGCGGCAGTGGTGTGTGTAGGGGGGGGGGAGACCCGCCGGAGACACGGCCCATGGACCGGCGGGCCCGCCGCGGCTATGACGAGTACCACATATGACGTGACGTGAGGTCCGTTGCTGCGCAATTTTTTCGCATCCGTAACGCATGAAATCAAATATGATTAAATGGGATTAGGAGCTATGGAAATCCATGCAGGGATGAGGCGGTAATGATAAGAGCGGTGATACGTGCTTGTATCACATTTGACGTACGTCGCTACGCATTTCTAAAGCATCTGAAAATAACAGCTTCCCTCTTTTTCTCATACCAATATGGCGTTGTCGCAAGCGTTGGAGGATGTTATATCAAAAGAAGGTGGAAATCCGCATTGTCCTAACGCATGCGAATGGACGTCAAAATGTGATACCCGCCTATCTTATCATTACCGCCCGTCCCTGCATTTATTTCCATAACTCCCATTCCCGTCACTCCCATGTATGAATCTCCGACGAGCATAGTTTACGAGTCGGGGCTTGACGGATTTTCTTCCGTTTTTACACTATTAAGAGCGTCTCATGCATTTGCACTTTCAACTAAATTTTAGAACCAGTAGCTAACGAACATCCTTTTGCCTATTTCACTTGAAGAAAATAGAGGAGACCAGGGACAGGCGAGATTCAAGCGTCATTTCCTCAATTATACATTCATTCACATTTACATACCAATTTTTTTTGTTTGTTTCCATTTCGCCATTATGAAGACGTGTATGAGTAAATCTATTGAATATCATTACTCTAAAAGGAAATCACAAGTAATCTATTAGAACGATTGCATTGTAAGCTGGAGATTCGCATTTTCCTAACCATGCGTTAAGGATGCAATAGCAAAGCGCAGCAACGGACGTCAAATGTGATACCCGCCTATCTTATCATTATTGCCCCGTCCCTACATGTATTTCCCTCCCATTCCCGTCACTCCCGTGTATGAATCTCCGACGAGCATTGTTTACGAGTCAGGATTTGACGGATTTTCTTCCGCTTGCACTCTATTACAGACGATTATGCATTTCGAAACGTGAATTGAAAGGCTACAAGTACAGTAAGGTCATAATATTTGACCGCTGTCAAAATCATGCTAATGCTATGTTGATATGTCTACTAGTATGTGGTTGACAGCTGTCAAATATGGCCTATCCGAACGACGGTACTTTTTTTTAAATAAAATAGAATTATTAATTAGTTAAAGAACATTATTCTTCCGACTAATTTATTATGAAGCAAATAGGGGAGACTGGGGAAAAACGAGATTTGGTTTTAGCGTGATTTTCTTAATTTATTTATTCACTTTTACTAGACCTATTTTTGTTTGTTTCCATTTCGCTATTATTTAGACGTATGAGCAAATCCATTGAATATTTAATAAATCACTCTAAAAGGAATAAAAGGAAATTACAAGTAATCCATTAGATCGGGGAGAGTTTACTCCAACAGGTGCCTCTGCGTATAATGTTTTAATGCGCACTTAAATTTAGGGAGCACTGATAAAATGGGAAGAGTAAGTCTTAAATTACTCACTTACAGAGTAGTTATCCGAAAGAGCTTTTAAATCATTCACAAAACACTAATGGACGTGGGGAGAAGGGCGCGGCGCGGGAACACGGGGCAAGGGGAGGCGGGGGGATAACAGCTGTAGTCCCACAGGACCAATGAAATGGAGATATAACAATATAAAGGTGTGGGTCTGAATTGCCGTGAATTGCAATCCGACATAGTCAAGCCGACGGGGTTGCCGGTAGGAAAAAGAATATCATCGAGCAGAGGATAACAATCAAAAACTCTAGAAGGTCAATTTTGGGGAACTTTACAAAAGCTACAGATTAGTATAGTTATTTTATTATACCTATTAACCTAATCAATTTAAATTGCCAAAATGAATCTGCCTGTCTTCTTCTTCTGACCTGTCCTATTCAATAAACTATTATCACAAGAACATAATTAGCATCGCTCATACAAATTAACCAACAATCACACAATAATTTGGTTCTTTTGTAAAAAACACTATATCAGTTATTAGATAACTAACTATTTATTTCTCCTTCTTTTTGAGTCACTGAGCCAACACAAAATCTTAAAAAACTAGCAACACTGAGTAGGGATTATCTCGCGAGCGGGGTTAAACATTAGGGAAATCGAATCTCCTCTCCTGTTGATCCAATCACTGTTTCTGCCGTGATGTCGTATCAATAACGGCATTCGACTGCGACAAAACTAGACATTTGTCGTAGGACATTCTTTTTTCTTTCAAAATTGGTCATCTCTAGCTAGATAGACTGGCAGTCAAGAGATCTAAAGATACTTAATTGTCGTCGTACCAATGTGAACGTGACAAGACAGTGCTTTAATAAAAGCTCCTGAGGTAATGTCCAATATTAACCGAATCAAGGCTGTTTCGGAATAATGCAAAATTTCAACTAGTTTCAATTTATATCAAGTAGATCTATAGATACATGTCTTAGCAACTAGATCTATAGACCGGGCGACACTGTCGTGAGTAATAAAATTTCCGTACATACAAAACTTGATTCAAACAGTTAAAAAACTTGTTTGAATACTCGATAACTCCTTACATTCTGTCATTATCGTTACCTGGAAAAATATTAAAAAGCACAAATACTTCAGGTAGTACCTACTAGTGGTATAGAACGCAAATAAAAGTACGAGTCTCGTTAAAACTTTACTTATTCACACGAACTCGTTAATATGTGCTGACTTTACGCGACAAATGAGGCCAATTTCCCTACACGTGGTGCTGGTACAGATTATTTTAACTCACAAATTGCTCAACATTTCGCTGTTTATTTTGAACAAAACTCGTGTCTGTTACCAATGTATGACGCAGTTTTTTTGCGGTTTTGTTTCCCGGGGTGAAGCGATAAGTAAACGATAGCTTTGTGGAATAATCGTGTTACATAGTAGGGTGTCCCGGAAGATCGTGGCTGATAAAACTCGCATACGGAAACACATTTCACGGCACGAAGAATAGCAGGTAATTGTGGCAGCGCGTAGTAAGCTCTTGTACACCCTATGCAATGGTAATAGAGGTCAATGCACCGATCGTTGAAGTTTATTGTTCCTTACGACTACTAAAACAAGACCAAGCAAGGAAGACCTCTAAAGTTTTTAGCGTCTGTTTACTTTGCCCGTGTCCTTTTATTGAAGACACCGTAGACATTTTACTAAATCTAAGATCTTTTTAAGTTTGTCGAATACCGAGGGGTCTTTTTGCGATAAAACATGTTACGGCCTATTAAAATTAGGTGTGTATCATAGTTTTGTGGTGAGGTAGTTACAGACGGAGAGCAGTTGTAATATAAATGGCTTAATTAACTCCAAATTAATGGGCAGGAACTAGCAATTGTGCTCATGCCTAGTACCTGCTATACAATAAAATTATCAACACATCACTTTTATCTGATTCTGGATATACAAGGTCAATCTTTTTTAAACTGCTGAGTTCGTTGGCTCTCAAATGATTAGAATCGCGCAGATTAGTAGCATACAAACATAGCCGTTCTACTTTGTGAGAAAAACCAGTATAATTTGAATGGTTAGGTTGTTTTCAAATACTAAATACATAATCAGCAATGTTGATTACTGCCGTCGAATATTGTAATCACGTAAAATACCGTCACCCCAAGCTAGTAAAAAGATGTGTAGTAATTGATTGCAAGGTTGGGCCTTATTGCCTCATTTGGTTGATTGTGTCGTTTCGCATTCACCGTATGGGAGCAAATAGGAGCCACCCTCGAGGTCGAGACCCGCCGCCAATTTTGGCGCCACCCCTCGACTCGCATGTTTTTATTGCGTTCCTATTATTTATTTTTATAATTCGTAATGGCAGTAATAATAACGTTTTGTAGTAATAGTGCGCATATTTCAACAGAATGAAGAATAATAATCACGAAATAATTATCATTTGATTATTTTACATTAATTAATTTGTTTCTGGTAATTTTGTGCTGTTCTCCTTTTACTCTATATACGACGCCCCAACCGACTGTCTCATGTCTGTTTACACCAAAACCGAAATGGAGCACTCGTACTCATTGCAAAATGTCACACACGGGTTTTATCGCCGTGCAAATATCCCGCCCTGCAAGATTAGATAAACCGAAGAAACTGTATTAGAGTATCACTCTAAGAAGACTACACGTGTGTGCTCAAAACTGCACTTGGATATGTGTGCGTGCAATAAGCAGGGTGCAGCCATGGTATAATAAGATACTCCGCCTGGTATTCCATTCCGAGACTCGTGAACCACGTGACTAACACAAGCCTACGTCATCAGGCTTGTGAGTTACCAGAATTACCCACTCTTATGATGTTTTTTGTAAATCATTTATGATACTGTTAACTAATAAATACAATTTAAGTGTTGTTGTAAAGTTCAAGTTAACACACACGTAAATCTAAATTATAAAATTATTAAGAAATATTTAGCTCATTTTTCTGAGATTGAATTTACCCCTTAACGTATTTTATTGAAATAAAGTGGCAGTACTAGTGACGTAGGCTTGTGTTTCTCTGGGAATGTAAGACCATGTTTTATTAGGCTATGGGTGCAGCAGTAATCGCAACCATATCGAGTGCGGAGAACCCAAAGTGTGAGACCTAGATACGGAGCCCCTCGTGGGAACATCAGAAACGATGTAAACAACGCATTTAATTGCCGACGATTGTGTGTAAATTGCACGCTCCTATCTACATTTAGTAGAAAAATGCCAAGAATTAAGTTCAAAACGATGAAAATTCATAGAATTCTGTTTTTGCGCAATTCAATTAGGAATAGTATGTATGAATGGAACTGTGGAGCTGCAATAGCCAATAGGATTTCGATGAATGCGCCGGCAATGTAAAATGTAATAGTTTGTTCACAATTTAAAGTGGAGGTAAGCGTATGCGCATAATTTGATCGCAACTGAGGGATTTGCAGGAAGCGCGCGTGGCCATCGGCGAGGCGTACCTACCTATGTTTATCTATATCTACGCAGATCTAAATTTAGTGAAAATCGCTTGTTTAATAATGTATGCCGCACTCTGAAAATCTATTTGCAAGCGGATTTATTTATCTAGCCAACACTTTTCGTGAATCATTCAAAAAATTGTCACTGAACTGTATGTTCTTCAACTGATGGTTGGATCGCAAGTACCTATATAACGAATTTGCGTTGTATTAACCAATCTGTCAGTAACTCACCATTGTGTCCAAATCTGTTGAAGCTTCAAGCTGTGTAAAAGTATCACATAAGAGTCAATTTCAAAGATGGGTTCTTCAAACCACTCTCGTAAGTACAGAACTCAGTTCAGTGCTTAGAGTATATACCTATTAAGCATGCTATAGGGAGCGCCTAAAAAGTTAGAACTGTTGGCAGTAGTTAAAACACAACCTCTCTGTCTATCAGTAGCTAAACGCCAGTGACAACACTATTCAACGTCTATGCCTTCTCATACATTTGACGTCTGTATCTAGGGAGCAACTGCTTACGCTTTTACAGTACAGCGCGGGCCGATATGCGCACTCTATAGCATGCTTATTGATACTCTAAGGTTCAGTGACTCATACAAGTACTCAAATATTGCTAAAGTTCTAACTGTTTCAAGCCTATAATGTCCTGAGATAAGCTTGGTTTCCTGTCAATAGGTCACGGATACCGTCACTCGTCGCCCGACAACAGATGGCGCATTGTTTGGAAAAAGATAAGCAGTGCCTTTCCATAAACACTGTTTCTGACACAAATACACTGTACAGACTTGCTGATAGTCGACAAGTGTGTCATGCTGCTTTTTTAGCCACTTTTTGCTGTCAGCGCCAATAGATAACACCTATTGAAGTATTTGCAAAGTAATATAAATAATTATTATATGGTGCTCTGTACAAATGCGTCTCCTATTACACCAAATTACGGTCAAGAGGAAGCAGCCAGCACATTTTGTTTCTTTTTCATTTTTTTATAATTTGAGACATACATAAAACAGAGAGAAAGATTTCCCTTCTGATTTAAAGTTTCATTTCTTATTTCGATGACACATAACTTGATCACATCAGTGTTTTGTTTTAAAATCGTCGTCCTTGTAGCGTTTGACAATAATGTTGATGAATTCAACAGTATGCTCAAAATTTTGCTACAAACGCGGTCAAAGGTTTATTCTCGGTTGCGTTTATTCAAAGTACATACCTATGCATTATAATTGGGTTATCGAGCATGATTCAGCTTCGCAACAACGTAAACAGCCGCATTGTCTTTAGCTTAATAACAACAATGACTATACAGCCGCGTACAGCCAAGTTCAGCGAATAAATCAAATTGCGTCGCCCACCAAAGTTCCCAACAATGCGCTTGTGGTACGCTTGTAATATAATAGTCTTATAACAGTCTTATAACGATTAGTAGAAAACAATGGTGCGTTGGAAGAAGCGACGCGAGGAACAAAACTGAGAAGTTGCCGGGTAATCAATCAACGATCATGCCTTACCCCCCTCTCCCCTCTCGCGTTACACATAATTAATCATGGAATAATTAAAGCCCCCGATGACATAGCAGGATCCAATACTTGTCGAGTTCCAAATTCAAACCACGGCGATAGAAAGAATTTGCTAAGAGTTAAGTTAAAAGCGCTTTAAAGAAAGTTGATGCTTGCAAAGTATTCAAACATAAAGTTGGCACTTAGTAAGTTTTTGTTTCGTTAAAAAGCATTCAAAAGGTCTTAGTAACGAGGTGGACCAAGAGCAACGAGTAGATTCTACGAAGTTTCTAAGTAAGAATTTATGACTTCGCCAATCACGGATCTAATAATTTTTCTCTAGGTACTGTGGTGGATTTTAACAAATTTTTGAATCGACTTTTGCCTTCTGCATTTTGGCGACAATTAACTGTTTTCTAACTTTTAAATTATTTTTTTCCTAGTCATTTAGTAGGTATAATCCCTTCGTCACACGTTCTTCACAGCTTAGGATAATGAGAGAGAAGATAATTTTAGATTTGAGTCGCGACTGCAGCGATGTAATTATCCACTATCATAGTGGTTCCCAAACTTTGTACCCATCGAATAACCCATCCTATAGAAAACCTTCTAATGTATACAAAACAAATATACATTGGCACACACATTTTTATTTTGAGATACTTACCCTTAAATTACTCGTGAAATAGGTACCTAGGTTTAAATCTCTTTGATGCGCAAAAACAAACATTTTTTAATAAATTTCATGTCTTGACAGGTTAATCTTAATAATTATCGATAAAATACACTACAATAGAGAAAATCAGTAGTCTTATTGATAGTACGTCTATGTTCGGCCGTTCGAGTGGGCCATAATTTGACATTTTCCAACCCATATTAGAAGATATGTCAACTAAGAAAAATAGGCATTAATTTGTCATTAACAAGATTTTTGATACTTGTAAAATTTAACCCATTCTATAGTTGTACTGGTTAGATATTATGTCGGCCTTAGCATGTCATAGTTTGAGAACCTCTGAGCTAGTGAGTCATCGCAGCTTTGTTCCTGGATAGGATCCACGAACAACTTGTTTTAATTAATTTCGTGTCTCGAACAAGCCCAGCTGATTGTTATCTACTTAGTTGCTAACGCCCTGACGCCCTAATAATGACGATATATTGTTTTTGACTTGCCGTGCGATGCCGGCTTAGAATGACATCACCCCTTATCTTTTCCGTGGGTTTCGTAAGAATCAAATATAGTCCGAGTTCTTAATTGGCAGTTTGTATGGAGGTATGGTCCCATCTGGCAGAAATCATGAAACTTGGCATGTGTGTAGCTTACATGTGTAAGCTTCAGGAAAAGAAGGGAAGCATGTTGGACCCTGCTTCCTTTACCCCCTTTGTGTCCCAAATTTCAGTTATCTTTATTTTCTCGAAACTATTAAAGATAGGAGAAATTTGTCAAGGCAAGAAATATTTCGTATAAAATTGTTCATATAATTGTTTTTGGTAGATGTTGATAGGACTTATACTTTTCGAGTTATGCTTGGGAAACCCATCATTTTTGAAGGTGACTTCCAGCTCTGAATTAGCCATAACTACCATGTGATAGAATATTTTTTCAAACTTGCTATTGGCTGTTGTTAGTTAGGTAGTCTTCAAAGGAAACCCGCAGAGACAACACTTCAATCACGCCTGTGAGGATGGGGGGAAGGGGGCAAAGTTTATTTTTTCCGAGCTGAACTTGAGGACTTCTGAGTCCTTAAGTAAATGTGACACGAGAAATTGAGTATCATTTTCGAATATAATTCTTCGAGTATGTGTTATTATCTAATAAATATGTCTCAAGGTCATGAAGAAAACAGCGTTTGAATGAGAACGAAACATATTTTTTTCTTATTTCACTTAATATTTTTATATTTTTGTATGAAATGTACCAAAGAGCGTTCCAGAAATGAATACTCCGTCTTTGATATATTCGAAAATGATACTCAATTTCTCGTGTCACATTTACTTAAGGAGTCAGAAGTCCTTAAGTTCAGCTCGGAAAAATAAACTTTGCCCCCCTCCCCCCATCCCAACAGGCGTGATTGAAGTGTTGTCTCTGCGGGTTTCCTTTGAAGACTACCTAACTAACAACAGCCAATAGCAAGTTTGAAAAAATATTCTATCACATGGTAGTTATGGCTAATTCAGAGCTGGAAGTCACCTTCAAAAAAATGATGGGTTTCTTAGAAGCATAACTCGAAAAGTATAAGTCCTATCAGCATCTACCCAAGAACAATTATGTAGACAATTTTATAAGGAATATTTCGTACCTTGACAAATTTCTCCTATCTTTAATAGTTTCCGAGAAAAATAAAGATAACTGAAATTTGGGACATAAAAGGTAAAGGGGGGAAGCAGGGGGGGTCCAACTTGCTTCCCTTCTTTTCCTGAAGCTTACACATGTAAGCTACACACATGCCAAGTTTCATGATTTCTGCCAGATGGGACCATACTTCCAGCTAAGGACCCGTACTAATAAGGGATTTGAGACTTGATGTGTACTATGCCGTGTGGTGCCGGCAGGGTAGAATAGCACTACCTCTCTTCCCGTGGGGGTCGTAAGAAGCGACCGAGGGATAAACCCTACCCAAGCAGCCAGGGCTAACCGTATGGTGGCGGTTAATCCACCACAAAAGTATTCCCAAGGAGGGTTGACGTCTGGTAGGCAGCCGGTCGTAAAATTCAGCCAAATCCTAATGGCTGACTTTTAGCCAAATCCTTTTGCAACACGATTTTGTGTTCAACGAAACGTGTTGCGCCGACCCCAAGTAATTGGGATAAGAGCATGAAGATGATGAGACTTTATGTGTACTGCAATTTTAGGCAACAGACTGACAACCTGTCACTATGGTGGTACACAGTCTTCTGAATGACTCTCAAACTTTCGTCAGACTAGGTGTAAAAAAAATATAGCCGTTTTTTACAGACATTTGCGCTCTGCCTACTCCGCAAGAGATATACCTAGGCGTGATATATGTATGTATCTATGCATATTGCAATATCTTAGGTTTATAGGAAAATAAACATATTCAAACTTAAAATTTTACGTTTATTGGGGAGAGGAGACTAAGGACAATTGATATTGATACCCTTTATTCATTATTACTTATTTAATTTAACTGAAATTACGTTGTAATGTTTTTGAATTATTAAAAACTTATCAAGGTCTAGTTCTCATATTAAAATAAAACCCGTTAAGTAGGTACCATTATGTTATTCATTTACACTGAAAATTGAAAATTATGATAATGAATATTATATAGATTTTTGTATTGAATCTCCTTCATACGTTTTTTTATTCTCCTAATTATTATCATATTTGAAATACTGGTTAACTGTAATAATTCCTAAGCCGCATATAAAATAAAAGCCATTCTATCCACATGAAAATCTGTTTGTTTGTCCATGTTGTCGGCGTCGGTTGCCATGGCGACCGGTGAAATATGGGCCCTGTCTTTGCCTCGCTTATTGCCGTTATTAGGTAAGGATAGCTATTAATTTCAACTCGTATTACAATACTAATGTGTGCAATTGTATTTTGTTATCGGTAAATCTTGGCTGTGGTACTGAAGTATGATTTGTTACTAACGAATCGGTTTTATTTTGATATTCAGAGTTGTAGGCGAATTACGTAATAAGGAAAAGACTATAGGTACTGAAAAAATACGAAAGCTTCAATGCGTACGGGCAGATACAATGCGATGTCACATATAGTCGGTATCAGTAACATTACATGATATAAAAAAAATGATAGTCCAGTAATAGAAACACAACATTTGTTAATCTAAAAACGTGGGTGAATAACATAGCATTGCATACTATAAAATTAAGTAATTATAGGCGTAAACCAACAAAAAATAAAAGATGCTACACCCACAAGCATGCATCATCAAATAATTTCACGCAGGTGAGACCTCGGTATCTAATAATACATAATACACCAGTGAATTCCACATAATAACTTCGATGGCGATTAAGACAACACGAGATGTTATTATAGTGAGAGACGGCTTTCAAAACAATAATTAGTACCAATTACGACACAAATTCTCTCCACAATCAAATAGGATGACTGGCACAACCCGAGTGGCCGCACGCGGAGTTGAATTAAGGAGATCCCAGCTATCTTTCTCTTTCTTACTCAACTCAGAGCCTATGCAACCGTCCTTTTCAATCGATTTTAAAATGACTTCAAAACTGCACAATAATCAATCCATTCATTTAGATCAATGTCTTTTACAGCCTTCTCTCGGTAACCATTGTTATATTTTGCACGTTTCCAGTAAAAACTCTTTTACTATTTCCGTAATAATATAAATTTAAATAAAAAATACCTAAAATATAGTAATATTTTAGTAGCATTAGTTATTTTTAATGATATCTGCATAAGTTTGTTGATGGAAGATCGAAAATATCGAAATATGCCGGACGAAGTAAGATAGGACTAATATTGGCTATCAAACAGTTTGAACAACCAGACAATTTCAATATGCAAAGCGCAGATAATAAATAACAACTGTATGAAGGTTTGACCAGATAATCTAAATACAGATTTATACTTCGGTAAGATTCTCGTCAACCGTCATTCTATAAAATTTCATGTCAGGTAAATATCATCTGAATGTCTCGAAATTCTTTAAACAATCATTAGTTTCCGTGGCGGGCCTCTCCCCACAGAACAAATAAACTGTGGGTGACTTTGTTTATTTTTGTATGAGAGTTGAATTGCGTCTTCCCGGAATAGTGGGTAACATGGGTAATCGCTCTGTAAATAGTTCTAGAGAAGGCAAACGTTGGTATTAATAATCATGCCATACCAATGGTAAATTTATTCATTCGAATGTTTGTTTGGCAATGAATTGTGAAAGTAAGTAAATTCCAGGAAATGGCTGCGACGTTGAACTTTAATTAGAAAGTGACAGACAATTACAAAAACTTTGAACGTATTGTACAAGATAACAAAGATCTGCATGGCAAAGAAGGTATTTTTCGCCAAACGGATAAGTAGGCAGCTATAACCAGTAATCGGAACCGGTTTGGCCAATGTGGACTCACGAGGCGGCGGGGAGAGGGCCCGCGATATCAAAGCAGGTGTTCCACGAGCCTACTGCCTCAATGAGAATTCCAACTCGAGCCTTAAACGGCTGAGCTGAGATTTTGTTCACATGCTTTCATATAACTAGGCATGCCCTGAGAGTACAACGCAGTTACAAACTATTCAAAAGTCAATCCCGCAAAAAGTCTTGAAGAAAGGGTAAGTTGGGTTCGTAAAGGAGTTATCGGCAATGATTCTTCCATCAGCGACTATGAAGACGTCGAACAAGACTGAGCAGCGTGTTTATAACGCGTGTTTAATAATTTAGCAGCACCGGCGCGCGGTCCCTTACCGGCCTGAACGCTGAATAATAGATGCAAGAATAATATGAACCGACTAGACTGTCTCTATACATTCAATATGAAGATGCATGCTAACATTAACATATATCTCACAGATTCTGCCTAAGGTAATACTTGAATGATGATAATAATAACATTTATAGATACTTATATCATAGCATAAAATAAATATACATATAGCTAATAATTTGATTATAAGTCTGTTGATTCTTGATAATCTTCTTATCAGAACAACAAAATTTTACTTACAGTACTTCAATACGTACAGAAATACCATCCTCAAAATAGATGCTATTGTAAGAGGAACATGGGAACCAACACCTGTCGTACTCTGCATAGAATAGCGTTTGCTTGTAACATTAAAACGTACGAATATCTACTTACGTATACTTTATTTGTGAGTAAAATACTAAACAAGAAGATAGTCAGCTCGTTTGGAAAAGCTTTATCACTTATTGTTTTCACGGACAATTTACTTAACGCTGAACATGTACAATTATAGATAACAGAACTTTCTAAAATTCTATAGCACCGGCTTCAACCTGCTGTATGTAAGCTTTATTTGCATAGTAAGCGGGTTGTTTAGTTGCTATTTAAATATAAGGAACTAATGTGTAGGTAGAGAGCCAGCCAAGCGGAACTGGTTATGTTGTACTGTAATGTTCTCACTAAGTAAAATACTTAATGGTTACTTGTGTATCGCTTGGCATGCCACTTGTTTCTCAAATGTCTTCGAGTGTGTTGTCATATATCTTGTCTCCATGTTGAAAATGTAGTTAATGTTTAGTGGTTTGTGTTGAGACAGCGCATTTTGAATTCTTAAATCTTTTGACCCTTGCTGTTGCAACTTTCAGATTCCACTTCTGCCTTAACAGCTTTTGGCATCTTTTGCACGTTTCAGTGATTCATTGAAAACACTTTTTTACAATGATATTATGTTCCGGTCGAAAATAGAAACAATAGCTTCCAATTTTATGACCACCAGAACTTGCCTCGTTAAAACTTTGAACGTATCAGTCTCAAATTGAATTGATTTGTGGGTATTTCGTCCCTAATGGGAAGAGTTACATAATATTTTGCATAGACTATCTGTGTTTGCATGGGGTGCAGCAGAATGCGTTTAATTCGTTAATAAATCAGGCTGGCGACGTGGTGGTGTGGGTTCATTAGACAGTTAGCCTGGGGCCTTCCGGGGTGCGCTGCCCACTCAAGTGGGGCTTGCATGGTACTGAGGCGTGATGTTACTAAGGGTATCAGAAAACTCGATTTCAATGATATTTTGCCTGTAATGAAATTATGTACAATTATTATATTATCCTTAAATTATTTATATATAAATAAAAATTATGTTTGCATTAGGATCGCACAAAAATAACCATCAACGAAAGTTACTATGACTTTTCCTTATAGAGAATACCTACACATTATCGCATTTCATAATTTGCTGCAAAATGGCAAAATGCAATGTTAGTTTTAAAATAATAGACGAATATGCTAGGCACTAATCTGTTTTACCTATGTATGAGTATGTGCATATCTGTACGAATTGGACGGAGGCATCCATGTGGAATTGTGGACTGGCGCGAGACTGTAACCCTTCCGTGGCTGATGCATTTCATTCCAGGATGCATGATGGATGCGTTGCTAATTCGATTCCCCGGCTTGGCTCCGATGCCTTTTACGCACACTCATGCCACTTTGTCAATAAACTTTATTAAATTAGCCCCTCCTAAAAGCTACACGTAATTAGAATAAGTGGTTTTCATTTGGAATATTGACTCTGCTTCAAAATTGTTCTCGGTCATATTCAAACTTGAAATGGAACAATTTGTAGTAAGTGCTTTCCATAACGTCGACAGAGTACAATGCGGTAATTTAAAGCAGGGTTTTAAAAATAAAAACAAGATGAATCTTAATGGAAGTTTTACGTGAAATAAGTAATTAATTGGCTCTCATAACTTGAGCTTATCGTTGGCATAAATTAAGGTGGATATTCGCGCGGTGCTCGACCACGCACGTAGTGAAACTTTTAATTGCATTGCGCTCTATCACCGTCGGCGTCGTCAACAGCGCCGGTAATGAACACCCTCCGAGATTCTACTCTTTTATCATCCATATTAGCTTTATTATCATGTTGCTTGAGGAAGCACTCGGAGTTTGTGTTAATATAATTAAGTTTGTCTTTGTTAGGACGAACAGGCTTCGTTTCCAGTTTCGGTACCTATACTGTGGGAAGACAAAACAAAACCTCGCTGGGTCATAAACTCATAAATATAAAAGAAAAATAAAATTACAATTTTTTGAATATGAATTGTCGCCGTATATCCGTTGTGGCTTGCATAAACGTAACACAATGCCAGGACCGGACGAGAGGACTCATTAATTTAGATGATTGTACAATTATCTAAATATAAGCGGAGCGGAGCGGGACGCCCCCGCAGCGTGAGGGGAGACGGGGGCAGGGTTCGGGAGGGGGTACTCAACCCGAAAAGGAGGGAGGGGTGCGGGCACTCGTTTTTAATTAAACCAGCGATGAAATGAAGTGGTCCGTATAATATTGCTTAGACATGTTTTAAATTAATTTTACCCCATCTTATTATTGCTAAACCAATTAGTAATATCTGGCCAAAAAGAATTCTCCTGATGATAATTATTATGGAAAAGCTTTTTCTTTTCCTCTTTGTTTTTAACAACAAATTATATTCTTGTAATAAAGCAACTGTTACAAACATTTAATTTAACTTTTCGTACTTCTTGATGTCTGGAATTGTTTGTACAATTCAATCAATTCCGAAAATTACTTATTCATACCTCCTTATGAAACAAATTATAAGTCATTCTGTTGTATAAATTGGCTTAAGGATTCAATAACAACATGAACCCTCTGACGGAGCCCAGGACACTGAAGGGTTGTACCTCTCCTCTTCTCTATTTGTTTTTCGTTAAAGCTTTAATTAAAAGTAGGTTTATTTTAAAGAAAATTGATGTTCAAAGTAAATAAATCCTTGATGGTTTAATTATCTCTTTGTAATTGAGTTTCACCTGACGATAAAATAATTAGTGTTGAGCTCGCAAGTTGCTTATTAATTAAAATTCTGAAGACTCGTGTCTCTTCATAGGGTTATTATAATTATCTTGTATCTCATTTCGACTGTGTTGTACAGAGTATCGTTTTGTTTAGTGTTTCTATTGTTCCGCTGTTAATTGCTAATTATTTTTAAATATTCTTCAAGTTGTTCCACAATTGGTTCCGCTTCATCTTCATTTACTCACTAGGTTGTATGTTATATGCTGTCATAACTTGGGCCATTGTGACTGTTCTGCGTAAAATCATTGAAAATTATTAATGGTTGCTTGGTCTGTTCTATTTCTGTTTTGCGTTTGTTCTCTTTAATGATTCTTCGAGTAGTTCGAGTATAATAGTAACTGAAACACATATATAAGTATGTTAGTTCTAGAAAACATCAACTTGATCCAAGTCAATATTATTGTTTTCGAATTACGGTTAGTAAATACAGGTTTGGGTGAAAACGCGCGCACGTGGTTTTCCCTCGTTCGCGCGCAGTCCCGTCGCCGCTTGCCAGGCAACCCGTCGCCCCGCTGCCACCATCGCTATCTATCCATCTACTTATATTTACGAGACTTTAGAACAAGATACCACGTATGTTAAGACTAGTACAGATCTTAGATCTGTTTACAAACACATCATGGCAGGTAAGCCACCACCAGTTACCGGCTCGTTCGATCGCCTCACATTATCCTCAAGCGAGTCTCACAAATAGTTACCTAAAGGCTTTGTCCTTTCGGGTCTGTCAGCCGCGCGTCCAGGCTTGGTGCCTCGCTGGGACCGCCCGGTCTCCGGACCGGCACGATGCACCAAACAAAAAAAACTCAACAATAACAAAAAAACACAATCAACGCTGAACTTAATAAACTACACCAACGCGGACAGTCTAGAGCCTCACAAGTTCCAGGGAATAAAAGGCCGAACACATAAAACTTCCTCGCAAAACTTTAAAACAAAAACTGTATAGAGAACTTCGAAAAAAGTAGTAATGTTTACGGGGACCGACGACACCTCCCCACGCAGCGGTTTGGTCGCGACTGAGCACGCGGTCGCCGGCGGCGGGGGGAGAGGGGGGCGGGGGCCAGGGTGCCCCCTCCACCGCACCTCCGCGGTATTATTTGATTAATTCGCCTCCCCCTTGTATACTCGGTGAGTCGTTACGGCGAACGACGTTAAGTTTTTAAATTTCAGTGAGAGGACCGCAACCTTCACCTACTCCTTAATACTTTAATTGAATTAATTAAGATCGACAGCGGCGAACAAAGATTAGACGTTAATAAGCAAACTGAAGGATCCGTCCGTGGGTTAATTACGGCCGCGGTACGCCCGCAGGAAAAAATCCAACTTGGAAATTAATGAGTGGTACCGAGAAACGTAAAATCCCGCTAATTGGAGTGCATTTGCATACTGAAGTAAAACAAAGTCGGAGTGAGTTATTTTGACGAAGTCAGATGCTCGCAAACGAGAGCGGCTAACAATGCACCTTCCTACCTACCTCCGACACAAATATAGCGAGTGCGAGAAAAGGGGTTTAAAAGGGAACGAGCACAAGATTTATTTGAACCTTACTAAAATAACTTTCCTACACGTTCCAACACTTTGGAATGTTCATCATTAAAATCTAAATTATCAGAATAAACATCTAGCCACTTATAGGCTGATAGAAACCATAATCAATATTAAAAGTAAGTATCTACCTAATGATTACCGAATTATCTTCTAATACCATTAATTTGGTCGTTTCCCATTGAATCTCGTCCCGTTTGGTAATATAAGTTCCCACGAAGCAGACAAAAGCGAACGATTGAAACCACAAGGCCAGCCAGGTTAAACGTGTACCCAAAAGCACTTTATGTTATGAAGATAGAGTTGTTAATCGTACAGGAAGTTACCTGGAAGATACAGGAAACTCGTCACAGGTCGAGAGTCGGGTTACAAGAAAGAGGTTGATCCATCGGACCCAATTTGGGGTTAATTCAATAATTCTGGATGAGGTAGATGAGCCATTATCGGGCTAATTCGGTTTAAGCCCGATCGATCACCGCTGCGCCCGCGCAGGTGTTCCGGGTACAGCGCGCGCAGCTTTTATCCATACTATGAGAATGAAAAGATTCTAAGGAATGGACATTGTTATAGAGTTTATTTTAAGGGAAGCCAAAGTTTTTTTTTCTTCTCGGCATAAGTTGGCTTACATTCAAACTTTAAACTTTGTAGTTAAGTGGTAGGTATTTTTATATCCAAAATGGCACAAAAATGGAATAAAATAACGTTTCATGAGTCTCCGATTCGGCAATTTTACTAATTTTACTAGCCCAATATTAAAATTAACTCGATCCTGACAGCGGGCTAGATAAATGTGTCACATCCGATAGGTACATTAGCAATATTACTTTTACACCATGTTACGTTTGTCCCCGGTCTCCCCTTATAATAACGTAATTGACGTGAACACCATTTCGCCGATATTGGTTCGTTCTTCGAAAAAGGCGTTTTCTATCAGTGTGGGACTGCCTTCAAAAATTAAATTTAAATTGAAGGATAGTTTTCGTGGTAAGGGGCAATAAAATTAGTTCCTCGATCCAGCTCGAAATTAATCATTGTTTAAACTTAATGGGGCTTATTAATCACAGGCATTATGTCTAGATGAACATAATGTGGTAATCGGTGAGTCAGCCGAAGATATCGAGGCTTTTATTACGAAAACAAATGCACCGTTACCCAACCCGGCTCGGTGTGCTCCAAGGTGGATTACATACGTGTCGCATGATACTCCGGTTTTTGAGAGTCCTTGCACAAAAGCGTTCTCGGCAGAGCACGGCGCGGAGAATCGGCGAGAAATCGCCGGAGAAATAAGCATTTTGTGCAAGCTCTTAGGAAGCAATTGACAGAGTGACAACCGCAAGGTGGATGCAGCATTGTGTGAACAGACAGGACAGAATTATGAATCTGCCCGCATGTAACAAGGATAGACTGGTGTCAGATGTCACAAACGTCAGATTGGTCATTTCTTGCATTTTACTTCACATACAGGTATATGCCAATTCCTAGAACTCTTTTCATCATCAAATAACGTAAATCCCGCAGGGTATGTGAGAAGCACTAAAATCTCATACCAACAGAGGATTGATCTTCAAATTCTGCCAATACCAACTCTATCTCTGCATCTTAAAGTTTATTATCCATTTACAGGTTGAGTCCGATACAGATTAGAGTGACAGGTGAATGCTAGTGTTATTAATACCATACGTTTTAATTGGGTGCGTGAATGCTAAGTAGTGTTGCCTAACTATCGATAGTACTGCTATAGTTTTTATTTGAAGAACCCTACACAATCGATAACTAATACTAACTAGCTAACTTCGCTCAGCGACCCGAAATGGATCTTGGTTTCCGAAACGAGCCTTCGCCTCTGATTCCTGTCCTGCGCGATCTCCTGACAGTTGTTGACTTGGAAATCGCGCAGGTCAGTATCCACCACATCTCTCCAGCGCTACTTAAGGCGTCACATAGGACGCCGTCCTGTGGGGCGCAACCCATGTACACAATCGATGGGCCAGTAGATAGTATCGATAGTTAAAACTGTAGGTAGCAGTATTATCGACAAGTGTAATACTATCGATTTATCGATTGAAATCAACAGTATCGAAAATAATTGATTGATAGTTCGATACTATCTATAATTTTTCAATCCTGAGAAACAATTCTATCGTATCGATAATAATCGATAGTTTATCGATACTCCACTATCGATCGGCAACACTAATGCTAAGTTATTAGATCGGATTTAGTCAGGAAGTTTTAATTTTAATAGCCTATTAGAGATCGTCAAGTATGAATTCAATCTCGTATATCACATTAATGAACAAAGTTATTAATATTTTATATTACTTACCTACGAAGTAAATATTTGATTTAGCACATAATTCCATTTAAATACAGTTTTGTAGACTAAACATAAATAAAAAATATTTGTTCAAATAATTTGTAGATTAGACACAGGAAAAAAGCTTTTGCATGTATGTATAGCACCTTTGCTCAAACACTGGGCAAAATCAAAGGGCAAGCAAAACGCGGCCTTGTCGCCGCTTCAGTATTAAGTGCCTATTCTGCAGTGACGTACGGTGACAACGAAACAAGGCTCCAAATTAAGGTGGTGGCGGTGCACGGTGCACCTCTGCAGTTAAGGGTGGGCCTCGCCGGTCACAATACGGCAAATGACGGCCGCCCGGTACGCAAATGAAGAATATTGTCGGCCGCTGTGAATGCTCCTTAATGACGCCGCCGCCGCTGCGTCGACCGTCGCCGCACCAGCCTGCACTGCTAGTCTACTACAGATTCAAGTTGAGGAAATGTTTCAGAGGAAACCGTGTGAGGAAACATTTCAACCACTGATAACTCGTCACAATTAAAGTACGAATTATCGTTACAAAAGCTCAATAACACGGCATTTACGAACAGGATGTAGCCATCGAATCTCATCTTAATCAGATTTTACTAGATTCTGTACTAAAGTACTAGATTCTTCATGAGAAACACATTCAAAAATCTCTATACTTAGCAGTTAGTTTTTTGTTTTGCGAGTATAGTTGATAGCTACCAGTTTTTCATGACAAAAAAAAATACAAATCCATTCCATCGCAGTTATTCGTAGGGTTCCTTCTGATCCACTTTCTCTGAGATCATACACGTAGACACGTAACCCACCCCCACACTACATTTGCGCGATTGTCAACTGTTTAATTTTTAATCATTGTTTAAAAATACTTTTGCACCTTTCCAGTTTAAAGGGCAAAAGTTGATTTTGTGCATTGTTTTAAGACAGAACATAGAACTGAAACAATATTGAACTGAATATCACAATCTTCAAATCCCCATAATAATTGTAACTTATGTTGGAAATATATAAGCAAATACCGTTTCTTTGTCTAATCCAGTTTCGAGGTCAACGTTATTGATGATATCTTTGTTGTCTATCCTAATTAATCTCATTATCTTGTTTAAGTAGCTGAGCATTTCGAAACATTCCTGTCCTGATATAATTGATCAAGATGTCTTTGAAAAATGTTTAACTTATTGTCGAACTTTGATTACTGGACACACTGGGCGTACAAAACATACGGCATGTAAAAAAAACATGGCTTAATTCTGGCCTGTGACTTTAAAATTTTGGTGTTTATTCATTTTTTGAATACAGTGTCTTACGTAACTTTTTCTGAATACAGATGTACTATGTAAATTATTTCATATTAAAATGTGGTATTATTAATTAGGTATTACTTTTTTTTACATTTAGGCAAATTTTGAATCTCCCCCAGTCTCCCCTACAGTATGTAACTAGGTAACTATAGTTTGTGTGATAAGCTGATAAATAATGAATGATGTTAGTGGTAGGTATCGTAAAAAAGTAAAATTTCCTTATTTGGGGATCTCTTACGATTTTTAAACAAAAAGCAACAACATAAGTTGGAAAGGAACCAAAATAGTAGAACTTTAATAGAGTTACTTTTGGAACGGAACTGCAGATCTTACTATACTGGTCAAAGGCAAGATAAGAGCTTGTAGATTTCTTGCCATCAATAAATCGCCTGACCCTAAGCCCGTTAGTTTTGAAGCCTTCAATATTTACATGTCGGTAGAGAATTTAGTAGAAATTGGAAACGTGAGGGAACCATTCGATTTTCCTGCATGGACGTAATAGGTTTTATAAATATGCAGCCGGGCTGGGTGCCAAACGACACAGATAGGTAGGTACGTAACTATACGGGGTGTAAGAGACAGCTCTCCGAATACTGATAGGGTCAGGCCATGAAACAGCTAAACAACATCCCAGAAAGACAAAAAATGCCTATTTCAGGAGACGTGAATATTTTTTGGCCTGCCTTATAAAATCATGATCAGCTAACTGCATTTACCATGGTAACTCAAAACTTTGATTTTTTATTGTTCTGTTTCATGGTCTGATATTATTATTATCAATTTTCAGAGAGCTGTCCCTTACACCCTGTATGTTTTTTTTCCTACAAGCATATTTCACTTTTTAATTGGCAGTGCTAGTTGGTAAATTTAGAATTTTATTGTCCTGTGTGTTAGTGGCTAATTATTGCGGTCACTGAAATACACGTCAATTAAAAATAATGTGTAGGTGTAGGTGCCAACTTTAGAGGTTGGCGTTATCCATTTTTTTTACCTCATAAAATACAAAATTGTAATATTTAGATAAAAGCATTTAGCAATACCTTTTTGTCGACATTTTCGCATCTATGACCAAGAATTTCTTTGCCTTCCTATTGAATTGATATCAAATTGCCAATTTGCACTCCGAAATACTACATTGTTGCATAATTAGCCATGATTTACTACACTGTCATCACAGCTTGAAGAGTGTCATTAGTATAAAGTTGTTTGTCGACCGCGACTAGAACGTACATCTGCAGATCAGTCAATGTCTCTTCGAATTTAGGCGCAAACGCCAAGCAATAAAGTCCAAAGGTTTTTAAAAATACACGAATTGTACTCGCAGGTGAAAAGATTTACGGCACCGAGTTGACCCAGACCTCGACTCAGCCAATTGCTGTACACAAAGCAGGCGATGACGCGACGCAAGCAACTTAACACGTCTGACCCCAGCGACACACTTGGCCTTGCAGCTGTCAAAGAAGCTTTATACTCCAACTAATAATAACTGAAGGGTCACATTTCTTTACTCTAATTGCCGAAACAAGCTCTTTATCAGATCCACAATGCTACCTAATAACGACTGCGATTTATGAACAACGCGAAGTATCAAAATTACTCTTTCATCAAGACTTTTAATGCGGCTGTCGCACGCGATCGCGCGACCTTCGAAGATCTAAATGTTTGGTAGGTAAATTGGCACCACCGTCAGGTATTGCAAGAGTGTGGAGCCGTGTGGATGTGTAGGAATCCTGAGCCGAGCCGTGAGCTCCGAACGAGCGCATTACGTTCGATTGTAGGGCCAAGCTCGGCCTAATTGCCGGCATTGTGTCGGCATGCAGATGTGAATGGGCTTTGATTTGGGCCGGGCGGGGGCCGGGGCCAGGGGACAAATCGCTCGTTACGGCTGCAGGTAAACTTTCATTGAGCGTCGGAAGGCGTCGGACGTGAGAGGCGGCCGACAAAATGCCCTCGTTATTCGCCGCCGAATCACTCGCGCATTGTGCTCGGGGAAACGGTAGACGCGGTCGCCGAATCACGAAAAAGACTTTAATGAGCCGTGAGAACGCTCCAAATGAACGATTGTGTCGGTGGCTCGCTTTAATGAAGGATTGATGCTAAAGTGGCTCAGATTAACGCGAATTATGCCGTATTGTCTGGTAGAGAGTAAACAAGTCAACGACAGCTTCGCTAATGGTATCAGTGTGTAATGTTTCGATTTATGAGATTCGTTGTTCTGTTGCAAATATATTTCGGCGGTTCACCAAACCACCTGTTGCGTCATAGAGGGTGAGAGAAAAACTGAGTGTCGGTCGAGCTCCCCCTCCCCACGTCCTCCCCAGGTCTCCCCTGAACTCGACACCACGCCAATTATAACCTGACTCCTGGCGTTTTGTCGTGTCGTGTCTGAAGTACAAAGATTGTGACTAATTTGAATTTAGGACATATTTTGTGGAAGTTTGTTAAAATACTAACTAGACACGAGACATTCGCGTAGCTATTAAAAGTTATTCTGAGCTCGTGTTGAGTAACTATGATGCTGTTGTAGGGTGAGGTGGGGTAAGGTTACAAACTTTATAAAGACAGAAAGATTATCAGGATAATAGGTATCTAGGTATGTAAGTACAAATGTGTAAAGAGTTGCTAGAGTTCAGCAGGTTATTCATTGACTTGGTGTCCCACCCGACAGAGGAAGAACTCATATCATGCCTTTATATCTTATGGCGTAGGCAGACCGTTTTAGCAACCGTAAAAAAACAGTCGCACGTCTGATAAATATTTGAGGGTCATTTCAGAGAAATCTTGTATCACCATAGTGACAGGTTGTCTGTTAGTCTATCATTAAATCTTGGAGTCCCTCAGTCCTCCACGGGAAAGAAATGGAGTGATGCTGTTGTACAGCGGCATCACATCACCAGACAATTATTGGCTGCAGTGAGTAATCTTACCCCATCTTATCTTAATTAAATTACTGCGAACGCTCTCATCAGACGTGACGTGAAAGAAAGAAGAAGGAAAGAAATGGAGTGATGCTGTTCAAAAGCGACATCACATCACCAGACAATAATCGGCTGCTGTGAATAATCTTACCCCATCTTATCTTAATTAAATTACTGCGAACGGTCTCATCAGACGTGACGTAAAAGAAAGAAGGAAAGAAATGGAGCGATGCTGTTCTAAAGCGGCATCACATCACCAGACATTATTGGCTGCAGTGAGTAATCTTACCCCACAAGCTTATCTTAATTAAATTACTTCAAACGCTCTCATCAGACGTGACGTGACAGAAGAAATAAGGAAAGAAATGGAGTGATGCTGTTCTAAAGCGGCATCACATCACCAGACAATTATTGGCTGCAGTGAGTAATCTTACCCCACCTTATCTTAATTAAACTACTGCGAACGCTCTCATCAGACGTGACGTGACAGAAGGAAGAAGGAAAGAAATGGGGTGATGCTGTTCTACAGTGGCATCACACCACCAGACATTATTGGCTGCAGTGAGTAATCTTACCCCATCTTATCTTAATTAAATTACTGCGAACGCTCTCATCAGACGTGACGTGACCGAAGGAAGAAGAAAAGAAATGGAGTGATGCTGTTCTACAGCGGCATCACATCTCCAGACAACTATTGGCTGCAGTGAGTAATCTTACCCCATCTTATCTTAACCTCGTAAGGCCCAGATGCCTTTTAAAAGGTATGTAGCTTTGTAGTGGTTCAGACCCAAGCTCTTGCAAGATTTACATCATAAAGCAACCTTATTGCTAGTGCATATAAGGTTCATTTCACTTTGTGAATCATACCTTTTAAAAGGCATCTTGGGCCGTTATCTATAGAAAGCTCATAAATGTCTGGGCCTTACGAGGTTAATTAAATTATTGCGAACGCTCTCATCAGACGTGACGTGACGAAGGAAAAAGGAAAGAAATGGAGTGATGCTATTCTACAGCGGCATCACATCACCAGACAATTATTGGCTGCAGTGAGTAATCTTACCCCATCTTATCTTAATTAAATTACTGCGAACGCTCTCATCAGACGTGACGTGACAGAAGAAATGGAGTGATGCTGTTCTAAAGCGGCATCACATCACCAGATAACTATTGGCTGCAGTGAGTAATCTTACCCCATCTTATCTTAATTAAATTACTGCGAACGCTCTCATCAGACGTGAGAGATGGGCACGTACCCGGGTATTTACCCAACTACCCGGTAAATACCCGTACGTACCCGGTAAATACCCGTATGTACCCAAATAGGTGGGTAGATAAAAATGTATGGGAAGTCGAAAATTTTTTCTCGTTTGCCATCATGGCCTCCATAGAAAAAGTTGTTCAGTTTCATGGTCCGAGCATGCTCGCAAAGTTTTAGGCAAACCGTCAAGTTCACGCGTAAAAGTTGTAAAAAAAATAACTGCAAATATTTGAAAGGATAAACCAGCCCGTGAAATCGAACAACTTTTCCTAAGGAACATAGGTCAAAATATGAACAAACGCAAATTTACCCTTTTCTCCCTATAACTTAACTCCGCCTGCTCGTACAAGGCTTTCTTTATATTATCAATCATAGTATTTATATTATCTAACGAACCGTCATGGTTAAAATCAAAAATAATGAGAATTACGAAAAAAATATTACTTTTCAATCTACCCACCTATTTGGGTACATATGGGTATTTACCCGGTAAATACCCAATTACCCAGGTATATACCCAAATGGGTACATTGGGTATATACCCACCGCCCATCTCTTGACGTGAAAGAAGGAAGTAGGAAAGAAATAGAGAGTAGGTCTGCTAGAAGAGATTTCTTTTTAAAAATAAGTTGACCTGTTTTGTATTGGTTTTATGTCATGTCCTTTGTCTTTTACTGTGTACAATAAACGGTTAAATAAATAAATAGAGTGATATAGACAGCGGCATCACATCTCCAGACAAGTATTGGTAGTGAGTAATCTTACCCCATCTTATCTTAATTAAATTACTGCGAACGCTCTCATCAGACGTGACGTGACCCACATTTACACCAAGTACGAGCGTTTAATAAACACAGATTAGATTAAACTCACTAGCATTCTAGTAGTTTCAGGTGGAGACACACTTCCCTAATATTTGTTCAAATCTGGTGGTGCCGGCTTAGAATAGCATCACCCCGTATCTTTCCCGAAGGTGTCGTAAGAAGTATCTACGGGATTTGAGAGTTGATGTGTATTGCAACTTTAGGCGACAGGCTGGCAGACTGTAACTATGGTGATACACACTTTTCTGGATGACTCTCAATCTTTTGTCAGTCGTGTAAATGGCGTTTTTTACAGCCGTTTACGCTCTGCTTACTCCGCAAGGGATATAGGCGTGATCTATGTATCATGTAGGTATGTATGTCAACTTAAATAGATACATACATAATATATACACGCCGCGTTCCCATAGGGGTAGGCAGAGACTACTTCCTTCCACTTGCTACGATCTTGAAAAATAGATAGGTTATAGTTTTAGCACGCTGTAATGCAATGAAATTATTATTTTCCAATGGGCTGATAAACTATGTCTTACACTGTTAGTTCACAATGTGCACAGGACAGGTGGCTCGTCGCCGCAGGCAATGTAACGTATACCAGTCGAAGAGATAGCCACGTGAAAAGGCGTACGATTTGATGAGCTACTAGTGGACAAGGCATTCCTAAATATTACTCTTGAAAAGAAACGGATATCAAACACGCGATAATAGGAGCTTTTACCTTACTAACACGCTGTAATGTAATGAATTATTATTTTAGAATGGAATGATGTACTATGTCTTACACTGTTAGTTCACAATGTGCACAGGACAGGTGGCTCGTCGCCGCAGGCAGTGTAACGTATACCAGACGAAGAGATAGCCACGTTATAAGGCGTACGATTTGATGAGCTACTAAGTATATCCTTAAAGCTATCCGTGCGCAAGACATCTTTAAATATTTCCCTACAAAAGAATCGGATATGCAATAGATACGCTTAGGTAGTATAGGATTTAATGTAATTAATTATTATTATCCAATGGGCTGATAAACTACTTATGTCTTACACTGTTAGTTCACAATGTGCACAGGAAAGGTGGCTCGTTGCCGCAGGCAGTGTAACGTATACCAGTCCAAGAGATAGCCACGTGAAAAGGCGTACGATTTTACGAGCTACTAAATATATCCTTAAAGCTTTCCGTGGACAAGACATCTCTAAATATTTCCCTACAAAAGAATCGGATATGCAATACGCGTAGGTAGTATAGGATGTAATGCAATTAATTATTATTTTCCAATAGACTGATAAACTATGTCTTACACTGTTAGATCACAATGTGCACAGGACAGGTGGCTCGTCGCCGCAGGCAGTGTAACGTACACCAGTCCAAGAGATAGCCACGTTAAAATGTGTACGATATGACGGGCTATTATCCTTAACCCCTGGCAACCCAGTGGCTCCCAAGAGAGCCATCGATTTTGAACCCTACTACCCACACTTAGAGTCCAAAACCTATAAAAAAAACATAACAAAAGCCGGGTTGCGAGAGGTTAAAGCTATCCGTGAGTGATTAAAACATCCCTAACAAACGGAACACACGAACCTCAGCGTAGCAGACAATGGTACTTTGAATGATTCTATCTGTTACGCTTAAATTAATATTGTGTTCTGCGGTGGGAAAAGCGTCACTGCTATTATCTGTAATGTCCTGTCATACAAGTGTCAAAGTTTACTATCCAAACCCTGGAATCAACAAAGGATAGGCAGGCATTCTAAATGTTGATAGCTTAGAGTATATATAAGCAAGCTATAGAGTGCGCCTAAAAAGTAGGAACTGGTGGCAGTAGTCTGGGCGCACCCTCTCTGTCTGTCAGTAGCAAAACGACAGTGACAGCACTACTTAACCTTTCTAACTTCTCATACATTTGACGTGTGCAACTGCTTACGCTTTGACAGTACGCCGCCTAATGCGCACTCTATAGCTTGCTTATATATACTCTAAGGTTGATAGTTATTTATTACATACTTTGCCATGGCTCACTCAATTGTACCGCCTTCATAAGTTAGGTTTCTTTTTGTTTTTTAAATAAGATGGGCCCTCATTTGTCTGCTATCTCACCTGTTGGTAAGTGATGCTGTTAATGCAGACGACGTTGGAACATGCTTTCTTCTTAAAATCGTACACTTTTTCACGTTGCTTGCTCTCCGTCCACACTCATGCTGCCTTACACCCTACCCTACAGCTTACACCTATTCGTATGCAAATTAAAAATTTAATTAACAGCTAAAACTAAAAACATTTACTTTCATTACTTTACTGCTGTTAAAATTACTTTGCTGCTGTTAAAGTAATGACGATAACAATTATGTGTCAGTTGTTAATTTTATAATAGAAATTTTAATTTTATTATATAGAATAGACTGTATAATAAAAGTACCTAATGGTAGTCTGATATCTAAGATCATTATCGTACATAAATAAGTAAAAGTCATTGCAGCCTTCCTCCAGCCTGGCAAGTGCAATGTAAGGTGTTGATTTCAAGGAATCTGCATTGGTAGACTCCCGATGACAACGCCCGATGTAGATACTAGTAGTAGGTACAACAACAGTTATATCTTTACACAATCGCGGTCAAAAGTTGAAACGCAGTAACTCAAAAAGTATAAATTTGACACCAGTCACGTGTGTTCGTATAAATTTTCGTGTGTGTTTCAACCGTGAAGCCGGTTTCGAGTGTCGTGTGCTTTCTTCTGTACGGATAACTGTTGTCCAACCTAGTGTCATTGTTACCAGCTACCTTTTGAGTTATTTGGGGTCTTGTTCGGTACTTAGAAATAAAAACAAGTTTATGACTCGGTAACCCAGCACTTGAGATTGAAGTTGCTGTCGTAGAGTTATTATATTACAGCGCACTGTTTTTAAAGTTTGCATGTTAGGTATGCTCTTGACAGAAAATGTAGAGCTTTAAATTTAAGCGTAGGTCTTAAGTATCGTTACCATAACGCCATTACAATATGGTAGCCAAAACCATATTGGTACAGTCTCTCCCGCTTACTCATGAACAATCCAAAATTTAAGGTATAGTTTTTTCAGACCGTAAAGTTTTACAGCGATAATTGTTACTTTTCTGGATGCAGCAACATTTATTCCATCATAAACATTGTTTTGTCCGGCTTGTCCGTATCAGTCACAAGAAAATTAAAAAATAATCTGGAATTGAAAACTTGCTTTCATTGTACTGTATGTATGTGATCCAGATTAAAATATATCTCTAAGGCTGCGTGGAGGCTGCGGTCTCGGGCCTCACGCGCTCACTCCTACAATTACGCGCTTGTGTCATATTTACAGCCCAGGTAATTGCCATTCAATTACGAGGCCAGCCCGCTGCGCGAGCGACCGAGAGGTCCGAGGTCCAGGTCCAGTGCACAGTTATTGTATAGCGCCATCTCTGTCTTACCCAGCGTGCAGCCGGCCAGCCATCAATCATCAGGCACCCCCGCCGGGCGCTGTAGGGATGGGACACGTCACAAAGACCGTGTCCTCGTCAGACAATGCTCGATAAGTGGGCAAACGCCACGCTAAATTGATTCGGAACCGTTCCGAAACCGACGTTGTTAAGCCGTTAATTTGATCTGTCTTTCATGCCTTGCTGTTTAACGAGTTAAATTGACATGAAAAGTCCGATTTGCCATTTATTTTCTTTGCATGCGAATCAAACCGCATTTTTGCAATGGTTTTGAGTTATACACTTTTGAAAGTGCAAATTATCGATACAACTTTCCATTCATTGTCAACCCTGCCTAGCTCGACTGCAGGTAAGGTACATACGGCTATGCAATGCAATCTTTCGCCTTTATACCTCGCCCTATTTCACTTCGATTCGATATTCCATCCAATCTTTCAAGTTCAACTTTATCTAATGTTCTTCAAGGTGAATCATTGCCTTGCTGGATATCTTATACAGCGCTTATACAGCACACCTGATGTATTTTGCATAATGGTTGTTCGACGGTATTCCTGCCAAGTTGAGTAGGGCGAATAATGAAGTATCTACCTACTTATTTTAAATATCTGTAAGTGATATATTTCATGCATAGAGAAAGGGCGGTAATAATGAGATGACATCACTGGTCTGTGATTTCATGTAATGCCAAGATTTGCTCTCTTTTTCACTTTCCGTTTTGAGTCTGTCTTGAGACTTTCTCTACTATGTGACTATGTGTTACAAAACTACAAATAAAGGAGGTCAAGGTACTCATGAAATTGAACAACTTTCCCCATTTCCAGTGAAACAGTTTTTCCGCTCTACTTTATTACCGCAAATTTTTGTGGAATAAGTGACGCTGGTGTAACGAAAATTGTGCAGGTATGATCGATCGGACTTCGGACCATTAAACTGAACAACTTTTCAATTGAGGCTATGTTGGTAAACAAGAAAAAAAAACGACCATACGACTTTCTATAGAAACTAAAAAACAAAACGTTTCCCAACATAGGGTACATGGTAAAAGCTGTTCTGTTTCACGGTCTGAGCATGCCTGCAAAGTTTTCGTACAGCGTCTCTTACACCCGATAAGAAATTAGTGCCTTAATTATTTTTGCGTAAGTCGATCAACCAAAGAAAGTTTAATACATGTAGGTAAGTAACTACTTGCTTAGCAACATTCAGCTAGTCACTTCTGGGAAACCTGCTGTTTATAAGGAATAAGCATTGCTCACTTTTTCCCATAGAGACGAGTAATAGTATAGAACATAGAAACAGATATAAAATAAACAGATGAAATTCCGGGAAAGTGGTAGGTCCGCCTTCAATTAAGGTCGCTAATGAGTCTCCACTAATTAGCCAGTACAGTCGCCAATTAATCTCGCCTCACCTTGATACAGGCAGTTCCACCAAGCTCCAAAATTAATATCTCTTTATATGAAATCAAATGGATAGAATTTGGATTATGCTAGACATAAACAACAACCGATAAATGCAAAAAAAGAAAGCAGTTAAATATTTCAAGTCAAAGTAAAAGAACTGAGTACATTTGCTGGGGAGGGTTCTTCATTGCTGCGCCAATCAATTTGTTAATTGTTAAATTACTGTGCAAATATTGAACGTACCTACATGATTCTGAGTTGTACGTACAGTGGCAAACAAAATCACCATTTTATAACGGTGTAACGTAGCTGCACAGTATCACAACAAAGTTTGATGCTAGGCTTAGGGCAGTCTAAATGTAGTTGACTGCCCCTACTCTCTCCCCAACTCTTGGCAATACAAAAAGGCTTGTAATTTAGTTTGGGAATGTCACCAACTGCTGCTGATGCTGATCATAAGCTGACTGTCACGAAAAGGTATCTATTTTTGACGTGAGAGCTTTTCTGAACTTTCTAGCGCATTGCTGGACTAAGAATCAATAATAGTTTAAATTAAATTTACAGGAACAGATTTTAGAACCAGGTGGACCTTTCTACACGACGTTGTTGCAAAATTGTTGCCAGCCCCATTAAGATATCTCGTTAATTACCACCAATTTCGGAGAGAAATATACACTTAATCAATCAATGTTGTTATGAATGGCAAAGACTTGTGGCGTTGTGAAATGGTTAACTCATTAGTGTGGTTTGTTATGCAAAATCTTGATTGCGTTGCAGTGCCGGCTGAAAATAGCATCACCCCATTTCTACACGTTTAATTTTCTAAATATATTTCTCTTCTAAACGAGCCTAGCGTTAAGGTTAACTAACTAAGTTGATAATTATCATTTTGTGAATTTGATCCCAGTCTGGTAAGGAAATTCCAGGCTGAACCACCTGATTGTCCGAAAAGTAAGACGGATCTGTGCTTTCGGATGGGCACGTTAAGCCGTCGGTCCCGGTTGCTGTCTATGATGGCGGTCGTTACACAATCATGTCAGAGGCCTGCTACTTGCAGTAGGCGGTTGAAAAACTCTGACACCAGGGTTCATCGGGTCGTTGAACGACTCGGTGTCCCACACGAAGAGAGAGAGAGCCTGCAAAGTTTTCGGTACATCGTGTCTTATACCCCGTATTATCGCAGAGAAGACAATACTTCGCAACATCGAAAGCAGCGGACATTAAATTTCATCACGACCGCACAATTAAACGCTCACCGTATAAGGCGCGGCTGTAGGAAAGGGGGTACTTGATGAAGTTGTCTTCGAGTGCGCGCGCGTCGCTATCTCTAGATCCTATCGTAGTGTAGTCCAGTCATACTAGATCCAATTTTAAGGATGGTGTGTACATAAATTTCGAGGACAGGCGTCATTTTGATCACGCAAAAAAACCAGAAAAATTTGAGCGCGTGTGATTTAAGGACATAAAGTTCATCACGACCGCACAATTAAACGCTTACCGTATAAGGCGCGGCTGTAGGAAAGGGGGTACTTGATGAAGTTGTCTTCGAGTGCGCGCACGCCGCTATCTATAGATCCTTAGATCCTATCGTAGTGTAGTCCAGTCATTATAGAGCAAAAATAAGTATGTGGCCAATATTTTTGAGAACTTCATTTTGTTCACACTGTAAAAGAACCTGGAAACTTGAGCGCTTGTGATTTAAGGACATGGAAGTTCAGACATACGACTTAGATCAAACTTTAGGGATGGGGTCAACATAAATGAGGACATGCGTCATTTTGATCATGCAAAAAATCCTGGTAAATTAAGCGTAGGTATTTTATGGACCTCAAAATTTTATCATGACTACACAATTAAACGCTTGTCGTATATGGCACGGCTGTAGGAGAGGATGTACCTACTTGATGAAGTTATCTTCGAATTCGAATGCGCGCGCTCCACTATCTATAAGATCCTATCGCAGTGTAGTCCAGTCATACTAGATCAAAAGAGATACGGGGTAAAAGAGGTAAAGTAACTTATATGGTTGGGATAGGTGTCATTTACATCGCGTTAATGAAATATGTAAATCCAGAAAAACAATCCATTCTTCTTAAATCATACAAGAAAAAAAAGAAGAATGCGTTGTTCTTCCAACGCTGTGAAAAATATAAATGGAAAAGTGGAATTATGAGCAAATGAACATGCACTTTTGACATGGCAAGAAAGTTTTATTGTATTGCGCGTAATGTATTGCGCTAAAGAAGAAGAAATCTTTAGAAAAAGAAGAAACTTTCGAATCATCACAAGCAGAACACTAAGGAAAATTTCAACACCAACACCCAATTTCGCTACCACCCGCCCCGTTCTGACTACACAAATTTTCCCCGTTATGCATCTTTGTTGAATTGGAGGATTCGAAACTGGGTTGAAACAGAACTAGGCCTTTCTTTTACTGGACTATCATCTCTCATTATTCCACACAATCCGATTAGGAATGTCTAGCTGGCCTTTAGACGCGTAATTTCGTTTAATAATGTGTATAGATTCCTTATCTGAGAATAAATCATGGCTTTGTGTAGCCTTATTAACTTTGACGCGCGATGTAGATGGTCGATAGCACTGGTTTGTGACCCAAGGTTTTGTATGTCATTCTATCATAGAAATAACTTTAATTAGGCGGTTAGTTAAGTTCTATAACAGTTTTATTATACTGTAAATCCATTCGGTACCTAAATCCCACTAAAACCATTTTCTTGACATACGACGCCAATAATGCACCCTGTGAAAAAGATTAGATCATAAGTATACAGAGCCAATCTTCTGAATCAAACTCTACATCTCAGTCAAACTGTACGGCATGGTTGTTTCGCTACCAAATAAATGCGAAACGATAGCATAGGTATCTATTTTTTGAATTAGTACTAACTAAATTGTTAATGAAGGTACCCACAAACGAAATGGCTAAGCCTTACATTAACTGATATGTACGTAGAGTTTGTGTACTAGGGGATTTAGGACTGCTTTACCGTTGCCTTCCTAGCCTATTATGGTTATTTATTTTATAAAAATAATTGCAAGGACCATTTTTATGGTGTTTATCATTTTCTAAATCATGATGATCACATTTCTTAACTCTATCTCTTTTATCTAATCTAATTGTATGCTTGTAATTCCTAAATGAAGCTACGGTCGACAACAAGCCTACGCCGCAAACAAAAAAAATACAGAAGGACAGCTCGCGCCTTTTTCCGATTATACCTACAACCTCGGGTTGCTTTTACTGCTTTCTGAATTTTTTAAATGAGTTACCTTGGTTAAACAATTAAACATACATAGGTACATTACTCACATTATATCACACTTACACTATAACACACTACAAAATTATATAATTGCAATTGCGATTCGTCATTTTGCCATCCGACTTAAAGCCGGTTTGAGATGGTTTGGTTTCGCGCGGACAGACATAGTGATGATTCCTTGTAGCCATCTCTCTTTACTGGGCGCCCGCCAATACTTTACTCTGTGCCTACGCATTGTATCAACCATACATAACGTGTCACGAAAATGTGTTTAAATTAATATTGATGAATTATAATTGATCATTGTTAGCGTTCATTATCTTATTGAGCCATCTGCGTTCCATTGTTTTGAACTCTCTTTTTAATTTATTTCTAACCGGCACCATTACAACAGCTTTTGACGATCGCCTTACAATGAAATCTATCTTCATTGGGAATGTTAACTAAGTAACTCAAAGGAGTCAATTCTAGATAATCTCGTTAGATAGAGCTTTTACTAGGCCTTTAGTTTTAAGTAAGTAGGTCCCATGCCTGTCACGCAAATTATATAAAAATATAACATACATGTTTGGTGCTACACATCATGTGTTTTTTAAGTGATACCATAAGTATTTGTTATTAAATTTTTAATCTTACGAAACTGGTACGCAAATTAACAACGGTAGTGAATCAATACATACTTAGTATAGAATGAAGTACTTTGCCTCTGTCCGTCGTGAAATTCGCTATTCCCTCATAACCCACGCAAAGGATTTTGATGCCGTTTTTGTAGTAGATTAGAGTGATTCAAGAGGAAGGTTAATTTGTATAACGAGCCGCTGGTTACAAATAATCAAAATATTATTTTGTGCTTAATAACGAAAAAGTAAATAGCGACAAATATTGTGAGCGTTAATTTACCTTTAACGAGTGGTTTTAGAATTGAGCCCAACACGCCTCGACATTTTCTAGACTCGCAGACTTAGATAATTACGCACATCATTTGCATATTAAGGAAATATTTCAACCGAGACCAGTGTTTGGATACCGTAATTAAAGGTAAACTTTAACTATGGTAATGGTATTCAATTAAAAGGAAATTGCGGGTAGTTGCTCGTTGATACTAAGTAACGATTGGTCTTACGCGCGCGGGAATACATTTGAATAAATATTTCGCGCTAAAGTGACGGTAGCTGGCTGAAAATTGTTTGTGGGTGCAGATATCACTTATTCAATTAGGTAGTAAATTAGATTAATATAAGGCGACCAGTGTAGAGAGGCCTGCGACGGCATACAGCTCAGTACCTGGCGAGGTGTCGCTGGTGGCAGGTCGTAGCTGCAGGCACCAAGCGCGATCGATGCCCCCCTCTCTCCAATCAGCTCCATCAAAACTCGAGCTCATTACTCAAAATCAATTAGCGTTATTAGTGCGGCGCGTCTTCGTTAGCCCGTGATGGAGGGTAATTTATTGGCATCTCTTAATTAGGGATAAGTCTAATTGGAGGCTTAGTCGTAACGAGGCCCTCGAAATCTGACGTCCCGACGAATAAATTGGTCGGCCGGGGCAAGGCCTCGGCAGGCGGCGCGCCCTCACGCACTCCACGCTACTACTGCTGATATTTTGACGTGCCAACTCCATTCCAGATCGTACTTAGTTTAACGAGTGCTGTAATAAGTTCCGAATGGATTTACGACTATCTCGGAGAGTTATGAGCGCAATATCGGCGGAGTGGAGCGATCACGAGGCCCGACCGATCACAAGCGACTAACTATTTGAATTTACAATAGCTCTCACCGCAAGAGATGTTTATCGTAAATGGATATTGATTTTAAAGATGGTTTCAGATTATGGGGTCTAGTGAGGCTAATTCGCTGGTGCGGGTTTTGCGTTGAGCGGTGCGGTCAGTGCGGTCGGCTCAAAGCGCCCGGACAAAAATAAAGGAAGGCATAAAGCGGACAAATAAAAGAGAGCAGACAAGGGCATGATCAAGTGCGCCGCGCGATGTAACGCGATACTTTGTGGGACAAAGCTAGAATTGGTGGGCGCGCAATACAGAGAGACGGCTGCAAGAGAACGTTACTATACCTACGTCGTCGTTATCGCGCGAGACCAAACCGTCTCAAATCGGATTTTAGCGAGTTTCAACAACGTTCGGTGCGGACGGACGGCAGTATAACGACTGGCAAGTGCAAATATTTTATGTGTTATAGTATAAGTATTATGTAGTAGATAAGTAGGTAATGTACCCAAATATGTTCAACCCAGGCACCTGAAAAAGTAGCAACCCTAGGGTGTAGGTATAAATGATCGTACAAAGGGGCGGGCGGTCCGTCTGTAAATTCTTCATATTGTGTTTGTGGTGTGCCTTATTCTGAGGATGCGCCAGCGTCTGGCACACTGCTTCTATATAATTAGACAGATTTTATGTAGGTATTATAGTGTCAATGTGCTATAGTGTAGGTAAGTAATGAATGTACCTACCGAAGTATGTTCAACCCCAGTACCTGATTTAATTTTCAAAAATCCAAAAGTGGGGTGTAGGTATAATGATCAGAAAAAGGGGCGAGCAGCGGTCCTTCTGTAAATTCTCCATTTTGTGTTTGTGGTGTGCCTTATTCCGAGGATGTGCCTGCGTCTGTATGTACTGCAGCGCGCGCGGCACACTGCTTCTATAATTAGACAGCCCACGGTGACACACTGTGTGGACACTAGCAGGTTTAATTAAAAAATATTTTCGACTTCGTTAATTACCTTGGCTCGTACAACGGTGACGTCAAATTTTCAGCTTCATATCAGAATGTAGAGTTCAAACATTCAATTTCTTGTTTTGTGGCGGTTTCATTGTGATTTCGCCAGTGTCTAGTTTTTTTCGCCTTTTTAGTTTTTAATTTATAGCAAGTAGAATTCAAGAATTCAACAAGGTTCAGGATATGTACAATAGAGTCCCGATGGACTCTTGGATGCAAATCTGCAAGCATCTTTCTCACGAGTGTCTTGCAACAACTCTTGTGAGTTTTGTCCAATACGATAAGCCTCTCTAAAAGGTTGTCATCAAAGGTTCCAACCTGGAACTGGAAAATAGGATCACATCTTCAGTTCTAGATTTAACCGTATAGGGGTCAAAGCACAACTCAGGGAAGCTCACTTCCATACGTGATGATTCAGAATGAAGATAAAACAAGCTTGACCTTTCGTCTTCGGTATTTCTTGCTGCTGATAAGTAAGCAACTGACTAAGTAATCAACAAGTTTTACCTACACGAAATCGGCAAAGAAGCAGTCGTGGAAGAATGTTCGTATCGCTAGTTATGTGGGTAAGTAGTTGGTGTAAAAATTCCCTCGTTCCAATCCCGGCGCGGGCCGAGCGCTGAAGAATCGGTTTAATGCCAAACCAAATTACGATCAGCCGGCTATGGGCAGGCCTGGCGCACTCCGCGGCGTAGGTATAGAGTTGCAAGTACGTGCGGCGACACCCCCGGGAAGGTTAGTCAGTTGGTTGCCGCGCGCCGCACGTTACGCGCGCGCTCCGATGCCGTTCGCATTTCTTCACGAGATTTATTTTATTTTATCAATTCTGTATTAAGTAACTCAGCTTCCTACCTCATTCGTTAATTTTGTATGATAATGCAATTTTCATATTTTTTCTAATATTTGTGCTTTGATTTTCTTTCAATATCCTACGTTTAACAAAACATTTTATTTTTGTTTTACTTGGGTGTAGAAATGTACTCCAGTACACTTTTCGTAGGTACCTATTTTCATATAAATCTCGAAATTCGCATCCCTACAAAGCGTGCCGGCTGTGACCTTCAGAGGCGGTCTGCGGCAGAAGAACTTTCGCGCGCAGCAATTCGGCTCATTTTTGCTAGCGCGCGCGATCAGTAGGCTAATATAAAAGTAGGTATTCAAAGCCGGCGCGAAGGAAATTGTACTTTATTATCGCGCATAAAGATTTATATTTGTTGAATTGCTATGGCGGAGTGCGTCTTCTGTACCTGTACTATTATGTATTCTGTGCTATGGGCCGCAGAGAGAAAGTAACTTGTGGATACGCTTTTACTATATTCTCACACTTTTATTTTTTATTTGACAGCTGATGGGCAGTGGTAGTGCGACTGCCTGCGACGCTGAAGGTTCCGTGTTCAATTCCCGGTGGCTCACACGCAAATCTGATATTTATCACTTTGTGAATTTGTTTCCAGCCTGGTTAGGACATTACAGGCTGAACCACCTGTTTTTTCAGAAAACGAGATGGTTCCGTGCTTCGGAGGGCGCGTTATGCCGTCGGTGCCAGTTGCTGTCTATGATAGGTAACTTACATGGCGATCGTTACACAACCATGTCAGAGACCTGCTACTTCTAGTAGGCGGTTGAACAACTCAGACACTAGGGTTCATCGGGTCGTTGGACGACTCGGTGTCCCACTCGAAAAGGAAAAGGAACACTTGCACCACATCCGTTAATTTTATCTTACTCATAGAATGGAAACTATTAAGAAACAAAACCTTCAATTTCCGTCACTAAAAAGTAACCATCGTTTCCCCAAATTAGAATGCCGTAGCTAAATCGTGCTAAATGATTTAATCATTAACACATTTGTTTTAAAACCTGTATCGCATAATGATCCAACAGACGGTAAATTGTGGTTTAATAAGCTTTTGACAACACGACGACAATACTAGCTGGTTATTTTTGAAATGAGTCACTGTAGGCCTTCATATTTTTACTTGAAGACTAAAAATAAACCGCGCTACAGTACATTACGAGCAAAATACCGAGAAATGAAGCATCGGGTATGAAAAATCGCCGTCTATAGAACAATTCGCCATTGAAAGAGGCCATAAAGATCACAACGCTAATCCCCGAGCGTTGCAAATAAAACAGCGAAGACTTCGACCATACATTACCCTTTCTTAGGACGACGTCTCGGGACTAATGCCTACAATGTGTATTATAGCATTTAATATAATAATAACGTAATGAAACGTCTCGAGAGGGGAAGGGAGGGGAGAGGGGGGGAGGAACCGGTCCTCGGAGGTCATCGGCTGCGAGCCTTCCGCGACCAGTATTGCCAGCTTAGGCCTCAGATAAGGACACAACTATAGAAGTAGTCTTAAATAATAAATTATACAACAAGACAACTTTGTTGTCGTATATTTTGTTTACTATGGACATCGTTAAATGTGTAAAATGGGGGAAAATAATATTTATCTTATTTTATTATTTTCACGCAGGTCACCTGAAATGACTGCATTTATGAGACGAATAAAAGCAAAGTTACTCGTTTGATTATGATTGTCTCTCATTGACACCTTGCGTAGGTATGCCGTATGCGCGTATGTAGCCGGTTTATGAATGGATCTAGTGACAAGTGACATGTTTCTTTATTCTGGGGTTTAGACCGCGTCAGGGCTACCACCTAGCGACAAGTGATATAGTTTAATATAATATTGTTTCTATAGGTACGTCCTTATTCTGTGCCTCAGACCACCTTAGACCCACACCGCCTCACATGACCATATAAGCGATTTTTGAGGCGAACCGGGACCGCTATGTAGACTCCCATATATGGTGACACCTATTAATCTTAGAGCAATAAATCGCAATGCATTACCGTTAACTGCAGTAAACTGCAAGTGCAGTCCATAAAGGCATAAAAGCACTGCCTACCCTGCCATTTTCACCCGCTAGTAATAATTTTATTTATTTTAGAACAATAATGTAACGTAAAATGGAACGTAATAAATGGCAGTCTTACTTTTGCGCCTTTATTTCGCGCTACTAATCCCCGCATATCTCTCAAGTACAATATGTCAGTCAAAATAAGTGGACTCGACCGCTGCCTCATGAACTCGCCCGATACCACTAGTATGAATGTGTGAGTTAGCGTAAATACACTGTAAGTGTGAGCTCTCTACACTCACACAAAGCTGCAAAATGTAAAGTAGTGTGCGTGAAAATGCAGCACCTACTCCACAGATTATATAATATTAGTAGCATTTTCGGCAACATTCCATTTGCATACGCTAAACAAAACGCAAAACAATGCAACAAAACGCAATTAAAAAGTAAAATGGCCATAGACAACCGCTCGTTACGTGCATGGGGGGGTTTTGGCGCGTATAATCCACGTATAATCCGACTAATTTGTTGATACCTTGGTTTCAAACATTTATTTGGGAAATGAGATTCATAGAGGATTGAAAGTATTTTATTATGATTTAGGTTAGAAAACGCAAACTGTTGTTTGTTTACTTATTGTTGTCGTTGTTGTTTTATGCTGAAAAAAGTAGTAATTATAGATATTTGTTTGACTAATAGCGGTGCGATTTACGTTAAAAACAAGTTGACTGATAACAATCTGATGAAGTGATGACTATGTGTACAAGTTTACAAAAAGTTGAGACACCCGTTTCTGTAACTTTTAAAGTTAATTTTTAGTGTGTAAGTGTGATGTGATAATGATAGAGGCAGATTGTACAATTTGGATGGAAAAAGCGCTCAGAAAAGGTAACATGACTTGTATTCATTTAACTTCTTACGACAGATGCGGCTGGCTCGGGTTGTTAGTGTGCATAGTTTGTTTACTTTGTTACAATACACACAATTTTTGCCGTTCGTCTCAGTCGCAATTTGATGCGAGCCATAATAAAACCCAGTTTTTGCATTGGATGGTTTCTTAAGGATCCGGTAAAACGTGCAGTGGAAAATGAAGCGGTGCGTATAACACCTAAGATCCGCCTCAGTTCATATCTACTGCCTACCCAGACATGAAACCCTGTGCACGCCACTGACTGCAACTAATGCAACAGAGTGGGTGTTGTTTATTTATTGCTTGAGAACTAAATGGTCACAACTTTTTGGTTACAAAGTTAATAACAAACGATGCAAGTGGAAAAAATTCACGGCACCGATGGGATTCGAATCCACGTCTTTTGACAAACCGGGTCAGATGTGTTGACCGCTACACTACGGTAGGCAGCGAAAATGTTAATAAATGGTCATCCTTCTTATTACGTACAGACAGAGACACTTGAAAACTAGGAAAGTGATACATATCTACATACATAATTATATCACACCTACATTCCTTGTTAGGCAAACGTAAATGGCTGTAAAAAGCGGCCAGAAAGTTTGAGGGTCATTCAGAAGACTGTGTATCACCATAGTGACAGGTGTTCAGCCGATCGCCTGGCCTAAGATATGGGGTGATGCTGTTCTAAGCCGGCACCACACGGCAAATGATCATCGTCCTGTACTGTTTATAGTTAGGTACTCGGTATTTTGAAATTGATATACGGCATAATAGCGAAGTATCCTTATTATGCGAGCTTTTAAAATGAGTTTCTAAATAAAAAAATGTACCCTGGACGTGATACACAGCGCCATCTAGCCCCAACCTAAGCAAAGCTTGTACTATGGGAAGTACACCACTGATTTAATACATACAAACTTTATTTTTGTAAATAGATACATATTATAAGTACATAGAAAACACCCAGACTAAACACAAATTTTTGAAAATTGGCTTTACAAATATTTTTTGTCCGGTGATCGAACCTACGTCCCTGGGCAAAGAAGGCAGGAGCACTATCTACTACACCATCGAGGCTGTCAAATGAATTATGAATGAAAGCTTTTTTCCTGGCAACACTATACAGTTGAGGTACGACCGGCGCGCCGCCCGCGCGTATGTTAATGCCCCATTAAGATTATACTAATTGAAAGCCAATAAATACAACGGCTATGAATATTAATTTTATTTGGCTTAAAGCACTAAGGCACAGTGAATGAATGGCTTCGATTGCGCTCAGCAGTGTGGAAACTACAGACAAACGCTCGAAACAGACGCACGACGCCGCTAACAAGGAAAGAGACCCAAATGGGACAAGTTTCTTTACTGTTACATCTGTATACTGTGACTAAGGCGGCCGAGTCGAAGGCCATTCCCTCACTTGACATCCGTTGCTGCGCATTTTTAGCGCATCCGTAGGTAATGCATGAGTTTGTTAGATAAAAGAAAATTCCGAATGCGCCGTACTAAAAACCTAAGTTGACGCAGGAGGAACGGAAAAACTTGCGTTGGCATCGGTTTCTGTTACACTTATTATGGTAGAATCAAATAGTCCATTCGCAATAATAGTGTCATGTCATGAAATGACATGACCTGACTAAGCGGAAGGCCAAGTTACGGTGGTCGCAATACTTAGATACTACGCGACCAGCGTAACTTGACCTCCTGCTTAGGCTGGTCATGATCATGCATGACACCATGATTTTGAATGGGCTATTTCTATATCTTTTTCAGAATTGACTGTCAGGTGTGGTATCCGAAGCTCGCGTGCGTCCCGTCTTCTGTTCATTTCATATGTAAACCGTCGAGAGGTTGCCTCTTTACCACCATACTTTATCGCTAGGCCTCTTCTTAATGATAAACATATATTCAAAAGGTTTTATAGTAGAGACTAAAAGATTCATCTCTGAACGATTGAGACATAACCAATAACCATCTGCATAATAATATGGTGAAGCGTAGATAGCAGCCGTCCGTGCTGTGTGGTGCCCGCTTAGAATAGCATCACCCCATATCTTTTTCTGTGGGTGTCGTAAGAATCCACTAAAGGATTTGAGAGTTGATTTGTATTGCAATTTTAGGCGACAGGCTGACAAAAGCTCTCACTAACGGTGATACAGTCTTCTGAATGACTCTCAAACTTTTGTCAGACGTGGTGTAAACGGTAGTTTTTTACAGTCTTGTACGTTCTGCCTACCTCACAAGGGATATAGGCGTGATATATGTAAGTATGTATGTAAATAAATTTTAGGCGACAGGCTGACAACCTGTCACTATGGTGATTCACATTCTTTTGAATGACTCTCAAACTTTGTCAGATGCGGTGTAAATGGTAGTTTTTTACATTCTTTTATGTACTCCATGCCCTGCAAGGGACATAGGTGTGATGTACGTATGTTATAGTATAGTACCTACAGACTAAAAGATTCACCTCTGAAACGATTGAGATACAGCCATTTGCATTTATTGAAGCGTAGATAGCAGCCGTCGCCATGAATTAAGTATCGTCTAGCTGCGGGCGGTTAGCTTTCGGTGTCGATATCCCTGTCAATCCCGTCAAGCCGTCGATTACGCAGGACAAATCAATTACAGCTCGCATTCCACCGGCAGTCGGCCGACGAATTCTCTGTCACGATCGTATCGCCTATCGCCGAGGCAGGGTTATTGAAGCCGGCCCGGATTCAGCCCGGCCCAGATTTAGCCCGGCCCAGATTCAGCCCGGCCCAGATTCAGCCCGGTCCGAAAACCGACCAAATATTATAACAAACGAACGTGATTTGTACAATGAGGCGAAAAGAAATCAAGGATGGTTTAGTTCGATATCCCTGTTTTGCCGTCAAGCCGTCGATTACGCAGGACAAATCAATTACAGCTCGCATTCCACCGGCAGTCGTCGACGAATTCTCTGTCACGATCGTGTCGCCCATCGCCGAGGCAAGGTTACTGAAGCCGGCCCGGATTCAGCGCGGCTCGAAAACCGACCAAAAATTATCGACCGATAAAACTTGATTTGTGCAATCAGTCAAAAATAAATTAACTAAAATATATCGCCCATCGTCAAGGCAGGGTTATTGAAGCCGGCTCGGCCCGAAAACCGGTCGAAAATTATAACGACCGACCGTGATTTTTACAACCAGGGAAACAAATTAAGATGGTTTATATTAAAAATAATATTATTGTTTAATATTTAATACAAAATAATTTTAAGGCTCTATCCGCAAAGCAATTTTATTTTGCGCCTACTTTTCTCGTTTTTTTTTAAATACAGAATCTTATGCAAGTTTCCGCACTAACAGAAATATATAGCTTGTTTTTTCATGCAAAACAAAATAAAATTCACTGTACGGACAGAGCCTCCTTAGACTGATTCGCCGGACAAATCAATTACAGCTCGCATTCCACCGGCAGTCGGCCGACGAATTCCCTGTCACGATCGTATCGCTCATCGCCGAGGCAGGGTTATTGAAGCCGGCCTGGATTCAGCCCGGCCCACATTCAGCCCGGCCCGAAAACCGACCAAAAATTATAACTATTAAACGAACAAGTATAACTGATATTTTATGTATTTACACGACTAACCTTGTTGTTTTAAGTGGAGGCTTATAGAGTCTTGACGTTATTTTATGGATTTGACAATAAGTGCATCGTCTTCGGGAGTCCGACAGGTCGCTCGCGCTTGGTAGTAACGCCCGCCGGGATGATGGTAAACTTATTGCATCGAAACGTCAAGCCGTCGATTACGCAGGACAAATCAATTACAGCTCGCATTCCACCGGCAGTCGGCCGACGAATACTCTGTCACGATCGTATCGCCCGTCGCCGAGGCAGGGTTATCGAAGCCGGCCCGGATTCAACCCGGCCCGAAAACCGACCAAAAATTGCAACGAATGAACGTGATTTGTACGATCAGGCAAAAAATTTACAAAGATTATTTTGTATCTATCAAATAAATGGCTACGATGTCCGTTCAAGTACAAAATCACAATACAAGACCCATCCAACTGCTCCGTAGTGTAAGACAGGGTGACGTTATATCCCCGAAACTCTTCACCAACGCACTGGAGGATGTCTTCAAGACTCTACATTGGGATCGACTGGGCATCAACGGCGAAAATCTCATGCATTTCCGCTTTGCCGACGACATAGTCATAATGGCCGAAACGCTGCAGGACCTGCAAAAAATGCTATCTAGTCTGAACTCTGCCTCGAGACCTTTTGGACTTGGTGTGAACTTGGATAAGACGAAGGTCATGTTCAAGTTCAATCAACACCATAATCCCCGAGCCGGTCTCCGTCCAAGGTGTAGCCCTTAATTAGTTGGCTACTTTTCGACTTTATACTTATGCTTATAATTTCTTAGGACGGTTTTAGGGCCGGGTTGAATCCAAGCCGGCTTGAATTTAACCCGCCGAGGCTCCACAGGCCTGCGGAATGCGGAGTATCGCGCGGTGCCGTGCGCTCTGCAGGCCTGCCGGCTTGTACAGGCCTGCCAGCCCTTCCCGCAGCTATGTAACGCGCCTCAATCAATTGTCAGTGAATTCCTCGCATTCGGACACACGTCTAACCGAGAGCCTCAAGTATGGCTCAGCTTTGCCCACGCCGAGAATTTCGTGTTCGAATCCTGTACAGGAATGTTATCGGCACTCGGCATCGAACATGTCAGTCTGTAGCACAAACCACTATTTAAATTGAGTTAAATTAATTGAAACGCCTGTAATAGCTGTATCACGTAACTGCATCCTGCGGTAATCAGCTAATTGGATATGAATTATTGATCTCACAAGTGGTAATAATCGGTTTGTGTTCGGCCGGATGGTAATTGCGCGGTGCGTGTAGTTAAGAGCCTCTTTACTTTTTGCAGTGGAACTGCATACATGGGAATAAGGAGATGTACGTCTATTCCGCCGGATTCCGCAAGGCTGGGAGGTAAAGGCACAAAATAGAGTCAACAGAAGGACATCTCGCCCCATTTTTGCGATCATTTATACCTATCTATACCCTAGGGCTGCCTCTATTTCTTTCTGAATTTTTGAACTGAGTTGCGATTGTAAAACACACTTAGATACATTACCTACTTACATTATATCACACTTCCACTACTACACACAACAAAATTTATTACATTTGCGAGTCATTATTTTTCTGTTGACGACACTCGCTACTAGCCGATTTGAGACTGTTTGGGTTCGCGTGTAAACCACCCCTTAGGACCGGTATGTTACCAGTCCCGCTATAGGTACCACGGCGCTTTGGTAGATGTCTGTGCGAGAGTAGTGACGTTTCCTTGTAGCCGCCTCTCTGTATTGGGCGCCCACCATTATTTACTTTGTGGTAAACAGTGGTAAACTGTTGCTTTCTGCGCGGGCGCAGTCACGGGTCAATGTCACTGCGGTTTCCTCGCGAGGTCAACTAACTGCTAATTATTTTTCGTCGTTGCGACATCAGCCGGTTTAAAGATGACTAACTGACTGTGGTCGCGAGCAATTTCGGATGATTATCCTCGCGCTGATAGTGTGGTCTGGGGTAATAGCGTGGCTAATTAGATTGTTGTTTACATTTGTTTACATTTCGTGTTGGTTATTGAGGTGCAGCCACAAAATAGAGAATTTACAGAAGGCCAGCTCGCCCCTTCTTTCGATCACCTACTCTCTAGGGTTGATACTTTTACTTTCTGTTTTTTTAAATAAAGTTACCTATCGTTTGTAAGTATGAATTAGCTATATGCAATTGATAAACTCCTAAATTACCTGGCCGATATGAAATATTTTTTATCATATGGAAGTAGGTACCTTCCTAAGTAGAAAGTCAATATTTCTAATCGGAAATAAGTAGGTCCCCACCTAAATCGGTAGATAGGTAATGGGTTTGGGTCACGAGACTAGGTGGTGAGCGAAGCGACACATAGATAGGCAGGTAGGTAATTAGGTATTAGGTAGCAGTGTTGGGCGTAATTAATTACTTTTGTAATTTAATTAATAATTGAACTACTTTTAATTCAATTACTTGTAATTGAAATTACATGTAATTGAAATTAACAGTAATTGCAATTACTTTTCCAATTATGTAATTAAGTAATTATAATTCGTAATTCAATTACTCAATTACATTTTGTAGTATGATACATTGCAGTATTGGCATAATCACAAATTTTGACGATTAAAACTTATAATTTTGTCACTAAATTAGTGATGATTGAAAATCTGGTTTTTGTGGTGATTATTAAGTATTCAATCGCAAATACATAATGACTCGGCCGGCTCGGCCCTTTGATTTGCTTGTCAATGGGTCTTTAGAGGTCAGCCATCGGGTCGTAAGGGTTGTTAGGTTTGCAATGGTTCAACGGGTTCAGCTGGTCGCAAGGATTCTTCGGGTCGTAAGGGTTCATCGGGTCGTACGAATTCAACGGGTCGTAAGTGTTCAACGGGTCCTAAGAATTCACGAAGAACCCTTACGACCAGAAGAACACTTACGACACGAAGAACCGTTACGACCCGATGAACTCTTACGACCCGACGAACCGTGACGACCCGAAGAACCATTACGACCATAAGAACCCTTTCGACCAGAACAATGAAACCTTACGACCCGATAAACTTTAACAACCCAATGAACTCTTACGACCCGATGAACCCGTACGACCTGATGAACTCTTAGAACGCGATGATCCCTTACAACCCGATATGCTTACACTAAAAAAACGAAAGGTTCAAGGAGTGCAAAAGGCCAAGCAATTCTAAGTATTAATTCATGTATCAGCAGCACATCAACCTATCCTTGATACATTACTGTTTTTGTTTTTGACTAGAGATGATAAAAACACCTTTTTATTTCATCATATTGTTTTGTATGGGTCATTATTTAGAAATAAACACATAGTTAAAAATCCTTATAGCTGTTATTTATATGGCCCTTGTTCATATGTAATTGAGTAATTTAGTAATTCTAATTACAATTACATCAAAGTAATTGGTAATTGAAATTACTTTTTAAAATTATTAATTGTAATTGGTAATTGCAATTACATACAGTAATTGTAATTAGTAGTTAATTACAATTTGCCCAACACTGGTAGAGGACCGGCCGGCAGTGATGACCGACACGACAAAGGGTTCCTCAAGTCGTTCGTCGGTGTTTCCCACGGAAAACAAGTGTAGGTATCTATCTAAAAGAATGGCCAAAAAGAATACCTATCTTGCCGTCACTTGGTTGAAAGGTGGGTATTTTTGAACAGGGAGTAAAGCCATCATGAAAGTTAAACGTGCCGTCACTAGTCAGTCGCACACAGGTATATTGGTAGATAGGTAGGTTGGTAGGTACCAATCATGACATGACAAACGCGAGGACGCGCCCAGAAAAAATGCGGGCATGGAAGCTGTATCTGTAGCTGTAAGTTGGTAGGTAGTTAGGTACCTACCTACCTTAGTTTCGAAGTATACCTATTTACCTACTACAGTTTCGAAGGTCACCAGCCGCCGTGCGAAAAAATATCCAGGATCGTAATAGTCCATTTGGACTACCATAGGTAGGTACCTACCTGATGATCGGAAATGAAGATGACATAACCTGGACCTTTTGCTATCGGTATTTCTTCGGTACTCACCGCTTCACCTCAAATGCTGAATAGGTTGGTATCTATCTACTGTAGGTAGGTACCTACCTAAACCCATTTAACCTACCAAATCAAACTAAAGCGCAACCTACCTACTTCTACTTACGTACCTTAAACGCTAAAGCACATTATTACGAACGAAAAATATGATTTTTAAAAAGAAAACCTCCCCATTTCTAGTGTTTTGAAGATTTGAAGTAGGTTCTACTTACTTTTCATTATTGCGTGGGAAACTAAAAAAACCGGCCAAGAGCGTGTCAGACACGCTCACAAATAGGGTTTCGTAGTCAACGTTTAAATATCAGGTTTTTCAGCATTACAAACTTAATTTTGTTGCTGGTTTGTTAGCAGCACTATGATGACCAACCGCAAATAGAAAAACTCAATTTTTTCTGAAACCTTTAAGGGTACAATATCCGTTATAGTTTTCATTGTAATTTCAGATTGTAAGCTATATTCCATATTTATTTCAAATTTTTAGCGTTTATACTTTAGAAGTTACAGCTGGAACAAATTATGGGTCAAATCGCCCTTTTTAAAAGCAAATATCTCGTGACAGAAACATTTTAGTGACTTTGTTTCAAAGAAACCTCACCTTAGTTTTAAAAGACCTATTCAACGATACCCTACTCAATATAACAGAAGAAAAAAAAATTTTTTGCCCCCCTTTCACTTGTATGGGAGGGGGTCCAAAAAACATTTAAAATGTTTTTTTCTTAACATTTCTATATTTGGGTCAACACGATTTATCTTCTCACCAAATTTCATGTCGATAGCTCTAAAACTGACGAAGATATGAGGGCGCGGCATATAGACAGACAGACAGACAGACAGACAGACAGACAGACAGACATGACGAAACTATAAGGGTTTCTAGTAGACTACGAAACCCTAAAAATGACAATGCACAATTTTCTGTGGTGTTATTACACACCCAAACACATCACAAAAATATTTTACTTTACTCGCCATGTTTCCGTCCGCCCGCACCGAACGCGCCGTTCACACTCAACCATTACCGGTTCGACACGGTTCCATAGAGCGCGTAAACGACGCGTGTGGATGTCTGAGTGAGTATCGGCGCGTTTGCTCGAAGCCGACTCTCTGGATTGCGCTAGCCAATACTTACTTTGTGGTGCAGCGGTGGAGGCTGAGGTGCGCCCACGCAGGTCGACCGGTCCACAAAGTAAGTACCTATTGGCGGGCACTCAATACAGAGAGACGGCTACGAGAAAATGTCACTATACTCACATGCACATCTACACGCCTTCATTTATGCGCAAATCCAAACCGGCTAAAAGCGACTGTCAACAGCGTTCGGTGTGAGCGGGCGGCAAAATGACGACTCGCAACGCAAGTGTAATTATTTTTTAATGTGTTATAAAGTGTGAAATTATGTAGGTAAGTAATGTTGAGTCATTCGGGGTAAAATTGCGCAGCGGGTAAAACTGCGCACCGTCGATATTACGGAATAGGGCGCAGTGGCAGGGACGCTGATTTGCTGGGAACACGTGTACCTGAACCGCCATTTTAGGTCCAGACACTCTGTGCAATGCGGGTCGATTTCCTATCTATTAGAACTTTAAATTAGGACTTTATTCGGTGCAAGGAAAAGTTTGTGTCAGTGTGGATTATGATCATGAAGAGTTTGCTTCTATTTTTTTATTTTCTATACATATTGAAGTTTTTTTTCAGTAACACCATTAATTCAACCGTGCCTCAAAAGTGTCAAAGTTACGATGAATTGTTTTGAGAACTCATTGAATGGGGTAAAACTGCGGGGGTAATACTGCGCGCATGACGTATGTGGCTAGACGTGCGCAGTTTTACCCCACTATATTGATATTTATAAACGCATTTCTGTACAGAAATATATTAGGTATATTAGATCTTTCTTTTTTTATTGTTTTAGACTATAAAATGCCTCGTAATTATAAAATAAAAACATCTGATAAGACCTTAATTATTGTGAAACCCTTGTGCGCAGTTTTATCCAACACATCGCGTAGTTTTACCCGCATCACGGGGAAGAAGTGTGCACTCTGACTTAGTCACTGTTTTTTTAAATATATGAAAAACCGCAGATTACATCGCAAGTTGTTTGTTTGTATTTAAGAGGCCATTAACCAAGCTATTAGACAGCACATACAATGTGTCTTAAATCGCAGTAGTTTGGGAGTAATGAAGTGAAATATCCAAAAGTGCGCACTTTTACCCCGAATGACTCTAGGCAAGTAATGTACATGTACCTAAGAATGGTACCCCATTTAAAAAACTGTGAAAGAAAAAGTAACAACCGGGTGTAGGTATAAATAAAGGTATAAATGATCGGAAAAAGGGGCGAGCTGTCCTTCTGTCAATATCTTTATTTTGTGACCGATCGACGGATAAGTCGCCGAATTTTATGTTAATCGAATAACCGTGTCCTTAGATTGTAATAGTGCTAGTTTGTTTGTGTAGAGCTCGTAATGGATACGCTGTCCGTCAAATAACAATAGGTATAGGTAGTGTAGGTTACACAGGTTCAAATACTTAGGTATAACAATTAGGGAGTAGGTAAACCTTTTATGTCATTATGAAAAACTAGTTTCCACAGATGATTTGGAATCAAGATGAGATAAAGTAATTCTACTTATTCCGTGCCAAGTGGTACGTACCGACTTAGAATAGCATCACCCCATATCTTTCACGTGGGTGTCGTAGGAAGCTCGGATGGTAGGAAGCGACTAAGTGATTTGAGAGTTGATGTGTACTTATTGCAATTTTAGGCGTCAGGCTGACAATTTGAGAGAGAAGTCCGATTGTCGCCCGGTCAGAGCACAATAGCAAGCGACAAAAAAGTCACCTTTGTGCGCGGGCTCTTACACGTCTATTTACGCGCCTTCTTCCGCGGACAATTTCACATTTACGACTTTACTCTGACACGTCGTAAATATATTTTATATGTTTTCTATTGCATCCTTATTTGCACTTAAGTGGATGGAATCGAGGATGGGTGAGTGAATAAACAGTAATCTCACTTTTATTTTACTCAGTCCCGGTTTGCCACTGTCCCAGTTCGGCACAACTTTTTATCCACAGGATGTAAAAAAAAACTGCAAATATTTTAAGGGATGAACCAGCCCTTGATACTGAACAACTTTCCTCAAGGACCAAAGGAAATCAAAATATAAAAAAATCTTTTAGATCTCTCATACAAATATGAACTCAGAGCCCTACACTCAGCCGGCTGAATATATATACGCTAATGTTCTAAATTCGAAAGTAAGTCTGTATGTCTGCTACGTCGTCACGCTTAAAACACTGAAGTAATTGTGATTAAAATTGGGTAAAAAATAGATTCTTCATATAGCTCTTCTATTACCGATAGAGTGCATTCAGACCATAAAAACTACCTTATGAGAAAATATTTCAGAAAAGGTCTGATACAAAATCACCATCAGCTGTCTGCATTTACTAAAGGAAGTAAAAAAATCTTATAGGTAGTTGTTCAGTTTTATGGTCTGAATGCACTGTTCGGAGATCTGTCTTTTACACCTCGTAGATATTAAAAACGGATGTAGGTTATTCTTCAGCGCAGCAATACCCATTCTTCACACGACATGCACCTATCTAATACAGTTATCAATTTTGATATCCCGGTTCGTCATAGCATTAATATTTGTTTAATAATTTGTCTGCCTGTACTTTAGAACCCCATAATGAATTAGTGGCAAACAGAGACCCGGGACTAAGAATTAATAGCTGTGTTATGTTTATGTGCCAAAACGGTACTAGTTTTTCACGTGCGTGAGCCGAACCAGGGATAACTCTTTTTATTTCCACCTACATGTAGAGTTTTATTACTCGACAGTTATAACTTTTACTGCTAACGTATATTTTCTAGCGGCCACCCACTGGTATACCTACTTATATAGTCGCGATTACGCTAAACTGGGAAATAAATTATAATCGCTACACAACTAGGAAACTAGCTGATAACTAATGGTAGGAGGTCAAAATTTTGTTTATTACTTACGTACGATTACTACGAATGACATTTCAGCAAAACTTACCTGAAACAGAAACATACATTACATTACATTCTACATTTAAAACACGACTACACAAAAATCATAAAATTTTCACCAAACATTTTATACAGAGGCAAGAAACACACGCAATATCAGTTTGTGCGAATTCAACATTTTAGTCCTCAGGGATTCATTCGATCCTCCACAATACCTTCATACGAATACGTCGCACAACGTGTGGTGGAAAATCACCTTATATATAGGTAAGTAGAATAAAATAAATCGGAATTTTATTAAAAATTAACCATCTAGCATTAGGTAGGTAATTCTAGCACGAAACTTCATATACAGCTTGCACGGTAAGAATCTCATAAAGGTATAAAGGCAACACGACATATTTAAAGTAACAGGCATAGTAATACTGGTAAAGATATCCCATTATCTTTCATGGCTCTCCTACGCACCGCCCACAGGTCGATGCTTTGCCTCGTTATATCAGCCGAGCCTATCGAGATGTCTTATTCTATGAAGGGAACACACGTAACGTCCTTTGCTGCGCTATTTTAGCGCTGCTTACCCAGCGCACACAAACGGACGCGTGTGTAAAACTGTATTTTATGGGAATGAGTTGAAAATTCGAAATTTTTATAATGAATCCGTTATGTAGCGCGCAACGAACATTACGTGTGATGTGACTCCCACCTGTACGGTTTGACTAAGACTTGTTTGAGTGGAAAACTTCATAGAGACCTAGCTTGAATAGGTACTTTACGAAAACAATATAGGTCCTCAGTTGACCTAGGAGGGAAAATGGAAATTCAAATGTACCTCGCGATAGATCATCTACTTATTTCTGGCAATGTTCATTGTTCATTAGGGTTGTTGAACAACTCGGAGTCCCACACGAAATGAAGAAGATTAGGTAAAAAGTGTTATTTCGTAAAGCCTTTTTATTTAGGTAACCTTAGTAGAGTACAAAAATTAAATAACTTATTAAAACTGTTGGTATTGGCATTTAAAACGAAGGTTAACGTTCAGCTTACAACAATTTACTTTAGTTTTAACACGAATTAGCAACGGAACAAAACAGTCGAGGTATAGCAGCTAAGCACAAGTATTAATTAAGAGGGTTGAACCACTCCATCTCTAATTAACCGGGACCCGGGCCGCATTCACTGTAATAATTAGTTTCCTACGAGGACTGTTCTCACGCTCTCGGACCGAAATAATGCCAATTTCATCCGCATTATGCAAACAAGGCAAAAATTACGACTAATTATGGTACAGAGGTAGCGGCTAAGAATACTGCCACCCCTAGTCCGCTCAGGATGTTTCGTTAAAGACGACGCGACGTAAAATTTTTGATCTCCTGAATATCCTGTCGACTATGATCAAATTATTGTACCTACAGTGGTAGCGGCTAAGAATACTGCCACCCCTAGTCCGCTCAGGGTGTTTCGTAAAAAGGCGATGTAGAGTTTTGAGTTCGGCTGAATATCTTTAGACTAGATATGGTCAACCGCGTGGTGGCGGTGATACCACTTGTACAATAGCATTCCCAAAGAGGGTTGACGTCAGGCTGGTCAAACATTGCCAAAATCTTTTTGCTACACGATTTTGTGCTCTAACAAAACATGTTGCGCCAACCCCAAATTGTTTCAGATAAGGACAAGCAGATAATGATGACAATTTATGGTACAGTAAGGTGCTACCTCTCTCACTCGTGAGATGTAAGACGTAAGACAGCGCGACGTTTGAAAACGTATCCGTATAAAATATGTGAAACAGAAGAGACGCCTACTATACCTACCTGTGAAACACGCGTCTCATCTCTGACGGTTGGCATGACAGATGTCATGTTATACCTCGCGTCTCATGCGTGTAGATAGCGCCTTGAATACACGAGAAAAACTTGACATTAATATGGAGTTGAAGAAAGACGTCGCCTCGCGGACAGCGCTCGTGGCAACACGCGGTCAGCTGCGCCAATTTGTCGCGAGCTACGTGGCTCGGGTACTAAATTAATCCCCAACCACAATTACCCGCCAATCATCGCATTAATTGTATCCCTTAACCGGCGACATTCACCCGACAAAACGACCAATCACTTTGTCTCGACGCGTACTTGTCACAAAACGCGTCTACATTTTCATTGCAGCAAAAACGAATGCGGTCCAACCACTTGTTATTGTTCAAAAACTCAGCACATTTCTTCATCGATTCGAGTCGACTCAAAAGGCAAATCATAATGCGACCAATCGAAAAGCAGTCGACACTGAAATAAATGCTTTCGTCGCCGCGGCAATAAAAAATCTTAATAAGGATTTTTAAAACAATAATACGCCAACGAGGGTGGTCGGGAATCTTTATTAAAATCTCGAGCGAGTAATAAAAGCACAGTTAAATGCGGAGAACTCTGATGAAAATATTAATTAATGTTTCGGAATGGGAAACATGTTGCTAATTAAATGGCGATATCGCATAAAACGTAATTAGAGACGGGAACATTCGTTTCTCACGAACGAGGCGGGGTACTCGACGGCCCGTGGAGGCGGCCGGTGCGGTACCGAACCGGGCCGGTAGGTCGCTTCGGCCTACCCGGGCTGTGCTTGCACATCTCTCATACATTGAGCGCAGAAACTCAGACGGAGTTGGACTGGCTTTACCTAATGGTCTATTCACCGAAACGAGCTAGTAGTGTGCCATCAAAAGCGTTTTCGAATGTTATAAAAAAGTTCGCGTTGCATTCAAACCTCTTCCTCTTTGGTTTTTCGTCTTTGGGTGTTCTCATCCGTCTCAAGTTTAAAAAGAGATTGACCTATCTCATTCATTATTTCATATCAGGATGATAGGCAATTTAAATCGAGGATAAAATTTTAACAATTGGATCACTGTTTATCTTTTTATTATCATGAAACATATTCAGAAAATAGTGTACTAGGGTGAGAATCCTATTTATTACTAGCAAACATTATGCGCCACACAAAAATAAACTACATCCAATGGGACCAGCCCTTAGCTGCTCAACGTTTGAGTGCAAACCAAATTTTGTAGACGGCTTATTTCGACCTCACTTTGTTTATCCGCAGAGTTCCCTCTGATACTTTCTCCAGTCAACGAAAGCGTTTATGAAAGGAATGCAACGAGCACGCAGCACAAAAACAGGTTACAACTCAGTGAAGTCATACTGAATAAATATTCTCTTGGCCGACGTTAAGTACACTGTAGTACTTGTACAGTAAGTTTTTTGCTGCCCATGCATAAGTAGGTAAATACCTCATTGTCTTAAAATATTTAAAGAAGCGATGTTGAGGTGAAAAATGGCGTTGTAACTCGTTACTCGTTTACTTTAGCTTCAATATTTTTGAGACATGTTGTTGTAACTCGTTACTCTTTTACTTTAGCTTCAATATTTTTGAGACATGTTTACTTTGTTTTGAAAATTAAAATGTGATTTTTTGTAAGTTAGTATTTTTTTACCGACTTTCGAAATGTCTTCAATTCGTTCCTCGAATTAAGGTTTTGACCCATGGAATCAGAAAGTAGGGTTTAAAAATGTTTCATCATATAAAATCTTACTAAGACCTGGTGTTAGGGACTCAAAATGTTTGGTAGCGTAATCGATCGATCGTTTGTAAAACTGATCAACTTTCCCCAAGAAACACACTTACCTACCTAACAGCAGGGTAATAACAAAATTTTTTGAGCTCACATCTTCTGTGTGAACTCTACACAGAAAATGGATCACTAGATCGTGTTATTTATATGAGGTTTCAAAAACAAATTCGTTTTTCTTTGGGTTTGATTTCATAGTCTGAAAATTCGTTTAAAGGTTTTCATTACACCCATTGCCACTTACAGCCAGTGGCAAAAATTTAAAACCATCTTCTTAAAGCCGGTGAAAAGATTTTAAATTTAGGTAGGTATGTAACTCAATTTAAGTAGGAGATAGATATTAGACTGGAATTCCGCAGATGAAACTGCGGGCGTTTCAAAGTTCCTCAGCGGTTTATTAAACGCACTGACTGGCAACTTGGCTGATGGACGCGTGAATGGGCGGCGTAATTAAAAAAACCGATCATCACTTATTGTAATTAGCGGTGTAATGGACAAAAAGCCGGTAATTGTTTCCAAAGGCGGCCTCAATGAACCCGACACGTGCTACGTCTGGAGGTTCTATACCCTTTGAACGCCAATTACTTGAATGACGTTACATTATGAGGCAACCATTTTAATTGTACAGCCAAGTCACGGTGTAACATCATTAAAAATGCGAGCCAATTTCTTCTAATCCCTTTTGTATCCGTCTATTATCGACGAGAATAGATCTGTAGGCAATTTCGAAAGCTCCGCACTTATCCTAGAATCAAACAAACACCGAAGACCGTAGTTCATAATGAGGTTATTACCGAGCGCGGTGGTGTTATCTCGGTATTCTGCTATTTCGAGGAGTCGCCAAATTGGCGTGGCGGAGTGCGCGGGCGCAGATCGCCCGCTCGATATAGTTAATTAAGGGTTTCGCTCGCGGCGATCTATTTGGCGAGATCTAGCCGCTGACGTGTGAAAATAGCCAATTAATTACCGTGAACCATCGGGCATCGCCCGCCAGCCAACCAGCCAGTCGGCCCGCCACCTCGCGTGCTGGGGCCCTCGTAATGGTGCTCCTATTTCCACTTTAATTCGAAGTTCAAACCGTTTCCTGGTAACAAACGCTAATTATTTAATTCCAAGACTGTAACAGTGTCGCTGCAGCTTCGTGACACTAATGTTTACCGGTTTAGATCTGTCGCGTTTGGAATTCCGTTCCGTCCTAGTTTTTGTTAATGATGCAAGACATGTAAAAAGCATGTGAGGAATTCTCAGTAGGTGAATAGAGCACTCGATCACATATTAACCGTACGGTAGTTAGTAGAATATTTGGGGTGGCAATTTGGGGTTGATACTCGGGGTGTCAATCGATCTCCCCGCTGTGGCCTGGCGAGGTAAGCGGTGGGGGTGGAGAGGGAGGTAGACTTAGATTGGTCATGTTGCAACAGGCGAATAGATGGAGGTAAGCGATGCCCGCACGGTGTAAAGCGAGTGTTAATGGCCCATTAGCCGGTGGTGCGGCGGACGTGTAATTGGCGTTGGGGCACGCGGGCACGTCGCGCACTGCACGTCGCGCGCTGCACGCCGCACGCCGCACGCCGCGCGGGCACGCCGAGCCAGCACGCGCTAGATGCGGCGCGGATACCACGCACGCTAATCATTAGTGCACTATTTTCGGCATGTCGATGTTTAATTGCTTGTATTTGCGCAATGCGGACTCCTAATGAGATAACATGGGCCCTCTCCCTTTAAGGTTTTAACAGATCGGCTTATTAAAGCAGCGATGGGTTGGTTGAATGCCTGTGTAAGATACGATGCTTGGGTAAAAATCCTAGCCGCTAACTAAGTTACTTTATGTTCATTGGGAGTGCTACGGCACGCGATCCTTAATGGGGTAAGAATCTTCTATCGCACCTGCTTTGAGACTTATGTATTGTTTGTTGATTGCTGGTTTAGCAACAAAGTATCCCACCGTCATCCCTTAGTCTATGACTTATTGAAGAGCAAGTTGACGACGCGTGGATCACCACCACATCAATCTACCTAAGGGACCAAAGTATATTGGTCTTTCATACAAATACTGAGGAAAACCAGCGTAACTTGAATGAGTAGGTCGATGTACAATGCACGACGTTGGGAGGAAATTAAACTTCAGAGCAGTGACGTCACTGCTCGTCACTCACTAGGCTTTGGAGCTAATGGATTTTGTGGCTGCGCTGATTCACTTGAATCCTATTCCTATGTAATAGAAAACGTCCAGGCTCTGGCCACGTTATGCAATGCAAAAATCTTGCATAAATATAACGAACAACACTTTAATTCCCAAAAAAAATATATGCGTACCTGACACGGGAAGTATTTTAAAATTTGGTGTCCAATTTTATCGCGGGTCTTCATCCTTTTAGTCTTCATCGCTTTGACAACATTTAATCTGCAAATAAGAAATTAGTTGCAAAACTCTCCCGGTAGATGGAGCTACGCGTTAGTAGCCAAGATATACTTGCTTAATTTGCAGGCTAGGTTAGAAACGCAGTACCTAGCCTAGTTGGTAGTAGCCTCGGCAGTACAGATGTCGTAGGTTGCAGATTCAAATCCTGTTTGCGGTGGAAAAACTCGCATTTTTCAAAAAAATATATTTTATTTTTCGAATATCTTAACACAAATAAACAAACAAGTATTTAGTTTGTTCTCAGAGAGCCTCTTCCTCAATAAAATCTACATGCAAATGGAACAATTCCTTTCAAGATATCCAGTGTCTAACCAAACATGCTTGGAAACTACCATCCCTTACGATACGAAACCCTTAGAGAATACAATAAGCTAGCTAGAGCTCAAATTAGGGAGACGGCGCTCAGGGCGCTTTTACAGATGGTTCACTGAGTACTAGCGAAGGTTTTGATGCTTACTGACGTTTACTGGAATGAACTGGAATCTCAGAGGAACTCAAGGTAACTAATTAATAAGCATATGGGTACCATGCCACGAACGTTATATTACTTGCTTGAAATTGGTTCAGAATCATATTAAGTTCTTGTATCAGATTTTGCTGTTTTGATATTCTTATAGCAGCCCAGCTATGTAAGAAGTGACAATCGCGATAATCGTAAATAGGTGATTCTTCTGTAAACTCTATTTTGTTGCTAGAGTGCGCGTATCGCTCCGAGTCGTTGATCCTAGCGTAAATGGAGGGGAAATATGATTTTAGATGTACCTGTACTATAATCGTTTTGCTACTGAGACAGAGAGGTTGTGTTCATACACCTGCCAGCCATTATTATATTCATACCGGGCTAGGCACACTCTATAGCTTTCGTATAGATTCTAAGCGAAAACCTAATTTCCAAGGTACACTGATACCTTCCACCCAAGGCTAACGAGCAGATGCAGGCTATGTCTGACGTTCAGCTATATTTGGAAGGTAAATTATAAAGTCCGTTCTAGACTAAACATCTTAATTGAGCTAGGCTACAAGATATACAAGATGTAAGTCTCGCTCGAGATATGATGTAATGTTGAAAGTCAAAACTAATTTAGAGTCTGGCTAGCGAGTCTTTGGACGTAAAAATAATTCAAATATTTCAAATGGCAACATGTTAACACTGAAAAACTACAATAAAACAATTTTGATACTTACTATTTTTTAGTTTTCTGCTCTTTAGTTTGTGTTTACCTTGCCTACCGGTATGTATGTACCTATGATGTATCTATCGGGAGTAACAGAAAGGGTATAACAAGCCGAAAGGAGGTCAAGGTACTCATGAAACTGAACAACTTTCCCCATGGAACATGGGACGAAATATGAAAAAAAAATTTGGACCTCTCAGAGTAAATCAATCAGCTGATCCGCGATTTTGTATGGGAGGTCCAAATATTTTTTTCATATATCGACCCATGTTTCATGGGGAAAGTTGTTCAGTTTCATGAGTACCTTGACCTCCTTTCGGCTATACCCTTTCTGTTACTCCCGGTAGATACATCATACATACATACCGGTAGGCAAGGTAAACACAAACTAAAGAGCAGAAAACAAAAAAATAGTAAGTATCAAAATTGTTTTATTGTAGTTTTTCAGTGTTAACATGTGAAATTTTTTTAAAATTGGCGCCATTTCCGTGTCCAAAGACTCGCTGGCCAGACTCTAGTGCTGATTTCAAAAAGGGCTTATTATGAGAATCCTTGACTTCTCCAGGACCTCATAAACGAAATTTCCATAAAATCGAGATATTTCTTTAGGCACCCCAATTTTTATTTTAATAAATTTTAAACAAAAAGCTAAATATTTTCATATCAACTGCTGGACACTGGCATAAATATCCAATTTTGATAAAAGGTGTTTAAAAATAAACAAATCATAATTGACAGAGATAAGCTCACCTTTTTTGGCGCTGTGTTATTTATTATTTATTTTGGGATATTTTGTATGTGGCGCAATGAGTTGACTTAGATTTTAGAGTTAAGTGGATAAAATGTACTTACAATCGAAAGAGCTTTACGTGACTGACTAAGAAAATAATAAAAAGCACTGCACTGTACCGCGACATACAAAAGTTGCAAGCGTTGCAAGCCAAGTTTCAAGATGATGAGATGACATTGAGTGACAGGTCTAAATTGATTGTGACATGACTGTGACTGAAGATTTGAAAAACCTGAAAAACCCAAAGACGGTCAGTGAAAGGAGGTTTAATGGTATAATAAGGATGTGGAACAAACTAGGAGAAGTAGGTACATACTAAAGCAAATCATCCTCGGTGGCGTGCGGGGTGCCGTCGATTACGTAAGTACCTACTGCCAATTTATTGCTCCCCTAAATGGCTAGGTTGATATCCTGGCGATGTATCTACCTTACACACTGTTGGTGTTTAATTTCCGTATGCACTGGTTCAGCCCAGATTGTCTAGTTATCAATTAACAATACACAAGACGCAGGGAAAATTAAAGCATATCTTGTGTTAACAATGTTTGCCTTATGATGCCAGCTTAGAATAGCATCAACCCAATTTCAACCGTGGGTAAGACGCAGGGAAAATTGATGCTCATCTTGTGTTAACTATTGTTTGCCGTGTGATGCTGGCTTAGAATAGCATCACCCCAATTATGACCCTGGGATAGGTACGTAACGCTTTTTACGTTCTAAAGGATAATCATCCAGGGGATGGGCAGCAGCGTTCCCTGTAAATGCGTCATCTTGCACTGCACTCACCAATCCTGCCAAGCGTGGGTGAGAAAGTATGGCAATACCCACCGATAGGAAAAGACTCATATCCAGCAGTGGACTGTTGTGGCTGTTATGGTTATGGTATTGTTGTGTTAACAACTTATTAATAAGTATACCTAATGTTTTCTGATCTTCTTCAAGTGGACCACCAAGTCGTCCAATGACCCGATGAACCCTGGTGTCAGAGTTTTTCAACCGCCTACTGCAAGAAGCAGGCCTCAGACATGGCTGTGTAACGACTGCCGTCTTAGTTACCATTGTTTTCTGATGTCTATATTAGTATTTTAGGATAAAGTCAAGCTTATTGGTAATTCTGATATGAACATGCTATGGAAGATATTCCTGACAAAACCGAATATATTTGACTGTTTTCTAACCTTTGAAACTTTTGGATTAATGTAGTTTTAACGAACTTTTAGTCAAACAATCAGTTTTCCACTTGTTTTACTTGTTGGTTAAAGGTAGGACTTTGCTTCTATTAATCTATTGTTCATAATCAGTGCTCCAATCTAGTTACCCAGAATAAAACCCCGGTTGATGTTGAGATGGTGTTAATTGAATTTCCATCAGATCGGGAGTCGCCACCGCCGGCGATACAGCGCCGCCACGCGGGCGGATAGGAAATTAAACGTCATTCGACCACCTTCTTCCAATGCTATGCAGATTGTGAGAAACACACGTAACGCCTGACTGTGCGTCATTTTTGCGTGATAGTAAGATACGATTTTTCAACTAATTTTCATACAAATACGGTTTATGTCAAACAGTTTGACAGACTCATCCTCTAGCGCAATCTAGTTGCCCAAAATAAAACCCTGGTTGATGTTGAGACGGTGTTATTCATGGAAGAAAGGGAACTGAAATGGCAACATTATTTTTGCGTCTTTTTCATATTACCTACATGTCTTTTGAGCAAGATGTCAACAATAAAGTTGCCATTTCGGGTCCCCTTCTTCTATGAATCAGGTAGTTATTGAATTTCCATCAGATCGGGAGTCGCCACCGCCGGTGATGCCAGCGCCGCCACGCGGGCGGATAGGAAATTAAACGTCATTCGACCACCTTCTTCCAATGCTATGCAGATTAGAAGAAACAGACGTAACGTCTGTTTGTGCGTTATTTTTGCATGTTAGAAAAATACAAAATTTCAACTTATTTTTATACAAATTTGGTTAATGTCAAGCATTGTGACAGACTCATCCGCTAGCGCGTTCTATAAGTACCGTCATTCGAATAGGCCATATTTGACAGCTATCAAAATCATGTCATTGCTGTGACATAAAGTCTATTTTTCTTTGTTGAGATGTCTCCTAGTATAGGTTTGACAACTGTCAATTATGGCCTATTCGAATGACCGTAAGTAATCTAGTTTCCCAGAATAAAACCCCGGTTGATGTTGAGATGGTGCTAATTGAATTTCCATCAGATCGGGAGTCGCCACCGCCGGCTATAGGAAATATGGATAGGAAATTAAACGACATTCGACCACCTTCTTCCAATACTATGCAGATTACGGCGAGGAACAAACGTAATGTCCGTTTGTGCACATTTTTGCGTGTTAGAAAGTACGATTTTCCAACTTATTTTCATACAAATAAGTACGATTTATGTCAAACAGGTTGACAGATGCGTCAAGCGCAAAAATTTTGCTGCGCAAAAAACGCTGTGTTGACGCATGGGTCTGTCAAATTATTCAACATATACCGTACTTGTTTAAAAATAAGGTCGGATTTCATACTGTCCTAACGCTTGCGTTACGCGGCTCAAAAATAACGCCCAAACGGACTTTACCTGTGTTTCTCGCCTAATCCGCTGACGGGTTAGAAAGTACGATTTTCCAACTTATTTTCATACAAATAAGTACGATTTATGTCAAACAGGTTGACAGATGCGTCAAGCGCAAAAATTTTGCTGCGCAAAAAACGCTGTGTTGACGCATGGGTCTGTCAAATTATTCAACATATACCGTACTTGTTTAAAAATAAGGTCGGATTTCATACTGTCCTAACGCTTGCGTTACGCGGCTCAAAAATAACGCCCAAACGGACTTTACCTGTGTTTCTCGCCTAATCCGCTGACGGGTTAGAAAGTACGATTTTCCAACTTATTTTCATACAAATAAGTACGATTTATGTCAAACAGGTTGACAGATGCGTCAAGCGCAAAAATTTTGCTGCGCAAAAACGCTGTGTTGACGCATGGGTCTGTCAAATTATTCAACATATACCGTACTTGTTTAAAAATAAGGTCGGATTTCATACTGTCCTAACGCTTGCGTTACGCGGCTCAAAAATAACGCCCAAACGGACTTTACCTGTGTTTCTCGCCTAATCCGCTGACGGGTGTGATTGTGCTACTGGTTTCTGCTTGTTTATCTACTAAGGTAAAGTGTTTGAAGAGGTAATAAATAATTTTAATAAGAAACTATTCTTTCGCGCCTCGTAGCACTCGTAACAGTTTGATATCTTTATCTTCTTTCGTGTGGAGTACCAAATAAATATAAAAAAATCTAAGCACAACACTTTCTCTGTTTCACATTTAAGCTAAAGTGATGAGTGCCGAAGTACCGATGAATTCGGATCATCAGGTAGGTATGGAAGTGTCCATATGACAACTTTTAGGATAAGTTTTCTTTCTTTGTTTTGTTATTTATTACGTACCTATTACCTTACACAATATAGAGAGTTTACAAAAGGTTCATTAGATTCTATTTTGAATTTTACTGTCAAAAATCTCAAAGTAGATATATAAGAATTGGTACCTAGGTACACACACGTAAGTTTGAATTGCACCAAAAATTCTATCTTTCCCTAACAATTCGCAACATACGCACTGTACGTATTACGCAGCGTAGTGTAGAGTAGCGGAGTTAATTTCGCCGGATAGCGTCGCGCGCGTGTTTGCTAGTTAGAATTCGGGGGTAGTTCGGAAATTAATCAGGGCCCATTGTCGGTGCATTGTCGCGGGCCCGGCGCCAATTATTGGCTGCAGGCCCCGTAATTGAACCTGGACCGGCCTCCGGCTAGTTGCCGGCGACGTGAGGCAAAAAGTTCACCCGGTCACAAAATAGAGTATACAGACGGTACACTCAATGAGAAGTGTCAACGGGTCAAAATTTTACAAAAAATCTAATCTCCTATGTTTTTTCATTACTTTAGTTCTTATTTCATCAAAATCCGTCCAGTATTTTCAAAGTTATTGAAGTTTAAAAGTCAGCCACACTTTTAAAAGTTGTATTTACTCCGAAGTGGCACTCTATTTTCTAATTCTAAGAGATGGCATTCATAGAGACATACTTGCCAGTGTCAGTTAAACTTATGCGTTTATTGAGACACTATATCTGCATACTGCATAGGCAGTATTGGAAAATAGCTATTATACTGGCCTGCTAAAATAAAGTTCGCATGGTTGTTTGTCAAAATGCAAAAAGCTACTTCATTTTACACTATGTATTGATGTATTTCAGCTGAAGCATATTCATTGTTTTCGGATAAATATCTTTATACCATAAAACTGTCTAACTTGTGGTAGATTATCAATTTGAGTCCCCTTTTTCGTATCTGTCTTCCATTTTACACTAATAAATAGCAGTAATCACATAGACTGAACAGAACTTTGGTAAAGAAAACGAAATGACACAAACAGTCACAAGCGCTTTTCTTTTTTGCTGGTTAGTAGCTACGTTCCTAAACTACCTATGCAGTGCGGTCACGTACCTCACTGTATTTTCCCATTGTTCGAATAAATGCGTAAATTCAACTGGCACTGGCAAATATGTCTTAACGAATGCCATACAATTAAGTATTAGAACTTAAAAAGAAAAGTGCCACTTCTGAATAAATACAACAAAATCAAATTCTGAAAGTGTAGCTGGTTTTAAAAATTCAATAACTTCGGGAAAACTGAACGGATTTTGATGAAAAAAGAAATAAAGTAATCAGAAATTACTGGAGAATAGCTTGTGATATATTAAAGTGCAAAATTTTGACCTATTGACACTTCTCATTCTGTTTAGAATTTTCGCGATTGTCACTTGTTACATAGCCAGGGTTTCTACTATAAAAAATCTGAAAGTAGATATATAAGGATTGGTACCTAGGTAAACACACGTAAGTTCTAATTGTACCAAAAATTCTATCTTTCCCTAACAATTCGCTACATACGTGTAGTGTAGAGTAGCGGAGTAATTTTGCCGGATAGCGTCGCGTGTTTGCTAGTTAGAATTCGGGGGTAGTTCGGAAATTAATCAGGGCCCATTGTGGGTGCTTTGTCGCGGGCCCGGCGCCAATTATTGGCTGCAGGCCCCGTAATTGAACCTGGACCGGCCTCCGGCTAGTTGGGAAATGACATTCATAGCCACTGCAAGATTTCCTTTTTACAGGGCAGAAATGAACAAATCACAAACCATAAACTTCTAAAATAAACACTCCTGTAAAAATCCCCAGGCAATGAAATTCGACTTGAACCAAAAATCCAATCTTTCCCCAACAATTCTCAACATACGCACTATAGTGTAGAGTAGCGGAGTAGTGGAGTAATTTCGCCGGATAGCGTCGCGTGTTTGCTAGTTAGAATTCTGGGGTAGTTCGGAAATTAATCAGGGCCCATTGTGGGTGCTTTGTCGCGGGCCCGGCGCCAATTATTGGCTGCAGGCCCGTAATTGAACCTGGACCGGCCTCCGGCTAGTTGCCGGCGACGTGCGGCAAAAAGTTCACCCGGTGAAATGACAGACTTGAATTTGTAGGGACGCATTGATTGAACAGGACGTAACTATTCTGTTAAAAATATGTTCTATAATGTATCTTGTCAATGACGTCATCATCTGCCTGCCCTTATCCCAATTTATTTGGGGTCGGCGCAACATGTCTTTTTCTTCCATTCATCTCTATCAGCAGTTAAATCCTCACTTACGCCTTTATTTTTCATATCGTCTTTTATACAATCCATCCAAACTTTTTTAGGCCTTCCTCTTCTTCTGCGTCCATCCACATTCATGTTCATTACTTTCTTTGTTACATGCTCTTCATCCCTCCTCATTACATGCCCATACCAAGATAAACGGTTCCCTCTCATTTTTTCTGTCACTGGCGCTACTTTTAAACTCCCTCTAATATACTCATTCCTTATTTTATCCATCCTTGTCACACCACACATCCACCGCAACATTCTCATCTCAGCTACATGCATTCGTTTTTCATCCGTCACCTTAGTTGCCCAACACTCTGATCCATACATGACAACAGGTCTCACCACCGTCTTATATATCTTGCCCTTCAATTTGAGGGGCATTCGGCGGTCACACACTGTGCCCGTAACCTGTCGCCATTTCATCCATCCCGCATTTATCCTGTGCTTGATTGCTCGGTCTATTTCGCCATCACCTTGTACGAGCGAACCGAGGTACCGGAAGTCGGAGCAGACTGGTAAGGGTTCGTTATTGAGCGCTACCGGAACAAAACTGGAGAGACCGCCGAAATCGCAAAACATTTGTTCCGTTTTGGTTCTGCTGATTTTCAAGCCAACACTCTCCAGCCTCTCCTGCCATCTTTTCAGTCTGCTCTGCACCTCTTGTCCACTCACCGACGAGTACAATGTCATCGGCGAACAGCATGCACCAGGGTGTCTCTTCCTGTATGTCCGACGTCAGAGCATCCATTATCAACAGGAAGAGGTAAGGACTCAAAGCCGACCCTTGGTGCAAGCCTACAGCCACACTAAACTCATCGGTAATACCAGCGGCCGACCGGACCTGTGTACTAGATTTACAGTACATTGCACGTATCAACTCTACATACTTCCTGGCACACCTTTCTCTTTCAAAGCCCACCACAAAACCTCTCGGGGAACTCGATCGTATGCCTTTTCGAGATCAACGAATACCATGTGCAAGTTCTTTTGTGCACTTCTGTATTTTTCGCACAGTTGGCGAAGTGCAAAAATGGCATCCGTTGTTCCCCGACCAGGCATAAACCCGAACTGGTTTTGCGTAATTTCACATTCCCCTCGCAATCGTCTCTCTATCACCTTCTCCCATACTTTGAACGTATGTGACATGAGCTTTATTCCTCGGTAGTTGCCACAGTCCTGTACATCACCCTTGTTTTTATAGATGGGCACCAGCGTACTGTTACGCCATTCATCAGGGATCGCCATTTCATGTAGCAACTTGTTGAAAAATAAAGTCAGCCACTTCCATCCATCCGCACTCAACAACTTCCATACTTCTGCTGGTATTCCATCCGGTCCTACAGCCTTTCCATTTTTCATACTTCTCACTGCCCTTTTCACCTCATCTATACCTATTTCATTTACCATTCCCAAATTATCCCGGATCGCTTCTAGTTCTCCACTCCATACATTTTCTTCATTCATTAATTTCTCAAAATATGTCTTCCATCGCACTTTTATCTTTTCATCATCCACTAACACCTTACCTAACTCATCTTTCATACATTTCACGTGTACTACATCTCTTGCAATCTTGTCAATGACGATAGTATGATAATCGATGACGTGATCTCTCCAATTTGACTGATAATAAAACTTCTTCTAAACTGCGTCCCTTTAATTTAACAAACTTGATGAATCCATTCAAAAAGCGTAGCCAGATTGCTTTAAATACCTACATAAAGGACGTAAAAGCTGTGTTTATAGTTTATTTACGTTCACAAAATATGAAAAAAGCGTAAACGGCGGGACTCAAAATGCAGTTAACAATCACATCATAAGCAATCACTCGGTGAATGAAATAAATTGCACGTTCGCATTTACGATATTCGCTTTTTGAGAAAAATTGGAATGAAAACACGTTCATTCGGCTGCTTCGCAATTTGGCGGGTTTGTGTCACACGGGGTGGTATAATACATACATACCTACATACATCAAGTCTATTTATTTATTTATTTTATTTAACAATTTATTGTACACAGAACAATAATAGGACAAATAGTACAAGAAAATAGACACAACAGGTACTGCTTATCTCTAAAAAGAAATCTTTATCCCTTGCGGGGTAGACATAGCGTAAACAGCTATAAAAAACAGCCATTTACACCACGTCTGACAAAATTTCAAGAGTCATTCGAAGACTGTGTATCACCGTAGTGACAGGTTTTCAGGCGATGTCGCCTAAAATTGCAATACACATACAGTCTCCAATCCCTAAGTCACTTCTTACGACACCCACAGTAACGATATTCTAAGCCGGCATCGCACGCTAAAAAAAAGGAAATTGGACCTCCCATAGAGACACAAATCAGTTGATCGATAAATTTTTCAAATTTCGACCTATTATTCCTTGGGGAAAGTTGATCCTTATCACCAGCTTGTCCTGAGGTTTCGCTATCGGTCACTATAATAGTATAATTACACACAATATAGGTACATTTCCCACTTTACTGATTCTATTCTATTCTATTTCAGCCTATTGCAGTCCACTGCTGGACGTAGGCCTCCCCCAGGGAAAGCCATAAGGCACGATCTCCCGTTTTTGCCAACCAGTCGCTACCAGCCGCCTTTTTTAAGTCATCGGTCCATCTGGCCGGAGGGCGCCCAACGCTACGTTTGCCGAGGCACTTGACAGTAAAACTGGCCCACCGGCTACATGTCACTCAGAGAGCTATGGAAAGGTCTATGCTTGGTATCTCTATAATGGATAAAGTCCGGAATGAGGCCATCCGAAAGAAGACCAAAGTGACGGACATAGTCTGGAAATGTAGCAAGCTGAAGTGGCAGTGGGCTGGCCACATTTGTCGTAGAACCGATGAACGGTGGAGTAAGCGGGTTCTCGAGTGGAGGCCACGCCTCGGCAAACTTTACTGATTGATTACAATAAAAAAGCAAAACCTGTCACTCCAACATCATTGTATTTAATAAAAACGCCACCGGTGACTTCATTAAAATACCTTTAAAGTAAAATGGTATTCAGAAACCATTAGTGGAGGAGAAAACTTTATTTTACTCATTTTCAGAACATTTTTACATTCTCTACTTGTCGTTATGGGATATTTCGGATTCCAATTAGTAGTTTATCCATTAAAATAACTCATTTGCGAATCAACATTGTTGTGACTCAAGAGAAGCATGAATTTTGATAAAGCTTATCATCATACATACATGCATAGTAACATAAATATATCACGCCTATGTCCCTTGCGGGGTACGCAGAGCGTAGGTAAACGGCTGTAAAATCTGTCATTTACACCACGTCTGACAAAAGTTTGAGAGTCATTCAGAAGACTGTGTATCACTATAGTAAGAGGTTGTCAGCCTGTCGCCTAAAACTGCAATAGGTACATCAACTCTCAAATCCCTTAGTCGCTTCTTACGACAGCCACGGGAGGTGATGCTATTCTAAGCCGGCACCACACCATTATCATTCCAGTTGAGGGTTGATATGTATATGTATTGCAATTTAAGGCAACAGGCTGAAAACTTATCGCTATGGTGATACACCGTCTTCTGAATGACTCTCAAACTATTGTCAGAAGCGGTGTAAATGGCCGTTTTTTACAGCCGTTTACGCTCTGCTTACCCCGCAAAGGATGTAGGCGTGATAAGTGTATGTATACCCATGTACCTATGTAATACTATGCAGAGCAGAATATGCTGAAACTTGGTACGGGTACTAAACAAAAAGATTAAAACACGAAGCATTCCAAAATTACACACCATTATTGTCCCTCCACATTCAGAATGTGAGTATGTAACAAAAACAAACAATAAACACTAAGTCCTAAAGACTAGCGAGGGTTAATGAATTTAAAGGTATGATGCGGGCATCACACGTGACGCGTGACTGCGTTTTTTTATCGCGTTCCGCATGCGTTAGGAAAATGCGAATTTCCACCTTTGCCTCATGAAAATATAGCGTCGCACGCGTTACGATGCGAGTGTTAAACGGTTTGACAGACATCGGTCGGTGGAAATCCGCTACTTGACTGACAGGTCAAAATTAAATGAGCTACTTTTTAAGATGAACGAAAACGATATTTTGTATGAAATTATTGAAATATGACGTCATATTTAAATATTTTGGATGGTGTCAAAACAAATACTTTTATACAATTTCTGTGTTTAATAATTATAGGTTTTAATATTTTGAAGAATGATTAATGAAGTCTGTAGTATTTTTCGACCATAGTTTTAAGCATATAGCTTTTGTAGATATTTTATTTACGATCCAGTCAAGTAGCGAATTTTCACACTGAGATTACTTTGACCGGTACTTTATCGGAAGTCCCTTTCACACACGTGGATAAGAATGAAAGTCGCTGTGTGCACGCGGTCAAACGCATGCGATTTCAAAGCGCGGCAACGGACGTCAAATGTGTTACCCGCCTCAAAGTACAAGGGTGGCATAAACCGAGGCATTAAAACAATGGCGCGTTACGCGCTAACCGCCGCCAAATTTGCATTCCTCATTGCGGGAGCACATAAAAATGCGCTCATTTACCTGGGGTGGTCAAAAACAACCACCCTGTATGTCCTGTGGGGAGAACCCATTCACTAAAATGGGGTGCGACGAATTTCAAGTGGAAGGAATTTCGCACATAAAAGTTACTGTGTTTTATTTTAATGAGACAAACTTATGGACTTCACGAAATACTTTTGCTTAGGTAAGTACTGTAAAGTTTTACCTTTTTTTGCCTGGGGTAGTCAAAAACAACCACCCTGTATGCTGTCCTGTGTGGTCAGGGGAGAACCTATTCGCTGAAATAGGGTGCGGCGCTTAGAAGGAATTCTGGACATTACAATTCTCTGTTACAATGTTTTTCTTTATGAGACAAACAAATTGTTGTGACGAACATACCTGCTCACTTTTTTCACCTTTTAGTTTTTCATTTGCAAGAATAATTTTGCACTGTAGTGTTATGATCAGTACCCTCACGTTTTCAATACTACATGACTTTGTGTGTACCTAGTTTGTTATATTAGTGAACATAATTTAATTACCGTGCCACTCTATGCTACGGCGTAGCAATCGTAGAAGTGTGGTAGCAGTAGGAAGGTACCTGCTTCTACTACTAACTTTTCCCAAAATTTTGAAAGTAATTTTTATTTAATTGGTTCGGTGTATTTTCATTGTTGTATTTTATTAAATAATTTTATGAATTAAGTAAATCAGGCATGCCTGTTTGGTTGATGGTGATGAGAAGCGCGTTGATGTCTTTTGCACTTAACACTGTAACAAAAACTACTGTAACTATTTTGTCTTAATATTTATGTAGGTATATATTGTTATTTTTCGTATATATTATTAATGTATTGTGTTACTTTTTTTTAACCTGATTTCATGTTTTTTTTTATATTAGTGCACCCGCTTTGACTCTCTCAGTTTACCTTTTGGTTGGCCGGTAGAGAATGCCGCGTGGCATTAGGCCCGCCCTTTATACTTTCTGTGCAATAAAGTTTAATAAATAAATAAAAAAAAAACTAAATAAGGATCTGTAACCGTGTATCATTTTTGATAAGGTGTCATCTCAACTATAATATGTCAGTCACGGTCACGCCACCTGTTTTATTAGAATTTTTCTCTGAACTGAAAAAGCTGCACTCATATTCAACGTAACGGTATCAGAACATAGGGTGTCGCAAGAATCGCACTAGTAATCGTGTGCCGGTTTTCATTACAGCTGTTTAAAATGCCGGCTCGGCTTCAACCCGCCTGACGTTTCAGCCAGTGTTGCCAGGCTGAAAACAGCAAAGATCGCTATAGTCCGACAAGTTCGCGCGCAACATGCCGGCCCGGCATAAATAGTTATGCGACAAATTTACGTACTGTGTATTCATGATTTAAATTAAAGATTTTTTGTAAAATTGAAGTGCAATTTTTCGTTTGTATGACGTGAATTTTCAACCTAAAATGCAAGCCCGGCTTCAACAGGCCGCACTGGCCTGACGTTTTGGCCAGTGTTGGCAGGCTAACCGAACTGAAAACAGCAAAGATCGCTAGTAAGGTTCTCTATCCATTTGCATAAAAAGAATTGGCATAATATATTTTGGCACACTGTAATTTAAACTAATGATACTTACGCATAATTCATGTACGCATAAAAGTTTAGGCATAATTTCTTTACGCACAAAAAATATTGCCATAATAGTACATAGGCCTAAAATACAAAACCATAAATTGTCATATCCATAATCAAAATAGGCATAAAAATCTGATGCATTAGAAGAACCCCTAAATTGTATAAAAATAACCTAACCTAACCTAACCTATACTGACCTAATTTAACCTAATATATCTTAAAAAATACTAAACTGACTTACATTTCCTGCCATTTGAACTTAATAAAAAATATATTATATTAGACCAAAAAAAAATATTACAAAAGCAATTATGCCAAAATATTGTTAGTATAAAATACAATAGTCTAAAATATGATTATGCCAAGATAAATATTATGGCAAGAAATTATTATGTCAAAGCAATGGTAGGCGAAAAAAAATTATGCGAAACATGTTATGCTAAAACATATTAGTGGAAAAAAAATTATGCCTATGAAAGGGATACCCGCTAGTAATTGTGTGCCGGTTTTCATTACGGCTGCTTAAAATGCCGGCTTCAACCCGCCTGATGTTTCAGCCAGTGTTGCCAGGCTAGCCGAACTGAAAACAGCAAAGGCCGCTAGTAATCGTGTGCTGGTTTTCATTACGGCTGCTTAAAATGCCGTCCTGGCTTCAACCCGCCTGACGTTTCAGCCAGTGTTGCCAGGATAACCGAACTGAAAACAGCATAGATCGCTAATGGTAATCGTGTGCTGGTTTTCATTACGGCTGTTTAAAATGCCGGCTCGGCTGACTGGTCGGACGTTTCAGCTAGTGTAGCCAGGCTCACAGAACTGAAAACAGCAAAGATCGCTAGTAGTCGTCTGCCGGTTTTCAATACGGCTGCTTAAAATGCCGGCTCGGCTGACTGGTCGGACGTTTCAGCCAGTGTTGCCAGGCTAACCGAACTGAAAACAGCAAAGACCGCTAGTAATCGTGGGCTGGTTTTATTACATCTGCTTAAAATATCGACCCGGCATAAGTAGTTATGCGACAAATTTACGTGTGCCTTCATGATTTAAAATAAAGTTTTTTAGTAAAATTTGCTCTGCATCTCATATTTAAGTCGATTAAAGTGCAATTTTTCGTTTGTATGACGTAAATTTTCACCAAAAAGTGCCAGCCCGGCTTTAATCGGCCGCTCTGGACTGACGTTGTGGCCAGTGTTGCTTACCGAACTGAAAATAGCAGAGATCGCTAGTAATTGTGAGCTGGTTTTATAACAGCTGCTTTAAGTGCCGACCCGGCTTCAGATGGCAGCACAGTCGTGTTCGGTATTGTCGTAGTACAATAAAAACAATACTGTTCATTGCGACCACCGCGAGTTCCCGTAATGTAGCCTGTAATTGCATATTTGCTGCGAATTCAGAAGTAGTGGGTAGATGGCAACAAAAGTATTGTTGTGGTAGGCGACGCCCACACGTGACGTCCGTTGTTGCGTTATTTTAGCGCAACCCTAACGAAAAGCTTAATTTTGAATTTCCCGTACTAAATGTAATCTTAACATAACATTAAAATTTTTGCTTTAAAACAGCACAATGCAGAAACTTTGCGTTATTTCAACGTTGAGGGGGAATGTTTTGGGGTTTAGCCTATTCAAAATCATAGTGTCATCATGAACAGCCAAAGCGGGAGGCCAAGCTGGTCATGTCATTTCATGACACTTCAATGATTGTGAATGGTGAAGAAATTATAAAAAAAAAATGGTCTCTATGCATCTGACAGACGCAACAATAGACGTTACGTGTGGGCATCGCCTTATTGTTTTTATTTTGTGTCCACTGTTCATTGCGTCCACCCGTAATGTGCCTGTAATTGCATATTTGCTCCGAATGCCGCCCTGTCCCGTCCGCGAATATCTTTTAACAGTTTTACAAAGAAACAAAAGAGAATTATTGCCTTTCAAATTAAAAACGGAATAAATGGAGTACAGTAATTAAGTATTCATGATTAAAGTCTTTGTAGGACTGTACGTGTTTATTTTTCAGATCATAAAGTTAAGTTTTATTTAAGGTACTACTTTGAGCATTAAAGTCGTTAATTTAATTTACGTATGATATTTGTTCTTCGTGCACGGAGAGTCTTATTATGTATTTAAAAAGTTAAAGGCGCCGGTATTTTCGTTAAACATGATAGTTTTTAATCGAAACAAAAACTTTTAGTCTAGTACAAGAATATCTCGAGGGGTGATGGTGAACAAGCTCATGAATCTGAACAACTTTCTCCGAGTAACAAAGGTCAAAATAATGAAAAAATAGTGACTCGGTCAGCTGGTATTTGTAAGGAAGGTATACTTTAGGTCTGGAATCAGTTCGCCGACTTGCTCGTTTCGCAAACCGGCGCGATTCGCCAACTCGCTTTCTGCCGACTGGCGTTCTAGGTCTACTTACGCTATTCGCCGACTGCGCAGTTAGCAAACTGTCATGATGTACAGTAAATATAATAATAGTTTATGGATCTGTATTATTGTACAAAAGAAAATTTAATACGAGAACGTAATATGGCATAATATGAAATGTTGAATACCTACCTACTAGGGATAAACTTATCAAGAGAACAACTGAACAACCTTTTAAATGACTTGTAACAAATAAAAATAAAATGAAAGCGTAAACTCCACAGAGAAGACGTGCGTCGTAACGCGTGGGATGGCATCTGTCAGAAAAGTGACCGTCAACCGTCTTCGATGCGACGCGCGTCTCAAATGATGTAGCTGTGTCTCTACGGGGCAAGCTCCACAGAATAGACGCATGATGCGACGCGCAACATGACATCTGTCAGACAAGCGATCATCGGAGACGTCATCGTTACACATGCATACGCATAGCCATAGGTAGACTTACAATCTCATTTGTGATGTTAGCACTTAAATGTTGCTTATAAAACTGAACAACTTTTAAACTAAACAACATTTAAAACTGAACAACTTTCAAGTTTAAACACCTTTCAAATCTGAATAACTTTACCTACAACAAAACAAGTTTTTAGAACTGAATAACTTTAAAAACTCAACCACCTTTTTTACAAATGCAAACAAAAAAAATTTACCTCGCATGCTAAAATTCAATAATCCCAAAATATGCAAAATGTTTAAAAAATGTGTAATTGACTGTACACTGTAGCTATAGTTTACGAATAGCTCAGTCGGCGAATAGCGTAAGTAGGCCTAGCACGCCAGTCGGCAGAAAGCGAGTTGGCGAATCGCGCCGGTTTGCAAAACGAGCAAGTTGGCTTACCGCGCGTACTCCATACTTTACAATCGGCTACAATAGCCGGGTATATCTGCCCCAAATTGATTAGGAGAAGAAGTGGTCGCCATGGCCGAAATCGGTCAAAGAGATCATCGTCATCGTCATCCCTTTACAAATGTACTTGCAGCCGACCGAGTCAATACATTTAGACCTATGCTCCTTAAGGCCGCTATAGAGGTATTCACGAAGCCCATACAATTTTCCCTGCCAGACCGCTCGGAGCGTCGTTTTGCGAAAAACATGGGAATGTTTGAATATTTTTTACAGTGATATTATGAACAAAAATAAATATATTTTTCTGCAATTAGATTAAGTACATCTTCTTAAATAACATATAATATTTTTTAAATCTTTACTACTGTTATTTATTCATACAGAAGCTGTTATAATGGCGCATTATTTTGCAAAAATTCGTATATAAAAACGTGGTATTATTCTATATTTCTGAATAAAATTGTAAAATGTTCACTGTAGACTTTGTTCTGAAATAAATACTCTATTTTTTTGTATAATTGATATTTTTTTACAGTGAACCAAAACTCTAAAACTCACGCTTGATTTGAGGTCTTTTCCTGAATTTTGATTTTGTCGCTTTAGATATCGCTGTTTGTAACATGTTTAAAACCAAAATGTATATATTTACATTGTACATTTTTTAGATGAAGATATGCTTGATTAAATGTACAAGTAACATATTAATTTTACATAACGGTTTTCGAGAAACTCGCATGTTTATAAAGCCAATATTTGCAAATTTGCTAGAAAAAATTGAATGCGCTCGTTCAGTTCCATAGGCTAATTCACCCTTTATGTAATGCGGTTGATTTTTAATAAGCAGGTGTATTTTTCAAGGCTGAATATCTCCGAGGTAATGCTGTAAGCCGCGCCTCGTAATCTCTGTTTGGAGGGTAGGCTCAGCCCACAACGGCAGCCATCGCTCCATTAACACAATTTTACGCCCGACATATTAAAATAATAAAAACTTATGCCTCCCTTAATTAAATAATTTAGCGGCGGGCTCAGCGGAGATATGTAAATTGTTTTAGGGGATAGATCAAACAACCCTTTTTTATGACTTTAATATGCGGTCGGTTGAGGTGCGGGGTACGAGGTAAGTTATGAAATATTTAATAACGGCGCACACGATTCCATTTGAATTACTTTCGAGGAAATGACGACGTGTAAAGCCGGGGGCACACTGCGTGCGCGGCCGAGCGGACGGAATGAACCCTATACAAACATCTCACTGTGCAACCAGCCTTACTTCTCCAACCACTACTCTTTATTAAAACACTGTAATGAAAACTTCCTTTTTACATATTAAATGAACATCCGCAACCTTTTTACCCCACTACCTCAGAAGGAGGGTTATTCGAGAGTACTTACGTATGTATGGGGGTATGTTTGTATGTGGATTGTTTGCCACGAGTTCTAAACTGCCATATTGGTGAAGGTGTTAGATTCATCCTCGAAGCGCAAGTGACACAAGCTAAATTAAAATTTCATAAATTCAAAATGACGGCGTTTAAACGCAAAAAAATTACTTTGGAATTACCTTAGTCGGGTTTTTGTTTTTTTAATAATTATACTGGTTACAGATATTAAGTTTGCTCTCAGTGTGGGTCGGCAAGTCTCCACGCTCTCTGTCTCAAATGCCGGGGGAGTGTTTTAATTAATGTTACCAGACAAATTGCGAAAAAAGCCGTGTAATGACGTCATGAGGCGGTACGCGTGTTGACGCGTAATGTAATGTCGCGTATTGTAATGACGCGTATTACCGCGATGAGGGCCATCAGCAGTGAGCAGCCCTTCGAATGGCGGCTGGAGTAGATACACCTGTAAGGAATTAAGGGTGATTATTGTTGAGCACCCCTGACCTTGTTTTTTAAAGGCTGTCGTAATAAATTCAAAGATGCAGCTGCTACAAAGAGTTATGAAACCTAAGTGTGGTTGTAAATATTTCAGTTTGTAACCCGCCTGGTTTTTGATACACAGACATCTAAATGACTCTCAAAGTTTTGTCAGACGTGGTGTAAAAGGCCGCAGCTGTTTACGCTCTGCCTACCCCGCAAGCGTGATGTATGTATGTTTAGAAAGTTATTGTTACGTTTCTTTGGTAGGCATCCAATAAATATGACAGAAACATTAAATTTTGTTAATATAATATATCACGATAATCTTCTAGAAGACATGTCAGATCATTCAAACACAAAATAAATGTGCTCTAGATGTGTCAAAAAACTTTCTCGATTGGCAATCCAATGATGATCGGCAATTTTCCTTACCAACATTTTCTTATACTAACGAAAATGTGCTCCGATGTTATAAGTAACGCTTTGCGTTATTTGACCGTCGGTTTACAATATGTATGTGACATTTCTTATACCTAGGTAAGGTAGGTACAGTCTCTCCCGCTCACACATGAACAATCCAAAATGTAGGTTACGTTTATTTTCAGACTGTAAAATTTTACAGCAATAATTTTTACTCTCCTAGAAGCAGCAACTATTACTGAATTGTACAGCATAGTTTTGTCTGGTTCGTTCGCATCAATCACAAGAAAATAGAAACCTTAAAAATGGAATTGTTCATGAGTAGCGTATTACCTATAGTAAGTAGTATACCTAATAAAAATATTGAATTGATTCCCTTTGCTTTTCCTTTACCGCGTGTATTCATTGAGTTTCCAACAAATCCCTTCTTCATTGGTCCGAAAGCATATTTTTCGGAATTCACGTTTACGCGCGGCTCGCTTTCTTGTGTCGCCCGGTGTGGAATCGTTCGGAATAAGTCGATGTTAGCCCCAATGTAACGTACCTAGTACAAAGTACAGTTAGCACGTTTGTTAGTGGTTTGTCTAAGCCAGACCAGACCTAAACTGAATCACTATAAATTATGCGCAGGGTTCATCGAGTGACTCGGTGTTCCACTCGAAAAAGAAACAGAATCGCTTTATACCTTGCAGGATAAGCTGAGCGTACCTACTATTTATTATGTATTCTGTGGCTGAGCGTCAGGCTGTAAAATACAGATTTTTTCAACACGCCTGATAAGTTAATTATTTGATGGCTTTTGTGGGAATATTATAGTAATAGATTGCCTGCCCTGCCCGACCAATACCCAACATTTCATAAGTTAATCTTAGATCCGTAGAGTGCATGATAGAGTGCAATATATGTTCCCTGAAGATACCCAATAATGAGTGAAAAAATTAACGCAAGATTTAATGTTAATATATTCGTATCACACTAATAACCTCCAGTGTAAGTAAAGTTCCTAGTTTTACTGTCATTAAAATATTCTCTACGTTATGTCATGGACTGTACTTTCCTCTCGTACACAAGTGTTCCCAAGACGCTTCCACCTCACCGCACAAACTGAAATCATACTGAAATATACACCATCGTGTCACTCGAATGTAAACACGATCATAGAGATTTTTATAAGCTTTTATTTGACATTCTAAAATAAATTTTCTCTACTCTGTTCACGATAACAGTCTAGGTAGTAGGTAGGTACCACAAAATAGAGAGTACCTATACAGAACGTTCACTCGACTGTCAATTGTTACATAGCCAGGGTTGCTACCTACCGTCAACAACCTAAAAGTAGAAGAATATCAAAACATCTGATACAAGAACGTCATATAATTCTGAGCCAATTTGTATCCAAGAAATATGACGTTCGTGTCAACCATCTTATTAGTTACCTTGACTTCCCCTGAGATTCTAGATATTTCTAGTCCAGTTAAAGCGCCAAAAGCGTCGCTAGTATTGAGTGAGCCACCTGTAAAGGCGCACCGCGCGTCGTTTCCTTAATTTTTGCTAGTACCTACAAAATAATTGTTATTTGTCCCTTTCACTTAGATGCTTTAAACGCGGCAATAGTTGTATTTTACTCACACGCAAAAACGTGTTTGAGACGGCGCTATACAAGCTCGTTATCGTAACAGACTATAGTTTCAGAACTGTCACCTGAAAATCTCATACTTTATTTAGTGGACTGTATCTTTCCTTTCGCACAAGTGTTCCCAAGACGCTCTCGCCTCACCGCACAAACTGAAATCATACTGAAATAACACAGCATCGTGTCACTCGAATGTAAACACGATCATAGAGATTTTTATAATCTTTTATTTGTCAAATGAATCGAATCACAATAAAATATTTATTCTCTACTCTGTTATCGATGACAAACTAGTACTATTTAGATATCATTTGTCTCTTTCACTTACATGCATTAAATGCGGCGATAGTTGTCATTTGTCGCTTCTACTCACACGCAAAAACTCGTTTGAGACGGCGTTATACAAGCTCGTTATCATGAATAGAGTATAGTTTCAGAACTGTCACCTGTAAATCCCATATTTTATTTGGTGTCTCTTCCTTTAGTACACAAGTGTTCCCAAGACGCTTTCGCCTCACCACACAAACTGAAATCATACTGAAATATACACCATCGTGACACTCGAATGTAAACACCATCTTAGAGATTTTAAAGCTTTTATTTAGTTGAAAAAATTGAAATGCCGTGTGGTGCCGGCAGAGTAGATAGCACCACCCCCTCTCTTCTCGTAATAATAGGTAGAATCGAGGGATAAACCCGACCCAAACAGCCAGGGCCAACCGTATGGTGGCGGTTAATCCACCACAAAAGCATTCCCAAGGAGGGTTGACGTCTGGTAGGGGGCTGGTCGTAAAATTAAGCCAAATCCTTTGCAACACGATTTTGTGTGCAACAAAAAGTGTTGCGCAGACTCCAAGTAATTGGGATAAGGGCAGGAAGACGTGAATTAGTAGAAAAATAATTTTATTAGAAACGTAATATTTTAAATATTTTTCTCAATATATATTTGACGTTGTACCTAATAGTAATAATAAGTATCTACTGATAAGAACGATGACGATAACTACCTACTAAATACGTCAAAGTTATGTGTTAAATTTATTCAAGTTCGTAATTCTTTGCGATTCTTTGAATTCTTTTTACCCAACTTTCTCAGAAGGAGGTTTATGTCCTTCGATAGTATATATGTTTATGTGAGAGTATTTATGTACATAATTATGTACCTATGTAAGTATGTAGACAAGAAATTCGTTTTCACGGGCTACAGCCCAAACGGCTAGGTGGATTTTAACGCGTGAGGTGTCGTGAGATTCGTCTCAGCAGCGCGAGTGACACTGGCTCTAATATAAAAAATTCAAGATAACGGATTTTTATCGCAAATTTATTTTTATGACAACCGATGTGGCGCAGTGGTTAGTACCTATGCCTGTCTGCCACGCAAAGGTTCCGGGTTCAATTCCCGGTGGGGTCACCCCACTTTGTGAATTTGTTCCCAATCTGGTTAAGACATTGCAGGCTGAACCACCAGATTGTCCGCAAGTAAGATGGTTCCGTGCTTCGGATGGGCACGTTAAGCCGTCGGTCCCGGTTGCTGTCTATGATGGCGGTCGTTACACAACCATGTCAGAGGCCTGCTACTTGCAGTAGGCGGTTGAAAAACTCTGACACCAGGGTTTATCGGGTCCTTGAACGACTCGGTGTCCCACACGAAAAGAAAGAAGATCGCATAATATAACTTTGCTTTTGTCGGGTTTTTTCTTTTAATACATCTGATTGTGCGAGACTATTATTGCATTTTACAACTTTTTAAATACATCTAAAGTGCATGAGCATTGATACGAGCAGTTTGTTTTAAAGAATGCCATTAACTTGCATTTTACGGCTGTTTACTAACCCGCATTAAGTTTACGATTATTTTCGAACTCTCTTTACCTTTGCAATAAAATTCTCGTAACAAACTCTTCTGACGCATTCTGTTCGAGTGCGTCCCAAAGATACTAAACGATCTAAAAACCGCAAGCTGGTGTCAATGGGAATCAAAGACGTTTTATTTCAGTTCATGAAAATAATAAAAATAATCGGCCAAGTGCGAGTCGGACTCACACATGAAAATTACGTTTGTTGTATGGGAGCCTCCCTAAACTTTTATTTTTTTCTAATATTTAGTATACTTATTTGTTGTTATACCGGCATTAAAAGTACGGCTTCTGCGAAAATTTCAAACCTAGGGCCTTCTATGGCCGTTAAATTTCTTTGGTGCGTTCATTTCCCTGGAAACGTCTCTCTCACTAAATAACGCTTAGAATACACTCGGAACACGACAATTTGTTAGCCGTAACAGCAACAATCGTACAACAATAAGCCATTAGACAAGTTGCTGGAAATTTTCCGGTTATTTTCGATTCACACCGATTGTTACGGCGAGCCGGTCCGCGCGGGCTATAACGCTTTAAGCTGAACGTACATTTGTCAGAGCTACACGCGCCGTACGCGCCGCATCCGTCTGAATGCTGATGATGTGATCATCTCATTATGTAGCAGAGTAGAATCACTATTATTTTAAAATGTGAATTGTAGAAATTTTAAAGATTGAGCTTTAGTTACGGTTGAATCTACCAGAATCTGATCACATTGCTTTTAAATCTGTTTAAAATCTGGATCTAAAAAAACACTGTAAATAATGCTAACAGCAACAGTCGTACAACAATAAGCCATTAGACAAGTTGCTGGAAATTTTCCGGTTATTTTCGATTCACACCGATTGTTACGGCGAGCCGGTCCGCGCAGGCTATAACACGTTAAGGTGAACGTTCATCTGTCAGATCATCTGTCGCCATACGCGCTGCATTGGCCGGAACGCTGATGGTGTGATCATTATGTAGCAGAGCGAAGATTTTAAAGTTTGAGCTTTAGTTACGGTTGAATCTATGAAAATACGATCACATTGATTTTAAATCTGGATCTAAAGAAACACTGCTAAATAATGTTAACAGCAACAATGTATGTATGTACACTGAGAAAAAAAGACGTTTGATTTCATTAAGAAAATGCTTGCAGCGAACAAGTAAAATGTTTATATACGAGCAAAAGAAGTTTTTTGATTCCAGCAATCAAGCCTTCTTATTTACGAAATCTGTCCTAGTAAAGTACTACATTAAAATAAGTAAATTGTAGGCTTTACCATGTCTGGTTGTGAATGTTATCAACTACCCTTTATGCATGTTGATAAGATTTGATAATATTAAACAATTTGTGTGATGACTTTTATTTGGTAACTTAATGGCATATGTGAAGTAATGTACGGTGTAAGCGAGTGACTTGTTAGATCTTATTAGGTTTGTGGCAGGTATCAAGTGTTTAACTTAATTGGACCTAGTAAATACTAAATTGACTGTACAATTAAAAATTGTATAGGATAACAAGTTATTAGTTTAATCTCATGTTTAGCTTTATTACAGCTAAAAGATGCGTAACCGCTTGTAATATTCTAATTGTTTTGATCTAACAAGTATATTGTTTGAGTTTAATGTGTAGTGTTTTCAGTGTTAATATTCAAAATATTTAAAATAAATTAAATCTATTTTAGTGTAATCAAGTGTTCTTATTTGAAACTACCAAAATCATATTATATTCAATTAATTACCTGTTTGTTAGGTAAAAGTTTTCAGGGTTGTCAGAAATACCATATGAGAATTAGGGCCGCCGCAGACTATACGGACGTTTTTACGAGCGACACTGCGCGCACTTTTCGCGATCACGATTATTATGAAAAGCGCGCGCAGTGTCCCTCGCAAAATCGTCCGTAGTCTACAGCAGGAACTTCTTTTGACTAAAAAAACACATAAATTTATTCATAGTAAACATTGTTTATTATTTTAGTATGAATCAAAATTTGGGAAAAATAAAACAATCAGTCAATGCTCAGTACAGATCAATACTTATAGTATGTCTAATTCTTAAGTGGATTCAGTTCTATCCAATCATATCACACAGTATTGCCGAGCTAGGTTAATCTACACCGCTTAAAATCACAAAACGTATTGCAATGCGTTGCTGCTACATTTATAACTTTCTTTCATTTATAATATACCTAAGTAAGGCTGAATAGTATTTAATTTAATATACCAGTTTTTGGCTACTGCGAGATGTTCATTTTCTCGTCTTCAACAACCACCAAACAATTTAGGTCATTTTAAACATGATTACTTTTAAAATAAAGTAACAAAAATATACAATGTTAACCAGTGCGCAAATGCAGAGTGATTCTACTCATATTTATGAAACATTGGTACCATAGAAAATTACATACACTAATCACGTTTCATCTTACAACTTGATTTTAAACATACCTACTTCGGTGTGTCCCCGGTGAGGATGGGGCAAGATGGGACAGGGTGGGTAAGGTGTGGCATGGTAAGATTTTGCTACACCCTCTGCCAGAACTTGCCCTATACTGTTACACCTTGTCCCAGAGGGTGAGGCAGATCGGGCAGGATGGGGCATGTTCTGCCAGAGGGTGGGGCAAAATCTTACCATGCCACATCTTGCCCCACTTGCTCAACCTTGCCCCAAACTCACCGGGGATATGATGTATGTATACCTACTCATCATCGTGTACAATATGTATGAATGCTTCCATGCATTCTGCTTTTGTAGGCTTCCACCTTTTGTCCTTGCGTTTCTTGGACTTGGAGGTTGACTGGCCGGGCAATGCCTCCATACTGGAACTAATAAGCTTAGGCAACTTCCTTCGTTCCTATTTTCTTCGTTTGTATCTAAAATTACAAATTAAATTAGTAGGTACACTAAATTAGGATAATTCTGCAAAATGCTTTTAGAATAAGTATAGTTCGAATTAAAAACCGGCCAAGAGCGTGTCAGACACGCCCACAAATAGGGTTTCGTAGTCAACGTTTAAATATCAGGTTTTTCAGCATTACAAACTTAATTTTGTTGCTGGTTTGTTAGCAGCAGTATGATAACCAACCGCAAATAGAAAAACTCAATTTTTTCTGAAACCTTTAAGGGTACGATATCCGTTATAGTTTTCATTGTAACTTCAGATTGTAAGCTATATTCCATATTTATTTCAAATTTTTAGCGTTTATACTTTAGAAGTTACAGCTGGAACAAATTATGGGTCAAAAACGCCCTTTTTAAAAGCAAATATCTCGCGACAGAAACATTTTACGAACAGTAGAAAAGTATTTAAAAATAAACTAGCTTGGTGTCAGAAAAATGAGGAACAAATTAAACTAGATATATTAGCAGCTGCAAGAAAAGAGAAAAACTTTGTAAAATTTTGGAACCAGACGAAAAAATTTAACAATAAACAAAAACTACCAGTGAGCGTTGATAGCATTCAGAATCCAGCACAGATAGCCAATATATTTTCAAGTAGGTTCCAAACTAAACCTCAACCTGTACCGGAGTGTCTGCTCAAGGAGCTGCTGCAATCGTGCTCGGTTCATAAATCTAAATTCTCTGACAGGATCCGTTTCTGTTCTGATGATGTTGCGAAAGCCGTCAGAAATATGAAACGTGGCAAGTCGCCCGGGCACGATGGACTCAGCCTTGAGCATATACTTGGGTCGGGTGAGGTGATATTTACGCGTCTTGCAAATTTATTTAACATGTGCCTCAGCTATTCATATCTTCCTCCGGATATGATGAAAACTATTGTCGTCCCTATAGTAAAGAATAGGACTGGTGATTTGTCATCATCGGCAAATTATCGACCCATTTCTTTGGGTACGGTCGTGGGCAAAGTGCTTGAACGGATGCTGCAACCCGAACTGTTAAAATGTATGGAAATAGATGATGCTCAGTTTGGTTTCCGTCCTGGTCTTTCGACTGATACGGCTATAGTCAGTCTGAAACACGCTGTTAATTACTACACAAGCCGGAACACCTCTGTTTATGCATGTTTCCTCGACCTGAGCCGCGCGTTTGATCTAGTGAATTATGAAATTCTCTGGAGCAAACTTCGCGGCTCAGGGGCTCCTGAGGAATTAGTTCGTGTCTTCGAGTACTGGTACGGAAACCAAACCAATTGTGTGAAATGGGGCGACGCGACGTCTAGCACGTATATGTTAGAATGCGGGGTACGTCAAGGGGGGCTTACATCTCCGGACCTCTTCAACCTGTATGTCAATGACTTGATGGGGAGACTGAGGGACACCAACATTGGTTGTCACATAGGTAAGGTCTGTGTGAACAGCCTTAGCTATGTGACTTAAATTGATATGGTGTTGCTCAGTCCCTCCATCAAAGGTTTAAGAAGATTGCTCTCAGTCTGTGAGGATTATGTTAATTCTCACGGACTGATTTATAATGTAGCCAAGACGGAACTTCTTGTGTTTAAGGCTGGAAGGGGTCCGGATAATGTGCCTGAGGTGAAGCTGAATGGTCTGACAGTTCGGGTTGTTCAGCATTTCAAGTACTTGGGACACATTCTGACTGAAGACTGTAGGGACGACAAGGACATGGAAAGAGAGAGAAGGGCAATGGCAGTCCGGGGAAACATGGTCGCGCGCAGATTTGCCAGGTGTAGCAAGCAGGTTAAGTTGACATTATTTAATGCCTACTGCCTAAGCTTCTACACCTGTCAACTCTGGGTGAAGTACTGCAAAAAAACGTACAGCGCAATTAGAGTGCAGTATAATGATATATTCCGCATTTTGATGCACCTGCCGAGATTTTGCAGTGCTTCGACCATGTTTGCTGAGGCTAGAATACCGGATTTCTATGCTGTTGTGAGAGCTCGCATCGCCTCTTTTTCCACAACAGTCTGAATGTAAAATGACCCATAGATAAGTAAGTTTACTTACCTAGCAGTATTTTTACAATATTTATTATTTTATTTTTTAGTTTCCTAAGTTTAGTTTTTAATATGTACAATGATTATGGGTCCTGCAGTGCCTGCAATAAAACTTTATTTATTTTATTTTATTTTTATTTTATTTTAGTGACTTTGTTTCAAAGAAACCTCACCTTAGTTTTAAAAGACCTATTCAACGATACCCTACTCAATATAACAGAAGAAAAAAAATATTTTTGCCCCCCTTTCACTTGTATAGGAGGGGGTCCAAAAAACATTTAAAATATTTTTTTCTTAACATTTCTATATTTGGGTCAACACGATCTATCTTCTCACCAAATTTCATGTCGATAGCTCTAAAACTGACGAAGATATGAGGGCGCGGCATACAGACAGACAGACAGACAGACAGACAGACAGACAGACAGACAGACAGACAGACAGACAGACAGACAGACAGACAGACAGACATGACGAAACTATAAGGGTTTCTAGTAGACTACGAAACCCTAAAAATGAGTGTTATAAATCGTAATATGTAGTCTCACTTGTGTAGGTTTAATATTGTTTTCTTTTTCTTAGAATGAGTAAACCTATTGTGACTTGTATAATTGTAAATAGTTCCGGTGCTTATTTTGTGTACAATCGATGGTCAAAGAAATAAAATAAGTATGTTTGAATGTTTGTTATACCAACCTTTTGCCAAATCAATGATTTGTGCCAAGAAACCATCGTCTTTCATCGCCTTTTTTTAACTAAACGTTCCAATCAATTTTGAAGAAATTGTTGCAGCCAAAGAGTTTCTTTTGTTTTCAATTTCTAAAGATTTGCTTTTATATCGCAATAAACCCGTTGTTTCTACATTGTTTTGCAGTATTTCAAAAAGATCCTGTAACAAAAAAAAATGTCGCAAAATCACATTACTTAATAACCTTCACAGTAGATCTCCATCATTAAAAGCAGCTTCATACTTTGGTTTGCAATGCGTAATTAGATAAAAAAACATGTAGATGTGCTTACGTTATTTTCGACATCACTTATTAAAGAAGAGATTGGTGACGGTCGCTGGTTTTTGTGAACGCAGGTACCGCTTGACATTCCACTTCCACTTGACGCTCCGCTTCCATTTGACTGGAGAAAGTCGTCAATAAGCACGGGTATATCCTGCAATACAACATTCATAGAAGTTTAATAAGTAGGTGCGTACTATGTGTCATTTATCACACCTTACCCCACCCTGTCCCACCTTGTTCGACCTTGCACTACCTTACCCCACCCTGCCAAACCTAGCCCCACCCTACCCTAGTAGTCCATCTTACCCTATAGGTCCCCACTCTTTCCCTTCCTGGCTCACGCTACCGCAACCAGCCCCACCTTGCCCCACCCTACATACACTTCCCCACCCTACCCTTACTTGACCCACTCTACCCTGCTTTGCCCACCCTACATACCCACCATATCAAACCTGCAAAACCTTGCTCCATCCTTCTTTGCCCCACTCTACTCCCTTAGTCACGCTACCGTAGTCACCCAGCCCTACCTTAGCTCACCCTACCCACCTTGCATCACCTTACTCCATGCTACCTCACCTTGCCGCAATGTACCTTACTTCGCCGACCCAAGCCTGTCACCAGAGTAAGGGTGCGTCTCCACTGAAGCTGAGCTGAGCGGGGCATGAATTGCGCAATCATGAAACCTGACATCTGCGGCCCGCGTTATTGGAACATGATGGTTGGTAAATTTATGCCCCGCTCAGCTTAGCTTAGCTCAGCTCCACTTCAGTGGAGACGCACCCTTACTCTGGAGACAGGCTTGGGTCAGAGTTGGAGTGCACCTAGGGGGGCTGCCGTACGACATTCCGGGATGGCGGGAGGGATGCCGTACCTATTCCGGGACTCCTACTCCTGAATAGGTCCTTAAAGGCTTTGTAATTATAGGCAGCTAGGTAGGTACTGAGTACTTACTTATGAAAAATGGTGCTAGCTCTGGGAGTCCCCAGGCTCGTAGAAGCTCCAATATCTCATCCATTTGGAAGGCGAACTGCAGTACGTTTATTATGCACTTGAATCACAACACAATATGAATATGAGAATCACTTTTCACTCGCACAAAAAATAACGTAAACGCTGGGTGCCGGCCGAAAACAAACTAAAACGTGTTTTGACATGAACTGATGCGCTTGGTGCGTGCACACAACAAATTGTTTGAACTGTCAAATCGATCATCTCAATCACTAAAGGGCGCGTTCGTTTAAATGAAGTACAGTAATCGAATAGACTAAAAAACTTTTTACTAATAATGACTGTCTGATTATTTAAACAAAAATGTTGCTAATAATATGCATAAAAGTCAGGTTAAGATCAAATAATTATAATTTTTACTAACATTTAAGCAACTCGATACATATTAATAAGTTATCATTAAAATAGGCTACGTTCTAAAGTTAACGAAGTAAGTTTATTAGAATTAATATAAAATATTAATAAGACGTTCTAACATTTAAGCTTATTTTTAACATAGAACTATCAATTGTTGCTCTTAAAATTTTCTTATATGTCTCAAATATTTTTTTTCCTAATAAGCAAGTTGGTAACTTATTAGGCCACGATTTTTCTCAGTGATGTATGTATCATTTATTCATTTAAAACAATTAGGTTACAGAAATCAATTTCCGCCAAACTGCGCAGCAGTTTATTGGCAGATCTTAAAAATATTTCCTTATATCTATTAAGAGTTCATACATACCTAGGTAATCAAATAAACTAACAAAAACAAACACATTCTTAATTCCTAAGCATTCAACAATCGTACAACAATAAGCCATTAATCTGTGCAGTTCTGATAACTGGCCGGACACTTTTAAACAAGCACAGATTGGTTTTAACTTAATTAATCAATGGCTTAAAGAAAACCTGCTTTCGCTTAATATCGGCAAAACAAAATATATTACTTTTTCCTATAACACGTTTAACCAACCTCTCGACAACGCACATACAATTATAGCACATCATTGTTCTAACCCTGTGACTAACGCATGTGTTTGTCCCAAGCTTGAAAGGACGGATAATATAAAATATTTAGGTGTCTTAATCGATAAAAATCTTAACTTCCAAGCACATGTGGAGTCTGTTATTGCTAGAGTTCGTAAATTAATTTATGTTTTTAAGAACCTCAGACATGCTGCAGGTAAAAAAATTATACGGGAAGTTTACTTTGCTCTTTGTGAATCTCTTTTAACTTATTGCATAACTGCTTGGGGAGGAACTAATATAACAACTATCCTTGGCCTAGAAAGAGCACAGAGGGCCGTTTTAAAAGTTAGCACGTTTCGTCCATTCTATTACCCAACAGCACAGCTGCTTAAAGAATGTAATGTTTTATCTGTTCGCAAACTATTTATCTTACTAACAATTATGAAGCAACATTCCCTAACTCAGTATGATCCTGCACTCGAATCCAATAAAAGAAGATCAGATATTGTCTGCCCATCCACAAGGTTTAATAGAACCCATTCTCGGCAGTTTTTCTGTTTTCTTGGTGGGTTTCTTTACAATAAGTTAAACCGCGAATTAAACTTCTTTGGGATGAATAAACAATTGTGTAAAAGGACTCTTATTAACTGGCTGAAGGGTAAAACTTACACGGATATAGAAAACCTGCTGTTAGTTGTTACTTAATCTTAAGTTTAAATAGGTTAGTTACAAAAATAGGATACTTTTGAACTTTATATTAGTAATTGATTTTGTTTAAGTAAATTATAATCATGATAATTGCTCTGCACTCAACATAATTTTTAGAATAAGTATACCTAAGATACAAGTGAATATTTTTTGTATTTACTTAGTTTAGGTTAGTTAATTATTTTATGCACCACTATACTTTTATATCTGCAAATTTACTAACTGTATGTACTATTTTATTTTGAAATAAATTATCTTTATCTTTAATTATCTTTATCTTTATTAGAATATTTGCTAAAAAGCGGTTAAATTCAATTGACACCGATTGTTACGGCGAGCCTGTCTGCACGGGCTATAACGCCTTATATTTGTCAAAGCCGCACGCGCCGTATGCGCTGCATCGGTCCGATTGTTGATGTTGTGACGTTTTAATGAGTAGTGTGTTCCTTTTAGTTTCGGATTTCAACAGATTGAAATGCAATATGATTCGGGTAGATTAAACTATAACTGGGCTACGTGTTTAAAATCTTCCAGCATCTGAATCAGATGAAATCATGTTTTTGCTATGACATACGTGTTTAGTTTCGCATCAGGTATACGCGCGTTTTATTGTTTCCCGCCATTTTCGTCTGACAGACCGTGGCCTGTGACTGACGCCAGCTAGTCAGCCGACGCCATCTTTTTTCCTTTGTCAGTTCAGTCGGTTCGATAACCACGCGGCCGTCGGCGATATAACCTTACTTTTTAGTCACTCGCGCGTCCAGTGTTAGCCACATATTTTTAAGTAATTTCTCATGCGGGAGAAGTCCTTTGGTTCGCGTATTGTACAGTAAAACGTGTTGCTGTCGCGAGCAGTGGTGTGCGGGAGAAATCTTTGTTTTTCGCATGCGCAATTGCTGCCAGGGAAGAGTTCCCTGTTCTTGGGCAGTAGTAAACCAAGTGAATAGTGGTTTTGTAGTGCGCTTTGAATGCGAACTGGGCAGGATTCTTATTGAGGGCCAACGTGGCCGAACTATGAACAACAGTGAACCCAAGTGCTTGTGAAAACTAAGGTGAAACCAAAATTGCTGAAGGGACGGAGTGCCACACGAGCTGGTGTCCGGGTGCAGTAAGTCTAGTACCTAAATTCCAATCCAAATGTCTTCCTCCAAAACCTGATACCTTTTTCCTGTCAAAACTAGACTTACAAGGAAACGGCGGCGTCATGGTTCGCACGGTAAGCAATTCGCTGCTAGGTCCTGTTTAAGTAGACTTTGGAAACAAGAATTTCTCGGCCGGAAACTTTCCGGAACAAAATTCTCTCATTAAATTTATTTTATTTAGCTATAGTAAAGAGCACTACGAATCGTAGTCAAATGTTGTTCGAGGCTGATCGACCATTTAGTTTTAGATTTTAAGATAACTTTAATTTGCTTCCACTGCGCTAAGGTCAGCTTCGGAATCAAACATTTTTGGTAGCAGAGCGTGGTTGCTTTATTGCAACATAGTTAGCCGTAATTTAGTATTAAGCGTGTTTTTATATTACCCACATATTTTATTAATTTTGGAAAATATTGTTTCGGTTTTTTTGACTGTATTGTTTGCCTAGTGAACGGTACCTTATCGGTAAGGTCTAGGCCAGTCAACTAACATTTATTTTGTGGTATTTGTTTATTGGTTTTCGTTTTATTAAGTCGAGTGTGTAAAAGTTGGTACCATGGCTCCTCGATCGCCAGGTATAAGGCTGCTATAAAGACAGAATTAAGGTGGTTTACTACCACAGCGGCAATGATCGGCCGCGAGGACCGGGAGGACGCGCTCTTGAAAAGTGCACTACAGGCAGATGAACGGGTTCGGGTTGTGTCGGAACACCTCACAGAGTGCCTCATGCTCCTTGAGGAAGCTCCTAACCCTGAAGATAAGGAGCTGGTTGAGGGCGATGTAAGCCAGTGCTTGGAGCTGGCACAGGACATTGCGCAGGCAGCTGCGGACATATCTAGGCGACGTGACGGAAAGGAAAAGCCATTCCGTGGTAAGGTGGGACAAGGATTACAGGTGCCTCTTCCGCCTGTTACGGTTCCAGTCTTTGCAGGCGATTACGCCGACTGGCCGGCGTTTGAGGACCTGTATAGCAGTGTGGTCCACACACGGACGGACATAACGCCGGCGTACAAGATGGCTCAGCTGATGTCCAGGCTACATGGAGAGCCTCATGAATTGCTGACGCATTTGGCTGTCTCGGATAGCAATTATGAGGTGGCGTGGAAGATCCTTACCGACCGGTATCGGAACAAGCGCCTGATTGTAGACAGGCTGTTAGACCAGTGGCTGTCAATACCAACCATAACGCGAGGTACGGACCTCCGCGAGAAAATCTTCCACCCAGTCAGCGTCGCGGTCAGCGCACTGGAGCGACAGGGTTTGCCAGTGGCGGGCTACGGTTATATCTTGGTCCACACAGTGCTTCGCCGCCTGCCGAGCGAAATGGTCGCTCGATTCGAGCAGCTCCATGGGGCAAGTCCTCGGACCACCTCCCGACCTACGAGGATCTGAAGTCGTTCCTCGAGGCCGAAAGCAGGCGAGTGGACGTCCAGGCTGGTGAAGCCCCACGCAAGAGACCTCTGCCCCTCGCCACCCGGAACGGCCGGGTGCACCGGCGCGAGGAGGCAACAGTAGGCAACCCAGGCGGTACAACACTGCATTGGAATCAGGGTGTGCCTACTGCAGGAGACGGGCCACGGGGTGACAGCGTGTCAGGAGTTTGCTGCGCAGCGGGTTCAGAGGAGACGGGGTGTGGCACAGCAGAGGCGTTGGTGTTTTCGGTGCCTGGGGCCGCATCAGGTGCGAGTGCCCTTCAAGCACCAACTGTAGGTACTGCCAGGGTGCACACCATCCGCTGCTTTGCATGAATCGCTCCGGAGACGCCGGGGCAGCGCTGGATCGGATCAGCGAAGGAGCCTGCCCACCAAGGAGGAGCAACGCTCCCCACCCTCCAAGGAGGAGCCCACCTCCGCATCAGTCACAGGGACAGGCAGGGGACGTCAACAGTCGGAGCCCACTTACTAACGGACGTGGGGACGATCTCCACCACGGCAGCAGGTGCCGGATTGGGGAGGAACGACACGGGAACATGGCCAGGACACCCATCCCAGGTACGGGATCAAACGGGCGGGTGTCAGGGGAGCACTAGGCAGCCACCAGGGTACATGCAGTATTCTGCGGGCTTGAGCCACCTGGTTGGGTCTCAAGACCCACGCATGCCTCCGCCTATGCCTGAGTACCCGCGGCTACAGGCGCAACCTCGGTACGGACGTTTGCCGTCGGGGTACTATAGAACTCCAGCCATGGCCTTTATGGGCAGACCTCCTACCAGCAGGAGTGGGACCCATACACGGGTTTGGGTAGCGAGGATACCCCGCGGGACGCGGCCGCGTTTAGATTCCCGCTAGGTAATCGCCGCCTACTCATCAGCTTCGGCTCCCCGTCCAATCACGGTACTTTTGCCAACGGCTAAGATTTGGGTATGGGGATACGGTGGCCGGACCATTCAAGTAAGAGCCCTACTGGATACAGGGGCTCAGGGATGTATTTTATCGAGTAAGCTGGTGAGTAGGCTAGGCCTAAATGTACAGCCAAGTGCGGATGAAGCTGTAGGCATCGGGGGCATATATGTTCCTTACATTCGGGGTCAGACGAACTTTGAGTTCGCATTAGGTAGCACATGTACAGGGTCAGCTATCAAGTCTCAGCCGTGGTGCTGGATGAAGTGGTTGGGAAACTCCTCAGGTTAGGTTACCACCAACGGTACGAGGGTTAACCACAGGGTTGGAGTTAGCTGATCCTGATTTTGATACTCCTGGTACGGTGGACGTACTTCTCGGGTCAGACGTCCTCGGGAGATTATGGTGCGGTAGGAAGAAGGTACTCCAGGAAGCTGGTTTGGTGGCCGTAGATACCACAGGGGGGTATGTTGTTTTCGGCCCAGTTTGGAGACCTCAGGACCTACCAGAAGGGGATACGGTCCTCTATGGTAGTGTGCTGTCAGAGGTGCTGCAGAGGTTTTGGGAGTCTGAAGAGCCGCCCACGGCGGACAGACGGAAGCCAGAGGATGACGAGTGCGAGTTGTTCTATCAATACAACACTGCGAGATGCCCGTCAGGCAGATTCGTGACCAGGCTACCTTTTCTCCCAAACCGCCCCGCTTTAGGTAATTCGCGACAGCTCGCGGAACGGAGACTACTCGGAATGGAGCGGAAGATGAGGCGAGACCCAGCACTTCGGCAGAAGTATATAGAATTCATGCGGGAATATATTCAATTGGGCCACATGTCGGTGTCCAGCCTGGATTGGAGGTGTGTCGAGCATTATTACATTCCACACCTGGCTGTCTTGAAGTCACCTGAGGCGAAAATACGGGTGGTGTTTGACGGTTCTGCTCCTACCTCGAATGGTGTGTCTGTGAACCAATGTTTGCACGCGGGTCCTAAATTGAACCGGGACATTGTGGACATTCTCACAGACTTTCGTTTGCACCAGGTAGCGTTCGTCGCAGACGTCAAAATGATGTTTCGCCAAACCATGATACATCCGGATGACCGTCGGTATCAGCTGATTTTGTGGCGTGAGAGCCCAGATGAGCCGATGTTCACATACGAACTTAACACGGTGACGTATGGACTTAAGCCAAGTCCGTATTTGGCAGTACGTACGCTGCGAGTTGGCCGCACAGGAAAGGGTAAGATACCCTCGAGCCGCAGCAGTACTGGATCGCGACGTCTACGTGGACGATATCTGCACGGGTGCTGATAGCGTGGAGCAGGCGCTAATTCTACGAGACGAGCTGATCGCGATCATGGGTTCAGGAGGTTACGAGTTGCGGAAATGGTTGTCCAGTTGCCCAGAGCTCCTGGCCGGTTTGCCAGGCGAGTTCCATCAGGACCCGCACCTCTTTGAGAACCCGGACAATCCAAACACGTTGGGCATCCTCGGGGTGCAATATAGGCCAACGCATGACGTATTCACGTACAAGATTGAGCCCGGCCTTTTGGAGAAAACTTGGACTAAGCGGTCGGTACTGTCGACAATCGCTAGAACGTTCGATCCTAACGGATGGATCGCCCCGGTTACGTTCATGGCGAAGTGCTTTTTACAAAGGTTGTGGCTAGCCAACTTAGGATGGGACGACCAACTCTCCGGAGAGTTGTTGAAGGATTGGCTCAAGTTTGTGACCACCTTACCAGGGATTGTGCAGATCGCGATACCCCGCAAGTTAGTCCCATCGGTGGGATGTAAGGCTACCCTACATGGGTTTTGTGACGCCTCGGAGCGAGGGTATGCGGCAGCTGTATACCTTCGGACAGCAAGTTCAACGGGAACTGTGCACGTGCGTCTGGTTATGGCCAAAAGTAAGGTGGCACCAGTCAGAACTAGATGGACCATCCCCAAAATGGAATTGGCAGGGGCAGCTCTTCTAGCGCGCTTGCTAAATCATGTAACCTGCAATCTGCGTGGTACCATCAACTTGGATGAAACGGTGTACGCGTGGACTGACAGTCGGATAGTTCTGTGCTGGTTGCAGACGTCGGTACATACACTTGAGGTTTTCGTGGCAAATCGGGTGTCACAGATTACGGGGTCGGAAACTCCGTTAGTGTGGAGGCACGTACCGGGAGAATGGAACCCAGCGGACTGCGCTTCGCGCGGGTGCAGGGCACCTGATTTGGTGAGTCACCCACTGTGGTGGGGACCTCAATGGCTGACTGAGTCGCCGCAGGAATGGCCATTCAACGAGTGCAGGGCGCCGCTTGGGCCACCTGATCGAGGTTTGCGAGTGAACGTGGGGCAACTCGTACCGAAGCCTAACCCAGCTTTCTTGCTGGAACGGTATAGCTCCCTCGAGAAACTTCTTGGGGTGACAGGTTGGATCAAACGGTTCGTGAACAACTGCAGGAAGCCTCAAGCAGAACGGAACTTTGCACCAGTCCTCTCGCCTGCGGAACGGAATGCGGCTCTATGCTCATTAGTTAGAGTCGTCCAGGCGGAACATTTCGAAGAGGAGGTCAGGCTGCTCAGGGATGGACGTGAAAGTGAAAGTTTTTTTTATTCAAAATAGGATATTAAAATATCACTTATTGATAGTCATTACATTACGCAGAAATGGATTAGGCATTGTAAAAAAGAGAAATTTGCAAAGCACAATTTTCTCTTTTTTATAACAATTTTTATTCCTACTATAAACGCGGCTCGGGCGGGATAAAAAAATAAAAATAAAGGCACTGCCTCGGGGCTGGCCAGGCTAACCACACGTCATGTAACTTTATGCCTTAACGACCAGTAAGCGAAACTAAATTCGATCAAGATTTTAAAAAGGTGTTACATGTGTATAGTTAGTCGGACCTCCTGGACAGGAAAACCCCCCAAAAAAAAAAGCTGAAGGGAGGAATTGTGCGCCTCAACCCATTCCTGGATGAGCAAGGTATGCTCAGGGTTGGAGGCAGACTTCGGAACGCTAGCCTGCCCTTTTCGGCTCGGCATCCACTGTTACTTCCAAAAAGGGGGCCCTTAGTTGAGCTCTTAGTCAGGGATCGTCATGAGAAAAACTCGCACGCGGGCTGTAATGCGCTATTGGCCATCCTACAGCGCGAGTTTTGGATCTTATCGGGACGACGAACGGTGCGTAGTGTTGTGTTTAGGTGCTTGCCTTGTTACCGCTTGAAGGCAGCCACAATGCAGCCACAGATGGGAGATCTTCCACCGGACCGGGTGACGGAGGCCTGGACGTTTGCAGGTGTGGGAACGGATTTCGCAGGCCCTTTCATGGTAAAGGCATCACGCCTGCGGAACGCAAAGTCTATAAAGGCGTACTTGTGCGTATTCGTGTGCCTAGCCACCAAGGCCGTCCACTTGGAGCTCGTGGCCGACCTTTCTACCGAGGCCTTTTTGGCAGCGCTGGAGAGATTTACGTCGCGACGAGGGCGACCAGCGCTGATCAGGTCGGATTGTGGTACCAACTTTAAGGGTGCTGATCGGTGTATGAAGGAAATTGTAACGTTCTTAAGGGAGAACGAAGAAGCCATCAGCACGGGCCTCTCCGTCAGGGCATTACCTGGGTGTTCGATCCACCAGCGTGCCCTCACTGGGGTGGTATTTTTGAAGCGGTTGTAAAGTCCGCTAAGACGCATTTGTTGCGCGTTGTAGGGTTAACAATTTTGACTTTCGAGGAGCTGGCGACCGTGTTTTGTAAAATTGAGGCTGTACTCAATTCGCGCCCTTTGTGTCCGCTCAGCTCAGACCCAAATGATTTAGAGGCCCTGACGCCAGGGCATTTCTGAATTGGCCGCCCACTTAACGCCTTGCCGGAATATCCCTATACGGAGGTGAATAGCAATCGTTTGTCGCGTTATCAGTTGTTGCAGCAAATGACTCAAAACTTTTGGAAGCGTTGGTCGCTTGAGTACTTGCACATTCTGCAGCAACGCCTTAAGTGGACGGACAGGACTGAACCCCCCTGCATTGGGGATCTCGTTCTGGTTAAGGATGCCAACCTACCGCCACTGCGTTGGCGCCGGGGGCGCATTCTCAACCTGTTTCCGGGTAGTGATGGCACTCCTCGAGTTGCAGAAGTTCAGGTGGGGGATTCAGTTCTTAAGCGAGCAGTAGCTACATTATCACGCCTGCCATGCATTGAGCGGACCGATGGGTCGGTCCGGGGCGGGTGAATGTTTAGTTTCGCATCAGGTATACGCGCGTTTTATTGTTTCCCGCCATTTTCGTCTGACAGACCGTGGCCTGTGACTGACGCCAGCTAGTCGGCCGACGCCATCTTTTTTCCTTTGTCAGTTCAGTCGGTTCGATAACCACGCGGCCGTCGGCGATATAACCTTACTTTTTAGTCACTCGCGCGTCCAGTGTTAGCCACATATTTTTAAGTAATTTCTCATGCGGGAGAAGTCCTTTGGTTCGCGTATTGTACAGTAAAACGTGTTGCTGTCGCGAGCAGTGGTGTGCGGAGAAATCTTTGTTTTTCGCATGCGCAATTGCTGCCAGGAAGAGTTCCTGTTCTTGGGCAGTAGTAAACCAAGTGAATAGTGGTTTTGTAGTGCGCTTTGAATGCGAACTGGGCAGGATTCTTATTGAGGGCCAACGTGGCCGAACTATGAACAACAGTGAACCCAAGTGCTTGTGAAAACTAAGGTGAAACCAAAATTGCTGAAGGGACGGAGTGCCACACGAGCTGGTGTCCGGGTGCAGTAAGTCTAGTACCTAAATTCCAATCCAAATGTCTTCCTCCAAAACCTGATACCTTTTTTCCTGTCAAAAACTAGACTTACAAGGAAACGGCGGCGTCATGGTTCGCACGGTAAGCAATTCGCTGCTAGGTCCTGTTTAAGTAGACTTTGGAAACAAGAATTTCTCGGCCGGAAACTTTCCGGAACAAAATTCTCTCATTAAATTTATTTTATTTAGCTATAGTAAAGAGCACTACGAATCGTAGTCAAATGTTGTTCCGAGGCTGATCGACCAATACGTCTATTTTTTCTTTGATGACATGTCTTCTAGTATGGTTTGACGGCTGTCAAATATGGTCTGTTCGAACGACCGTAGATACTTTATATCAGCAATCCAGCTGATGAGGCGCGTGCAACGCTGACAAGTATACGTTCACCTTAACTCCACTCGCAGCGCGCCGCGTCCCGTGAGGTCTATGGCCTATGACGCTCGGAATGCTATATTTATGGTATATTTGTGGTATATTTACGACCTATATAATGCAAGAGATTTATGGGGTGCGGCGTAATTAGCACGCGTTCAGATTTATAAAGCGATTCGGTTTGAAAGAGTTATAGTGGTTCCTAATAAGCGGAGTTTGATAACGAGCGGCTTAATCAGTGTTTAGGGCATTTGTCGAGTTGAATTATATGGATGAAATATTTGATACGGAATATTAAGAAATATTTCAAACGAAAGTTTTAATATCATAGCCACGGGCAGTACATTACAGGTAAAATAGTGCTCGCTTATGATGCGACTGCTAGTACAGCGCCGAGTGAGAAACGCGGCGAGCTCACCGCGAATGTCCCGACATTTGTTTCTGCCTCTCGCAAGCGGTGCATATTTGTTTTGTTCATGGGCATACATTTGCTTCAACAAAATAGTTAGTCATTTTTAATTCTCGGGGCAGTATCACTAAGTAAAATCGATGTTTATCTGTCATAAATTAGTATAAATAAGGTGGTTCGGGCGAGTGCGCCGGCGCCGCGGGCGCGCGTATATCACGCGCAACCGCTTATTAAGTCGTTACGGCCGCCATGTTTGTGGCCAACGCGTGCGCGCCGCTCGCCGTGTGTTCCCGCCCTTATGTTTGCGCGAACTTACAATTCTTACAAAGTTACAACCGTGTACCTCGGCTTTATTCCCAATATTACTTCGCCCGTCGTAGATAAATTTTCAAAGACAGTTTTTACAAGGTTATTATTCTTGTAGGGCTGTCTAGTTTCTTTTTGGACCACCGCACGGCTTGAGCTATAAATATTGTTACCAGCGAAGTACTGCCTCAACATTCAACAGGTAGGTAAGTAGGTAGGTAGTAGGTAGGTAAGTGATTTTTAAGCGATAAAGCTTCGTAGAGTAAGTATTTCAAACAATGCGTCTTTAGTCTTAAAACTAGATTTCGCAATAGTTCATTGAGGCGGGACCCACATGGAACGCCCATTTGCAACTATTTTAGCGCAGCGCTAACTCGTGCGTCTGTCAAATACATAAAGAAAGACCTATTCAACAATACCCTATTCAATATCACAAGAAGAATTTTTTCTTGCCTCCCTTTCACTTGTATGGGCCTACAAATTTCTGATTCCCCATACTAAAAAATACGCAACACAAAAACTTGCGTAGAAACAGCGCAACTCAGATGCTTGCGTTGCGTTATTTTAACATCATTTTTTAGTAAGTATACGAAATTTGTATGTATCAGACAGAAGCATTCGTTTGCACTGCGCTGCGCTAAAATGGAAGATCTTCCGCAACCTACGTGTGGGCCCGTTTGAAGTTAGTTCTGTAGGGCAGCCCTTTGCCATTTCAGTGCTAAGTGCGAGCAGTATTGTGCCGAGCAATATCTGCGAAAGTTGTGTTCCTTTGTATAGATGCAGACAACAATGCGCCGTTTGGAATTAGCCATCGATACGAGCAGTTTGTTTTAAAGAATGCCATTAACTTGCATTTTACGGCTGTTTACTAACCCGCATTAAGTTTACGATTATTTTCGAACTCTCTTTACCTTTGCAATAAAATTCTCGTAACAAACTCTTGTGACGCATTCTGTTCGAGTGCGTCCCAAAGATACTAAACGATCTAAAAACCGCAAGCTGGTGTCACTGGGAATCAAAGACGTTTTATTTCAGTTCATGAAAATAATAAAAATAATCGGCCAAGTGCGAGTCGGACTCGCACATGAAAATGACGTTTGTTGTATGGGAGCCTCCCTAAACTTTTATTTTTTTCTAATATTTAGTATACTTATTTGTTGTTATACCGGCATTAAAAGTACGGCTTCTGCGAAAATTTCAAACCTAGGGCCTTCTATGGCCGTTAAATTTCTTTGGTGCGTTCATTTCCCTGGAAACGAACGTCTCACTAAATAACGCTTACCTAGAATACACTCGGAACACGACAATTTGTTAGCCGTAACAGCAACAATCGTACAACAATAAGCCATTAGACAAGTTGCTGGAAATTTTCCGGTTATTTTCGATTCACACCGATTGTTACGGCGAGCCGGTCCGCGCAGGCTATAAAGCTTTAAGCTGAACGTACATTAGTCAGAGCTACACGCGCCGTACGCACCGCATCCGTCTGAATGCTGATGATGTGATCATCTCATTATGTAGCAGAGTAGAATCACTATTATTTTAAAATGAAAATTGTAGAAATTTTAAAGATTGAGCTTTAGTTACGGTTGAATCTACCAGAATCTGATCACATTGCTTTTAAATCTGTTTAAAATCTGGATCTAAAAAAACACTGTAAATAATGCTAACAGCAACAGTCGTACAACAATAAGCCATTAGACAAGTTGCTGGAAATTTTCCGATTATTTTCGATTCACACCGATTGTTACGGCGAGCCGGTCCGCGCAGGCTATATATAACACGTTAAGGTGAACGTTCATCTGTCAGAGCCACACGCGCCATACGCGCCGCATTGGCCGGAACGCTGATGGTGTGATCATTATGTAGCAGAGCGAAGATTTTAAAGATTGAGCTTTAGTTACGGTTGAATCTATGAGAATCTGATCACATTGATTTTAAATCTGGATCTAAAGAAACACTGCTAAATAATGTTAACAGCAACAATCGTACAACAATAAGCCATTAGAATATTTGCTAAAAAGCGGTTAAATTCAATTGACACCGATTGTTACGGCGAGCCGGTCTGCACGGGCTATAACGCCTTATATTTGTCAAAGCCGCACGCGCCGTATGCGCCACATCGGTCCGATTGTTGATGTTGTGACGTTTTAATGAGTAGTGTGTTCCTTTTAGTTTCGGATTTCAACAGATTGAAATGCAATATGATTCGGGTAGATTAAACTATAACTGGGCTACGTGTTTAAAATCTTCCAGCATCTGAATCAGATGAAATCATGTTTTTGCTATGACATACGTCTATTTTTTCTTTGATGACATGTCTTCTAGTATGGTTTGACGGCTGTCAAATATGGTCTGTTCGAACGACCGTAGATACTTTATATCAGCAATCCAGCTGATGAGGCGCGTGCAACGCTGACAAGTATACGTTCACCTTAACTCCACTCGCAGCGCGCCGCGTCCCGTGAGGTCTATGGCCTATGACGCTCGGAATGCTATATTTATGGTATATTTGTGGTATATTTACGACCTATATAATGCAAGAGATTTATGGGGTGCGGCGTAATTAGCACGCGTTCAGATTTATAAAGCGATTCGGTTTGAAAGAGTTATAGTGGTTCCTAATAAGCGGAGTTTGATAACGAGCGGCTTAATCAGTGTTTAGGGCATTTGTCGAGTTGAATTATATGGATGAAATATTTGATACGGAATATTAAGAAATATTTCAAACGAAAGTTTTAATATCATAGCAGGTAAAATAGTGCTCGCTTATGATGAGACTGCTAGTACCGCCGAGTGAGAAACGCGGCGAGCTCACCGCGAATGTCCCGACATTTGTTTCTGCCTCTCGCAAGCGGTGCATATTTGTTTTGTTCATGGGCATACATTTGCTTCAACAAAATAGTTAGTCATTTTTAATTCTCGGGGCAGTATCTATCACTAAGTAAAATCGATGTTTATCTGTCATAAATTAGTATAAATAAGGTGGTTCGGGCGAGTGCGCCGGCGCCGCGGGCGCGCGTATATCACGCGCAACCGCTTATTAAGTCGTTACGGCCGCCATGTTTGTGGCCCACGCGTGCGCGCCGCTCGCCGTGTGTTCCCGCCCTTATGTTTGCGCGAACTTACAATTCTTACAAAGTTACAACCGTGTACCTCGGCTTTATTCCCAATATTACTTCGCCCGTCGTAGATAAATTTTCAAAGACAGTTTTTACAAGGTTATTATTCTTGTAGGGCTGTCTAGTTTCTTTTTGGACCACCGCACGGCTTGAGCTATAAATATTGTTACCAGCGAAGTACTGCCTCAACATTCAACAGGTAGGTAAGTAGGTAGGTAGTAGGTAGGTAAGTGATTTTTAAGCGATAAAGCTTCGTAGAGTAAGTATTTCAAACAATGCGTCTTTAGTCTTAAAACTAGATTTCGCAATAGTTCATTGAGGCGGGACCCACATGGAACGCCCATTTGCAACTATTTTAGCGCAGCGCTAACTCGTGCGTCTATCAAATACATAAAGAAAGACCAATTCAACAATACCCTATTCAATATCACAAGAAGAATTTTTTCTTGCCTCCCTTTCACTTGTATGGGCCTACAAATTTCCGATTCCCCATACTAAAAAATACGCAACACAGAAACTTGCGTAGAAACAGTGCAACTCAGATGCTTGCGTTGCGTTATTTTAACATCATTTTTAGTAAGTATACGAAATTTGTATGTATCAGACAGAAGCATTCGTTTGCACTGCGCTGCGCTAAAATGGAAGATCTTCCGCAACCTACGTGTGGGCCCGTTTGAAGTTAGTTCTGTAGGGCAGCCCTTTGCCATTTCAGTGCTAAGTGTGAGCAGTATTGTGCCGAGCAATATCTGCAAAAGTTGTGTTCCTTTGTATAGATGCAGACAACAATGCGCCGTTTGGAATTAGCCATCGATTTATCAGCCGGTGGTTTTCACGGGTTTGAACCCGGCCCGGACGCAACCCGGCCCGAAGCCCGCCCGAGAAAGTTATAGATATAAAAAGTCGATGTATATAAGTAGCAAACTCATAATTAATATTTTTTTAATACAGCATTAATTTCAATACACTTGAAGGAACTACTTGTGATCAATTTACACTTTGGGTAGGGATCGTGGTTATTGTATAAGAGAATATCAAATATAATGATTAATGACGTACGTACCAATTAAGTACCCACTAACCAACTTTTACCTGTGGTACCCATCCCCGTATGTTTCACTATTAACCCTTAGTCACTTTTTACGACATCCACGGCTAGAATTGGGGTGATGCTATTCTAAGCCGGCATCACACGGCAAATCATGTTTAATCAATCTTTTAAATGTTTAGACGGTTTTTGGGTCGGGTTGCCTCTGGGCCGACTTCAACCTAACCCGTTTTCACGACTATGGGTTTCGGTTCGAGTCCCGGCCCCGCCTACTCGCCACTCGAGAACTCGCCGTGAGGAATGCGAGGGAATTTGCGCAATATCTTATTTGGTTTCGTGTTAAGATAATAAATAAATAAATAAATATCCCTGGACGAGACACACAGCGCCATCTAGCCCCAAACTAAGCAAAGCTTGTACTATGGGAACTAGACAACTGATATAATACTTATATACTTTTTTTTTTTGTAAATAAATACATATTATACATAGAAAACACCCAGACTAAACACAAATATTTGAAAATTGACTTTACAAATATTTGTGTCGGTGGGAATCGAACCCACGACCCTTGGCGTAGAAGGCAGGTGTACTATCCACTACGCCAACGGGACAGTCAATAATACGATGTCTATCTGTAGTATTGGAAGACGCGTGATTCTTTCCACAGGTGAAGTAAAACCATGCTCTTTAACATAGAGTAAGTGCAATGTGTCCATTTTATATGGTCATAAAAATCTCCTTAATAATTATTTTTTATCTTCTGTTTAATACACCAACACATAACATAGATAAGAGAGGTTTGACGTATTAATCACTTTCGGAAAGTGTATTTTTGCATTTGTACGAAATATGAAGTCTTTATGTAGCGAAAAATCTTTGAAGTCATATTTCAAAAAATTAAACATGTATCTACAAAAATAACGCACTAACGGAGCGTGTTTCTCGCCTTAAGATACTTGAAACACCTTAGGAAAACTGAAATTTTTTGGATAAAAAAGATTCGAGAACACAAGAACCTACTAAAATCTAAAAAAAAACAAAGATTCGAGAACACAAGAACCTACTAAAATCTAAAAAATAAAAAAAAAACAAAGTCTTTCTGTATAGAACCTACCTATAACTTTTTAAAACAAACATGATTAGGTAGATAACCGTACATTTTACGAGCAATGTTTGTTCCGTTACAAAATGAGCCTTCAATTATTTTTGTTTTCTCACACTTTGTAGGTACGTATTCAAAACTCTATCATCAATTATTTGTTGGTGGGCAATAATTTATACAGCAAAACGTGATCATTATGCCATTTACAGATAATTTGGGAGCCGGGAAGTTCTAAGTAGAGATGGGACGAATATTCGGCAACTATTCGGTATTCGGCCTATTTGACCATTGTTATGATATTATGATAGTTGGCATTATTGGCACTATTCCCGAATACTTGATTCATTACAAATTAACAGAAAAAAAGGGAAATTAGAGTGGTCAATGAACGATTCTTGCTGGAAAATCCGGACCACCAATCCTACGACGAAACTATGTTTGGGCTCTAAGGTAGACAAACATACTAAAATACCCCACCACTACGAGGCTGGACTACTAGATCAGCAAGCAAATACTTTTGGGTAACCTATGGGTGTGCAAGACATACGCATACATACACCGCTTGGTCGAATACCGAATAATCGACCGCTGAATATTCAGCACGTTTTTAGCTTCTTTTTCTTCGAGTGGGACACCACCGTCGTTGGAAGTTTTTTAACCGAATACCGAATAGTCGACCGTTGCCACACCGCCGAATATTCGGTATTCAGCGTATTATGTAGATATTCATTGCATCTCTACTTCTAACGACTCTTTGTGATTTATTACTCTTTGGTATAGAAGTACACCCAGACCGTTCATTTGTAGCGCAAGAGATATTTTAAAGTAGATTTAATGTGAAAATAAAGAGCAAAGCTTTGAACTGAATTTCATTGGAAAATCTACTTAATCTTTCTTTGTAAGTTATTATATCATATTTAAGGTACCTAAGCCTCTGCATAGGCTAGAGCTGTAGGGAGTAACGGAAAGTGTATAACAAGCCGAAAGGAGGTCAAGGTACTCATGAAACTGAACAACTTTCCCCATGGAACATGGGTCGAAACATAAAAAAAATATTTGGACCTCCCATACAAAATCGCCGATTACCTAATTGATTTACTTACTATGGGAGGTCCAAATTTTTTTTTTCATATTTCGACCCATGTTCCATGTGGAAAGTTGTTCAGATTCATGAGCACCTTGACCTCCTTTTGGCTTGTTATACCCTTTCCGTTACTCCAGGTATCGGTTTTTAGTATGCATACATTGCGCTAAAATATCGCATATAAACAGGCAGTGGTGTACCTAACACGCCAAGAAAAATTGTTTAGTAAATGCAAAGAGTAAATTTTTACAAAATCTTCATACTTTATAACTGTACTTATAAGCAATTTAAGGTAATCAAATGAACCAAAAAATCTTCGAAATAAACCCAATTAATACGTAATAACTCGAATAAAATACGGATCGAACAACAGAGATATCTAATAAAGGACGGAAACACGTATTAATGTAACGCGAACCTATTCATTACGTGGTGGTGCGCGAGGAACATGTAATTAGGGTTCCGCAGACGGTCGTTTTCGATAATTCATAATGTATGTTAATTATGGAGGCCCTTTTGCCCCGGGACACCCTCCGCCCGCACCCCGTGCCCGCCTCAAGATCGCCGTAGCTTGTGCCTCGCAAATACCTTTCAATAATAAACCTGGTTGTACTGATTTTGACCATGTCAGAGGCCTGCTAAATGCAGTAGGCGGTTGAAAAACTCCGAAACTAGGGTTCATCGGGTCGTTGAACGACTCGGTGTCCCACACGAAGAGAGAGAGAGGTCAGATTTTGTAAAGATTCAAGCGATTTCCGTGTGGTGCTATCAACCATTTCTACCCATGGGTGTAGTTAAAAAATAGCAGAAACAACAGGGAATGGGCAGCAGCGTTCACTGTGAATAAATCATCTTGCACTGCGCTCGCCAATCCTCCAGCCAAGTGTGGTGAATATAACAATCGCCCCCAAAAGGTCGCCCTTATGGCAAGAGGCCTACGTTCAGCAGTTGACTCTTGTGGCAGTTGTAGTAAGTTTTCACAGAACAAAATTTTATGCTCCTCTGATAAAATATCTGCGCCATTAATATTTTACCCGCACTCCAATTTTACTAATACACGTCCAAATTCTCTATCACTATTCATTAAATGGACGAAAAAATCGCGTGCATGCATATTCAGGCGTACAGGTTTTAATTATTAAAATGCACACACGATCTACAGCAATCGAGCGAAAACTTTGAAGCTCCAAAATAGGGAAGAGAATTTATTGTCAAATAATCGATTTTTTAATAATCGATTATTTTCTTGACAAAAGAAAATAGATCAATCGAATTAATCTAAAGAAAATATAAGATATTTTTCAGTATGATTTGCTTAGTTGTACGCAGTGATATTTTTTTTTCTTACCGTTAGAGGAAAAAATCATCTAACCGAAACAAAATATTACTAGGGACCTCAAATTAATGTGTCATGTATTGTAATTGATGTAAAGCGTGACACGAAATATCTCCTTGTTGCAGAGACGCGTGGCACAAAAATATAAATTTCTTGTTCTTGAAAATTTGTTAAACCGATGTAAAAATAATTAATAAATTTGAAATGATTTTATCCTTGAATATACAAAACATTGATTAGCCACACAAAAAAACGATATTTTTTTACTTGAATTCGAGTAATCGGGGAATTGAAATTGATTATAATAATGATTTTATTCACATCCCTTTTCCAAACTATTCACTCACAACACTTTTGTGTGTTTTCCACGGGCTGCAGCCTTCAGCGGCTGAAAGCCTGAGGCTCCTAATTAGGCTGAAGTCGGACGTGCCAATTAATTCAAGTTTCACTCGGAAACTTTGCTGCGTCAATTAATTTCATAGTTAATTAGCAAGGCGGACAAACCGCGTCTAGAAAGAAAGGCTAACGATCTGAACCCTTCCCTCAGTGTACCAATTATGCAGCTTTGTTGCGGACTCTACCGATGTGGCGCAGTGGTAGTGTGCCTGCCTGCGACGCGGAAGGTTCCGGGTTCGATTCTCGTTGGATCACACGCAGAAAGAAAGGCTAACGATCTGAACCCTTCCCTCAGTGTACCAATTATGCAGCTTTGTTGCGGACTCTTCCGATGTGGCGCAGTGGTAGTGAGCCTGCCTGCGACGCGGATAGTTCCGGGTTTGATTCTCGTTGGATCACACGCAAAAAGAAAGGCTAACGATCTGAACCCTTCACTCAGTGTACCAATTATGCAGCTTTGTTGCGGTCTCTACCGATGTGGCGTGGTGGCAGTGCACCTGCCTGCGACGCGGATAGTTCCGGGTTTGATTCTCGGTGGGTCATTCAAAGAAAGGCTAACGATCTGAACCCTTCCCTCAGTGTACCAATTATGCAGCTTTGTTGTGGACTCTACCGATGTTGCGCAGTGGTAGTGCACCTGTCTGCGACGCGGAAGGTTCCGGGTTCGATTCTCGTTGGATCACACGCAGAAAGAAAGGCTAACGATCTGAACCCTTCCCTCAGTGTACTAATTATGCAGCTTTGTTGCGGACTCTACCGATGTGGCGCAGTGGTAGTGTGCCTGTCTGCGACGCGGAAGGTACCAGGTTCGATTCTCGGAGGGTCACTCACAGAAAGAAAGGCTAACGATCTGAACCCTTCCCTCAGTGTACCAATTATGCAGCTTTGTTGCGGACTCCACTCCGCATCGCGCAGTGGTAGAGCGCCTGCCTGCGACGCGGAAGGTTCCGGGTTCGATTCCCGGTGGGTCACTCACAGAAAGAAAGGCTAACGATCTGAACCCTTCCCTCAGTGTACCAATTATGCAGCTTTGTTGCGGACTCTACCGATGTGGCGCAGTGGTAGTATGCCTGCCCGCGACGCGGAAGGTTCCGGGTTCGATTATCGGTGAGTCACTCACTCACAAAGTTGATAAAAGCCTGATTAGAACATTGCAGGCTGAACCACCTGATTGTTCTAAAAGAAAGATGGTTCCGTGCTTAAGCAGGCACGTTAAGCCGTCGGTCCCGGTTGCTATCTATGATTGCTTAGACGGCGGTCGTTATTCCTTACACAACCTAGTCAAAGGCCTGCTGCTTGTAGTAGGCCTTTGAAAAACTCTGAAACTACTGTTCATCGGGTTGCAGGACTCGGTGCCCCACACGACACGACGAAAAAAAGAGGGAGTACCCTTTATGCAGCTGTGTTATGAATGACCTATACTCCATTCGCATCACGGGGCCACTCAACATTCAAGTGGGTAGGTAGGTACCTACTCGCTCTAGCAATATCATAGTATTAATTTTATGCGCCGTTGTTGACTTTGCATATGAAATTTAGTTTGATTCAATCAGCAAACAGTTTGAGTGCTTGTTTCTAGTCTAAAACAATAGTGTAATGTTGCTTTTGTAATTAAACTTCGAAAGTCCTAGTGAAAACCGTTTCAATGACCCCAAATCGATATTGGAAATATTACTGCATAGAAAACAGTTCTTGTCCACCTTACAATTAGCCGTTATCAATATCCTATGAATGTCTATTTACATCACGACGTGGGGCGAGTGCGGTCCCCTCGATATTCTACGAAGCAATAAATAAGGATAAGTATTTTGCTTTATTTGTAGGCATTGTTTTACATCAAGCAATAATGGCCCACGAACGTACCGCCGAGACTTTAACAACATCACGCCGAGACGAAGGCATTCCGGCAATATAACTGCGAGCAAATAAAATTTTAACCTCTGCTTAATATCCGGCGGAACATTTCGCCGAAGTGAACCAGCCAAATTGACAGACAGTAAAATATTTTATTCGCGCAATAATTTCATTTGTAAGAAAAACAAGGCGGGCGGCGCTCTTCAGCCGCGGCGCGGTGCTCCGCAAACATCTTCCACGTGAATTAGCCTATTAAACGCCGAATTCGGGAAATAAATTTCAGTTGCTGTAGTCGTAAAATTGTGGCTATAAATCTATATTGACTGGTGCTTCCGGTTCTCTGCGTATTTAATGAGCGCCTACAAATAAATTAAGTTCGGGTTGACGGCGGAGTCGAAATGGGTTGCGCTCGTTGACGACTCGCCGGGATTTTAAGGGGTCGTTTTCTTGGATTTTTGACGCCTTCTGAGTTCGTCTTGGTGCCTCGGTTACCCTCTGTGATGACGTGAGGTGAGGTGGGGCATGCTTTGTTTTCCAAGCGATGTCATTAGTGAAAAGCCCTCGATATTTCGCGAGCATCGATTATTTTTAATGGGCGAACGCCGCCGCCGGCAGGCCGCAGCGCACGCTGACTTCACATTTGCTGGGTTTGTAGGTACATATTCATCACCACATTGAATGTTGACAAGGCTAAGTGAGTTTTCAAGATTGAACGATAATTTATGGCTTGAGATTAAATAAACAAAACATCCAAAATCAAAATGGATACAAATCATTTTCATATTCAACACCACATTGAATGTTGATAAGGTTTTAAGTGAGTTTTCATGCTTGAACGATACAATGAGGTTCTTTTAAACGAAACATCTAAATCAAAATTAATAAGAAACATTTTCATGTTCTTGTATCAAAGTTAAGTCAAATTTTTATTATCACATGCACATATCACATGCAATGATATAAAATCGATTTAACTAAGTAGCTAATTTTTATTTTTTAATGTGACATGCTTAATATTTGCCTAGAGACAAGATCTTTGGTGTGTAATGCATTTTCCGCATATATCATAATCGTACCTGAAACAAATGGGCTGCACTTAAGGCGATGTCCTTTAATTCCTCCGATTATCACTTTTCGCTGCGAGTGGTACTTAAGGAGCCGCGGGACGCCATTAAGAAATCATTACTGCACGGAGACAACTCTTCAAATTTTCACCTTAGCCAACACACGGGAGATTTATTTTTTAAACATGTCATGGCCGTTAGTTACTATGAAACATTTGGAAAGGAGTTTGATCTGGAGTGAAAACCATACCTAAGCATGAAGGCATTTAAGACCTAAAGGATATAGTACAGGTTGTCCATTCCCATAACTTAATCTCGGACCACTCCAATAAGCCTATTGCGGTAATACTATTATTTTTTCTGTGCTATTGGGACAGTTTTTCATATTATGCTAATGATTTGATATAAGGTATATTTTCCTTTGTTGAAACCTCTTATAGAATAGTATTATAACAGCTGTCAAAATTGACCTATTGGGGTGGCCCAAGCCGAGATCAACTCAGTCAATATGAGTGACCAATACTTTTAATAAATGGAAAACAGGTTGAGAGACACAGCTGATAATTATCTTCATACATATCTACATGCATACCTAGCTGTAATTTTATTAATACGTTCTGTAGATATTTTTTGAAACGCGACCTAACGCCGCCAAGGCTCAACCAAGACTGCCAGCCAGCCCCACTGCGACGTACGACTCCCTTCCTCTACCGAGTTAAGTGAGCAGCACATCGGCTAACAACCAGTTATCGGATTTACATAAAGAAAAGGAAGAGATAGAAAATAGATTCAGTATTTCCCTACGTCATGAACTGGAAGTGGAGGACATTAGTACAGTACGCCACACAATACTGACAAAAGGAAATAAAATTAAGAAATATTTAAGGCTAAACAAATTCATAAGGAAAACTAGACATAACCTCAAACTATTAAGATTAACCTTGAAACAACAACCTAATAGAATCAAGAGAATTAATTTAATGAAACAAACCAAGGAACTTAATCAGAAAATTAGAAAAATGCATGAAGATTTCCATCAAGCAGAATCAAAGATCAGACAGCTGACTGTACAAATAATGGCCTCTGAAAGCTTGCACACCAGTAGCGACCTGTATATTGACAATCTTCAAACACAGCTCGCTAACACAGATACTAAGTATACAGAGAGTCAAATAAATCATAAGATCAGAATGGAGCAACTTTCTATTGTAACCTCAGAGCTACTCCAACTACAGCAACAAAATACAGAGCTGCTGGACTTGTTGATGGAAGATGAGGAGTTTGCCTTGGCTCTAGGTGTAACAAAACCTGTAACACCATCCTTAGCTGCCGTGACTTCTGCCACAACTGACGCATTTGCCTCACCTGACGCATTAGCCTCACCTGATGCACTCGCCTCATCTGACGCAACTCCTTCGCCCGTCCCGTCAGACGCGTCAGATACAGTCGTGACAAACGCGCCAGCCCCACCTGCTGCTGCTGACGCGCCCGCCCCACCTGCTGCTACTGACGCGCCAGCCCCACCTGCTGCTACTGATTCGCCGACCGCACCTGGCGCGGCTGACGCGCCCACCCGACGAACACGACGTGGCGGACGCGGTAGAGGTGCTTCTACACTGCCTGAGGAAACGCGACCCACATCAGCCGGAACTGTCGCGACTACATCACCCACCCGGCGAGGACGACGTGGAGGACGACGTGGAGGACAACGCGGCGGACGCGGCAGGGGCGCTTCACGTGCCCCAGCACCCGCCGCACAACAAGATGCAAGGGCACACCAGGCAACGGGAGCCGACAGCAACGTGCAGCCTGCGAATTCACCAGCCGCCCCTACCGTCGCGATCGAGAGGGCGCCGAGAGTGTCGCTCACCCCAGTCGCTGCACCGCGTACTTCTGGGGCGTCCACCACCTCAGCCCCTGCTGTTCAGACCCTGAAGCCGTTACGTTGTGACCCATGCCCGTGCGTTACCCCTCAACCCCACGCTGGACCAGCTCTCGACAGTGACAGTGCATCGAGTGACTCTCCTTCAAAGAAATCATTGAAAAAGACTCTAATTTACTCGGACAAGCTAGGTGTAGGTTTCGGACAATTATTGAACTATCGTCTTAGTCAACAAGTGATCAATGTGTGTTGTCCTGACGCCTCTTTTGAGAATATTGTTAAAAAAGTAGCTGTAGGGAAATTCGATGAGCACACCACCATTAAAATTATGATAGGAAATCATTCTAATATTAGTCGTAGTGCATTAGACAATAGCTTGGAGGTGTTACTCAATTTACACAATAAGACAAAATGTAAGTTCATTTTGTGCAACTTTCCATATTGTACAAATCTGTCAGCACAACAAAATAAATGTGTGCATAGAATGAACATTCACTTGTACAATTTAACATGTCATCATAGTGATGCCATTTCTTATTTTGATATGAATAATTTTATTCACAAATTTATTTTGACTCAGGATACTATGTACCTGTCTGATTATTATAAGAGACAAGTAGCTACACTGTTAGCATATAATATAAATGACACAAAATATGTGTCGTCATCTATTTTAATTAATAATTTAAACTAGATTTTAAGACAAAGGAAAACCCCTCTTTGTTCGATGTTTATAACAAAAACAAACCGGGGTCTTCTTGCTCGCAGCCTAAGACGAAGGAAAAGCAAAATCAATTGCAAGTTTTACATCAGAATATCTAGGGATTTTCCAGCAAAGTACTAGAAATTGAATTGTTCTTAGAGAAGCATAATTATGACGTAGTGTGCATTACTGAGCACTTCCAAACGGATCATGACATTTTAATAAATTATGAAAATTACTGTATAGCCAGTTCTTTCAACCGTAAATCGGCGATCCATGGAGGTTCTTTAATACTCCTTAGAAACAATATTAAATATAAGGAACGTAAGGATATTGTCGGATTATCGGTCGAAAGTTGTACTGAATTATCTTGTGTTGAGTTGGAAAGTCATATTATAGTATGTGTATACAGACCACCTGTAGCTCAGAATTTTAAAACATTACTCAAAGTAATGGAAGATGTACTCAAATTAGTCACAAAAACTAATAAACACGTTATTGTTGCTGGAGACTTCAATGTAGACATTCTAGAAACCAATTCCATCAGTGATAAATTTTTAGGTCTTTTTAAATCATTTAATTTGTTTAATGTATTTTTTGAACCTACTCGTGTGACGCATACTTCTGCCAAATGTATTGATAATGTATTTAGCGATTGTCAACCTCTAGAAAAATGCATTATAAATTCTCTTCAATCAGATCACAGGGGACAATCAGTAATATTCCCCTTCAAACATCATATTAAAACAATCAAAATCGAAACCAGGCGTATCACTGCAGGTAGGTTGGAAAAGTACCAAAATGTATTAATGCAGAAATTGCCAGTCCATAATTATAACTTTGAAAATCCAAATAATGTATACAAAGACTTTTTTAATATACTGAGCAATGAATTTGAAATAATCTTTAAGATAGAAACAAAAGAAATTAGTACGAAATTTAAGTTTAGTGATTGGGCGACCACAGGTCTTAGGATTAGCAGAGATAGGCTTTTTGAACTTTACGAGCTTAAAAACATGACAAATGTTAGCAGTTTTCATGAACTAGTAAAAAAATACTCTCAAACCTTTAAGACAGCTTGTCTAATTGCTAAAGCTAATTTTATTAGTAATAAAATAAAGTCTTCTGACAATAAAATAAAAGCTGCCTGGAAAGTCATTAATAGCGAAACAGGTAAAACTAAGCCACGCGAAAATGACTTTTCACTTAATACTGACTATGGGATAATTAATGCAAGTTCAGATGTAGCGCAGGAGTTTGAGACATTTTTCACAAATATTCCGCTAAAAACTACTGAGAATCTAAACTCTTCGCCTACAATTTCATCGTCTATTCTTAAAAACAATGTAGGTGCTTGCAATTCTGAATTTGAATTTAGTCACGTAAGTCCCCAGTATATTTTAAAAACTTTTAAAGATATTAAAGTCAAGAGTACCGAAGATTTATGGGGGATGTCAGTTAAAGTTTGTAAATCCTTAATTGATATATTAGCACCATATTTGGCAGACATCTTCAACGAATGTATTGATCATGGCATTTTTCCTGATTTAATGAAAGATAGTAAGGTAGTTCCGCTATTCAAAGCTGGCGACAAACAAGATCCCAGTAACTATAGGCCTGTTTCAATTTTGCCAGTACTAAGCAAAGTGTTTGAGAAGATCATACTCAATCAAATGCTGTCCCATTTTAATTGCAACAACTTGTTACACAACCAGCAATTTGGTTTTACAAAGGGACGTTGTACTACAGATGCTGGTATAGCTCTAATCAAACATATATTTAATGCCTGGGAAGAATCAAAGGATGCCATTGGTATTTTTTGTGACCTTTCGAAGGCATTTGATTGCGTTGATCATGAAACTTTATTATTGAAATTAGAACACTATGGTATTCGAAGCGCAGCTCTGAATTTGTTGAATTCATATTTAGATAATAGAACTCAGAAGGTCCAAATTAACGGCACCAAATCACAGGGATCTCGTGTTAAAATTGGTGTGCCTCAAGGTTCTATATTGGGACCATTTTTATTTCTAATATACATAAATGACTTGCCTTACATGATAGAGAATTTGTCCAAGATTGTATTATTTGCTGATGATACATCCCTTATATTTAAGGTCGATAGACATGCACATAATTATGACGAAGTAAATCGCACTCTTGCACAAATTCACAGTTGGTTTAGTGCAAACAATTTAGTTCTTAATGCGAAGAAAACTAAATGTTTATTATTTACTCTGCCAAATGTAGTACATTCTTTGGATAATTATATTGTACTAAATAATGAAAAATTAGAGTTCACTACCAGCACAGTTTTCTTGGGGATTACTCTTGACTCAAAGCTCCAATGGGGCCCTCATATTACATCATTATCGGGAGATTAAGTTCGGCTGCCTACGCGGTACGTAAAATTAGAGAAATCACGGATGTTGCGACAGCACGACTTGTGTATTTTAGTTATTTTCACAGCATTATGTCCTATGGAATTTTGCTGTGGGTCGCGCCGCAGATATTGAAACAATTTTTGTTCTTCAAAAAAGGGCCATTAGAGCAATTTATAAACTTTGTAGTCGTGATTCCCTAAGAGAACTGTTTAAAGAAATTAATATAATGACAGTACCATGTCAATATATTTATGAAAACATTATGTACGTCAGAAAGAATATAAGTAATTTTACTAGAAATTATGACAGGCATAACCGCAATACTAGGAGTAAAAACCAAATAGATCAACCTAAGTATAGACTAGCTAAAGTTAGGACTTCATTTGAAGGTCTAAGTATACGATACTATAATAAAATACCGGAAGATATATTAAGTTTATCAGAAACTAAATTTAAATCTGTGATTAAGAAAAAATTATGTTATAAAGCCTATTACAAGTTAGATGATTACATTAATGACAAAGAGGCATGGACCTCTGAAGTTCCAGCTCAGCACAAGAAACATGCACGCATTGTTAATACCAAATCGGGACGTGCATGGAATTTACAATTGACATAATAATAATTGTATAAGTTTAATTTTTATACTTAAGCATCCTAAATTTATTTGACAGTCTATTTTGTTGATGTACCTACATTGATTTTATTCATATTATTCTTTAATTCTTGACATGTATTTTTTTACATTTACTGTAAATCTACTTTTTATTTATATGCTATGACATTTTGTTGCTGAAATATTTAAGTATATTATTTTATTTTATAGACGAAACAGTTAGAATTATCTACTGTAATTTTTATTTTGTTGAGCCGTTTTTGGCTATTACTATTAATTTATATTCTAACTTAGCTAGGGTAGCATAGGGCCTACAAGTATTGTAAATTTTAGAATAGGTGCACTTCTGGGCAGGTTTTTGGGGGGTTTTCCTGTCCAGGGGGTCCGGCTAACTATACACATGTAACACCTTATTTTAAAAGATTGACAGAATGTATTTTCATTTACTTGTCATTAGGGCATAAGGATAGGTACATGCTGTGTGGTTAGCCTGGCCAGCCCCGAGGCAGTGCCTTTATTTTTATTTTTTTTATCCCGCCCGAGCCGCGTTTAGAGTAGGAACACAAATTGTTATAAAAAAGAGAAAATTTTACAATTTTACACTACAAATTTTCTCTTTTTTAGTTTGAATTAGAATGTGACTTTCTTAAAGAGAATTTTGTAATTCCTACTGAGAAATAAATACATTGATTTTGATTTTGATTTTAAATTCATTGATTACAATCACCAGTCGTAAAAGAAAATATTTTAATTGTCTGATAAGCCAGCTTGTAAACTATATGTTTGCAATGTTTTGTATTCATTACATTTGTTTATCTTGGCCATCTGAGGTGGGTATCACACATAACGTAGCTTTGCACTATTTTAGCGCATGCCTTACCTACTACTACTACAGCTACAACAGTCCACTGCTGGACATGGGTCTCTTCCAATTTTTGGGTCTCTCTCTCTTCGTGTTGGACACCGAGTCGTTCAACGACCCGATGAACCCCGGTCTCAGAGTATTGCCATACTTATTACACTTGGCAGGTGGATTGGCGAGCAGAGCAAGGTGTTGAAGATATTCACTGGGAAAAAGCGAATTTCAACCTTATTTCGATATAAATACGGTTTAAGTCAAACGATTTGACAGATGCATACGTTGACGCAGCATTGTGCTATATGCAAAGGATACGCAGCGCTAGCAGATGCGCCTGTCAAACCATTAAAAATAAACCGTATTTATTTGAGTAGAAGGTGGAAGTTCGTATTGTCTTAACGAAGCGCTAAAATAATGCCACAACGGACGTTAAGTGTGAACACCGCCATATCTTAGCCATCTTATCCTCGAGGGTTTAACCGCTTCTCATTTGATATGCAAGAAATTCAATTCCCAATGTCATTATATGCCTGTGTTTAAACATAATTGCGTACTTAATCAGAGATCACCAACTTTTTGTACGAAATGGCTGAGGTACTCAATTTTTTTATTTTATTTATACTGGGTTATTTTTTAAGTCAGTGCGCAAACTCTGAACAACTTTTACTATGGGACCACCTGCGAATGCGCAAAAAAAATATTCGATGTTCCATAGAAAATTTCATACCTACTAGGCAAAAATGTATGGAACAACCAAAAATTTTTTTTAGTTTTCGTAGGTGGCGCCATAATAAAAGTTGTTCAGAATCACGAGTAGAAACATCCTGAAAAGTTTGCGCACTGACAAAAAATAACCCTGTATAGTAAGTACTTATAGCGGCCCTTTAGCGGTTTCAAACGCTGCAACTCATTTTCTGGCGAGAAAACGGCATTTTCCCGGCATATATCTTCCTCTTGAATTACTCCATCTACCTATTGCAAACCGCTTCAAAATCCGTTGGGTGGTTTAGAAGGAGTTAGCGAATTTCACTACAGATAGACAGAGAAAGAAACGCAAAAAGCGATTTCTTCTACACAATGTAATCCCACGGTAAACAGACAGACAAAAAACGACTTCTTCTATAGGTACTATGTATTGATAATCTATCTTTTATACGATGTTGTACTCTCTCCACGTTGATTTTGCTCTACATTTGAAACTAGTAAGTAAGTACCTAGAGTCTATAGTAAAGTAGCTTGACCTTTACCCTTTGGTCACTTTTTACTTTTTTACATTATGTCACCTACCTACTCCTATCCAGTACTATTTATATCCAACATTATGTAGGTACATTACATCTGACCTAGAACATACCTACATAAACCTATACGTTGTAGTATACGGTGCGTTGGTAGTGCCCCGGGCTCAATCATTAAGGGATCATTAAAAGTCCGCAAGCCGCACTCCGCCGATGCCCTTTCGCCACGAGAGCCCAGAGATGTGGCATCTTTTTTTATAAAGCGATTATTTCTAGTCGAAAAATCGATTAAAAATTAATCGATTATATCCAGGCAATACAATAATTCCTACTGTCTGTCTACCTAGATACATTACATCTGACCCAGAATGTACATAAACCTATATTTCTGTAGTGTACCTACGGTGTGTTCGGAGTGCCCCCGGGCTCAATCATTAAGGGATCATTAAAAGTCCGCAAGCCGCACTCCGCCGATGCCCTTTCGCCACGAGAGCCCAGGGATGTAGCATTTTTTATAAATCGATTATTTCTAGTCGAAATATCGATTAAAAATTAATCGATTATATCCAGGCAATACAATAATGCCTACCGTCTGTCTACCTAGATACATTACATCTGACCCAGAATGTACATAAACCTATATGGTGTAGTGTATGGTGCGTTCGGAGTAGTGCCCCGGGCTCAATCATTAAGGGATCATTAAAAGTCCGCAAGCCGCACTCCGCCGATGCCCTTTCGCCACGAGAGCCCAGGGATGTAGCATTTTTTATAAATCGATTATTTTAGTTGAAATATCGATTATATCCAGGCAATACAGTAATGCCTACCGTCTGTCTACCTAGATACATTAAATCTGACCCAGAATCAGAATGTACATAAACCTATATGGTGTAGTGTACCTTACCTACGCTACGGTGAGTTCGGAGTGCCCCGGGCTCAATCATTAAGGGATCATTAAAAGTCCGCAAGCCGCACTCCGCCGATGCCCTTTCGCCACGAGAGCCCAGGGATGTGATGTGAATTTAGTTAGAAAATAATATTTTTTATATATAACGATTATTTCTAGAAAAAATACCGATAAATATATAAATCGATTTTATCCATAGAAAACATTGTTTTTTATAAAAATCGTTTGAAAAAGGTGAAAATTGGTGTTGTTCTAACGTACGCATTACGCAGCTCAAAATATTTTTTTAAATCGATTATTTCTAGAAAAAAAAAACGGTTAGGTATATCCGAAGAAAACATATTCTTTTATAAAAAATTTAATTTTTCTGTGTTGACTTTAGGCAGCTTTTTGTTTATTAAAATAAACATCGTGTATACCGCAAAAATACAATATTCGAATTCGATTAAAATCGATGATATATGCAAGACTCGGAATAATTTGTTGGTGTGTGTGAATACGTGCCCCAAAAAAAAAACATGTTCTAAACTCGGAAATTTGAAAAATCGCCTCGTAAGATAATTTATTAATAAAAATTCCTTAATCAATTCTTAAAAATCGATGCTTTTTCTTTTCGAAGAATCGTCTATAGTCGATTATTTATTCACATCCCTAGAGCTGCCCCACTTCTTGGTCTGTTAAAGGGTTTAGAACAATTACGAGGATTTTCTTACTTCCGCTTTCTAATGATATGTATGAGGTAGGTAAAGGGTACCTATTGGTGTAAGTGTGTTGTAAATTTTCGAAGTATGATAAAATGTAATGTCGTGGTATAAAATCAGAAAACCTGTCAACGACCAAAACCAAATTTTCAGTCACGGTTCAAAAGTATGAGTAATCCCAACACCAATAGATTTATATTTGCTCACCCAGCAACGCTACTCGAAGCCTCTATAAATAATTTCCAATTCACCAACAGACAATTTCATCGGTTACCAAATAAGGTCTTCAATAAGAAAATATAGATAGTGTCCGTCCATCATCATCTAGATATATCACGATGATGGGCGCCATCTTTATTTTCTTTTCAATAACGTTGCCCTTGACAGTTCCTAATTTAACTACTGTCTACGATATGTCATATGACACTAAAGTCCTAACTCCAAATTGACAACCCACCGTTTGGCACAGGATTTATCACATTACAAGATAGTTAGAGGTGTCGGCTGGAAGAGTGTTAACAAGTCTCGCGGCGCTCGCAAGCAAATGAGGCGCGGCGTTCTGCTAACTAAACCAATCGGACGCAGGCTGCACAGACGAGCGACTAAATCGCGCACTATTCACCATAAACCGACTACATACAACGCGCACTATTCACCATAAACCGACTACATACAAGATAGTTAGAGGTGTCGGCTGGAAGAGTGTTAACAAGTCGCGCGGCGCTCGCAAGCAAATGAGGCGCGGCGTTCTGCTAACTAAACCAATCGGACGCAGGCTGCACAGACGAGCGACTAAATCGCGCACTATTCACCATAAACCGACTACATACAACGCGCACTATTCACCATAAACCGACTACATACAAGATAGTTAGAGGTGTCGGCTGGAAGAGTGTTAACAAGTCTCGCGGCGCTCGCAAGCAAATGAGGCGCGGCGTTCTGCTAACTAAACCAATCGGACGCAGGCTGCACAGACGAGCGACTAAATCGCGCACTATTCACCATAAACCGACTACATACAACGCGCACTATTCACCATAAACCGACTACATACAAGATAGTTAGAGGTGTCGGCTGGAAGAGTGTTAACAAGTCGCGCGGCGCTCGCAAGCAAATGAGGCGCGGCGTTCTGCTAACTAAACCAATCGGACGTAGGCTGCACAGACGAGCGACTATATCGCGCACTATTCACTATAAACCGACTACATACAATATAGTTAGAGGTGTCGGCTGGAAGAGTGTTAACAAGTCTCGCGGCGCTCGCAAGCAAATGAGGCGCGGCGTTCTGCTAACTAAACCAATCGGACGCAGGCTGCACAGATGAGCGATTACATCGCGCACTATTCTCTACAGACCAAGTACATTATAAGATAGTTAGAGGTGTCGGCTGGAAGAGTGTTAACAAGTCTCGCGGCGCTCGCAAGCAAATGAGTCGCGGCGTTCTGCTAACTAAACCAATCGGACGCAGGCTGCACAGACGAGCGACTATATCGCGCACTATCCACCACAAACCGACTACATTACAAGATAGTTAGAGGTGTCGACTGGAAGAGTGTTAACAAGTCTCGCGGCGCTCGCAAGCAAATGAGGCGCGGCGTTCTGCTAACTAAACCAATCGGACGCAGGCTGCACAGACGAGCGACTATATCGCACACTATCCACTATAGACCGACTGCCGACTACATTACAAGTCTCGCGGCGCTCGCAAGCAAATGAGGCGCGCCGTTCTGCTAACTAAACCAATCGGACGCAGGCTGCTCAGACGAGCGACTATATCGCACACTATCCACTATAGACCGACTGCCGACTACATTACAAGTCTCGCGGCGCTCGCAAGCAAATGAGGCGCGGCGTTCTGCTAACTAAACCAATCGGACGCAGGCTGCACAGACGAGCGACTATATCGCACACTATCCACTGTAGACCGACTGCTGACTACATTACAAGTCTCGCGGCGCTCGCAAGCAAATGAGGCGCGCCGTTCTGCTAACTAAACCAATCGGACGCAGGCTGCACAGACGAGCGACTATATCGCACACTATCCACTATAGACCGACTGCTGACTACATTACAAGTCTCGCGGCGCTCGCAAGCAAATGAGGCGCGGCGTTCTGCTAACTAAACCAATCGGACGCAGGCTGCACAGACAAGCGACTATGTCGCACACTATCCACTGTAGACCGACTGCCGACTACATTACAAGTCTCGCGGCGCTCGCAAGCAAATGAGGCGCGGCGTTCTGCTAACTAAACCAATCGGACGCCGGCTGCACAGACGAGCGACTATATCGCACACTATCCACTGTAGACCGACTGCCAACTACATTACAAGTCTCGCGGCGCTCGCAAGCAAATGAGGCGCGGCGTTCTGCTAACTAAACCAATCGGACGCAGGCTGCACAGACGAGCGACTATATCGCACACTATCCACTGTAGACCGACTGCCAACTACATTACAAGTCTCGCGGCGCTCGCAAGCAAATGAGGCGCGGCGTTCTGTTAACTAAACCAATCGGACGCAGGCTGCACAGACGGGCAACTAAAACATGCACCACCTGCATTCCTCTACATTTCAAAATATCAGACTACAAGAAGGCTGGAGCCTGGAGCCGGCTCATAAGCCTAACAAATTTATACCCCGTGATTTCACTTTTTTTCACAGTACTGTTGACTATAGATCAACCACGTTACATGTCTCGTAGCGATCTGCTAGCAAATGCGGCGCGACGTTCTGCTAACTAAACCAATTGGACGTAGGCTGCACAGACGAGCGACTATATCGCGCACTATCCTCTATAGACCGACTACATTACAACAACTCTTGCAGCGCCATTTCGACGGGGAAGTAAAGTTATTCAGTTTCATCGGCTGATACACCGCTATTAGCAGTACTTTTTCTTTTGATCAAAAGTAAATCCTACTAAAACGCCCGTCTGCACCGACCGTTCACCATCATTTGCGCGAACTGCTTTTTAAACCTCATCTGCTTTAATGCGGCTGAATCCTTCCGCGCGCTTGTTAAGGAAACAATAACTCCGTGACTCCAGCTGGCGGTAAATGAGATCTCTTTATCGGTACCCACCTGGACATTTGTTTGTGGGTATCGGTCTGGGATGTCTCTTTGTAATGATGTACTATCGAAGGATACCTATTAATACAAATACTAAAGGAAACAGAGTTGATCCCATAAATGGGTAGGATGATGTGCTGGCGATGTGCCTACGTACAATAAATGGATAGGTAGGTATTTAGAATTTATTTTTAGGGAAATTAAGTGATAGTTTTTTTCTATGTATTGGAATTTTTAATGCACTCAAAGCGCAATATTATTATTCTCATAAATTGAAAATGAGAAAATAAAAAAACTCACTGGCGACCGCCGGTACTTGAACCCGGGATTGTGGATTGCCGTTCCACCGCTCTACCAACTGAGCTACGGGCACCTAGCGGACCCTGGTGAATCTTTCAACCTCTTGATGCTCGTCTTGAAGTTTTTTTTTATGATTGAATTATTTTGAAAATCAGAATGACAAATGTTTTGCCACTGAAAATAAATGTGAAAGTTCATACTACAATGACATACAAAATTAAGAAAAGGCTTTATCAGGTCTAAACCAAGGGTCTAAAACTTTTCATCAGGGGAAACCAAGATGTTCTAAGGACAAAAAGTCTTCTCAAAAAACAGGAAAGAGATAGCCAGTAAAAAGATTCAAACTGAAATTTCAAACAGTAGATATTGGCCGAAATAGCCCAAACTTGCTCCCGAAACCATTTGAGGCTGAAAAGTAAAAAATGACGTTTGTTTTTTCTACAAAACTTTAAGGCAACAGCCAGTATGTTCATTTTTGAAATATTATCTCGACAAAGTGTTTAATATAAGGTTTTATTACAAATCGGTTCAGTACTGGTCGAAAATGCATAAGAAAAGTTATCGGAAAAGCAATTTGTACTGAAAAAGAAAATGTGACAGTTTTATTTTTAATGTTTTTATGACACCGGCCAGTTCAAGATATTTAAAGAGATAGTTAGTTATCATCTTAACCTTTATTGATATAATGAGTTTATTATGGTTAGTCTGTTTTTTTATTGTCCTTTCCGGTTCTTTTTAATATTATTATACGTATATCTATTCATATGACTGTAGGTATACTTATTATAGACCTGCACACTCTAATGGTAGAGCCTGGACCATGGATACTAATTCTGTAGCAGAAGCCTCATCGTTATACGGGTGGGCGCGATGCGAGCGACAACGAGCAGTGAGCAGGAGAATATCGTTCCAGCGATACCAGATCGGTTATACTTAGTACCGTAATTCGAATAGACCATATTTGACAGCTATCAAAATCATCTTTATGCTATTACATTAGGTCTATTTTTCTTTGTTGACATGTTGCCTAGTAAGGGTTTGAAAGCAGTCACATATAATATAGCATATTCGAACGGCCGTACTTTATCAAAATTTCACCCCATATATACGGGGTGTAAGGGACAGCCCTAGGTGCATTCAGACCATGAAGTTGAACAACATGCCATGGAAATAAATTTCAGGAAATGAAAAAGAAATTTCGACTTCCCATACAAAATCACGATCAACAGATTCAATTTACTATGGGAAGTCAAAAAAAATTTTATGTTTCCTGAAATTTATTTCTATGGGAAGTTGTTCAGTTTCATGATCTGAATGCACCCTTTCAGTATTCGGAGGGCTGCCAAGCCGTTATCACACGGCAAACTGACTACAAAAACGGAGGTTATTAATTAACACCCTGTATAGACCTGCTCAATAATGATAGACCCTGGATACTAATTCTGTAGCAGAAACCAGCGCAACCAGATCGGTTAAAATATCATGTTAGTGCTACGGCATAAGGTATATTTTTCTTTGTTGACGTCTCTTCTTGTATGGGTCTGACAGTTGTCTAAGCTATTCGAATAGCCGTACTTTTGTAAGATTTCACCCTATACATTATATATAAGTAGACCCTGGATACTAATTCTGCAGCAGCAGCCGCATCGTTAGACGGGTGTGCGCGATGCGAGCGATAACGAGTAGTGAGCAGTACCTACCTAGATATTGTTACAGCAAAACCAGATCGCTTAACTGTTATCAATTGATAGAATACAGGGTATAAAAAATCTGCAAATATTTTAAAGGTAAAGCCAGTCTATGAAACTGAAGAAGTTTCCCCAAGGAATAGAGGACAAAATATAACAAAATATGAACCGAACGAAATGTACCATCAGCCACTCCATTTTTAGGGGTTTCTACTACAAACCCTTATCATTTCGTAAAATCTGTCTGTCTGTCTGTATGCCGCGCCCTCATAACCAGTTTTGGAGCTATTGAAATCTAATTTTGTGTGAAGATAAATCGTGTCATCATACATGTAAGATAGAAATGTTGAGAAAATATTATATCAAAGGTTTTTTGGACCCCGTCCCATACAAGTGACAGCGCCCAGCGGGGTAAAAACATTTTTTTCTCCTGTAATATTAGGTAGGCTATCATTGAATGGATCTAATTGAAAACTAAAATGTTTCGAGAAAAAAAGAGATATTTGCTTTTAAGAGGGGCGTTTTTGAGCCAAAATTTGTTCGAGCTGTAACTCCTAAAGTATAAAAATATGGCATACAGTTCTTAATCTGAAGTTACCATGAACTATAATAACGGATACTCTACCACTCAAGTTTTATACTACTGTCATACGAATAAGCCATATTTGACAGCTGTCAAACCCATACTAGTTGACATGTCAACAGAGAAAAATAGACCTTATGTCATAGCGTTAACGTGATTTTGACATCTGTCAAATATGGCCTATTCGAATTACCGTAGTATAGGATAAATAAAAGTTTATCAATTTGCGGTTAGTAAAATAAACCACCAACAAAATTAACTTTGTAATGGTATAAAACCTGATATTTTAAAGTTGACTACGAAACCCTATTTGTGGGCGTGTTTGACACGCTCTTAACCGTATTTTTTATTTTCATATTTCTACCCACGGATATTTCGACCTTTGTTCCTTGGGAAAAGTTGTTCGGTTTAATTGAATTGTCAACCGCAAAAATGTCTTTTTTTTCCTTCCTTAGTGAAACTGCTTACCTAGTTTATTGGCAGGTTCACACACTAGCTACCTATGTGTTAGGATGCGTGACATGTTAAGCTTACAATATTGTATCGAACAACAACAAAAAACGAAACACACAGGCTAAACAACCGTCTATAGCTATTTCGAAACCCACAATAAACAAACTTCAATCAAAGAGACACTGTAGCTATAAACAACACGACCCTCGAAACTTGCGAATCGAAATTCACTTTCTCGACAAAAACGTCGCCAACAGCAAACCGCAGGGTATCAGAGTACTAAAGAACCCAGAGCACCCCAATCGAAATGGAAAAACGATCGAGCAATTGGCATAAAAAGATCGCGGCTAATAAAACGAGCAGAGATTGTCAGCGATGATTTGAGCCGCGCGGGGGCGAGCGGGGGTCGCGCGGGGAGCGAGGGGGGCACAACACGGTTTGGGCGGGCGGACATTTTTATCCCGCGATAGGAAAAAGTACGTAGGGCTGCCGCAGGATAATTTTCCTGAGTTTGCGATTTTAGAACTTGTTTGATTTGCAGATGCGTGAAGTTGAATATAGTTAATGGTAATGAGTTTAGTTTGGCCATGATTTCCAATACGGTACCTAGTTAAATCTGTGGAGCACCCTGCTGAGTGCAAACTCCGTGCTCTACATGACGTCACATGCGGTCAAGCGCGAGTCGCATGACCTGCGCGCGCAGCCAAAACTGCAACCTGACAACCATCCGTCAAGAAAATAACAAGAGCATCAAACCAAACCAATGATAGTGCGTTTCATTTTATAGTTCCTCTGGCGTCATGTTGGCAGCATTGGAAATTTGTATGTTATATTATTGCCGCCATAATAATTACATACAAATTTCCAATGCTGCCAACATGACGCCAGAGGAACTAAAAGATGAAACGCACTCTGCGACCTTTCTTAAATATTTCGTCGTCGTTTTGTATATTGTTGTGCTTCCTCGATTGTAAATAATTCGTGTAAATATACCATACGTGTAAATAGTGGAACCTGGCTTTCATTGCTACATCTTAAGAAGTCAGGTACCCCACAAATCTATTTCTATTTTTAATAAAGAAGCATATGTCTGCTTTCATTAACTTTTTATGTCAAAAACTCTCGTGCAAAGAAGCGTCATTGAAATTTTTGTAAAACTATTTTTGTTTCCTGAAGTACTTAAAATCAGTTTTAAAGTAAACTGTATAAAAAACGTACTATTAATTAGACTTGAAGCATCTCCAAATTTTGTTAATCTGAAGCGCCTGAGTACCTTTTTATATAATCTGTATCTTTTCGTTACATTACAACTCTTAAGTTCATTCTTTTCTTAGCAAATCAGCCGAAGACACTTTCAACATTTTGTCAATACTCAGTTTACTACATTGCACCTATGGGCAGCCCTGTTTAGTGGTGACAGGTAGGGAAAGCGATGACGTGGAAACGAAGCGGCAACGATGACGATTGATTCGTCCGCTACACCACCGCCAAATTGACCGTGTCACATAAACATAAGTCACGTTTTTAATAAAACATTGGTCATTGGTCTGTTTCCGGAACGTTATAACCTGGGCCTTTTCAAGGCGAGAGTGAATAGGCATTATCTGGGCGAGCATGTTCCATCATCGTCTGCATCGTCACTTAACATCAGGTGAGATTGCGGACAAATGCTTACCCATTGTTTATAAAAAAATAAATAAAAAAATAGAGACTTTACAAAAGGTTCACTCGGCCCTATTTCGGATTTTCTCGATTTGCACTTGTTCCATAGCGAGGGGTCTACTGTCAAAAATCTCAAAAGAATAAAAATATCAATACAGCTAAATCTAATAAAAAACGTCACATGACTCTGAACCAATTTTTTATCCAAGAAATATGAGGGTCAACCACTCTCTTAGTTACCTTGACTTCCCCTGACATTCCGGTTATTTCCAGTTTTCGTCAGTAAGCGCAAAAATCAGCCTTCTGTATAGGCAACCCGCGCGCCGTTTGGCCGCGAATCGAGAAAACAATTTTCATAACCTAACCTAGCTGAAATTATTGATGTCACTTTCTGTCAAATAGGTTAAGAAAACGATAGAAGCTATCCAAATTATGTGCAATATTTCGGCACCCATTGCTTCAGCTTAAATGCTGGCTACGTAAAGTTAATAATTTTTGGAAAACTTTTTGACCACAGGCACTTTCCACGCGTTATTGGGCAGGTAAGATACCTATACTTGCTAAATTCGCAGGTAAGGCTGGTAAAAAAAAAAAAACAAAAAAAACACATATTGGTTACATACAATCACCTTGTTCCAGCTTGACGTTGACTTCTAGGACAGCCTGTATGTATGAAATAACCCCACTATTAGCAATACTAATAATGCTGACTTCTGGCAACCCTGCCTCTCGGTGACAGAGAAAAAACAATTATAATCATCAATGACATGCCTAGGGCTATCGACCTGTAGTAATTTCAATGGGTAGCTAGATAAGGTAAGTGAGTTAATTTTTTAGAAAACTGGCTGACCATGGAAACTGCCAGTGTTGGAGCTGGCAACCTAAGCGGGTTCTCATCGCCAAAGGTTTCTCTTGAGATGGTTATACGTTTCGAACGTTAAAGCTGTGTGATGTAAATTATGGAAATAAAATAAGTTTTATAAGGCGGATAAAAAAAACTGCCATTTCGGATGGCCACCCATAGAATGTTATGTATGTAACTATACACATGTACCTAACACCTTTCTTGTTTTAAATATTGACTTAGTGATTATTTCCATTTACTTGTCATTCATTGAGGCATAAAGATACATGCTGTGTGGTTAGCCTGGCCAGCCCCGAGGCAGTGCCTTTATTTTTATTTTTTTTATCCCGCCCGAGCCGCGTTGAGAGTAGGAACACAAATTGTTATAAAAAAGAGAAAATTTTGGACTACAAATTTTCCCTTTTTTAGTTGAATTAGAATGTGACTTTCTTAAAGTGAATCTTGTAATTCCTACTGAGAAATAAATGCTTTTGATTTGATATGACCTCCTAAACATGATCTATCGTTATAGCATACTTTCAATCGGTAGACTTATGAGGTAACACCTTGTCAATGGGAGCTTAGACTAAAGAATAAAGAACTTTTAAATCCAAGAAATATGACGTTCGTGTCAACCACCTTCTTAGTTATCTTATCTTCCTCTGAGATTCCGGTTATTTACAATTAAAACCAGTAAGCGTCAAAATCGACACTAGTACTGAGTGAGCCATCTGTATAGGCGCCTCGCGCGCCGTTTCCCTAATTTGTATCCAGGGACATCAGCTAAGATTGTAGACTTACCTTCATATTAATTGAATTGGATTTATTTTACGAATACCTGGGAACTTTAGGAACTTCCTTGTAATACTTACCTATTTGTTCGTTATATAAGAAATTCGTTTCTGAAATCTGTATCATTCTGGAGTTAAATCCAAAGTAGCTATAATTTTTAAGTATGTCTGTCTGAAAGTTATGTTGCTAGCAATTGGATGAATTAATTCAGAAGAATACTACCTACATATTATATAGTATTATTCTTTTAGACTTTCATATTATTTTAGACCCTGGTAACTAAGAGTTATTAACTCTTAGGGTAACTAACTCTTAGGGTCTTGCTGCATATACGAGCTACTGGTAAGTATTACTCAACTCCGTGAAACTTTCACAATACTTTTGAACAAATATATTTTTGGCGTTTTGAATTTGAACTGTACTTAGGTATCTTAGAATTAAATAATATTTTAAGACACACATAAAAGTGAAATCTTCAGTTTTTGGTATTTTTCCTTGTATAAAAATACTATAATAATGTACAAAAAAAATCTTTAAAATTTTGCTATGAAGGTAAGCTAAGAGCTTTGGTTGCACGGGCATACCTGTTGAGTTGATAAGGTTCCAGGTAATAAGTAGGAATTTTGTGTTACCTTATCAAAATTAAAATACCACCTTTCAGTATTTTGACAGTGTTGTACTGCATTTTTTGTGGACGAGTGTGAAAAAATTGTCGCTCTTCACTTTTCCAACCTTTAATTATCGAACTCTACTTGTAATACTAACACAAAAACCTTCAAAGGCTGTGCAATTTCTCTCAGGGGAAACAAGATTGTGATGTACCCTCAGATAAACATATTTTTGCACAAGACGTTTTCTAAACTTCATACATTTTCAGTGTTCCCATAGTCTAATAAAACATGGTCTTTCCTTCCCAGAGAAACACAAGTCAACGTCATTTAGTATTGCCACTTTATTTCAATACAATACGTTATGGGGTAAATTCAATCTCAGAACAATGGGTTAAAATATTTCTTAAAACTTTTATAATTTAGATTTACGTGTGTATTAACTTTAACTTTACAACAACACTTCAATTGTATTTATTAGTTAACAGTATCATAAATGATTTACAAAAAACATCACAAGAGTGGGTAATTCTGGTAACCCACAAGCATGATGACGTAAACTTGTGTTGGTCACGTGGTTCACGAGTCTCGGAAAGAAATACCAGGCGGAGTATCTTATTATACCATGAGTGTTCCAAAACTTACTTGACGTGTGTGTGGAGGGTGCGGCGTCGGCAGAAGCACGTGGGCTCGCTCCCACGCCCACAACTCTACACCACACGGGAAACCACTACACCTGTCCTTCCGAAGTTTACCGAAAAAGTTAGAGCATATCGTAAGTGTGAAAGTCTGTGGGTCCGCGCAAAGATGCGGCGGATGTCGCGTCGTGAGGCCGACTGAGCCGGCGGCGGGCGTCGCGCCGGGCGCGCGGCGGGTGGGCGGAGCTAATGAAACCCCGCCCCGCCCCGCCCACCCGCGGCCACGCCCACCTGAATTAATAAAGGCGGCAAACACCGCCGGACACGCGGACAATGCCGCTTTGTCCTGCGCCCAAAATAGTTTCAATTAGAATCGAGGACGAGGCACAAAAGCCTTCGACGGGGGATCATTCGCGCCGAAATTGGCCGCTGCATGCGCGATTAGCGATCCCACGCGTAATAGTTTGCGCTCCAAATAACAACTTCATGTGGATCTGAACAACAGATTCGTATTTATAATCAATAAACTAAAACAGCACCTCATCATAAAAATATAGGTATTTTATCCAAACCTCGGCACGTCATAGCTATCCTTCTATCATCAGATCAAATCTAAACAGAGCTATGTCAAATTTATTTTGTTCTGCGAAAATCCTTTATCATATCTTTTATCCAAACCTCTCGGTACGTCATCTCTTGATTAGATATCATCCTATCACCAAATCTAATGAGCGCTATGTCAAATTTATTTTGTTGTGGGTTAAATCCTAAAATATATGTACTCAAGTTTTATTGCCATACAAGCTTTTACCTAATAATTAGCAGAAGTCAAGATCGATTTTCTCTCCCTTGTTCAGTCAATAGCAAAACACAGACATCGTAGTGGTTGCACTTGCACCCATTCCTTTCATTTCATTTTCGGACTGTAGGTATCCCCTTGTGATACAAATTATGATAATATATCTTCATCTAATATTTTCTTCAATAAAGGTTCTACTTATAAGCACTTCTTACAATTCGTTGAGGTCTACCAAGCTCTTACTGTAAGGAACTCATATCATCTTCACCATTATTCAAAGGTAGATATTACTTAGATCCTTTTTTTGCCTGTGGTAGCGGCTAAGAATACTACCAGACTGTCACCTCCAGTCCACTCAGGGCGTTTCGTAAAAAAGACGAGGTAGAGTATTTACTTCGGTTGAATATATCTGTCGACTAGGGTCAACCGAGTGGTGGCAGTGATACCACCTACAATAGCATTCCCAAAGAGGATCGAAACCAAGCAGGCGACCAATTAAAACATTGCCAAATCTTTTAGCTAATTGATTTTGTGCTCTAACATGCGCCGTCCCCAATTGATAGGTCATGCAGATGATTACATAAGTCCTTTCCAATTCACTTATTGCAATGAAAGTTTTTAATTCTTCTTCATGTTACTAGGACAACAAGTCGGCGAAGATTGTGCTAAAAGGTTTTATGCGCAAACCATACGATACATACACATACCTAACACGCCTATATCCCTTGCGGAGTAGGCAGAGCTTGAACGGCGGTTGTAAAAATCATCTATTTTCACCACATCTGACAAAAGATTGAGTCATTCAGAAGACTGTGTATCGCCATAGTGACAGGTTGTGAGCCTGTCGCCTCAATTTCAATACAGATCAACTCAAATCCCACAATCGCTTCTTATGACACCCACGGGAAAGACACGGCGTGATGCTATCCAAAACCGGCACCACACGGCACGTAATGTAATTGACTCTTTAAGATAATTTTGGTACCCGACTTGTATTTATCTAGCAGACCTTAGACTTTACGAGATCTAACAAAATCTAACAAAGGTTCCTAATAAAACATACTGCGGAATCGTCGAACCATTTACATTTAACTTTGCTCTCTAGTGGACGAAGCTTACACCTGATCAAACACAGGTTCTTCCGCTTCGCTGGAATATATTTCTGGTGACTAAATCCTTATCCAGTCTTCCACTTCACAAGTTCTCAAAGAATAGGTTACATTACACTGTGAAAGATCTTTGGTTCTGAGCACATGTATCTAACAAACCAAGCATATCGGTACAAATAAAAACATACTCGCTCGCTTTACTTTTGTTTGCACAAGTATTACCTACTTTTTAATTAGGTACATTGAAGCAATTTTAACGGACCTAATTAAGTAGGTACCTAATTATCATGGAACTTTAATAAAATAGGATTTTAACGGATTTAATAAGCCCAAAATAAACACACCTTGCTTATTTTGGGCACTGAAAAGTGTCCGAAACGTCTCGGGTAATTTAAAAATCCAAAATTTAATGAATTAGTTAACTCTATACCGTTTCGTGGTAGGTACCTATGCAAGAATAATGTTGGCACAATTATGAAGAGGTATTTTCTACTCTCTACTCGAGTGGGCAAATATAAAATCACACGGCCTGATTACAGTACTACCTATAGAGTTTACCATCATAGGTAATTATCAAATGTAAACGTCTTCCATTTTCTTAAAAGACATTTTGCATCCAACATAAATAGTGCAAATTAGGTTCAAAATTTTGACCCAGTCTGTATATCTTTCATCACATCAGTAATCAAGTGGGATTCTCATAGAGTCCAGTCTATATTTCAACCGATTACTTCCAATACCAGAGATTGTAATTTTTTTCTCATAATGTAACAACCAACAATAGGTAGGTATTATCGTAATAAAAATTAAAGATACGGTTATCCTAAGATTAAGAAAATGCTCTAGAATTAAACATAAATAGAACGTTGTGTATACCAACCTATTTGGTTTAAATAATTAGATAATATTCTAAAGCATACATGCCCAAAGAGGTTTGACGTCAAGCAGAAGGCGGTCATAAAACACAGCCAAATTCATTTGCTACATGATTGTGTGTTCTAACTTCTAACAAAACATGTTGCGCCGACCCCAACTAATTTCGCATGAGGGCGAGAAGATTATGAAACAACCATGCATAGCATTTAAAACGTGAACAATGTCAAAAAAACGTGTAATACGTGACAAAAGGCGAAATATGCTTTTTATTTTTAAACTGGATCAAAGATCTTTTACGTAAAAACAACAATGTAGTTGTTACATAATATTAAACTGAAAAATAGCATATAATAGTAATTAGACGTTAAAATAAACATCTAAAGAGCACGTGAAATTTTTTTTTTTCAATATTAGCACAAAGTAAGTATTGGCTAGCGATATTAGGTAATGTGGCACGGTAAAATTTCTTCTCAGTGTACCTAACATTTGTCTTAGAACAGAATTATACTGCGCTAGGTAAATTGCCAGCTAATGCACCTACACATCAAAGGGACCAACTTATACATACTGTTTTCTCATACAAGTACTAAGAAAAACCAGTACTTATAAGTTGATCCGACAAAATGGGTGGGTGGATTTGCTGGCAATAGTACAGTCTCTCCCACTCACTAATGAACAATCCAAAACGTAGGTAAGGTTTCCATTTTTTCAGACTGTAATATTTTACAGCAATATTTGTTACTTTCTCGATGCAGCAAGATTTATTAAATCGTATAATATAGTTTTATTCTGGCTTGTCGGTATCAATGACAAGACAATCTAACCCCTAAAAATGGAATTGTTCATGAGAGACTGTACGTTCTCCCTGCTCTCAAAACTGTGGTTTCTGAAACAGTATCCCCCAATTTGAACAGGACGGAATCAAACTATCGACTTTGCCTTACAATCGGGAATCAGGAGCGTGGACTGCTAAATAAACACGGGAACGTTACAGAACTCACTAAGATATTCAATGTGAATTTACCTACAGATATTTAGTCCAGTTAAAGTGTCCAACACGAGTCACAGTCATAGTTTAAATTGAGAGACGGCACGCGAACACCTTTACAGACGACTCACTCATTGTGACTATTTTGACGCTTACTGGAATGAATTGGGATCTCAGAGGAACTCAAATGATGGGTGCTACGATCGTCATATTTCTCGGATTAAAATTAACGTTCTTGTTTCAGATTTTGCTGCTTGCATCGACCAAAATATCAAGCATCGATCGGTGCATCGATAGCTCAGTGGCAGAGCGGATGGACGTTGACCCATGCGGCCCGGGTTCGAGCCCCGGTCAATGGATGACACTTTCAATTTCTTATTTTCATCATCACTCTTGCGGCCATTCATGCCTCTCATGCTAAGTAGGTGTTATATTCAATTCGCCCATCATTTAAGTAGATATCGAAGTTTCAATTTCAAACCAGCTACTGGTTCTCTTAAAAATCTTCCATTAAGTGAAGCAGATACAAACGTGCATACCCAATAAAATACCACGCAAAACTGAAATTGAATCCCACGCCCCAAAGCATATTCAAAAATGGCTTCATCTTTTTGCATCGAGCTCGAATAGTCAGCTCCTCCGCTAATGCGTTAACGAGGGCAATTCTAAACGAGTTTGTTTTATTCCGACTCCACTCTTGTCAGGGTGGTTACTCTGCTTGGCTTCTGAAACTGATTTTAGGGATTCGTAGTCTACTACAAACCCTTATCATTTCGTCAAGTCTGTCTGTATACCTCGCCCTCATAATTATTTCGTCAGTTTTGGACCGATCGACATCAAATTAAAAGTGAATATATCGGGTGAAATTTTACTAGTGACCGATAGCGGAAACTCAGAACCGACTGGTGATAGGTAGATATGCAACAACTTTCCCCAAGGAAAATAGGTCGAAATACGAAAAAAAAATGTTGACCTCCCATAGTAATTTAAATCACCTGATCGACAACTTTGTATGGGAGGTCCAAAAGTTTTTTTCGTATTTAGGTTTAAAGATTATTTATTCATTCTCATAAAAGACATTGAGTCACTTACACGAGAATTAAACTTAATTGAATATTACATATTTTATCCGTCGCTCGCACACCAGATAAGTAATAAATAACACTAATAACTAATTTTACTAATAAAACGATAAAACGATTCCCACTAACCATCTCTCGAAAAACACCTATATTATTATATATTTTTTTATTATGTATTTGCCGTGTGATGCCGGCTTAGAATAGCATCACCCCATTTCTTTCCTGTGGGTGTCGTAAGAAGCGACTAAAGGACTCGAGGGTATCATGTGTATTGCAATTTTAGGCGACAGGCTGACAACCTGTCACTATAGCGATACACGACAATAGCTAAAACGGCCCTCAAATATGTGTCAGACGTGGCGATAACGACCGTACTTTTACGGTCGTTGACGCTCTGCCTACCCCGCAAGGGATAAAGGCGTGATGTATGTATGTATGTATGTATTTCGACCTATGTTCCTTGGGGAAAGTTGTTCCTTATCACCAGTCGGTTCTGAGTTTTCGCTATCGGTCACTAGTATAATTTCACCCTATAGATCGTATGGACACAAATTTAGAAATATTGGCAAAAATTAAAAACGTAAAAAAAAATTACTTGTCTCCGAAAACTGTAGGTTTTTTTTTTCTAAACTGGTTTACTAGCTACATATCACTCACGCCATGGAAGGTCTATATTAGGCATCTCACTAATGGATGAAGTCCGAAACGAGATTATCTACCAGATGACCTAAGTAAAGTAATGCGCAAGCTGAAGTTGCAGTGGGCTGGTCACATTTGTCGTAGAACCGATGGGCGATAGGGTCCTCGAGTGGAGACCACGGCTCAGCAGGCGTAGCTTTGGACGTCCTAGGTGGACCAATGACTTAAATCATACTTGAAGGAGCTGTACGTCCACCGCAATGGACTCCCCCTTATGACGTGATGGTGATGATGAATTGCGCGCCAGGTTGAGATACCACCGACGGCGGCGGAATCATTGGATAATACACTTGTCATACTTTTAACTGGGCATTTTCACTCTATAGAAAACTTATCTCCGATTGACATTCTACAGGCGGCCAATCGTCCGGAACAAAATACACTTGTCATACATTTAACTGAGCATTTCTACTCTAAAGAAGGCTAAAAGGTTGTTTTCCTTTCAGAGGTGTAAAATGGTGAATTACAAGAGGATACAAAAACTGGAGCGCTGTAGCCCTCTTGCCGCCACCTCAACGTTGCATGCTAAGCGACTGGATTGATATGCATACATTTAATTTGGCATTTTTTTAGTAGACCAAAGGCAATTTCTCTTTCAGGGGTAGGTATAAAAAGCTGGAGCGCTGCAGAATAATCCTCGTCGCCACCTCAACGCTGCATGCTAAGCGACCCGATTGAGGCGCAAACTCCACCAAAAAGACGAGGGCATAGGACTTAAGAATGACAGTTGACAGACAAGTGATCGTCAAATATTCTTCTTAGTTTTTGACGCTAGCTGTCATGGATGCGACGCTTTGGCGACGCTTGTGTGTGCCTTTGTCAATACTTTTTCGTACATTTTGTATGGAAACGTCGCGATGTCAAACGTCAAGCGTCATGCCCTACGCCCTATGTCCTTTCCTTGTCCTCTCTGTGGAGCTTGGGGCTAACATTCATACATTTAATTCGTCATTTTTTTAGTAGACCAATGGCAATTTGTCTTTTAGGGGTAGGTATAAAAAACTAGAGCGCTGCAGCCTAACCCCCGCCGCCACCTCAACGCTGCATGCTAAGCGACCCGATTGACATTCATACATTTAATTTGTCATTTTTTTAGTAGACCAAAGGCAATTTGTCTATTAGGGGTAGGTATAAAAAACTAGAGCGCTGCAGCCTAACCTTCGCCGCCACCTCAACGCTGCATGCTAAGCGACCCGATTGACATTCCACCGGCGGCCAATCGTCCGGAAAATACACTTGTCATACATTTAACTGAGCATTTCTACTCTTTAGAAGACTCGTTGTTTTTCTTTCTGAGGTATAAAACGGCGAATTATAAGAGGGTACAAAAGCTGGAGCGCTGCAGCCTAACCCCCGCCGCCACCTCAACGCTGCATGCTAAGCGACCCGATTGACATTCCACCGGCGGCCAATCATCCGGAAAATACACTTGTCATACATTTAACTGAGCATTTCTACTCTAGGTATAGAAGACTTAAGATGATTTGTGTTTCGAAGGTAAAAGGTGTCTTTAAAATGGTTAATTATAAGAGGATACAAAAACTGGAGCGCTGCAGCATAACCCCCGTCGCCACCTCAACGCTGCATGCTAAGCGACCCGATTGACATTCCACCGGCGGCCAATCGTCCGGAAAATACACTTGTCATACATTTAACTGAGCATTCTTACTCTATAGAAGACTCGTTGTTTTCTTTCTGAGGTATAAAATGGCGAATAATAAAAAAAATACTAAAACTGGAGCGCTGCTGCATAACCGTTGCATGCTAAGCGAAGCGACCCGATTGACATAACACCGACGGCCACTTGTCATACATCTAACTTGGCACATTTTTTTGTAGACTTCAGGCAATTTTACTTACACCGGTATACAAAGCTGGAGCGCTGCAGCCTAACCCCCGCCGCCACCTCAACGCGACCCGATTGACATTCCACCGGCGGCCAATCGTCCGGAAAATACACTTGTCATACATTTAATTGAGCATTTCTACTCTAGCTATAGAAGACTTAAGATTATTTGTCTTTCAAAGGTAAAAGGTGTCTTTAAAATGCTGCATTATAAGGGGATTTAAAAACTGGAGCGCTGCAGCCTAACCCCCGCCGCCACCTCAACGCTGCATGCTAAGCGACCCGATTGACATTCCACCGGCGGCCAATCGCCCGGAAAATACACTTGTCATACATTTAACTCGGCATTTTTATGCTGAGGAGGAATTATGGTGACTTTTCTTTTCACAGGTTTGCATTTGCTTTTAAAGGGGAAAGGTTTGATTGCGCCAAGTTGGTTTACAGTGATTTTGTGGAGAATGTAATGTGTGTTTTACTTCGGCACATGAGCACCTAATATTTCATTTTAAAAAGTCGTACTACCTAGGTTCTACCTTTAATTATTGCTTTACTATTACCAAATACCAGTATATTTTTTGTTGTTGTTGTGATAGATACAAAAATTGAGAGCGATATTGACAAATGTCAAAAGTACTAAGGACATTCTTGAGGACATTTCAAAATTCAGAGTTGAGAACAATGTAAAAATATTTATTACCTAAGCCTTATCTGATGTTTGTAACGATCAACCCTATCGGCTAAAAAAGGGGCATGCTATAAAATTAGATTACTACATCCAACATGAATAAAGATACCAACCTACTTGTTACGAATATTATTCAATACTTTTCCCATAATATATTTATATGACGCAACTCCCCGACTTGTTTAACCTTATCTACCTGAGGAGACAGCCACGTCAGGCAGCCATCATGTCGTCCTGGCGGAATAGGGAATAACTTGCAAAAATACCGAATACACGGGTGTATTTGTCCGGACCTAATTCCTGAGCTGCCGTCCCGATGCACGTCGCTCAAAGTCAGTCAAATTTACGATCAGGGCTGGCACTAACGCAGAACGTGAAATAAAAAAGCAACTTCAGTTTGCCTGTGCTAGCTATGAGAATAATATTGTTCCTTCTATAAGCTTGCTATGAAAGTAGGGCAAGTAAAATTGATATGAAGGTATGTGTTGTAAAGTCTTGTGTAGCTGTATAACATTTATGTTTTTGGTGGGATACAGTTAATTAGCATCAGATACCAGCATGACGTGTTACCAGTCGACCTGGCCCAGATAAAAAAGTTTAGTTAGAGCTACTAGCCGCAGCGCGTGCAAAATTGACCTAGCTCAGGTGGACTCGTAGCACGCTCGTAGCACTAGCTACAAGAGATTTTTTGGCGCTGCTGATAAGAGGATGAACGGCGTCCCTACTTGACTGAATCTTAATAAAATTCAAAAGTTCATGCTAAAAACTATTGTCCAAAAATACTTTATTTATCGTTTTACAAAATATCATAAGTTAGAAACATAAACATAAAAATGTATTTAAAAGTAATTGTTTTGACTCCATACAAAATATTGAAACATGACGTCATATTTCATACAAAATATCGTTTTTTTCGTCGCCTTAAAAAGTAGTTCATTTGACCTATCGTCACTCAAGTGGCGGATTTGATACATTCCCTGGACGAGGGTAAGAGATTTCCAACATAATTTTTCCATAGAACTATGGGTTGGAAAGCACTTTATAAAAAAATATTAGGACCTCTGATTTCGCAAAATGTATATTTTTCATCAAAGCTGCACCCCTGACCGCTACCGGGGCTCACAGACAACGTCTTCCTCCGACTGACAGCCGGCGACATATTTTATTCACGACGCACCGCTCGTAATGCCGTCGATGCAGATAAATTGTTTTACCGCGGGAGTCGGCGAGCCACGTCCCGCCACCACGGCGTTTGCATGATGAGCTCCTTTTTTATGCCCGAATAAAATTGTGTTAGCCACCGACGAGAGAGACGTGTGAACGCCGCCCGAGGATTCGCAAGAAATTGTTTTCGGGGAGCCTGCTTTGATATTTATGAAAGCTGGCATGTCAGGCCACCGTTTGAGTGAAGGGTACGCGCAATCCCCTGGACGCCGGTTTTTGAGTTATTGCTTTTTAACTAGATGCCATATTTGCGTAGTGGCTGGTCATAAAACATAGCCAAATCCTTTTGCTACATGATTCTAACAAATCATGTTGCGCCGACCCAAATTCATTTGGGATAAGGGCCTAATGATGATGCCATATTTGCGTACCTATCCAGTCTTTGGTTGCGTGTATCGAACAGCCACTAGTTGCGACGTGCGCCGTTGACACAGTAGCTGCAACTGCAAGTAGCGATCGCGGCATCGGTATAAATATTAAATCCAATCCACCTGACGGCAAACATCTGCTCGCGACGGCAAACGTGCCGGGCGGGTAATCAAGGCAGTTCGATTAGCGAACTGCCGGGATTCCTTGTAGTGTACTTGTCGTGATGCGCGCTTAGTTTGTTACTAACTAATTTCACCAACTCAGGCTCCTTTATCAATAACTTAGTTAATGAGTTAACTACATTTAAGTCTGCCTCTAAGCGTCTTGTAGATTTTGTAAGCTTGCATCCCTTTGAGCTTATGCTTTACAACACAATTAAACGGGGCCGACACGGTCAAAGACAGTCTGAAAAACGGAATCGCTTTGACGGTGGTACGAGCCAGTCGGTAGATGGATTATGATTGTAAATTGTTTATACAGAAAATAATGCGCGGTTGCGGGTTGGAGCAAATATTTGAGGACGGAGTCAAAGGGCGGGTTTTTGCGAGGTCCTTTGAGAGCGGTTGTGGTCAGCTAAACCGATTAGCTTGCGCTGCGGTCTGTACCCTGTACCCTGCACTGTACACACCCAACAGGAAGCCTTTAAGACCTTGTGAAATGGACGTAGTTTTGATTGCAGTAAAACTTTGATTTTCACATAGAGTTATATTCCTGTTTGAAAGTTTTTAGCGGCAGCAATTTCGAAAACAGTAACAACCTCGAAAATAAAACTGCCGTTTTCTTGAAAACTTCTTTTAAAGTTTTCATGTGGATAAAATTCACGTATTCTGCGCAATAAAGGAGTGGCATACATGTTGCGGTTTACGACTGACTGACAGTAAAATGTTCTCGAATAAAATTGTTGTCCATCAAAACACGAGGAGCGCCTTGCCGCGCGCACGCCGCATTCGATGTAGGGCGGTCGGCGGCTGCTTACAACGTTGCTCACATTTCAAGAGAAGGGGCTAGTTAAAGGGCAGAACACACGGCCTTCCGCCGTAGGTATCCGTCACATGCACGTTATCACGCGCGTAACTATGACACCACACCACGATACGCGCATGATGACGTGCACGCATACGCAGGCAGTAGGTGTGCCGCCTCTCATACAATCAGATAGCTACATTACATCTGGTAGGCGCGTGACGACGCGCACGCATACGTCCTGCATACGGAGGCGGTGTGTTCTGCCCTTAATGCAGTTACCAGCTGTTAGACCTTCTGGGCACTGGAGTACAACTAAAGTCTGCACTAATGTTCTTTAAAACGTGTTTAAACACTGTTTCAAATAAGTTTTTAGTGTGCACGCTATGAGCAACTTTGTTTTTCAGAAGCAGCAGCAGCAACTTTAGGGGCAGTTTTGTTTACATAAGAGTTTCCGTAAAATGGGCTGAATTTTTCCGCATTATAGTTATTACTAGAGAAGAAAAGAAAGTCAGTAACTATGTATAAGGTAACTCTTTGATATTTTCTAGAACTTCTAGTGATAGGCAAGTATTGATGTCGCTTCAAGAGGTTGAAAAATTCATCAGTCAGCCAGGCGCCCGTAGCTCAGTTGGCAGAGCAGTGGGACCGTTCCCCACGGTCCCGGGTTCAAGTCCCGGCGATCGCTGATGAATTTTTCAATTTTCTCATTTTCAATTTACGAGTATTGCCAGATCCAGCAAGAACTATCCACGTGCTGCTGACTTATTCATCGTCCCGGCAAAGGATCGCGGCGTTCCGCCACTCCACCTGCGGTTAGGTGTAACTTAACGAACCCTCTCTGAATCTTTAATACAGTTTCATTTAATGTAAGCTAGTTGCCAACTTTGCGAATGCCTGCTGTTTATTCTGTGGCGGGTGCTGTGGCGGATTCGCGAAAATTGGGACAAAGTGGCGAACTGTTTCAAACGCCGCGAGCGAGGATAACGACGCGATTTGCTATGCAAAATAATTATGAGGACTAAACATTGTAACTACCGGCCCTAATCCTAAAAATAATATAAAAAGGAAATAAAAATGAATTTCCTAACATAGCCGATTTTTCAGCTAAATCGGACGGGAGCAACGTATTGCGAGAACGTAATATGGGGACATAGCCGAAATTTTGAATATTTTTTAAAATCTCTATAAAATCGAAACCAATCGATAGAATGTCCTGAAACCTTCTAAACATATTTAGAATAGCATATTCTAGCACTTCCAATCACTAAAAGTGATAAAAGCGAATATAAAATTTTTCATACATTTTTCAGACGAGGGCACCAGTTTCGTAACGTATAAATATGTCGCAGGAATGTAGCGAAATCCGGTTATTCGCGAAATACCTAGGCCCTTCGCGAAGAGCCGGATAACTGCGAAATGCATCGATTTATTCGCACATTTCCCGGAAATCTGCGAATTCGTTATTTGCATCGGCATAAATCCAGGAAAACTGCGTATAAGGCGACACACGACTACGAAGCCGCCTACGCACCTGCTACGACTTTTACCTCTACTCTTCGCCGCTGTAGCTCGCGCACAGTAGCACTCGCGACGCTTCGTAAGCTCTCGTTCGTCGAAGGAGTGGAAGGTTCCACCGCAGTCGAGCCCCTTTCTAGTCTCCAGCAAAGGTTCCATATGCTGATCAAGTGGTTTAGCCTGCAATTGCCTACTCATTCACGTCAGCGGCCCACGGAACGCCCAGTGTCGTAAGGGTTCTTCCATGACCACGACCACGATCTGGACCTGGACCTGGACCTGGACCTGGACCTGGACCTGGACCTGGACCTGGACCTGGACCTGGACCTGGACCTGGACCTGACCTGACCTGACCTGACCTGACCTGGACCTGACCTGACCTGGACCTGGACCTGACCTGGACCGGACCTGACCTGACCTGACCTGGACCTGACCTGGACCTGACCTGGACCTGACCTGACCTGGACCTGACCTGACCTGACCTGACCTTGACCTGGATCTGTACCTGACCGTGGCCTGACCTGACCTGACCTGGACCTGGGCCGGTACGTGGACCTGGGCCGGTACGTGACCTGACCTGACCTGACCTGACCTGACCTGACCTGACCTGACCTGGACCTGACCTGACCTGATCTGTACCTGACCGTGGCCTGACCTGACCTGACCTGACATGGGCCGGTACGTGGACCTGACCTGACCTGACCTGGACCTGACCTGACCTGACCTGACTTGGACCTGGACCTGACCTGACCTGACCTGACCTGGTCCTGACCTGACCTGACCTAGACCTGACCTGGACTTGACCTGACCTGACCTGAACTGACCTGACCTGAACCTGGTCCTGACCTGACCTGACCTAGACCTGACCTGACTTGGACCTGGACCTGAACTGGACCTGACCTGAACCTGACCTGTACCTGACCTGACCTGGACCTGACCTGACCTGACCTGACCTGACCTGACCTGACCTGACCTGACCTGACCTGGACCTGACCTGGACCTGACCTGACCTGACCTGACCTGACCTGACCTGGACCTGACCTGACCTGACCTGACCTGACCTGACCTGACCTGACCTGACCTGACCTGACCTGACCTGACCTGACCTGACCTGGACCTGACCTGACCTGACCTGACCTGACCTGACCTGGACCTGACCTGACCTGACCTGACCTGACCTGACCTGGACCTGACCTGACCTGACCTGACCTGACCTGACCTGGACCTGGACCTGGACCTGGACCTGGACCTGGACCTGGACCTTGACTTTGACTTTGACCATCACTTACGACCCGAAGAACCCTTACGACACTGGGCGTTCCGTGGGCCGCTGACATGAATGAGTAGGCAATTGCAGGCTAAACCTCCTGATCAGCATATGGAACCTTTGCTGGAGACTAGAAAGGGGCTCGACTACGGCGGAACCTTCCACTACTGCGACGAACGAGAGCTTACGAAGTGCTCCTGTGCGCGAGCTACAGCGGCGAAGAGTAGAGGTAAAAGTCGTAGCAGGTGCGTAGGCGGCTTCGTAGCCGCGTGTCGCCTTATACGCAGTTTTCCTGGATTTATGTCCATGCAAATAACGAATTCGCAGATTTCCGGGAAATGTGCGAATAAATCGACGCATTTCGCAGTTATCCGGCTCTTCGCGAAGGGCCTAGGGATTTCGCGAATAACCGGATTTCACTACATTCCTGCGACATATATATAGGGACCGTGGGTGCCGAGCGGTCGAAAACCAAAGTTCCTCCGATTGACTAGGCAGTCGGTGGGAAGTATCGGGCGATGTCTAGAAACATAAATTAAATTGGTTTATATGGTTTGGAAGACCATCAGACCCTCGGAATGAAAATAAAAATTTTCATATAAATAAAAAATCAAGTTTTGAGAAATTTGATGATAAATTGCAAACTATGTTTGTAATAAAGAATGACATCGCTCGAGATAAGATTTGCCTTTGGAAAGCATTTCGGAAGTGTTTATGGCGATAAATACTTAAAATTAGGATAATCTCCTAATGGTGTAGATGGGCAGAAGTCTGAGCCCTGAGCCTGAAATCAGCAGTTTTATATTCTTTAAAATGACATTGAAGGCACACAGCCGCCTGCTGAGATCGGGTTGCACTGGACCCTGAGCAGTATTACAGTATGTAATGTACTGAAACAGTGATTACCATTCTAACTGACATATAGATTTCCTTTGGTCTTAGTAGTTGTTGGCTGAGAGATGCCGATGGCTTGAACTCAATGGCAAAGAGATCTAGTAATTGGAGAGTCTGATGACTTATGCTCCACGAGTTCCAGAAACGTTAAGCGCTTAATGGTTTGTGTAGTTGCACGCTACGCATTAGATCGCGAGTTATAGTTATGAAATGGCTGTACTATTTTGCTCCTATAATCTGGGTAGTTCCTAGGTCACCAGGAGTACCTTCAATCGGGAAACGGGGCTGCGTACGGTTACATGACCAGATTATAACATGAGTGAAGAGACATTGTGGCTGGCAAGCTACGTCTACAGACAGGAACAGGACAGTAACTCAAGGAACAATGTTGGATTGCGTATTTTCGTCGTTATCCTAAAATATGAAAAGTCTCTAAGCTAGTATCGCGCCTAGACGGATACCCCAAAGTGCTTAGAGGGGTCGTTATCGACTCAGCCGACTACAAACAAATAGAAGGAATATCAACATCTGAAATGGTTAAGTGGGGAGTGCTTTGCGGTCTTTAGACCAGCGCCAGTCTTCTCTACTTGGTACATAGAAATATGTACACTCGAAAGCAGAACGACCGGGTTTCAGTCACTCTAAGGAGTATAAACAATAAAGCAATTCAAGTTAATATCATTTTATGAAATTAACATATAAAGGGGACGTGACTCACCCCAAATCAAATACTGCTGATAAACCCTATTCAGGATAACTGATGGACGAGTGAAGGTGCGTTTCTAGACGTGAAGGTTCAGAAGAGAGGGGCGAAAGCTTAATATATCCCTCGCAGGTACCTAATAAATCACTGAAAGAAGTGGGATTCGTTGCTCGAAAGTGGTAGAAATATCCCTCCAGCATACAACATGATTGTTTGGAGTATGTCAGTAAGATCTAGTTGAATAGTCAGTTTATTGGTCTGTCTGTGTGACTGCCGTATTTGATAATTGAATTGACTTTATCGCGGTCTGAGAACTGCATCGCACAACTAGCTTGGCTGTTGACGATATCGAACGCAAGACGACCTAGATTGCAGGTCTGAACCCTATAGGGTTATAAATATAAAGCATATTGAACATTTGTAGCCGGTCCACGGCATTAACGAGTACATTTGTTAAGTTTAACTAAGGTTAAACTGCAATCATTTGAACGCATTACGACCGGGTTACTGGTCCTGTCCTAGAGACAGATAGTAACTGTTTGACTCTGAAGAATACTGCTGGGAAACCGGCCTGTCTGTGTGACAACCAAGGTATTTGGCTAACGGACACTGTGAAGTTATGGATAACATCCAACACGCACACAATTCTAATGAACAGGTTTACTTGTCAGGCTTTGAAGACTCTGAGGGACTTTACCGTCTAAAAAGGGATATCATTGCACTGATGTCGCTCACCCGACGTAAGTATTCTGTTTGGCTAGCATCCAACTGCTCATGAACGGATACGTTCGTAGCTTGCAGTGGTCTGTAAGCAACCGATGGCACTTCTGGTGGAATGGAGGGGTCCTGCAGGTATGGCGCCAGGAGGTGCTGTACTGGAAGA